>JASDDO010000031.1:704161647-705361647 GCA_030015575.1 Agapanthus africanus | reverse complement strand
TAAGCAAATCCTCCACAATCTTCGATATTGCCCTACAAGCGGCTCGTACTGACCCTTGTATACAATCCACGGGCGCGAATAAACATTTCCCCAGCAAAGTCCAACCCTTGTAGGTCCTCTCGATCCATAAGGAGAAAGCCCTCTTGTAGGATCCTTACGACTTACAGAGGAGCACACACTTAGGAATCCTCACGATCCCTAAGGAGAAAAATACACCTGCAAGATCCTCACGACTTGTAGGGAGAAACACCTTTGTGTGACCCCTACGGCTCATAAAGTCAAAAGCCTTGGTCGACAGGACCCTTAACCCTGTTTGCTGAGCCACCTTTGTTCATCATCGACAAAGGCAGGTGATGATTCGCTCCTGGCAACATTCCAGTTGTAGCGATGCTGATGCTGAAATCGGTATCTAAAAATCCAAGCTTGCAGCGAAAAAGCTAGCGAGCCTCACATGCATACGAAATAGCCGAAATGATGGGGCGACTTGCAATAAAAAGCAGCAAGTAAAAATGTATGCATGACAAAATAGCCGAAATGATGGGGCAACTCGCAATAAAAAACAGCGAGTGAAAATAAATAAATAGCCGAAATGATTGGGCACCGCGAAAAAATAGCCGAAATGATGGGGCAATCGCGACCTTCGCGATATAAAAGCTGAAATGATAGAGCATCGCGGAAAAAGAAATAAAATAAAAGTGAAATCCTCGCCCTACAGGTGATGTTACATCTAACCCTGTATACAATCCAGGGGCGCAATCAAAGAAGGGATCATACTCCTCCCCCGAGTTTCATCATAAGGAGAAGCCAAATCTCGGCGGTTCACAGATAGCCTAGTGATCACCACCGCGGCATTCGTCTCGATACAGCAGACGCGATACCAGCAAACGAAGCGACGGCCAAATTCCTAGCTTCAACGTCTTGACGACGCAACATCACCGAAAGGAGTCACGGCAAAATCCCTGGTTCCAAACCTCGACGGTTCACCAACAACCTAGAGACAACCACGACATTCGTCTCGATACAGAGGACGCAATGCCAGCAAACGAAGCGAAGGCCAAATCCCTAGCTTCAGGGTCTTGACAGCAAGTCATACAAAACCTGAAAGACAATCGGAGATCATCCCATACCAACATGGAGTGATCACCACCTCGACGTTCGTCTCGACACAGCAGTCACAACATCAAGCGAAACGGAACAGCGGCAACCCCAAGTTCCATGGCTCCGCGATACATATCACCAAGAGTCAAACCTCCATCCCGTGAAATGCGGATACAATCAACAAACTTCCTGGTTACGTGGAAAGTGGATAATGTCACTCTTTGACCCCGTGGAAAACGTCCAGAGCGGATCCTGGTCCTCGCAGAACACGACATTAAACCCGTGTGAAGCATCCAGAGCGGAGCCTAGTCCTCGCCTAACGCGGCAGTGAACCCGTGTGAAGCATCTAGTGCAAACTTCCTGGTTACGTGGGAAGCGGATAATGTCACTCTTTGACCCCGTGGAAAACGTCCAGAGCGGATCCTGGTCCTCGCAGAGCATGGCAGTGAACCCATGTGAAGCATCCAGAGCGGAGCCTAGTCCTCGCCTAACACGGCAGTGAACCCGTGTGAAGCATCTAGTGCAAACTTCCTGGTTACGTGGGAAGCGGATAATATCACTCTTTGACCCCGTGGAAAACGTCCAGAACGGATCCTGGTCCTCGCAGAGCATGGCAGTGAACCCATGTGAAGCATCCAGAGCGGAGCCTAGTCCTCGCCTAACACGACAGTGAACCCGTGTGAAGCATCTAGTGCAAACTTCCTGGTTACGTGGGAAGCGGATAATGTCACTCTTTGACCCCGTGGAAAACGTCCAGAGCGGATCCTGGTCCTCGCAGAGCATGGCAGTGAACCCATGTGAAGCATCCAGAGCGGAGCCTAGTCCTCGCCTAACGCGGCAGTGAACCCGTGTGAAGCATCTAGTGCAAACTTCCTGGTTACGTGGAAAGCGGATAATGTCACTCTTTGACCCCGTGGAAAACGTCCAGAGCGGATCCTGGTCCTTGCAGAACACGGCATTAAACCCGTGTGAAGCATCCAGAGCGGAGCCTAGTCCTCGCCGAGCACGGCAGTGAACCCGTGTGAAGCATCTAGTGCAAACTTCCTGGTTACGTGGAAAGCGGATAATGTCACTCTTTGACCCCGTGGAAAACGTCCAGAGCGGATCCTGGTCCTCGCAGAACACGGCATTAAACCCGTGTGAAGCATCCAGAGCGGAGCCTAGTCCTCGCCTAACGCGGCAGTGAACCCGTGTGAAGCATCTAGTGCAAACTTCCTGGTTACGTGGGAAGCGGATAATGTCACTCTTTGACCCCGTGGAAAACGTCCAGAGCGGATCCTGGTCCTCGCAGAGCATAGCAGTGAACCCATGTGAAGCATCCAGAGCGGAGCCTAGTCCTCGCCTAACGCGGCAGTGAATCCGTGTGAAGCATCTAGTGCAAACTTCCTGGTTACGTGGAAAGCGGATAATGTCACTCTTTGACCCCGTGGAAAACGTCCAGAGCGGATCCTGGTCCTCGCAGAACACGGCATTAAACCCGTGTGAAGCATCCAGAGCGGAGCCTAGTCCTCGCCTAACGCGGCAGTGAACCCGTGTGAAGCATCTAGTGCAAACTTCCTGGGTACGTGGGAAGCGGATAATGTCACTCTTTGACCCCGTGGAAAACGTCCAGAGCGGATCCTGGTCCTCGCAGAGCATGGCAGTGAACCCATGTGAAGCATCCAGAGCGGAGCCTAGTCCTCGCCTAACACGGCAGTGAACCCGTGTGAAGCATCTAGTGCAAACTTCCTGGTTACGTGGAAAGCGGATAATGTCACTCTTTGACCCCGTGGAAAACGTCCAGAGCGGATCCTGGTCCTCGCAGAGCACGGCAATGAACCCGTGTGAAGCATCCAGAGCGGAGCCTAGTCCTCGCCTAACGCGGCAGTGAACCCGTGTGAAGCATCTAGTGCAAACTTCCTGGTTACGTGGAAAGCGGATAATGTCACTCTTTGACCCCGCGAAAAACGTCCAGAGCGGAGCCTGGTCCTCGCCAAGCACGGCAGTGAACCCGTGTGAAGCATCCAGAGCAAACACCGGACTGTGGAGTCCTTAAAATCCACGGACTATGACGTCCTTAACCTCGACCGCGATGTCTTAAAACTAACGATCAACCACCCCGATTCCCTACGGACACCGCCTTGGTTTAAGGGTACATCTCTTCACTCCTTTGATACCTGGCGTTGTAATTCCTCAACGTTTTCAAAGAGGTGAAGGGTCCCTGCAACCAAACATCGGACTGTGGGGTCCTTAAAATCCACGGACTATGAGGTCCTTAACCTTGACCGTGATGTCTTAAAACTAACATCGGACTGTGGAGTCCCTAAATCCACGGACTATGAGGTCCTTAACCCTGACCGTGATGTCTTAAAACTAACATCGGACTGTGGAGTCCTTAAATCCACGGACTATGAGGTCCTTAACCTTGACCGCGACGTCTTTAAACTACAATACCCGGAGCAGCCTCTGACCCCGTGAAACACGGATAAGGGCGACCACATTCAGCACTTGCAGGTCCACCCGACCTGTAAGGAAGAAAAAAAAACTCTCTTGTGAGATCCTTACGACTCTCAAGGAAAAACCCGCTTAAGAATCCTCACGATTCTTAAGAAGAACTTACACCTATGGGATCCTCTCGACCTGTAGGGAGAAAAACTCTTTATGAGACCCTCGGAGCTCATAAAATGTAAAAGTCTCAGGAGGCAGATCTTAACCCTGAATCCTGAGCCATCGCTGTCCTGCAAGGAGATCAAGATAGAATATCCGCAGAATGCATTCAATGAAAAGGGGACACACCATTGAAGAGAAGAATATGCCTTCATTTATAAACCTCCCTTCGACAACAATACTCGATCTAAAGCCAGCGCAAATCACCCGATACGGGAGATAAAGCGGCAAGTTTCTGATCTGTATCCTATCAGGCACGCATTTGCAACTGTATGAATGTTTAAAAGGAAATGTTACCCGAGGCACTGATGTGCATGCAACGTAACGATGGTGCTCGTAATTAAAGAAAAACAAACAGCTCATTTACGCAAGCAAGACACACGTACGACTGTCTGACAAGCATGAAAATTCAACAGAAGGCATGCAAACCACCAATGATTAAAGGAGTACATTGATTCAAACATACTACATTGGTGGGAAAAGATCACCAAACAAGGGATCAGAAATACAAGGGTTAACAAAGCAAAACACAAAATTCTCCAACTCCCTCTCCGCCTTCTCCAGCACGTCAAAACGGCGGTTTTCGCGAGGAGTCGCTCCCCACCGGTTGGAGCCGTGCTCATCAACAAAAGCAGACATGACGGCCCGACGAGCTCTTATCTGACTCAGTAAATGAACTGAGTGATCCTTCAGAGCTTGAGTGATTAGACAAGCCTCATGAAAATACTCAAGCTTGTCCTCCGCCGCGTCAAGGATCGCCGAAGTCATCTCCGCCGGATGAGGGGGTATATCGGCAAGCACAGACAGGAGGATCATCCGGAGCCAAAGGGAGCCCATGGGGAGAGGAGAGCCCCGACGAGTCAGTAGCTCATACATCACCGTGTCACATTGATCATCGGTGAGAAGGGGATCTGCCAGCCGCGCAGCGAAGCGAGGGATTATCTCTTCAATGGGCACATCCCATGGTTGCCGACGAGCATGGGGACGATTGCAAGCCATGGCGATTGATCGGGTTCTCAAAGATGATCACCTTAAGGTATGAATGGATTTCTCTGTGAAGAAAAGAAGTAAGGAATGGGTTCAGGTTATAAAGGGGAGCATTTAATGCTATGCACAAAAAATGTTGTGCATGGTGGGATGATTCTCAAAGCCCGGAAAAAAGGGGAGAGCGTTGGAAATGAAATCCAACGACGCATTGGAATCAGGTTAGGGAGATGAAACGTCCCCATCAAACAGATCCCTGCATACGCAACACATGAGCACTAGCCTTTGATTGGCGAATGAGGCGGCATTGCACAGACACAACAGAGAACTAAGCTCTTACCGGACAGAAAAAGTTCTAAGAAATGCTGAACAAAATGACGGCACTTACCGGACAGAAAAAAAAGTCTAGACAAAGAGGCCAAACAGCGCTATAAGCAGGAGACTGATACAGAGTTTCTGTAAAGGGTACTTGAGGGAAAGGACAAAGAGGCTGCTGAGAAAGCTTCTAACATAAAGAAGATGGTTCTCTTGTTCCAAGATATGGTTGGAATGATGATCCAACCAGAACCCCCGGCCGAAGATCCACTGATAATCGTCGAGGATGACAGAGGAGAAATATCAAACCCTCCTCCGGCCTTATCCGCGGCCAAGGAGGAAACGATCTCCAAGGCCGCCATGATGATTACATTGCTCAACAAATAAGAGTTCATCAAGCTAATGAAGCCGCCGACCAAATTGTCAGAACTGGACGACCATATCCAGGCTGGTATAATCAAATCAAATACCTGCCGGGATATATGATTCCCAAGTTCCATGTCTATAAAGGAACTGGCAACCCTCACCAACACGTCGCATAATTCAGAACTCTGTGTGGCAACACCGGAGGTGACGAAAAACTGTTGTTTCGCGAGTTCATTGAATAAAACAAAATATTTTTGAACTAGAGAAATATATAACCTAAGTTCAAAACCCAAATTCATAAATATACGGATTTGGACTAATCCGGGCCTTACGGGCAACGACATAAATTAGTCTCCGTATACAATCCACGGGCAACCTTAACAAACAAAATAACACACGAAACGAAATGAACTTCCGGAGAAGGAGAAAGTGGTTATCATAATACGGCAACGTAATTAACTGCAGGAGCTTGCACCTGCAGGAAATAGCGTCCCTACAATCAAAAAACCCTCACAAATAAGGGGGAATCTGATGAAGTTTACTACAACGGTTGTATCTATCCAAACCTCTGATATATGGTTGTTTCCTGATTTAAAATCAGGAAAGCTTCTGGGAAAAGCTTCAGAAGAGGGTCACGTGCTTACACGTGACCAGCAGTCACGTGTTGGCACGTGACACCTAAAAAGCATCATCAAGTCGAGTTCAGTCTCCTGACTACGCTGAATAAAATGGGCTTCAGAAAGAGTCACGTGCTCCCACGTGACCAGGGTCACGTGGCGACACGTGACATTTAAATGCAAGCGTCGAAGACACACAAGTTCTCTGATCAAGTCAAGAAAAAGGCTTCAGAAGAGGTCACGTGTTCCCACGTGACCAGGGTCACGTGTTCCCACGTGACCAGGGTCACGTGTTGGCACGTGACGTTCAAAGCAGCAGACTCGCTCTCCAATTGAACCAAGGAAAAAGGCGCCAAACAAGGGTCACGTGCTCACACGTGACCAGGGGTCACGTGATAGCACGTGACGGCTAAGCAGCAGAAGAAGGCAGAGTCCAAAAGAAGAAAAAGGCTCGTTCCAAGAGAGTCACGTGTCCACACGTGACCATGGGTCACGTGGTCACACGTGACCGGCTTTCAAAGCCCATGTAGACTGCAGAATTAAATTCTGAAGGAAATTTGAATCCTTCCAAAGGAAAGTGAGTATCTGGGACCAATCAAATTAAAGATCCAGAGATGATTAAATATCATCTATCTATGGAAAATCTCGGGTTTGGAAAGATTTCCCCCTTAAATCTAACCAAAATAACAAAGGAGAATCTCTGGATTTAAAATCCAATGGTGAATAAAATTCACCCAATAATCCAAAGGTCCAAAACGAATGATGGATGCAAATCAAATCTCTCAGTGAAGATTCATCAAAAACTAATTTATTCGGCTGCCTCCCCTATAAATAGGAGCCAAGAGATACAAAGGAGATACATGCGCAGAGAAAGAAAAAAGGAGAAAAGCTTTGATACTTGGAAAAGACTTGGATCTTCTGCAAAAAAACCCTAGGTAAGAAAGGGAAGGCTTTCAGAAAGAAAGAGAATTTAATTCTCAGCAGAGTTTAACTCTAATATATAAAACAGAAGAGCAGATTTCTTCTCTCTTTGATGGAGGATCTGCAAAGTGCACATCTCCCCTTAAGGTTGAGAATTTAATTCTCAATGGGTCGAGATCCTGCCATGCAGATCCAAAACATAGAGAAGGAATGCAAGCATGAGAATTTAATTCTCGCAGAACTGTAGGAATTCAATTCCTTTAAAATAAAATTAGGGCTCGACCCTATATCATGGGAATTTAATAAAAGAAGCAGGGTTTAACTCTAATTAAGAATTTAGTTCTGTTGAAACAGCAGGAATTTAATTCCCTTAATCGTAATTCTTTAAAACGGGAAGTTTAGCTCCTTAAAAGCTTTCATTAGGGTTTAACCCTATTCAGTTCTTCACATAAACAAGGAATTTAATTCCTACAGAAGGTTCAGGGATCGAAAGGAAGTAGGAATTCAATTCCTTTGAGAATTAAAGCCCGAGGAATTTAACTCCTGAAAAGAAAGATCAACAGATTCTCTAAACGACACACATGGAGGTAGGGTCACGTGTCACCACGTGACCCCCTCAAAAGAGCTACAGAAGTCCCTTGGAGGCAGCACCCCACGTGATCCACGTGACCTTGGCAAAAACTCTAATATACAGGCATTTGAATGCCCATCACGTGATGGCACGTGATGCTTTGAAAGAAACGATAATTTCAGCAGAACAACTGAAGGGAGGGCGCCCTCACGTGCTGCCACGTGACCCCTTTTGCCTTAGTGTTCAACACTAAATTGGAACTCTCAAAACCCAGTGTTAAAACACCGTCGGGCCTTAGCATTCAATGCTGATTAAAAAGCCTTATTGGCAGGGTTCAACACTGATCTGTTTTAGTGTTTAACACTAATTTGAAAAAGCCTTATTGCTGGTGTTTAACACCAATTACCTCTTAGTGTTGAACACTAACTTATCAACCTTATTCCCAGTGTTCAACACTGATTGCTCTGAAGTGTTTAACACTAGGCCTTGGCCCAATTGGCTAAAGGGATAGAGGCAAGCATTCTCCCTCAATGGACCAACAAAGAGTCAATATTCCAGACCTGACTGGACTTAGCCCAAGCTGGCCATAAGTCCTCAATTTGTGATTAACTGGGCCGATAGGCTCATAACATAATTGATCAGTCTCGACCCAAATTGGGCCAAGGACTATTTAATCCACCCCGGTTCTAGGGTACATCTCTTCACTCCTTTGATACTTGGCATTGTAATCCCTCAATGTCTTCAAAGAGGTGACGGGTCCCGAAGACCATTCATGATATGGACTGTGGAGTCCTTAAACCCACGCATAATACAAAATTCCTGGTTACGTGGAACGTGGATAACGTCACTCTTTGACCCCGCGGAAAACGTCCAGAGCGGATCCTGGTCCTCGCAGAGCACGGCAGTGAACCCGTGTGAAGCATCCAGAGCGGAGCCTGGTCCTCGCCTAGCACGGCAGTGAACCCGTGTGAAGCATCCAGAGCACATACCGGACTGTGGAGTCCTTAAATCCATGGACTATGACGTCCTTAACCTTGACCGAGATGTCTTAAAACTACCAACGGACCGCAATGTCCTTAAACTACCCACGGACCGCAATGTCCTTAAACTACCCACGGACCGCGATGTCCTTAAACTAGAACAATAGAGCCTCTATATGCTCTTTTGTCGGATCTAAACGGTCCTGTTTAAGTTGATCTTAGCCTCAAAGATGGCTAACGCGTCCTTAAACCTTCAAGCAGACTGGACTATGAATCCCCCTAATTAACTCTGGCTCAAGGGTACATCTCTGAACTCCTCTGACATCCGTCGTTGTAATCCTTCAACGTCGTCAGAGAGGTGACGGGTCCCGACGGCCACATATACGATGGACCGCCACGTCCCTAAACTGGAACATTAGAGTCCAAACACTCTTTTGTAGGATCTAAATGATCCCGTTAAGTTGATCTTAGTCACAAAGTTAGACTAACGTATCCTTAACAAACGTTTGAGTTGATCTTAGCCTCAAGTATGGCTGACGTATCCTCAAACCAAACCTCCAAACCCAAGTTTAAGATAATGCGGATTTGGACTAGTCCATGCCCTACGGGCGACGACATAACTCAGTCTCCGTAAACGATCCACGGGCAATAAAACATAAAACAGAAACACACGACACGAAGTGACCATCTGGAGAAGGAGAAAGTTGTTACCGCGATGCGGTAGCGTAATTAACTGCAGGGGCTTGCGCCTGCAGGGAAGAGCGTCCCCACAATCAAAAATCCCTCAAACGAGGGGGAATCTGACGAAGTCTGCTACATCGGCCGCATCCGTCTAAACCTCCGATACATGGCACCATGGATCAACTTGGCATCGTCGGAGAGGTGGACGGATAGCACCTATTGGCATCTGCCCCGAACCTCAGGCGAGACGGCCCGACGTCCCGCGTGTCCGTTCGGAGGGGAACAATGGTGTCATAAATCAACTTGGTATTTTCGGAGAGGTGGATGGATATATCCAAATAGCATCCGCCCCCAAATTCAGGCTAGACGTCCTAATGTCTCGGTTCGGTCTTTCGGCGGTAAACAGATTCTGGCACGCCCGGTGGGACCTCTTCTTCTTTCCACTCCACACTTCATATGTCGTGTTTCGCAAACAAAATCGCGGTTCGCTATGGTTGCCTTTGGATTCGAGGTACTAAAATTTGGTATCTTACTCATGTCTAGAGAAAGTCAATGGCTTCCCAATGCACCTCTTGCAACAGCAACTTCCGTTCCACCCCAACTGGAGGAGTGATTTATTGGCCCAACACGGTATCTATTTTCTCAATACTGGGTGGGTGCGAGGAAGACCGGCGGTAGATGGTCATGGCTCATTCATGTTAGGCGGGAATATTTCGTGGAAATCTGGAATAGACAATTGTTTTGGAAGGATTATGATTACAATGAAATGGGGTCATTTTCTATATTTCCTGAAATATCTTTTACACATAAATAAGCATGTTAATATTTTATGGTAATCTAAAATTACCACATAAATTACCTCCAACCAAGCACATTCTAAGCCATTCTCTTTGCAGCAAACTCAATATATTTAGAGATCTCACCCCTGCAGCCTTTGCTTCAACTAAATTCCTCACTCTTTCCATTTCATCTGCTCTCAACCCATTTCAAAGCAATAATGTTGAACCTACAACTCAACATTTCCAAAAATGTGCTTGCTTTGCCTATGCACAACTTGCGTTCCCTCAAAATGGTTAGTTATCTCTTTATCTAAATGGTTGATTTTTCTATAACATATATAATCTCTGTTTCTCTTTGAACATGCAGAAGCCTGAAAGGATCTCATCCCTTCAAACCAAAACTAAGCCATGCAATGCAACCCTTGCTTCCCCGTTGGAACTAACCGAAAACTCGCGAAGATCTTCAGACTATCACCCTACCATATGTGAGCATCAACTCATTGAACGTATTCATAGCCCATATGATGATGATTCAAAATTCAGAGAAAGGATCGAGGGATTGACGAAAGAGGTGAAGAAATTAGTTAAGGAAACTACAGAGGCGCCATTAGCTAAGCTTATTGATTCTATAAGAAGGCTTGGTGTTGCTTATCATTTTGAGGAGGAGATTAAGGATGCAATGTCTAGATTTTATGTTGATGGGTTTGTGAATCTCAGTGGATTGAAGGAGACTTCACTTTGCTTTAGGCTCCTTAGAGATATATTATATATATACATATATAACAGTGTCCCATACCACTGATATATATCATCAAAGTAAAACGTCCAGAAAACTCATAAGATCAAATATAACATTCATATTACTGGTATTCACAATGCATAACAGATAATAAGGTAAAGTGCGTAAATAAATCATACAAGCAATTAAACGTATCAATTCTACTGTGGATGGCAATATTAATGATGTGTAGTGTAACATACGCGTCGGTGCTCGTACAACATGGCAACCATTAATAATTGTGCAAGTGTTCTAAAGGTGTAATAGTCTACTCATATCAACATCTATATACGTATTACGGAGTATAACAGTTCTACAGTGACTTGGCAGTACCAATGAAATGTGGTGTAACATACATGTACGTGTTTGTGCAGTATAGTACTCATTGGTATTTGTGCAGTGTTCTATCAGAGTGTTAGTATTACAGAAACGTATACTATCGATAAATATAATGCGAACATATAAAGTAAATTTCAGCATAACTAATAACTGTAATTACCTGCTATGGGTTATATCATTATCTTTGAAAAGGAAACGAAACGTTAGTTTTGAGATAAGGAAGCTGCCTTAGATTAAAATAGATGTTCGTTTTGGAAATTGGCACCGCATCCTTATATTTTATCATTAAAAGGGAAATGAATTATAGTTTTTAAAAGAATATAGCTCACACAAGTATTACATCCTAAAACGGATATTAATCTAACTCTACGAGTCTAAAGGAACACTTGGCCGTTATTCGGCATATAAATCTCATCATATAATTCCTCGTATAATGTCTCACATTATCACTATATCTCAAATTTTCACTAGTACGGCATGATCCTTCGTATCAACTTACCAATCCATTCGTAAACTATATGCACATGAGTATCATACTAGATGCAATTTAATTCAAATATCCATATCTTAATAAATTTCTAAAACTACTATATGACATAATACTATTTAAAAGGTTTCGGGGGTGCTATACGCCATCCACCCGACTTCCCCCGTAGATATAAATCTACTCACCAACTTAATAAGATTGCTGAATTCCACGCTGCTAAGTTCGTCAACTCCGTCTCGGAATCCTTCGCGATCGCAACTATAATCGTATTTAAAAACATATCGATGTAAATATCATATTGAAAACCAAAATAACGAGCTAAGTACCCGTAGGTTAGAACCTACAGTATATTTAACCCAAATACAACAATATGCCACTAAAATCTACGTATGAACGTCGATATTTCAGTCGCAGTACGAAATACGCAAAACCCGTATCGTAATATCGGAAATTTGATAAAACCTTTACTAAACTGTAACACCCTAGTTCGTTATACCATGACTTATTTGATTAATTAATATATTGGATGGCTATTTCTTGATTTATTGTTGTTATGGATGTGAATAGTGTAATTGGTATCTATATTTGCATCCGACCCAACCCGCTTACTGGAAATCCATCTTGATTTCTGTTTATAATTTATCCCGGCTAGTTATAAGAATCCGTGCACCTTATTGTTCTATATCCTGTTTACCCGTATCATATATTGGGCATTTACATTATTTTAATAATAAAAATATAATCAAATAATATATTTTAAAAATACCTCGCATGACCTGTATCATACCGCTGACCCTGTGGTTCCATTAGTACATCGTGTTCTCATTCTGTTTATTGAAACAGACTCGTTTAGATCGCTACGTGCATTTTACGTGCATCTATTCTTGGGGGTATGCACTTTTATCAACCGGACATCGCATTGTGATTTTAACTTATCCGTATATTGTTTATATTTTAAAACTAGAAGTTTAGACACAACCCGGGAATTTTTCGGAATACTTTTGTTTTAGCCTAAAACCCCAAATTTATATATTATTATATTTCTAAACTAAATTTACTATGCAAACACTGTGCACGTTTTATAAAAATATATTATATTATATATTAATATATATATTATTATATTATATATTATTATAATATATATTATATTATATTATATTATATTATTAATTAAATTATTAAACCACCTCACCTTACCTACCGTTACAATCACGAATATATATATTATTATTATAATATATATTATATTATATATTATTATAATATATATATATATTATTAATTATTATTATAAACTTACGTCTCCTTCAATCCTAATTCTTACCTGCAATCACGCCCGCAATCTCTGCCCTCTCTCTTTTTCTTTCTTCCTCCTCCAATCACGCCTCTAATCTCTCTGTCTCTCCCTTTCAATTTCTATATATATATATTTGAACCCTTCATCTACCTCACGTCTCTCTCCTCTTCCTTCTTCTTTTCTTTCTCTTCTTCCACGCCAACTGCAAATCCACGCCCGAGCCGTCACCCACGCCACCGTACGCATCCGTCGTGCGATTCGTTCAGGCAAGTATTTTACTTGCTACATGCTAGTTACGGCTCGTTTGTTTACATCAAGGCAGTAATATTACTATCAATATATTTTTTATGTTATTAAACTATTAAGAGTAATATATTAGTTGTAATGGTTGGTGTAGATTAATTAACATATTATTTGATAATGATAATAAATAATGTTATGATATCACTGCTTATTACTCGTGTATCCGTACTTTTACCGTGACTCAACACTTACTACAGCTTTAGTTTAGGCACCCGTGTGATATATATGCACTACCTGACATGACCTGATATACCACTGCTTAACTTGATACCTGATATTTTTCTAATGCCGACAATCCTGACTTGCTGTCCCGACGGATATATCCTGTTGTCTATTCAGACAAAACCTGTATCTGCTTGATTCTGTATTGGCGTTAACTCCAGATTTATCAATACCTGACTTGAACATATAAACTTGGGGGTAAGGGGAAATCAATGATGAAAGCTGACTTGTAACTCAACAGTTCGACGCTTATACTGATCAGTTTTACGGGCTAGGCCAGCCCCGGGATGATGCTGCTGACATCATTCATCTGTACATATTCCTGTTTAATGCCTAGCGGCATGTCTCAGTTTCAGCCCGAGAATCTGGACCGTAGTCCCGGGCACGCACGGGATACTATTGAGTTACATCGACGATTCCATAAAATTGATTTCACAAACTGTAGAATAGATAACCCGGTAGTTTAGTTCAGATTACTCATTGCACGTCACAAATACTTATACTCTTCACTGTTCCATATCCGTGTTACTTGTTATACCCATATTATTGTTCATACTCATGCATGTATATCTTGTTACCTCCTGATTATATTCTATTATTTGATATTATGACGCACTGACGTCTGGGTTTTGCATGGCCCGGATCCTTTATCTCTATCGTAGGATGATCAGGAGTATTTCAGCTACCAGGCCGAGCAGTGAGGATATTGTTAGTGTTTAGTTTAGTTTACTTTTCTTTCCGTACTTTCATTTTCTGTTGTGAGCCCGTATTTGGGACGTATTTCCAGATGTTATTGTTTATTGGATATATTGCTTCCGCATATTATGTATTGACTCGTTTATTCTGGCATATGGACATGTACTAGATAGTTTATTTTATTTTACTATTCATGATATCATATAGACAGCCGCAATGTGACTGTGGAGGGATATTTCCTAGCCACAGGTAGAATGGTTGGCTCTGTCACGTGCCGATCTTAGCGCACTCTGGGAAGCGGGGCGTGACAGAGTTTGTTTGGTATCAGAGACATAGGTTATAGGTTAATCGAGTTTGATTCTTTTGTAGTTGGGTATTGGACCCAATACACGAATCAGAATACTCGTATTTAGGAACATGTCCTGCCACCTTGTTATCGTGATTCTTGAATCATATCTTTCTTTTATCCTTCGTCTTGACGATATGCAAACAACTTTGCATCTCGGCTTGAAACTCTTTTGGTTCACTAATGTTTCTTCCTGTTTCTTGATTCGGATACTAGGATTTGGGCGACTTGAGTGGAGTTATGTGATTGTACCCATGAACTGCAGCATGGTTACAATGCGGTACTCTATTTAAGTAACTTGGAGTTCCGGTCTTGATTCATTTCCTTGCCCCATGGTCGTTAAATTGTCTTGCTTACCAGTTATTGTTTCATCGCCAGCTTGAATCATATTTACCGTGCTTTACCCTCTTCAGTATCTTGATTTCGGATGAAATCATCTTGGTATCTTACTTGTTCATGTTTTCCTCGCATTAGAATTATTCAATTCTGGTGCATCCCTTTGTTTGTTGTTGTCTTGGGAATGGATTTTCGCGGCACTTTCCACGCTCATATTGATTGTAAGGAAAGGAAAGTGATTCTCTAGATTCCCGGACATCCGGAGTTTGTTTGCTGGAGGAAGCTGTTTTGTCAGGCCAGTCGAGTTTAGGGCTAGGCCGACAAATAAGGTTATTTCGTCGATGGAAGTTGATAAGGAAGAAACGCCGGCTATAATTTGAGAATTCATGGACGTGTTCGAAGACATCTCGGGATTATCGCCAAAACGAGATATGGAGTTCGCGATTGATCTTGTTCCTTGTGCAGCGCCAATTTCAAAGGCGTACTATCCAATGGCACCAGTGGAGTTGGAAGAAGCCAAGAAGTAAGTTACTGAATTACTTGAAAAGGGTTGGATTCACAGCAGTGACTCACCTTGGGGAGCTCCAGTTCTTCTAGTGAACAAGAAAGATGGCACAAAGAGGATGTGCATTGATTATCGAGAATTAAATCGGGTGACTATTAAGAACAAGTACCCGATCCCTCGCATTGGCGAATTATTCGAGCAGCTTAGTGGCGCGAGGGTATTCTCGAAGCTGGAATTGCGATCCGGATATCATCAAATTCGAGTTAAATCAGAGGATATTTGCAAGACTGCGTTCCGAACTCGATATGGGCATTACGAGTATTTAGTGATGCCATTCGGAGTCACGAATGCACCAGCGATATTTATGGACTTGATGAACCGAATCTTTTCACCATTCTTGGACCAGTTTATAGTGGTGTTTATCGATGATATTCTGGTGTATTCAAGGAGCCAGGAAGAGCATGCCGAACACTTGAAGATCGCACTGCAAACGTTGAGGCAAGAAAAATTGTATGCAAAGATGAGCAAGTGTGAATTTTGGCTCGAAGAAGTGAAGTTTTTGGGGCACGTCGTATCCGGAAAGGGAATCGCTGTTGATCCTGAAAAGATTGTAGCAGTTCAAGCTTGGCCGATTCCGAAGAACGTAGCAAAGATCAGAAGTTTTCTTGGACTTGCCAGATACTACAGAAGGTTCGTAGAGAATTTTTCTCGTTTAGCTGAGCCTTTGACCAAGCTTACGCGGAAGGAGGTACCATTCGTATGGACGGATAGTTGTGCGTCAGCTTTTGAGGCGTTGAAGCAAAAAATTGATAACCGCTCCTATTCTGACCGTACCAGACGGTTCCGGAGGATTGGTTATTCACAGTGACGCATCTGGGAAAGGTTTAGGGTGTGTTCTTATGCAGCATGGGAAGATTATAGCATACGCATCAAGACAATTGAAGAACCATGAGAAGAATTACCCAACTCACGATTTGGAGCTAGCAGCTGTAATATTCGCTCTGAAAATTTGGAGACACTACTTGTTGGGCGAAAGGGTAGAAGTATTCACCGATCACAAAAGCCTAAAGTATGTGTTCACACAGAAAGAGCTCAACATGAGGCAGCGTAGGTGGTTGGAGCTGATGGCTGACTATGATCTTGATCTAAAATACCATCCGGGAAAAGTTAATGTAATGCCGGATGCGCTTAGCCGATTGCCAGCAATTCTGATGTTGACCGCACAGAAAGAGCTTATCGATGATTTTCGGAGATTCGAGTTGGAGATCCTGCTACCGCACTCTTCGAGACAATTGATGCAGCTACAAGTACAATCGTCATTGATCGATAATATTAAGGCAGCGCAATCACAGGATCCAAGATTTCAGAAGTTTCGAGAGCAAGTTGAAGCGGGACTTCGGACGGACTTGTTGATTCATGAAGATGGTTCGTTGCGATATGGTAGCCGTTTGTGTGTGCCGAAAGGAGACATTCGCGAAGAAGTTATGAAGGAGGCGCACAGTTCCGCATATTCCGTAATGATTTTTTCCGACGATCGGCATGCACCCATCATTTTCATCTTCATCGTTTAAGATATAGATATACCAAAATTTCATGTGGTTCTACCATTTCTTCACCGTTGAATTAGTAATGTAAAAAATTATATTTCTCTTCCTTCTAATAATTTAGATATCATTATCTAAGTCATCCCTTTCCTTTTCATTCATAAAAATGCCTATAAAACTTTATTCTAAAGGGTTTTTTACTAAATGGTCCCTCAAAACTTGATTAATTACTAAAATAAACCAATACTTGATAATTACTATTTATCCCCCAAAATATTGAATAATTTTTAAAAGGTCCCTCGACTTATCAAAAATACCGTCTTTCTTTTATTCCGTACAACATCTAACAAAGGTATGTCGGGACGAGAGTTTTAAAGCCTCCAAACCCCTCTCTTATATCTAAGATCCCTAAGTATGGCCTCAAATCAAAATTAGGTAATCCATTGATTTGGGGCCGAACCTGGCGATTTAGATGTAAGAAGAGGTTTGGAGGCTTCAAAACTCTAGTCCCAACATCTCTTCATTAGATGTCTAACGGAATATAAGAAAAACAATCTTTTTAGCAAGTCGAGAGACCTATTACAAATTATTCAAAGTTTTAGGGGAGTAAATAGTAATTATCAAGTATTGATTTTTTTTTTTTATTAATTACCCAAGTTTTGAGGTATCATTTAGTAAAAACCCCGATTCTAAAACATATATATTTAAATCACATCCGCCGGAAAAACTAGGTATTTATATTAGCTTAAACTCTGTGACTTGTGAAAATAGATGTCTTCAATAAGTTCAAAGATGGGGAGGAATTCAAGAAATGCTTAACCCAAGATGAGAAGGGTTTATTGAACTTATATGAAGCTACACATCTTGCACTTCCTGAGGAGCAGATACTAGATGAAGCTAGGGAATTCAGTGTGAAGCATCTACAAGGTCTAAGTGAAGATGTTTTGAATATCGTTGAGCAAGTGAGGTATTCTCTTGAGGCACCTTTGTATTGGCTGTTGCCAAGGGTTGAAGCAAGGCATTACATAGATGTCTATGAGAGAGAAGAGGACAAGATTTCTTGCTTGCTTGAGCTAGCCAAGCTAGATTTCAATGTTGTTCAAGCCTTGCATCAAAGGGAGATAAAGGACTTGTCAAGGTAAGCTACTAATTAAGAGTATATTTCCAATATAAAAAAAACGAAAAAGAAAAGAAAAGTGAAAGACAGAATTAAAAAATAAAAAATAAAATGTCGAGATGTGTTTGAGAATAGTCCCACATTGGAAATACTATCATAGGTACATGGGTATAAGATATAAGATGGGACAAATTTTTATAAGGTTTGAATAGTCTTATTGATAGAATCCATTTATATCAAAAGCCTGTGTACATTCAAATATATGATCATCTCTTTTTTTTGTACTTTAATAACACCTCTAAGAGAGAGACTATGCTCTTAAGATATAAGATGAGATAAACCTTTTGTACTTTAATAACACCTCTAAAATATAAGATGAGACAAACCTTTTGTATTTTAATAACACCTCTAAAAGAGAGACTACATGCTCTTAAGATATAAGATGAGACAAACCTTTTGTACTTTAATACTTTAACAACAACTCTAAGAGAGAGACTACATGCTCTTAAGATATAAAATGAGACAAAGCTCAACAAAACTCGAGTTTTATTGATTGAACCACTTTATATCAAAAGCCCGTGTATGCATTCATATAAATAAAATATATAATCGTCCCCCTCATTTGTGTATAATTAAATTTAATAGAAAACAACAACAACAACTAAGGGTTAGATTTGAGTATAAAAACTTTACAGTCGTAGTAAGAATCATATATATGATTCAGTATTCTAACATGTGTCTACATTACAGGTTGAGCGTCTTTTTATACGAGATGGGAATCCGAGATTTATATTGCGGGCTTTTTTTTTTTTTCTTTTTTTCTTTAATTGTGAGCCCAATATTTAGAACTTGGGTTGTTGAGATTAGGGATAGCAATTTTGCCCTGCCTCGTATCCGTTCCAATCATGGTTGGGATTTTGACCATTGACCGGGGCACAGGGCTGGAATGGTGAAGATCAGACCTCTAATTAGCGGGGATGGGACGGGGATGGTATTAGCTATGTCCGTCCCGTGCCCCTCCCTGTCCCGTCCCGCGGTGTAGATAATTATGCATAATATTATTTACAGCATGTCTGCATGTGGCTTTAATGCTTAAACTTAAATGTTTTTTTTATTTAGGGGTTGTTTTACAGATTGTAAGAGTTTAATAATTATAGTTATTTATGATATGACTTAAATTTAATGGTTAAAAATGAATATTTTGATCAAGTTATCTTATCAATTGAAATATAAACACTTGAAAATGAAAGATTGCAAATATGATGGGGTGGGACGGGGTCCCCGCGGAGACTTGGGTTCCCCGATGGGACGGGAATGGGGTAGATTTTGTCTGTCCCGACGGGGCATAAGGCGGAGATGGGATGAGGTTTCATATATGCGGGCATGGACGGGATGGGCAATCCCCGGGCTGATCCGCCTGCCCCATTGCCATCCATAGTTGAGATACAATCTAATTTCTATGTATTACAACACATGTCCACAACTCCAAACATCTGACCTAGTGGGTAAGAAATTAAGATGGTATTAGAACAAGTAGGTAAATAAAAAGCAGACTAATAAAATACCGGTGCACAAAAATTTCAGATTTCAGTTAAAAAATGGATGCTCTATCTGGAGAAGCACGGTAGAGTTTATAAATATTTAAGAAACTTCAAAGTTATGATGCGGTGTCGGAGACTTTAAGGTAACAAGATATATTCTTTTACATATTCATGCCGCGTCTTGCATATCCTAAGTAAAACTCTAGATTGTTCTAGCTCAACAAATTAGTATAATAAGTACATGTCTAATAAGATCATTAAAATGTTTTTACTCTAGTTTTGATAAATATAGGGATCTAATTAATGGTGTTAATTTTGATATGTTATTAGATGGTGGAAAGATTTGGGTCTTGTAAACAAAATTAATTTTTCAAGAGATCGAATATTTGAGAATTACCTATGGGGAAATGGAACTGCATTTGAGCCACAATTTGGAAAGTGCAGAATAATTGTGACAAAGCTCATTAGTGTTCTAAATGTTATCGATGATTTTTATGATACATATGGCACATTAGAAGAAGCCCAACTCTTCACTGCAGCAATTAGAAGGTAAGCAATTAATTTTTCTTTCTTTGGGGTTTATGCAGCTATAATAATCTTATCATTTTATGATAATTAATTCTTTCTTTCTTTTTTTGGTTAATTAGCTGGGACCTGAAGGCTACAAAAAATCTGCCAAGTTACTTGAAGTTGTGTTATTTGGCACTATATAACTTTGTTAATGAGACTGTATATGATATCATGAAGGATTTTGGGTGGGATGTTTTACCCTTCTTAAAAAGAGAGGTAAAATTTGAAAAAGCTTATTCTCATAAGATTTGTAATTTTTCTAAAATAGAAAAAAAAATGGAATTTTGTATTTTTAATGAATTGCAAAAAAAAGAAAAAGAAAATAGATTATCAAATAATTTGGTATAAAGTTTATAATTGCACATCTACTCATTTTATAGGGTTATATAAAAATAAATATTTAATTGGAGATCTAACATATCTGAATTTGCACAATGCATAGTTGAATATACTTATAATTAAGTTGTTATTTTATGTTTCTAGTGGATATGTTTATGTGAAGCATACTTACAAGAAGCGGAATGGTTTCACAAGAAAGTGACTCCATCTCTTGAAGAATACTTGGAAAATGGTTCGACTTCAAGCGCCGGACGAGTTATCATCTTCCATGCTTTATACTATGTAGACCAGAATCTCACACATGAATCACTTGATCATATGGAGAAAGCACACCAATTAATATATTTGTCCTCAAAGCTTGTTCGGCTTATTGATGACATGGCTCCTTCTAAGGTATGAGAAAACAAAAGAGCTAAAATTATATTGCATAGAACCTTTTTTCATTTTCATGTGTCATACCGCAGGACAGCATCCCCGTTTCTTTTCTTATCCTCTCCAAAAGTTGTATTCTATCTCTGACTTTAATGGATGCAATATTTTTCCGTTATATGCAAAGTTTATTTAGAAAACTATATTGATTTAGATCAAAAATTGCGGAAATTATAAACATAACCAAAATACAAATCGTTAAGATATGTGAATTAAAATAGTCCCACGTCGGAAAAACTATAAGAGGTATATGGATATAAAATATAAAATGGATCGAATCTCAAAAAAGCTCGAGTCTTATTGTTGGAACCCGCTTATATCAAAACCTAGAAAAAAAACCCTTTCATTATTTGGATCGGAGGGGATTTTCTGCGGTTCATGGAAAAGAAAATCGAATTTCCTTCAATTTAGCAACATGTTAGTAGGAGTATATAAGAAAATCAAATCATACCCAAGTTTAATTGAATCATAAAAACTAACGAAAAGAAATTTAATGTGAAGGCTGAAATGGAGACATCCTTGTCAATCAACTGCCACATGAAGGATTATGGTGCATCACATGAAGCTTCAAAAGAATCCATCAAAGATTTGATCACGAGTTATTGGAAGAAACTCAACAAGGAAACTCTCATAAAAGGTGATCTTCTTCCAAGAAATTTCATATATGCAGCAATCACCTCACTATTTGTTGAACCGATCCCAATGGAAGGATAATCTCCATTAATTGCTTGCTTCTTTTGAGGAGTTGTAATGTACTTGAACTCATCAACTATATTTTATTAATTAAATAAATTGGGTTGTTATATACGTATTTTGTTTCTCCTGTTTTTTTCCTTTCAAAATAGAATAGTTAGAGATTAAAATTAGAAAAATAGAATATTTTAAAATTTGATTAGCTGAATAGAACGGTTTGGGGGTAACGTAGACGTGGCCTCTAGCCCCCAATCCCCTCATCAAAGGAGGACGGGTTCAGAACCTTTCCCTCCCTCCCTCCGCAAAATAAAAGTGGAGGGCAGAACCCGCCCTCCCTTAAAAAATTAAAAAATCCTTAATTTTTAAAAATTAAAAAAACACTATTTAAAAAAAACATTCAAAAAAATAGTTTCTCTTTTGGATGGATGTGGACCCGATTGACCTAAGTTGCGTCGAGTAAAGACGGATTCCAAGAACCTGCCTTTCCTGTATACCAGAGAGCGTGGATTCCAAGAACCCACCCTATGATAAGGGGCAAAATAAAAATATTAAAAAATAAGTTTGTCTCAATTTTTTTTCTTTAAAAGATGCAGGGAGAAAAATTGGAATTTTCATATTAACCCATAAATTCAATACCCATAAATTCGATACGCATAAAAATCTCAGATTAATTTACTTCAAAAAAAAAATACCATGCACATGTGAAATCTTATGTTAAGTCTCATCAACACCTTAAGTAACATGCATGCCAATTCTCATCGATATACTGACGTGCAAATATTGGATAAGATAGACAGATAATGATTGTTACTGTTTATCGACGTGCAAATATTGGATAAGATCGACAGGTAATGGTTGTTATTGTTTTTAAAGGAGGAATCCAATACTTGGATCATACTATAAATATCAATGAAGAACACTTCAGTAACAACATACAAGAAAGCAAAGCAAACGAGTCCGAGCTTCAAGTTCTGTCTACTCATGGAAGAATTAGAGAAGATACGAAAAATACATCTACACTTGCAATGAAGTTTCTAAATGGTTACTAAAGAATGAAAAATATGGGGGGTGGAATGACTCAAAATTTCTAAGCGGTTACTAACGTAATTTCTAAATACTTGAAGTCCATTTCATTATCAATCTAAACCCATAACACTCGTTGAAGAGGGTGTTCCCTTATAAAAAAAAAAGAGAAGAAAAGGAAAAGATCAAAAGATACCTTCCCACGTGTTTAACACGTGAGTGCTCACATGCAAAGCATGTGACCGCCGGTTTCAATAGAATTAATACCTATCATATAGCCCCACGTATTAAACACGTGAGTGCTCACATGCAAAACATGTGAGTGCCGGATTCAGATAAAATTAAAACCCATAAAGGCCCCACGTGTTAAACACGTGAGCGCTCATGTGCAAAGCACGTGAGCGCACCAATCTGAAGCGCTAGCTTCAATAGAATTAAATTCTATTTGGAAAATATTTTCCCCAATCTTTCTAATATCAGAAAGATTTTTCTCTGTTAAACATAGAGCCTTTGGATTTTAAATCCAAAGTTGATTATAATATTACCAATAAAATCATCAATTCTCTGTTAGGAAAATATTTTCTTAATCTTGCTAAAACGAATAGAAAATATTTTCTATTAAACAAAATTCTCCGGATCTTAGAATCAATGGTGGATATAATTTCCCGAGTGATTTTTGAGATCAATTAGATCAATCGAAATCTCTCAAACTAATTGATATTTTTTCCCTCTCTTATATAAAGGACCAGAGACTTGAATTCTCATATAGAAGATATACCCCCAAGCTTTCGCTAGAGAAAAGATTTCCCCTTAAACTTCCATAAAAAACAATAGAGAATTTAATCTTTTCTTCGAAGAAGATCATTCTTTGTTTGATCACTAGATAAAGACAGAAATAAGAATATCTCCCCCCTTCTTTTTGCCTATCTCATACATGATATAAGGGTTTAACTCTTTTATAGCAACTTAGTTCTTTCTCGAGATCTGAGATCCACAAGATAAATCTTCAACAGGGTGAGAATTTAATTTTCATCGGGAAGATCTTGTTCTTCAGTTCAAAGATCCAGAGGAGAAGTATGGTGTTTTACCCCTACACATAAAAAGAGAGAGTACATGGAAGAACAAAACAAGAAGATGGAATTGATATATTAGGAACTTAGATCCTCCAAAAATATAACTGGGGTTTTATCCTAATAAGAACTTAGTTCTCATCAAAAGGAAGAACTTAGTTCTTGCAAGATCTACAGGATTTTTAGAGTTTAACTCTAATTTTCAGACTTAATCTCTGCATGAACATAGACACGTAGAAGACACGTGAGCGCTAAGACTCTAGTTCTTAGCACTATTCATATCGAAGACACGTGATCAATCATAAAATAATGCTTCACGTGCCATTCACGTGAGCATCATACGACCAAGTGCTTAGCACTACTCACGTGAGGAGCACGTAAGCGACCATGAAGATAATGCTTCACGTGCCATTCACGTGAGTGCCATAATGAACTAGTGCTTATCATTATTCATATGGAACACACGTGAACACCAAGGAACCAATACTTAGCACTACTCACATAAGAGCACATGAGCATTGAAACAGAACCTATGATGAAGCTTAATCTTCTGGGCCCAATGCTTAGCACTGTTAGGTTATCTAAAGTTCAAAACAATATATTTGGCCTAACGCTTAGCACTGCTGGGAAATAGAGCCCGACATTTAGTCTAAGATTAGACTAATTCCCTGAAGTTTCAATCTTCTCAACATTGATCATACATACTTTAAATTGACTTTAATCTAAAACAAGATTAATAGTCCATAAACATGTTTAAATCGATTTTAATCTAAGACTACATTAATAATGTTTAAACTCTGAACTTATGGACCTTATTTATATGATATCTATGTCCTAAGTTCAAAACCTCAAATCTATTGTATGGGTTTGGACTAATCCGTGCCCTAAAGGCATGACAAGATTAGTTTCCGTATACAATCCAAGGGCAGCCCCATATAAATAAACATAATACGATACGAAATAACCCACTGGAGAAGATGAAAGTTGTTATCGCTTTGCGATAACGTAATTAATTGCATGGGCTTACACCTGCAGGGAAGAGCGTCCCCACAAAAAAAAACCGCACATCATTGAGGGGAATCTGATAAGTCAGTTATATCGATCGCATCTATCCAAACCTCCGATATATGGTGCTATAAATCAACTTGGTATTTTCGGAGAGGTGGATCGATATGTTCCATAAAACATCTGCCCTTAAATTCAGGCTAGACGTCCTCTGCGTCTCAGTCCAGTCTTCGGCGGTAAACAGATTCTGATATACCCGGTGAGACCTTTTCCTCTTTCAACTCTATACTTCGTGTCTCGTTTTTCGCGAACCGATCGCGGTACATATGGTTGCCCTTAGGTTTTGGGATACTAAAGCTGGGTTCTTCTCCCTATACAGATCAATGGCATCATCTAGCCAATCCAACCCTAACGCTGGCTCCAACATCTCTCCGGTTGGAATAACCTGGTCAGATCGAGCCATGGCCCCAGTGCTCTCCATTCCAATAGCCTAAGTGGACCGGCAACTTAATGGGCTCTTCTTTGGGTCCATCCTACCACCTCCCTCTCTTGGAATCTCGGCTTCAATGGAGGAGACGCCTAAGGAATCAGTTTTCAATAGGCTGACGAATACCACAGCGGGCCCTGATGATAAGCCTGCTCAATATGAAGGTTCGGTCTTCCAGAGGTTGAAGCCCAACTCCGTAGGCCCCGCCAAGAAGCCTATAATCCCGAAGATATCAGTTTTCAAGAGGCTGAGTTCTTCGGACGCTCCAACCGTCCCGGCCATTCTGAAGAGGATAGTCACTGAGAGTCTGATATCTGCAACCCCTGCTATTTTCGAGGTGTAACGACCCTAAAATTCCTATACCTTCACGTATCATTTCTTTAATAAAATATTGCAACTATTTACTTTTGGTATATTTTGTTTTCTAGTAAATATAATATTTTATCATTTTATCTATTTTATTCATTCTATAATTTTTCAAAGCCCAAAATCCAAGTTAAGGCAATTCCATTTGATTTCTCTTTATTCTTTTTGTAAGCCCACTTTCTTTTTAAGACATGGCATATATTTAATTCTTGTTAAGTATGTGCATGAACAACTTTGTAGCTCATTAGTTAAGTCCTTACATTGTTATTCCATAGGTCATATGTTTAAATCTCCATTTTGCAATTATTTTTATCATTTTTTAAACCCTCTCATGAGACCTTTCATTTTCTTTAACTCAAAAATGAATAGTCACCATTTCAATTTTTTTAACTCTCAAAATAAATCTATCATGAATTAGAATTATAGTGAACAATATATGTTCTCTTTCTCTCTCCTTCATTTTCTTCAAAACCTCCACTCATAATTCTCTCCCTTTCTTATATGCATTTCATCATTATTTGTTTTCCACTTAATCTTTTTTTTTTATATAAAAAAATTCAGAAAAGATAAATCCTAAATAAAATTTAGGCACATTAGAGCTATTATAATTCCGATGTTTTTGGAGTACATCCGTTCGCTAGAATTCGAGACGAGGAGAATCGAGCATCGTTACCGCTCACAAGTTTGTCATCAAAATAAATCGTTTTCCACCAAATCGAATTGATGAGCCGGTTGCTATATCGATTCACACATCCTGTAAGTCTCTTCCCTCTCCTTCTCCTTTTCTCTACTTGAAATTCATTTCCTTACTATGCCTCCGTCATGCCGAATCTTGAGATAACTAGTTAATATCATGATAAAGTTTTTTGTTAAATTAAAAAATGGTTGAAATAAAGCATATATATTTAGTTATAAAATCTTGTATGCAATGGTTGATAACATGTTAAGTATTGTTGTTTTAGACGGTTAATCATGACCGGATCATATGTTTACTTCATATATGTTAATTAATATTAGTTATCGCTAAAATTTTAATTATTTATATTTACTTTTGCATACATGAAAACAAGGTTATAAATAAATGCCATAGATTTATCATTTTTAAATACGATTTTACAAAACTTTAATCTTTAAAATAATTTTTATAAATTAATTCCCACTTCTGGAAATTTCAGGAAATTTACATATGATATAATATATATTTTTGTACATGCTATAAAAATTTCAAATCAAACCGCATATCGGTTTAGGAATTACATCATTTTTTATTCGCTGTTCATAAAACAGAAAACTGCATTTATCAGTTAATTTCTAAGACACATAACTTGGTCTCCAAATTGAGAAAATTCAGATGTTTTCGTTATCTACATCAAAAGATCTATATTTTCTTAGTTTTAAGATTTTATTGAAAACATAAGTAAAAAATAGAAAACTGCGTTATCATATTAAACGACGAATCTTGACAGAATTTGTCCTGATTCGCATACTGTTTTTAATTTGGACATAACTCGAACTCTCGATATCCGTTCGTGACAAAATTTAGACGTGTAGATGCAAAATTAACAGAGCTATAGTTTCCTGTATATTAGATTACTTAGAAATATATGAAACAATCCGATATAGGCCTTGCAATACAACATATAGTTGCTGTCCAGAAATCTGAATTTCTGTTTTAAACCCTGACGTTAAAATGACCATAATTTGAGCTTCAGGAATCCAAATCACGCGAAACTGAGTTGTTTGGATAATTACTCCTAAAGAGCTACAATTTTATAATAATTTTTGTAAGCTGAAACCCGATGGAAATTAACTTAAACTGCCTTTTAAAAATATATGACGGCGCTGAACAAACTCTGATCTATTTTGCTTGACGATACGAAAATGAGTATATCTCCCAAACCGGTAGTCGTATTTAGGCGAGACTGGAACTCACGCGTGCATAACACTTAGATCTATATTTCTGTTTATATTCCGAAATTGGTTGACTTGATTAATTAGTCGTACACAACACTTTTTTTACAGAATTGTTTATGGTCGTTACTTGAATAATATACTTAACTCGTTTCATGCTACTCGAACATATATATATATATATATATATATATATATATATATATATATATATATATATATATATATATATTGTTTATCTTGATCTTTAAATTGTTGCATGTACATAAAGACATTGTTCCCTTATAAAAAAAAGTGGGAAAGAAAAAATAGACGAATTCCCTATGTTTTAATCCTCACGTGTTGAACACGTGAGCACTTATATGCAAAACATATAAACGCTGAAAGCAAGCAACTAAAAGCTAAACATGCCTCATGTGTTAAACACGTGAACTCTTATATTTAAAGCATATAAGCACTAAATAAACCGATTAAAACCCATATCGGGGTCATGTGTTAAACACGTGAGAACACTCTTTTGAAGTATTAGCTTCAGATAGAGTTAAACCCTATATATTGAATTAAATTCTATTTTTGTATATAAGCAACAAGTGTAAGTGGCTAAAGGCCAAACTCACCTCACGTGTTAAACACGCGAGCAAAATAGGCTAAAACACATCGGGATCACGTGTTAAACACGTGAGGGCGACTCCCAATATAGAATTAAATTATAGGAAAATACACCCTACGATCTTTCTAAAAAGGGAAAGATATTCTCTGTTAACAGAGAACCGTTGGATAAAAAATCCAATAGTGATTAAAAATTATCAAATATAGAATTAAATTCTATTGGTGGGGAAACATCTCCCTAATCTTTTCAAATGAGAAGGATATTTTCTGTTAAACAAAAAATTGTTGGATTAAAGATCGAATGAAATGAGAATATATTTCCCTGTGCTCTGTTAAACAGGTCACCCTTGGATCAAAAATCCAATGGTGATTATAAAATCACCAATTAAACCGTCTGATATAATTAAATTCTATTTGAGAAATATTTTCCTGGTGTTTCTAAAATAAGAAAGATTTTCTCTGTTAAACATAATTAAATTCTATAGTTAGTAAAATATCTTCCTAAGTCTTGTTAAACTAACAAGATATTCATATGATAGAATAAAATTCTATTTTAAGAAAATATTTCTTAATCTTGTTAAACAAACAAGAAATCTTCTCTGTTAGATAGAGAGCTTTTGGATTAAAAATTCAACGGTGAATAAAATTCATCGATTAATCTAAAAGATTAATTTGACCGATTATGAAATCAATAATGATCTCTCAATGAGAGATTTTCTCAACAAATTGATTATTTTCTTTTTCGTATAAATAGGAGCAAAGAGATGAAAAGAAGAGAGAGAGATAATCGACCCTCTAACCTTCTGCAAACAAAAAGACAGAGGCTATCAAAACAACAGGGAATTTAATTCTCTAAAAGATGAAAATTTCTCTCCTTTCCAACTCTAGGTAGAAGAAAACACAGAGATCAAAATATCTCTTTTGCCTAGTGTAAACGGAAGCAAGGGTTTAACCCTTCATGAAAAGAACTTAGTTCTTTCTCTGATTTGAGATTTGTAAGGCAAATCTTCCTACAACTTGATCATTTAATTCTCATCGGAGAGATTCTGTTCTTCAAACTCAGATCTAGAAGAAAAGAACCAGGTTAAAAAGATAGAGAAAAAAGAGAATTTATGCTCTAAGGAATTTAATTCTTTTAGGGTTTAACCCTACGTAAAGAACTTAGTTCTCATATAAAAAAGGGGGAACTTAGTTCCTAAATAAAAATGATCTCAGATCTTCAAAGCTGAGATCTAGGTGATCATTAATGGCCAAAATACTATTAACAGAGATAAAATCTCTGAAAGAAAAGAATTTGGCGCCTCACGTGCTTCCCACGTGAGTGCCCAAAAACAAAGAAACTCATTTGCACTGATTGGGCAGCCACTAAAACAAAGCAATCCAGCATCCGAAAAATAAAGTAATCATGTGAACTACACGTGAGCCACAAAAACAAAGGCTGAATGGCTCACGTGCTTTTCACGTGAGCGACAGAGTTCCAAACAAATGCTTAGCACTTTAGTATAGAGGAAAATGGCTGAACAAACAGAACCTAAATAAGTGCTTAGCACTTTGAATAAAAAAAAAAGGAAAAGAGAAAAGACTGAGCAGACCAAGCCTAAATTGGCTAAAAGTCTCTCTGAAGTTTCTTGCAGCCGAGCCCAAATGCTCTGTTGTTGGATCTTAATAAAATTTAATGATCCTAAAAATATTGTTATATTGATCTTAGTCTCAAACAGGACTAACGTATCCTTAGTTAAAGCAAATTGAGCCCAAATGCTCACATATTTAAGTTGATCTTAATCTCAAACTAGATTAATGGTCCTTAAAGAAAACAAAATATTTTTGAAGTAGAGAAATATATAACCTAAGTTCAGAACCCAAATTCATAAATATACGGATTTGGACTAATCCGGGCCGTACGGGCAACGACATAAATTAGTCTCCGTATACAATCCACGGGCAACCTTAACAAACAAAATAACACACGAAACGAAATGAACTTCCGGAGAAGGAGAAAGTGGTTATCATAATGCGGCAACGTAATTAACTGCAGGAGCTTGCACCTGCAGGAAATAGCGTCTCTACAATCAAAAACCCCTCACAAATAAGGGGGAATCTGATGAAGTTTACTACAACGGTTGTATCTATCCAAACCTCTGATATATGGTGTCATAAATCAACTTGGTATTTTCGGAGAGGTGGATGGATATATCCAAATAGCATCCGCCCCCAAATTCAGGCTAGACGCCCTAATGTCTCGGTTCGGTCTTTCGGCGGTAAACAGATTCTGGCACGCCCGGTGGGACCTCTTCTTCTTTCCACTCCACACTTCATATGTCGTGTTTCGCGAACAAAATCGCGGTTCGCTATGGTTGCCTTTGGATTCGAGGTACTAAAATTTGGTATCTTACTCATGTCTAGAGAAAGTCAATGGCTTCCCAATGCACCTCTTGCAACAGCAACTTCCGTTCCACCCCAACTGGAGGAGTGACTTATTGGCCCAACACGGTATCTATTTTCTCAATACTGGGTGGGTGCGAGGAAGACCGGCGGTAGATGGTCATGGCTCATTCATGTTAGGCGGGAATATTTCGTGGTAATCTGGAATAGACACATGTTTTGGAGGGATTATGATTACAATGAAATGGGGTCATTTTCTATATTTCCTGAAATATCTTTTACACATAAATAAGCATGTTAATATTTTATGGTAATCTAAAATTACCACATAAATTACCTCCAACCAAGCACATTTTATGCCATTCTCTTTGCAGCAAACTCAATATATATAGAGATCTCACCCCTACAGCCTTTGCTTCAACTAAATTCCTCACTTTTTCCATTTCATCTGCTCTCAACCCATTTCAAAGCAATAATGTTGAACCTACAACTCAACATTTCCAAAAATGTGCTTGCTTTGCCTATGCATAACTTGCGTTCCCTCAAAATGGTTAGTTATCTCTTTATCTAAATGGTTGATTTTTCTATAACATATATAATCTCTGTTTCTCTTTGAACATGCAGAAGCCTGAAAGGATCTCATCCCTTCAAACCAAAACTAAGCCATGCAATGCAACCCTTGCTTCCCTATTGGAACTAACCGAAAACTCGCGAAGATCTTCAGACTATCACCCTACCATATGGGAGCATCAACTCATTGAACGTATTCATAACCCATATGATGATGATTCAAAATTCAGTGAAAGGATCGAGGGATTGAAGAAAGAGGTGAAGAAATTAGTTAAGGAAATTACAGAGGAGCCATCAGCTAAGCTTGAGCTTATTGATTCTATAAGAAGGCTTGGTGTTGCTTATCATTTTGAGGAGGAGATTAAGGATGCAATGTCTAGATTTTATGTTGATGGGTTTGTGAATCTCAGTGGATTGAAGGAGGCTTCACTTTGCTTTAGGCTCCTTAGAGATATATTATATATATACATATATAACTGCGTCCCATACCACTGATATATATCATCAAAGTAAAACGTCCAGAAAACTCATAAGATCAAATATAGCATTCATATTACTGGTATTCACAATGCATAACAGATAATAAGGTAAAGTGCGTAAATAAATCATACAAGCAAATAAACGTATCAATTCTACTGTGGATGGCAATATTAATGATGTGTAGTGTAACATACGCGTCGGTGCTCGTACAACATGGCAATCATTAGTAATTGTGCAAGTGTTCTAAAGGTGTAATAGTCTACTCATATCAACATCTATATACGTATTACGGAGTATAACAGTTCTACAGTGACTTGGCAGTACCAATGAAATGTGGTGTAACATACATATACGTGTTTGTGCAGCAAAGTACTCATTGGTATTTGTGCAGTGTTCTATCAGAGTGTTAGTATTACAGAAACGTATACTATCGATAAATATAATGCGAACATGTAAAGTAAATTTCAGCATAACTAATAACTGTAATTACCTGCTATGGGTTATATCATTATCTTTGAAAAGGAAACGAAACGTTGGTTTTGAGATAAGGAAGCTGCCTTAGATTAAAATAGATGTTCGTTTTGGAAATTGGCACCGCATCCTTATATTTTATCATTAAAAGGGAAACGAATCGTAGTTTTTAAAAGAATATGGCTCACACAAGTATTACATCCTAAATCGGATATTAATCTAACTCTACGAGTCTAAAGGAACACTTGGCCGTTATTCGGCATATAAATCTCATCATATAATTCCTCGTATAATGTCTCACATTATCACTATATCTCAAATTTTCTCTAGTACGGCATGATCCTTCGTACCAACTTACCAAACCATCCGTAAACTATATGCACATGAGTACCATACTAGATGCAATTTAATTCAAATATCCATATCTTAATAAATTTCTAAAACTATTATATAACATAATACTATTTATAAGGTTTCGGAGGTGCTATACGCCATCCACCCGACTTCCCCCGTAGATATAAATCTACTCACCAACTTAATAAGATTGTTGAATTCCACGCTGCTAAGTTCGTCAACTCCGTCTCGGAATCCTTCGCGATCGCACATATAATCGTATTTAAAATCATATCGATATAAATATCATATTGAAAACCAAAATAACGAGCTAAGTACCCGTAGGTTAGAACCTACAGTATACTTAACCCAAATACAACAATATGCCCCTAAAATCTACGTATGAACGTCGATATTTCAGTCGCAGTACGAAATACGCAAAACCCGTATCGTAATATCGGAAATTTGATAAAACCTTTACTAAACATTTTCAGATTTTACTGTGTAAATATTTAGACAAAACAAACAATATAGAAACTTATAAAATACCCACACAAAGCTACGGGAGAAAAACCAACACCAAAACCCACAAGGGGCCAACGTCGCCGGAATTTAGGCGTATGTCGCCGGATAGACTAGGGAGTTTGGGGCTCGTGTTTTGAGTGAAGTTCTCTAGTTGTCTCATTATAGTTTTGGTCTTACTAGTTTCTAGTGATTACAGATAGTGGTTCCAGACTCAAATTCAGTAGGCTAAATATCACAAAATCCCAGTTTATGATACTGCACAAACTAAACATGCTACGTGATGATATTATGAGTTAACTGAACCTAAGTTAATCTGAGCTAACCCTATTCTGGTCGTAACGGTAAAAACAGAACTCATGATACGATATATCCGTGTCGTATATAGGATTTTAACTCCAAAACTGATATTAGCTTCCAGATTTCCTATACTGCTAAAACAACTTAAATAAACAATACCAAACATCCTAACACCTATACAGAGACCTATCCTCAAAACCACAACACCTAAATCCCTCAAAAAACCGGCGAGCTCGGAATTACCCTATATGTCGCCGGCCAAAATCCGAGCTACATGGTTCGTCTTCCTAGGGTTTATTCTAGGACCATTTTATAAGGTGATAACAATGTTTGGTTATGTTAAATATTATCTAAGCTACAGCAGATCTTCACAGAGCCTATCTTTACCAAAATACGATGTTTTACCGATATTACCTTACTATACTAATCCAGTATTGATTTAAAGGAACTACAAGTTTGGAAATTATACCTATCTAGAAGATCAACTGAAAGCTTCCTTCAAGATGTACAAGCACAACTTCCTAGCTTGAGGGTTGTGGTAAAGATCCCTAGTACCTTGCTTTTCTTCTTCTCTTTTGAAATTAGGAACATATTGAAATTGGGTTTTAGTGATTGAAGAATTTGATAAGAGTTCAGTTTGAAGAAGCTAAGCAGTTCCTATGTGTGTGTGTGTTATGTAGAGAAAGCATGTGGTGGAGATTGAGAGGTGGAGGTGGCATGAGAAGAGTAGGAGGTGTAAGCATGAAAGGGGGTGGTATTTTCATGCAAGGATAAGGTGTGTGCATGAGGTGTACATACAAGAAGGAGGTGTCTTCATGATGATATGATACACCAAGGGTTCAAGATAACCTTAACCAAGTCCTACCCCTTTTTACACATAAACCCTCACAAAATTCCAATTTCCATAATTAACTAAACTTTTCACAAAACCCCTTCATGACACTTCATATTGTAAAAACAAACTATTTCTTTACTAATCTATTCTACCACCTTTTAAAAGACTTTTTTATTACAAACACAATAAAATAAATGTTTTAATTAAATAAATAAAATAATTCGTTATCTAAAATATTTCAAAATGTTACAATATTCCCCCCTTAAGAAAATTCGGTCTCCGAATTTAAATTAAATGCTCTTCTTAAAATATTTTTCTTAATCCAATCTGCTCAAATTCAAAACAATTTTCCCGGGTCCAAATTTAAAACATACAATCCGCTCGATATAGTGGAACTCCAAAATCCCACACGAGCTAAAACGCATCGTAACGCAACCGTGTGCGTGAAATCTCAAAATATATAAAACTCACATAACTGTAACTCTAGCGGACGCTATGAGAATTACTCCTGTTATTATGCAAATTACCAAATACGAAAACCATTGTGTATCCTAAATACACGATAATTGCCACAATCGTAGTGCAATATCGATGCACACGACCAAGCGAAAAAAAATTTATTTAAATCAAATCTATAATATATCCTATCAAGTGCAAAGCACGAAAACAAAATCAACCCTAATGGGTTTGCGTGCAAATCTCAAACCACACATTACGGTGTGCATGAAAACAAAACAGCGCTAAGTGCAACAGGCGTGCACGAAACGATATCCACTGCATCTACTGTGCATGGAACAAAGGGGTACAAAATAGTATTAAGTGTATCGGGGTGCACAAAATCAACATCAAGTGCATCGGAGTGCACAAAATCAATATCAAGTGCATCAGAGTGCACAAAATCAAAATCAAGTGCATCAGGGTGCACAAAATCAAAATCAAGTATACCTAGGGTGTGTGTATATATATATATATAATCTATTAACCATGTGCATCTGATGTACACTGAAATATCAGTATAGTGCATCCGGTGTACATAACACTTCGATCGAGTGCAGTCACCTCGCACGAAAATCTCAACAAGTGCACCTGGTGTGCACAAAACATAAATCAAAATGAAATTACTGTATATGGAAATCTCATCAAGTGCACCTGGTGTGCACAAAACATAATATAACCCTCAAATCCTCAAAGATGAATATATCAAAATAACGAACGTTGAGTTGTCCCATCTTCAATGTTGGAAACAAAATATTTGGATCATAAAACGAAATTCGAACTCAAATGACATCGAAGCATATTCTCTTCAATGTCGAAAGGTGTTTATACCACCGGAATTGGCATAACAAGGATTACTACTTGCCGTCTGCCACGTTCTAACGTTCTCTGTCTCTGAATTCTGGTTCTTCTTGCGGATCCCTAATACTCTGGCTTCTGTATGCAATCGTCCGGTGAGGAGCAACGACACCATTTTTCTTATTGCTGATACATCCCATCACATTTTCTTGGCCAGTAGTCCCGTCTCTTGTAACGCAACATGTTGATGACGGAAATCTCTATCCTCTGCTTGTGTGCTAACAACTGATTCCTGGGTCCAATCTTACTTATTATCAACTTCCAGAAAGAACACCTTCAAGTCTCCTGCTGATCTCAGCTATCCAGCCTGCCCGGAACTAACGCTCATTTCTGAATCCACTTTCTCTTTAGTAACGACTGTCATTTCCTTAAGATTTTCCTTAAAAGTATGGTCGTACTCGCTTCTGCAATTGCTTTGAATCTTCAAAATCGGCGGCGAAGAACAACTTTCCACTAAAACTCTGCATAAATCTCCTGTTCCATAAATTTCCAATATCAACCACTTAAGAAACGTATCACGATAATCATGCGAATTGCAAGTCATACTCGATTATGACCATGCCCGGAGCCTTACAAGACTTCCAAGAACACTAATCCGGCATCTTTGATACTCTGTAGAAGAATCTGACTAAGCTCACCTTCGAAAACTCGTCCCAATTCGTCGGAGGAAAACTTACTGCACAATCTCTTTCCTGAGCGACTTGCATCAGGTCTGAGCAAGATCTATCAGAAGAAGCTAATCAATTTCACCGATCTCGTAACTAGAGCGTCACAACGGATTAAAAGTCCTAACCATCCTACATCGGATCGGCTACGAATCTTTCTGATCCATCTACTCTTGTAACATCGTCAACCTTTAACTTCGTGAATTCTGGAAACAACATCTTGATAACCTCAGAAATACTTGTTATCGCTATCTGAACAGAACGCAACGCTACGATCTTCGGAGAGGAGAAAACATCATGCCTCAAATCCGGCTAATCTCCAGCAATGACTCGACCATCTGGTACGGGTCCCGAAGAAACTCGCTTTAGCATTAGAACTCGATCAAATATATATAAACGACGTGTCTCTATATCATCGGAATGTCACCTTGGTCAGTCCTTGTCCCCGACCAGTCTGCTCTGACCGTATCTCTAACTGCAGCCTTCTCGGCTCCCATAAATATGGTGATCGAAACAATCAACATGCATTGACGAAGATAGATCAACGAAATGAATAAAAGGAAAATCTCAAGATATAAATTCTAAGGTAACTTAGGCGGAGTATCATATCGTAAATATGCCACGGAACATATGTACGGTAAGTCACTCAACTTAGTACCTACTCCATCAACCAAGGTCATCCTATATAACGAAAGTTCGGGTATAAGACCCCCAAAGTCAAGTCTAAGTGCTATAAGGTAAATCCAGGTAACAAAAGTGCATGCCTAGACCCCATATAGCCAAACCTAGACTCGAACAAAGGTTAAACCAAATGCTTTGATACCAACTTTGTCACGACCCAAATTTGGCACATGACCGGCACTTAAATCACGTGACATCTAAAGACGTCGACGCTTTTCAAGTAAGCCGAAACCCGGAATCTAAACCCTTTTTAAATTATTGGAGGAGAGTTTAAAATAATCATCAGATGGAATCAGTCTAAATAACATTTAAATTTAACTAAGTATGTTTGAAAAGCATCTTTGACGTTTTGAAATTTGACAGCACCTCCTTTGAAAATTTACATAAAAACCCGATACAACTGCAACAGTAAAATAGCATCCCAACGGGAGGTAGCTTTCACGTCCAAACGACGGAGCAGCCAAACAATCTATATCATAAGTCGACTCTAAAGAGTGCGGCTTCACAATTCTAAGTCTCCCTTCTAAGTCCACAATATACCATTTCTAAGTTGATGGAGTTTCCACTGGATACAAGAATATATGAGTAATCAAGAGTGAGTATGATACAATAATAACCTACTTACCAATCAATCACCGAAAAGAATGTGTGCCCAAGCCGTTGATAATCCAAGCGGTGAAACCTGCAAGAAACTGTGGCACAATGGGGATGAGTTGCCAACTCAGTGAATAAAAGTACATATAAGGTAGAAATCGAAATGCACGACGATACCTAGGTCATAAATATAGTATTACCATAATCTGCACAAATATAATATGATATGCGTATGTATCATAATGCAACACTAACTGTCATGCAATCCCAAGTAGAATACATATATAGGTACTGTTCCCCGGATCAGTCCTAGTCGAATCCAATAAATGATATCTAACTGTGTACCTCATGATAACAATCATATCAATATATATATATATGGATGTCCAGTATCGACATCGAAATTAGAAATCTCTCGTGTCCAGCATTGACAAGTAAATGCAGATATCGTCGACACCATCTCAACAGATGATCGCCACCCGATATCCTTGGCCCGGTCGGTATCCCCTGGATATCCGCCGTGCCCATCGAACCTCGGTCAGTATCCCCTAGATATCTGACGTGCTCGTCTTTATCTCCGGTATCGAGTATCCTCGTTAGGCTCCTCGCCTATAATGCGGCTATCCTGCCCCTCGGTCTCGAACCGGGTCCACCATGTATCCAACTGTATACCCCCCCACTCAGTCTGGATAACGTATAAATCTGCAACCGTATCTCCCCCCCTCAGTTCGGAATAAAATAACCAGAAAACATAAAACTCATATAAAACTCATGGTGGACGTTAACTCATCATATCCAGAATTATCAAGTAAAGAATGAGAATATTTGCATAGATTATCCTGATGATATATTATATATATACATATATAACAGCGTCCCATACCACTGATATATATCATCAAAGTAAAACATCCAGAAAACTCATAAGATCAAATATAACATTCATAGTACCGGTATTCACAATGCTTAACAGATAATAAGATAAAGTGCGTAAATAAATCATACAAGCAAATAAACGTATCAATTCTACTGTGTCATGGCAATACTAATGATGTGTAGTGTAACATACGCGTCGGTGCTCGTGCAATATGGCAATCATTAGTAATTGTGCAAGTGTTCTAAAGGTGTAATAGTCTACTCATATCAACATCTATATACGTATTACGGAGTATAAAAATTCTACAGTGACATGGCAGTACCAATGAGATGTGGTGTAACATACATGTACGTGCTTGTGCAGCATAGTACTCATTGGTATTTGTGCAGTGTTCAATCAGAGGGTTAGTATTACAGAAACGTATACTATCGATAAATATAATGCGAACATGTAAAGTAAATCTCAGCATAACTAATAACTGTAATTACCTGTTATGGGCTATATCATTATCTTTGAAAAGAAATGAAACGTTGGTTTTGAGATAAGCAAGCCGCCTTAAATTAAAATAGATATTCGTTTTGGAAATTGGCACCGCATCCTTATATTTTATCATTAAAAGGGAAACGAATTGTAGTTTTTAAAAGAATATAGCTCACATAAGTATTACATCCTAAAACGGAAATTAATCTAACTCTACGAGTCTAAACGATCACTTGGCCGTTATTCAGCATATAAATCTCATCATTTCCAATACATATAATTCTTCGTATAATGTCTCACATTATCACTATATCTCAAATCCTCTCTAATACGGCATGATCTTTCGTACCAACTTACTAAACCATCCGTAAACCATATGCACATGGGTACCATACTAGATGCAATTTAATCCAAATATCCATATCTTAATAAATTTCTAAAGCTACTATATAACATAATACTATTTATAAGGTTATGGGGGTGCTATACGCCATCTACCCGACTTCCCCCGTAGATGTAAATCTACTCAGCAACTTAATAAGCTTGTTGAATTCCACGCTGCTAAGTTCGTCAACTCCGTCTCGGAATCCTTCGCGATCGCACCTATAATCGTATTTAAAATCATATCGATGTAAATATCATATTGAAAACCAAAATAACGAGCTAAGTACCCGTAGGTTAGAACCTACAGTATACTTAACCCAAAAACAACAATATGCCACTGAAATCTACGTATGAACGTCGATATTTCAGTCGCAGTGCGAAATACGCAAAACCCGTATCGTAATATCGGAAATTTGATAAAACCTTTACTAAACATTCCCAGATTTTACCGTGTAAATATTTAGACAAAACAAACAGTACAGAAACTTATAAAATACCAACACAAAGCTACAGGAGAAAAACCAACACCAAAACCCACAAGGGGGCCGACGTCGCCGGAATTTAAGCGTATGTCGCCGGATGGACTAGGGAGTTTGGGGCTCGTGTTTTGAGTGAAGTTCTCTAGTTTGTCTCATTATAGTTTTGGTCTTGCTAATTTCTAGTGATTACAGATAGTGGTTCCAGACTCAAATTCAGTAGGCTAAATATCACAAAATCCCAGTTTATGATACGGCACAAACTAAACATGCTACGTGATGATATTATGAGTTAACTGAACTTAAGTTAATCTGAGCTAACTCTATTATGGTCGTAACGGTAAAAAAAGAACTCATGATACGATATATCCGTGTCGTATATAGGATTTTAACTCCAAAACTGATATTAGCTTGCAGATTTCCTATACTGCTAAGACAACTTAAATAAACAATACCAAATATCCTAACACCTATACAGAGACCTACCCTCAAAACCACAACACCTAAATCCCTCAAAAAACCGGCGAGCTCGGAATTACCCTATATGTCGCCGGCCAAAATCCGAGCTACATAGTTCGTCTTCCTAGGGTTTATTCTAGGTCCATTTTATAAGGTGATGGCATGCATGCCTAAAAATATATAGACTTATAGAGGTGTAGCTTCCAGTTCCACATGGTGCATTGCATATCTTAGGTGTCACAATGATTAATGATATCTGCCGACGCCCAACATTTAGGTATCACAAATGGTTGAATTGGACCTACTGATTAATGAGGCAGCAAGGAACAGAGAAATTAGTTAGATTTGGTAGCTAGTAATTAATGAAACGATATATAAATGATCAACTTTGAAGGTTTAATAGTAAAAGAAAATCTTAGGTGTCACTATAAGATGAGAACGGGCAATCAGACATCACGACTCTTAATTGGGCCCTGACAATGTAACGGAGCATTTAAAATTTTGGATGATGGAATTTTTAAGTTAATTATCCGCTTAAAATGTGGACCTGACTGCATTTAAAATTTGATTCTAATTCTTCAGTATTGCAGCTCTGTAAATTTCATTCATTCTTTCATGTTGGATTAAATATTCAATTGTTTGCTTTTAACTCATTTTCAACCACTATATCCAAAGATGCCACTTCTTATCTTGGATGCTGACATCTCTTTTAGAAATCGATCCGGCGAGAGAGACCTTTCCATTCGGAGAAGAAATCATCCCAATTATTCAAAGGGATCAGTTTGTTCTCATCGCAGTGGTGCTAATACAAGAAAGGTATAAATATTCGGACCAATTGGGCGTACCTGAGGCGCAATAATTTTATCTGCCTTCACATGTGAAAACAATGATAGGATTCCACTTGTGTCAACGAAGAGAAATCGAAAAGAGAAACAGTTCGATAAGAGCAGAGAAGAGAGCTAAACATTCTCTACACAAAACTATTCTCCTACATGTGTTGCTTTATGAGAGAGAGAGGGAGAGAGAGAGAGAGAGAGGGGAGCCACACGTGGTGAGGCGGGGAGGGACGGGGGGGGGGGGGCTGTGGGGTTGTTTTGATACGGGCATCCTTGAATTGAGGACATGGGAAGGATGTGGTGGGTAGCTGCTATGCTGCCCGTGCTGTTTTGGAATTTCTGCCCGACATATCTTGTCAATTAAAACACCAAACTATGGTCCCTCTTATTTTATCCAATCCAAATTTGGCCGCTGAATTGGATAGCACTAAATAGGAGCCGGTTAATAATAGCACACACCCCGGATAGCCGCTGAATTGGATAGCACTAAATAGGAGCCGGCTGGCGGACGACCGACGATGGATAGACGGTACCGGTCGGCCGGTGGGTGGGTGCGAGGAAGACCGGCGGTAGATGGTCATCGCTCATTCATGTTAGGCGGGAATATTTCGTGGTAATCAGGAATAGACACATGTTTTGGAGGGATTATGATTACAATGAAATGGGGTCATTTCTTATATTTCCTGAAATATCTTTTACACATAAATAAGCATGTTAATATTTTATGGTAATCTAAAATTACCACATAAATTACCTCCAACCAAGCACATTCTAAGCCATTCTCTTTGCAGCAAACTCAATATATAGAGATCTCACCCCTGCAGCCTTTGCTTCAACTAAATCCCTCACTTCTTCCATTTCATCTGCTCTCAATCCATTTCAAAGCAATAATGTTGAACCTACGACTCAACATTTCCAAAAATGTGCTTGCTTTGCCTATGCACAACTTGAGTTCCCTCAAAATGGTTAGTTATCTCTTTTTCTAAATGGTTGATTTTTCTATAACATATATAATCTCTGTTTCTCTTTGAACATGCCGAAGCCTCGAAGGATCTCATCCCTTCAAACCAAAACTAAGCCATGCAATGCAACCCTTGCTTCCCCGTTGGAATTAACCGAAAACTCGCGAAGATCTTCAGACTATCACCCTACCATATGGGAGCATCAACTCATTGAACGTATTCATAGCCCATATGATGATGATTCAAATTCAGAGAAAGGATCGAGGGATTGAAGAAAGAGGTGAAGAAATTAGTTAAGGAAACTACAGAGGAGCCATCAGCTAAGCTTGAGCTTATTGATTCTATAAGAAGGCTTGGTGTTGCTTATCATTTTGAGGAGGAGATTAAGGATGCAATGTCTAAATTTTATGTCGATGGATTAGAGAAGCTTTGTGGACTGAAGGAGACTTCACTTTGCTTTAGACTCCTTAGAGAATATGGTTACAATGCTTCCACTGGTAAGAAAAAGCAATTCTTGTTATATATATATATGTCGCATGGAAGTGAATATTCTCATGGCGTCGAAAAAATACACCCTCAATGATTTTTTCCGACGATCGGCATGCACCCATCATTTTCATCTTCATCGTTTAAGATATAGATATACCAAAATTTCATGTGGTTCTACCATTTCTTCACCGTTGAATTAGTAATGTAAAAAATTATATTTCTCTTCCTTCTAATAATTTAGATATCATTATCTAAGTCATCCCTTTCCTTTTCATTCATAAAAATGCCTATAAAACTTTATTCTAAAGGGTTTTTTACTAAATGGTCCCTCAAAACTTGATTAATTACTAAAATAAACCAATACTTGATAATTACTATTTATCCCCCAAAATATTGAATAATTTTTAAAAGGTCCCTCGACTTATCAAAAATACCGTCTTTCTTTTATTCCGTACAACATCTAACAAAGGTATGTCGGGACGAGAGTTTTAAAGCCTCCAAACCCCTCTCTTATATCTAAGATCCCTAAGTATGGCCTCAAATCAAAATTAGGTAATCCATTGATTTGGGGCCGAACCTGGCGATTTAGATGTAAGAAGAGGTTTGGAGGCTTCAAAACTCTAGTCCCAACATCTCTTCATTAGATGTCTAACGGAATATAAGAAAAACAATCTTTTTAGCAAGTCGAGAGACCTATTACAAATTATTCAAAGTTTTAGGGGAGTAAATAGTAATTATCAAGTATTGATTTTTTTTTTTTATTAATTACCCAAGTTTTGAGGTATCATTTAGTAAAAACCCCGATTCTAAAACATATATATTTAAATCACATCCGCCGGAAAAACTAGGTATTTATATTAGCTTAAACTCTGTGACTTGTGAAAATAGATGTCTTCAATAAGTTCAAAGATGGGGAGGAATTCAAGAAATGCTTAACCCAAGATGAGAAGGGTTTATTGAACTTATATGAAGCTACACATCTTGCACTTCCTGAGGAGCAGATACTAGATGAAGCTAGGGAATTCAGTGTGAAGCATCTACAAGGTCTAAGTGAAGATGTTTTGAATATCGTTGAGCAAGTGAGGTATTCTCTTGAGGCACCTTTGTATTGGCTGTTGCCAAGGGTTGAAGCAAGGCATTACATAGATGTCTATGAGAGAGAAGAGGACAAGATTTCTTGCTTGCTTGAGCTAGCCAAGCTAGATTTCAATGTTGTTCAAGCCTTGCATCAAAGGGAGATAAAGGACTTGTCAAGGTAAGCTACTAATTAAGAGTATATTTCCAATATAAAAAAAACGAAAAAGAAAAGAAAAGTGAAAGACAGAATTAAAAAATAAAAAATAAAATGTCGAGATGTGTTTGAGAATAGTCCCACATTGGAAATACTATCATAGGTACATGGGTATAAGATATAAGATGGGACAAATTTTTATAAGGTTTGAATAGTCTTATTGATAGAATCCATTTATATCAAAAGCCTGTGTACATTCAAATATATGATCATCTCTTTTTTTTGTACTTTAATAACACCTCTAAGAGAGAGACTATGCTCTTAAGATATAAGATGAGATAAACCTTTTGTACTTTAATAACACCTCTAAAATATAAGATGAGACAAACCTTTTGTATTTTAATAACACCTCTAAAAGAGAGACTACATGCTCTTAAGATATAAGATGAGACAAACCTTTTGTACTTTAATACTTTAACAACAACTCTAAGAGAGAGACTACATGCTCTTAAGATATAAAATGAGACAAAGCTCAACAAAACTCGAGTTTTATTGATTGAACCACTTTATATCAAAAGCCCGTGTATGCATTCATATAAATAAAATATATAATCGTCCCCCTCATTTGTGTATAATTAAATTTAATAGAAAACAACAACAACAACTAAGGGTTAGATTTGAGTATAAAAACTTTACAGTCGTAGTAAGAATCATATATATGATTCAGTATTCTAACATGTGTCTACATTACAGGTTGAGCGTCTTTTTATACGAGATGGGAATCCGAGATTTATATTGCGGGCTTTTTTTTTTTTTCTTTTTTTCTTTAATTGTGAGCCCAATATTTAGAACTTGGGTTGTTGAGATTAGGGATAGCAATTTTGCCCTGCCTCGTATCCGTTCCAATCATGGTTGGGATTTTGACCATTGACCGGGGCACAGGGCTGGAATGGTGAAGATCAGACCTCTAATTAGCGGGGATGGGACGGGGATGGTATTAGCTATGTCCGTCCCGTGCCCCTCCCTGTCCCGTCCCGCGGTGTAGATAATTATGCATAATATTATTTACAGCATGTCTGCATGTGGCTTTAATGCTTAAACTTAAATGTTTTTTTTATTTAGGGGTTGTTTTACAGATTGTAAGAGTTTAATAATTATAGTTATTTATGATATGACTTAAATTTAATGGTTAAAAATGAATATTTTGATCAAGTTATCTTATCAATTGAAATATAAACACTTGAAAATGAAAGATTGCAAATATGATGGGGTGGGACGGGGTCCCCGCGGAGACTTGGGTTCCCCGATGGGACGGGAATGGGGTAGATTTTGTCTGTCCCGACGGGGCATAAGGCGGAGATGGGATGAGGTTTCATATATGCGGGCGTGGACGGGATGGGCAATCCCCGGCCTGACGCGCCTGCCCCATTGCCATCCATAGTTGAGATACAATCTAATTTCTATGTATTACAACACATGTCCACAACTCCAAACATCTGACCTAGTGGGTAAGAAATTAAGATGGTATTAGAACAAGTAGGTAAATAAAAAGCAGACTAATAAAATACCGGTGCACAAAAATTTCAGATTTCAGTTAAAAAAAGGATGCTCTATCTGGAGAAGCACGGTAGAGTTTATAAATATTTAAGAAACTTCAAAGTTATGATGCGGTGTCGGAGACTTTAAGGTAACAAGATATATTCTTTTACATATTCATGCCGCGTCTTGCATATCCTAAGTAAAACTCTAGATTATTCTAGCTCAACAAATTAGTATAATAAGTACATGTCTAATAAGATCATTAAAATGTTTTTACTCTAGTTTTGATAAATATAGGGATCTAATTAATGGTGTTAATTTTGATATGTTATTAGATGGTGGAAAGATTTGGGTCTTGTAAACAAAATTAATTTTTCAAGAGATCGAATATTTGAGAATTACCTATGGGGAAATGGAACTGCATTTGAGCCACAATTTGGAAAGTGCAGAATAATTGTGACAAAGCTCATTAGTGTTCTAAATGTTATCGATGATTTTTATGATACATATGGCACATTAGAAGAAGCCCAACTCTTCACTGCAGCAATTAGAAGGTAAGCAATTAATTTTTCTTTCTTTGGGGTTTATGCAGCTATAATAATCTTATCATTTTATGATAATTAATTCTTTCTTTCTTTTTTTGGTTAATTAGCTGGGACCTGAAGGCTACAAAAAATCTGCCAAGTTACTTGAAGTTGTGTTATTTGGCACTATATAACTTTGTTAATGAGACTGTATATGATATCATGAAGGATTTTGGGTGGGATGTTTTACCCTTCTTAAAAAGAGAGGTAAAATTTGAAAAAGCTTATTCTCATAAGAATTGTAATTTTTCTAAAATAGAAAAAAAAATGGAATTTTGTATTTTTAATGAATTGCAAAAAAAAGAAAAAGAAAATAGATTATCAAATAATTTGGTATAAATTTTATAATTGCACATCTACTCATTTTATAGGCATATATAAAAATAAATATTTAATCGGAGATCTAACATTTCTGAATTTGCACAATGCACAGTTGAATATACTTATAATTAAGTTGTTATTTTATGTTTCTAGTGGATATGTTTATGTGAAGCATACTTACAAGAAGCGGAATGGTTTCACAAGAAAGTGACTCCATCTCTTGAAGAATACTTGGAAAATGGTTCGACTTCAAGCGCCGGACGAGTTATCATCTTCCATGCTTTATACTATGTAGACCAGAATCACACACATGAATCACTTGATCATATGGAGAAAGCACACCAATTAATATATTTGTCCTCAAAGCTTGTTCGGCTTATTGATGACATGGCTCCTTCTAAGGTATGAGAAAACAAAAGAGCTAAAATTATATTGCATAGAACCTTTTTTCATTTTCATGTGTCATACCGCAGGACATCATCCCCGTTTCTTTTCTTATCCTCTCCAAAAGTTGTATTCTATCTCTGACTTTAATGGATGCAATATTTTTCCGTTATATGCAAAGTTTATTTAGAAAACTATATTGATTTAGATCAAAAATTGCGGAAATTATAAACATAACCAAAATACAAATCGTTAAGATATGTGAATTAAAATAGTCCCACGTCGGAAAAACTATAAGAGGTATATGGATATAAAATATAAAATGGATCGAATCTCAAAAAAGCTCGAGTCTTATTGTTGGAACCCGCTTATATCAAAACCTAGAAAAAAAAACCTTTCATTATTTGGATCAGAGGGGATTTTCTGCGGTTCATGGAAAAGAAAATCGAATTTCCTTCAATTTAGCAACATGTTAGTAGCAGTATATAAGAAAATCAAATCATACCCAAGTTTAATTGAATCATAAAAACTAACGAAAAGAAATTTAATGTGAAGGCTGAAATGGAGACATCCTTGTCAATCAACTGCCACATGAAGGATTATGGTGCATCACATGAAGCTTCAAAAGAATCCATCAAAGATTTGATCACGAGTTATTGGAAGAAACTCAACAAGGAAACTCTCATAAAAGGTGATCTTCTTCCAAGAAATTTCATATATGCAGCAATCAACACACCAAGAGCAAGTTACACCATAGCTCAGCATGGGGATGGGCTCGGCAATTCGACTGGCCCAGTGAAGGATAGAATCACCTCACTATTTGTTGAACCGATCCCAATGGAAGGATAATCTCCATTAATTGCTTGCTTCTTTTGAGGAGTTGTAATGTACTTGAACTCATCAACCATATTTTATTAATTAAATAAATTGGGTTGTTATATACGTATTTTGTTTCTCCTGTTTTTTTCCTTTCAAAATAGAATAGTTAGAGATTAAAATTAGAAAAATAGAATATTTTAAAATTTGATTAGCTGAATAGAACGGTTTGGGGGTAACGTAGACGTGGCCTCTAGCCCCCAATCCCCTCATCAAAGGAGGACGGGTTCAGAACCTTTCCCTCCCTCCCTCCGCAAAATAAAAGTGGAGGGCAGAACCCGCCCTCCCTTAAAAAATTAAAAAATCCTTAATTTTTAAAAATTAAAAAAACATTATTTAAAAAAAACATTCAAAAAAATAGTTTCTCTTTTGGATGGATGTGGACCCGATTGACCTAAGTTGCGTCGAGTAAAGACGGATTCCAAGAACCTGCCTTTCCTGTATACCAGAGAGCGTGGATTCCAAGAACCCACCCTATGATAAGGGGCAAAATAAAAATATTAAAAAATAAGTTTGTCTCAATTTTTTTTCTTTAAAAGATTCAGGGAGAAAAATTGGAATTTTCATATTAACCCATAAATTCAATACCCATAAATTCAATACGCATAAAAATCTCAGATTAATTTACTTCAAAAAAAAAAATACCATGCACATGTGAAATCTTATGTTAAGTCTCATCAACACCTTAAGTAACATGCATGCCAATTCTCATCGATATACTGACGTGCAAATATTGGATAAGATAGACAGATAATGATTGTTACTGTTTATCGACGTGCAAATATTGGATAAGATCGACAGGTAATGGTTGTTATTGTTTTTAAAGGAGGAATCCAATACTTGGATCATACTATAAATATCAATGAAAAACACTTCAGTAACAACATACAAGAAAGCAAAGCAAACGAGTCCGAGCTTCAAGTTCTGTCTACTCATGGAAGAATTAGAGAAGATACGAAAAATACATCTACACTTGCAATGAAGTTTCTAAATGGTTACTAAAGAGTGAAAAATATGGGGGGTGGAATGACTCAAAATTTTCTAAGCGGTTACTAACGTAATTTCTTAATACTTGAAGTCCATTTCATTATCAATCTAAACCCATAACACTCGTTGAAGAGGGTGTTCCCTTATAAAAAAAAAAAGAGAAGAAAAGGAAAAGATCAAAAGATACCTTCCCACGTGTTTAACACGTGAGTGCTCACATGCAAAGCATGTGACCGCCGGTTTCAATAGAATTAATACCTATCATATAGCCCCACGTATTAAACACGTGAGTGCTCACATGCAAAACATGTGAGTGCCGGATTCAGATAAAATTAAAACCCATAAAGGCCCCACGTGTTAAACACGTGAGCGCTCATGTGCAAAGCACGTGAGCGCACCAATCTGAAGCGCTAGCTTCAATAGAATTAAATTCTATTTGGAAAATATTTTCCCCAATCTTTCTAATATTAGAAAGATTTTTCTCTGTTAAACATAGAGCCTTTGGATTTTAAATCCAAAGTTGATTATAATATTACCAATAAAATCATCAATTCTCTGTTAGGAAAATATTTTCTTAATCTTGCTAAAACGAATAGAAAATATTTTCTATTAAACAAAATTCTCCGGATCTTAGATTCAATGGTGGATATAATTTCCCGAGTGATTTCTGAGATCAATTAGATCAATCGAGATCTCTCAAACTAATTGATATTTTTTCCCTCTCTTATATAAAGGACCAGAGACTTGAATTCTCATATAGAAGATATACCCCCAAGCTTTCGCTAGAGAAAAGATTTCCCCTTAAACTTCCATAAAAAACAATAGAGAATTTAATTTTTTCTTCGAAGAAGATCATTCTTTGTTTGATCACTAGATAAAGACAGAAATAAGAATATCTCCCCCCTTCTTTTTGCCTATCTCATACATGATATAAGGGTTTAACTCTTTTATAGCAACTTAGTTCTTTCTCGAGATCTGAGATCCACAAGATAAATCTTCAACAGGGTGAGAATTTAATTTTCATCGGGAAGATCTTGTTCTTCAGTTCAAAGATCCAGAGGAGAAGTATGGTGTTTTACCCCTACACATAAAAAGAGAGAGTACATGGAAGAACAAAACAAGAAGATGGAATTGATATATTAGGAACTTAGATCCTCCAAAAATATAACTGGGGTTTTATCCTAATAAGAACTTAGTTCTCATCAAAAGGAAGAACTTAGTTCTTGCAAGATCTACAGGATTTTTAGAGTTTAACTCTAATTTTCAGACTTAATCTCTGCATGAACATAGACACGTAGAAGACACGTGAGCGCTAAGACTCTAGTTCTTAGCACTATTCATATCGAAGACACGTGATCAATCATAAAATAATGCTTCACGTGCCATTCACGTGAGCATCATACGACCAAGTGCTTAGCACTACTCACGTGAGGAGCACGTAAGCGACCATGAAGATAATGCTTCACGTGCCATTAACGTGAGTGCCATAATGAACTAGTGCTTATCATTATTCATATGGAACACACGTGAACACCAAGGAACCAATACTTAGCACTACTCACATAAGAGCACATGAGCATTGAAACAGAACCTATGATGAAGCTTAATCTTCTGGGCCCAATGCTTAGCACTGTTAGGTTATCTAAAGTTCAAAACAATATATTTGGCCTAACGCTTAGCACTACTGGGAAATAGAGCCCGACATTTAGTCTAAGATTAGACTAATTCCCTGAAGTTTCAATCTTCTCAACATTGATCATACATACTTTAAATTGACTTTAATCTAAAACAAGATTAATAGTCCATAAACATGTTTAAATCGATTTTAATCTAAGACTACATTAATAATGTTTAAACTCTGAACTTATGGACCTTATTTATATGATATCTATGTCCTAAGTTCAAAACCTCAAATCTATTGTATGGGTTTGGACTAATCCGTGCCCTAAAGGCATGACAAGATTAGTTTCCGTATACAATCCAAGGGCAGCCCCATATAAATAAACATAATACGATACGAAATAACCCACTGGAGAAGATGAAAGTTGTTATCGCTTTGCGATAACGTAATTAATTGCATGGGCTTACACCTGCAGGGAAGAGCGTCCCCACAAAAAAAAACCGCACATCATTGAGGGGAATCTGATAAGTCAGTTATATCGATCGCATCTATCCAAACCTTCGATATATGGTGCTATAAATCAACTTGGTATTTTCGGAGAGGTGGATCGATATGTTCCATAAAACATCTGCCCTTAAATTCAGGCTAGACGTCCTCTGCGTCTCAGTCCAGTCTTCGGCGGTAAACAGATTCTGATATACCCGGTGAGACCTTTTCCTCTTTCAACTCTATACTTCGTGTCTCGTTTTTCGCGAACCGATCGCGGTACATATGGTTGCCCTTAGGTTTTGGGATACTAAAGCTGGGTTCTTCTCCCTATACAGATCAATGGCATCATCTAGCCAATCCAACCCTAACGCTGGCTCCAACATCTCTCCGGTTGGAATAACCTGGTCAGATCGAGCCATGGCCCCAGTGCTCTCCATTCCAATAGCCTAAGTGGACCGGCAACTTAATGGGCTCTTCTTTGGGTCCATCCTACCACCTCCCTCTCTTGGAATCTCGGCTTCAATGGAGGAGACGCCTAAGGAATCAGTTTTCAATAGGCTGACAAATACCACAGCGGGCCCTGATGATAAGCCTGCTCAATATGAAGGTTCGGTCTTCCAGAGGTTGAAGCCCAACTCCGTGGGCCCCGCCAAGAAGCCTATAATCCCGAAGATATCAGTTTTCAAGAGGCTGAGTTCTTCGGACGCTCCAACCGTCCCGGCCATTCTGAAGAGGATAGTCACTGAGAGTCTGATATCTGCAACCCCTGCTATTTTCGAGGTGTAACGACCCTAAAATTCCTATACCTTCACGTATCATTTCTTTAATAAAATATTGCAACTATTTACTTTTGGTATATTTTGTTTTCTAGTAAATATAATATTTTATCATTTTATCTATTTTATTCATTCTATAATTTTTCAAAGCCCAAAATCCAAGTTAAGACAATTCCATTTGATTTCACTTTTTTCTTTTTGTAAGCCCACTTTCTTTTTAAGACATGGCATATATTTAATTCTTGTTAAGTATGTGCATGAACAACTTTGTAGCTCATTAGTTAAGTCCTTACATTGTTATTCCATAGGTCATATGTTTAAATCTCCATTTTGCAATTATTTTTATCATTTTTTAAACCCTCTCATGAGACCTTTCATTTTCTTTAACTCAAAAATGAATAGTCACCATTTCAATTTTTTTAACTCTCAAAATAAATCTATCATGAATTAGAATTATAGTGAACAATATATGTTCTCTTTCTCTCTCCTTCATTTTCTTCAAAACCTCCACTCATAATTCTCTCCCTTTCTTATATGCATTTCATCATTATTTGTTTTCCACTTAATCTTTTTTTTTATTAAAAAATTCAGAAAAGATAAATCCTAAATAAAATTTAGGCACATTAGAGCTATTATAATTCCGGTGTTTTTGGAGTACATCCGTTCGCTAGAATTCGAGACGAGGAGAATCGAGCATCGTTACCGCTCACAAGTTTGTCATCAAAATAAATCGTTTTCCACCAAATCGAATTGATGAGCCGGTTGCTATATCGATTCACACATCCTGTAAGTCTCTTCCCTCTCCTTCTCTTTTTCTCTACTTGAAATTCATTCCCTTACTATGCCTCTGTCATGCCGAATCTTGAGATAACTAGTTAATATCATGATAAAGTTTTTTGTTAAATTAAAAAATGGTTGAAATAAAGCATATATATTTAGTTATAAAATCTTGTATGCAATGGTTGATAACATGTTAAGTATTGTTGTTTTAGACGGTTAATCATGACCGAATCATATGTTTACTTCATATATGTTAATTAATATTAGTTATCGCTAAAATTTTAATTATTTATATTTACTTTTGCATACATGAAAACAAGGTTATAAATAAATGCCATAGATTTATCATTTTTAAATACGATTTTACAAAACTTTAATCTTTAAAATAATTTTTATAAATTAATTCCCACTTCTGGAAATTTCAGGAAATTTACATATGATATAATATATATTTTTGTACATGCTATAAAAATTTCAAATCAAACCGCATATCGGTTTAGGAATTACATCATTTTTTATTCGCTGTTCATAAAACAGAAAACTGCATTTATCAGTTAATTTCTAAGACACATAACTTGGTCTCCAAATTGAGAAAATTCAGATGTTTTCGTTATCTACATCAAAAGATCTATATTTTCTTAGTTTTAAGATTTTATTGAAAACATAAGTAAAAAATAGAAAACTGCGTTATCATATTAAACGACGAATCTTGACAGAATTTGTCCTGATTCGCACACTGTTTTTAATTTGGACATAACTCGAACTCTCGATATCCGTTCGTGACAAAATTTAGACGTGTAGATGCAAAATTAACAGAGCTATAGTTTCCTGTATATTAGATTACTTAGAAATATATGAAACAATCCGATATAGGCCTTGCAATACAACATATAGTTGCTGTCCAGAAATCTGAATTTCTGTTTTAAACCCTGACGTTAAAATGACCATAATTTGAGCTTCAGGAATCCAAATCACGCGAAACTGAGTTGTTTGGATAATTACTCCTAAAGAGCTACAATTTTATAATAATTTTTGTAAGCTGAAACCCGATGGAAATTAACTTAAACTGCCTTTTAAAAATATATGACGGCGCTGAACAAACTCTGATCTATTTTGCTTGACGATACGAAAATGAGTATATCTCCCAAACCGGTAGTCGTATTTAGGCGAGACTGGAACTCACGCGTGCATAACACTTAGATCTATATTTCTGTTTATATTCCGAAATTGGTTGACTTGATTAATTAGTCGTACACAACACTTTTTTTACAGAATTGTTTATGGTCGTTACTTGAATAATATACTTAACTCGTTTCATGCTACTCGAGCATATATATATATATATATATTGTTTATCTTGATCTTTAAATTGTTGCATGTACATAAAGACATTGTTCCCTTATAAAAAAAAGTGGGAAAGAAAAAATAGACGAATTCCCTATGTTTTAATCCTCACGTGTTAAACACGTGAGCACTTATATGCAAAACATATAAACGCTGAAAGCAAGCAACTAAAAGCTAAACATGCCTCATGTGTTAAACACGTGAACTCTTATATGCAAAGCATATAAGCACTAAATAAACCGATTAAAACCCATATCGGGGTCATGTGTTAAACACGTGAGAACACTCTTTTGAAGTATTAGCTTCAGATAGAGTTAAACCCTATATATTGAATTAAATTCTATTTTTGTATATAAGCAACAAGTGTAAGTGGCTAAAGGCCAAACTCACCTCACGTGTTAAACACGCGAGCAAAATAGGCTAAAACACATCGGGATCACGTGTTAAACACGTGAGGGCGACTCCCAATATAGAATTAAATTATAGGAAAATACACCCTACGATCTTTCTAAAAAGGGAAAGATATTCTCTGTTAACAGAGAACCGTTGGATAAAAAATCCAATAGTGATTAAAAATTATCAAATATAGAATTAAATTCTATTGGTGGGGAAACATCTCCCTAATCTTTTCAAATGAGAAGGATATTTTCTGTTAAACAAAAAATTGTTGGATTAAAGATCGAATGAAATGAGAATATATTTCCCTGTGCTCTGTTAAACAGGTCACCCTTGGATCAAAAATCTAATGGTGATTATAAAATCACCAATTAAACCGTCTGATATAATTAAATTCTATTTGGGAAATATTTTCCTGGTGTTTCTAAAATAAGAAAGATTTTCTCTGTTAAACAGAATTAAATTCTATAGTTAGTAAAATATCTTCCTAAGTCTTGTTAAACTAACAAGATATTCATATGATAGAATAAAATTCTATTTTAAGAAAATATTTCTTAATCTTGTTAAACAAATAAGAAATCTTCTCTGTTAGATAGAGAGCTTTTGGATTAAAAATTCAACGGTGAATAAAATTCATCGATTAATCTAAAAGATTAATTTGACAGATTATGAAATCAATAATGATCTCTCAATGAGAGATTTTCTCAACAAATTGATTATTTTCTTTTTCGTATAAATAGGAGCAAAGAGATGAAAAGAAGAGAGAGAGATAATCGACCCTCTAACCTTCTGCAAACAAAAAGACAGAGGCTATCAAAACAACAGGGAATTTAATTCTCTAAAAGATGAAAATTTCTCTCCTTTCCAACTCTAGGTAGAAGAAAACACAGAGATCAAAATATCTCTTTTGCCTAGTGTAAACGGAAGCAAGGGTTTAACCCTTCATGAAAAGAACTTAGTTCTTTCTCTGATTTGAGATTTGTAAGGCAAATCTTCCTACAACTTGATCATTTAATTCTCATCGGAGAGATTCTGTTCTTCAAACTCAGATCTAGAAGAAAAGAACCAGGTTAAAAAGATAGAGAAAAAAGAGAATTTATGCTCTAAGGAATTTAATTCTTTTAGGGTTTAACCCTACGTAAAGAACTTAGTTCTCATATAAAAAAGGGGGAACTTAGTTCCTAAATAAAAATGATCTCAGATCTTCAAAGCTGAGATCTAGGTGATCATTAATGGCCAAAATACTATTAACAGAGATAAAATCTCTGAAAGAAAAGAATTTGGCGCCTCACGTGCTTCCCACGTGAGTGCCCAAAAACAAAGAAACTCATTTGCACTGATTGGGCTGCCACTAAAACAAAGCAATCCAGCATCCGAAAAATAAAGTAATCATGTGAACTACACGTGAGCCACAAAAACAAAGGCTGAATGCCTCACGTGCTTTTCACGTGAGCGACAGAGTTCCAAACAAATGCTTAGCACTTTAGTATAGAGGAAAATGGCTGAACAAACAGAACCAAAATAAGTGCTTAGTACTTTGAATAAAAAAAAAAGGAAAAGAGAAAAGACTGAGCAGACCAAGCCTAAATTGGCTAAAAGTCTCTCTGAAGTTTCTTGCAGCCGAGCCCAAATGCTCTGTTGTTGGATCTTAATAAAATTTAATGATCCTAAAAATATTGTTATATTGATCTTAGTCTCAAACAGGACTAACGTATCCTTAGTTAAAGCAAATTGAGCCCAAATGCTCACATATTTAAGTTGATCTTAATCTCAAACTAGATTAATGGTCCTTAAAGAAAACAAAATATTTTTGAACTAGAGAAATATATAACCTAAGTTCAGAACCCAAATTCATAAATATACGGATTTGGACTAATCCGGGCCCTACGGGCAACGACATAAATTAGTCTCCGTATACAATCTACGGGCAACCTTAACAAACAAAATAACACACGAAACGAAATGAACTTCCGGAGAAGGAGAAAGTGGTTATCATAATGCGGCAACGTAATTAACTGCAGGAGCTTGCACCTGCAGGAAATAGCGTCTCTACAATCAAAAACCCCTCACAAATAAGGGGGAATCTGATGAAGTTTACTACAACGGTTGTATCTATCCAAATCTCTGATATATGGTGTCATAAATCAACTTGGTATTTTCGGAGAGGTGGATGGATATATCCAAATAGCATCCGCCCCCAAATTTAGGCTAGACGCCCTAATGTCTCGGTTCGGTCTTTCGGCGGTAAACAGATTCTGGCACGCCCGGTGGGACCTCTTCTTCTTTCCACTCCACACTTCATATGTCGTGTTTCGCGAACAAAATCGCGGTTCGCTATGGTTGCCTTTGGATTCGAGGTACTAAAATTTGGTATCTTACTCATGTCTAGAGAAAGTCAATGGCTTCCCAATGCACCTCTTGCAACAGCAACTTCCGTTCCACCCCAACTGGAGGAGTGACTTATTGGCCCAACACGGTATCTATTTTCTCAATACTGGGTGGGTACGAGGAAGACCGGCGGTAGATGGTCATGGCTCATTCATGTTAGGCGGGAATATTTCGTGGTAATCTGGAATAGACACATGTTTTGGAGGGATTATGATTACAATGAAATGGGGTCATTTTCTATATTTCCTGAAATATCTTTTACACATAAATAAGCATGTTAATATTTTATGGTAATCTAAAATTACCACATAAATTACCTCCAACCAAGCACATTTTAAGCCATTCTCTTTGCAGCAAACTCAATATATATAGAGATCTCACCCCTGCAGCCTTTGCTTCAACTAAATTCCTCACTTTTTCCATTTCATCTGCTCTCAACCCATTTCAAAGCAATAATGTTGAACCTACAACTCAACATTTCCAAAAATGTGCTTGCTTTGCCTATACATAACTTGCGTTCCCTCAAAATGGTTAGTTATCTCTTTATCTAAATGGTTGATTTTTCTATAACATATATAATCTCTGTTTCTCTTTGAACATGCAGAAGCCTGAAAGGATCTCATCCCTTCAAACCAAAACTAAGCCATGCAATGCAACCCTTGCTTCCCTGTTGGAACTAACCGAAAACTCGCGAAGATCTTCAGACTATCACCCTACCATATGGGAGCATCAACTCATTGAACGTATTCATAACCCATATGATGATGATTCAAAATTCAGTGAAAGGATCGAGGGATTGAAGAAAGAGGTGAAGAAATTAGTTAAGGAAATTACAGAGGAGCCATCAGCTAAGCTTGAGCTTATTGATTCTATAAGAAGGCTTGGTGTTGCTTATCATTTTGAGGAGGAGATTAAGGATGCAATGTCTAGATTTTATGTTGATGGGTTTGTGAATCTCAGTGGATTGAAGGAGACTTCACTTTGCTTTAGGCTCCTTAGAGATATATTATATATATACATATATAACTGCGTCCCATACCACTGATATATATCATCAAAGTAAAATGTCCAGAAAACTCATAAGATCAAATATAACATTCATATTACTGGTATTCATAATGCATAACAGATAATAAGGTAAAGTGCGTAAATAAATCATACAAGCAAATAAACGTATCAATTCTACTGTGGATGGCAATATTAATGATGTGTAGTGTAACATACGCGTCGGTGCTCGTACAACATGGCAATCATTAGTAATTGTGCAAGTGTTCTAAAGGTGTAATAATCTACTCATATCAACATCTATATACGTATTACGGAGTATAACAGTTCTACAGTAACTTGGCAGTACCAATGAAATGTGGTGTAACATACATATACGTGTTTGTGCAGCATAGTACTCATTGGTATTTGTGCAGTGTTCTATCAGAGTGTTAGTATTACAGAAACGTATACTATCGATAAATATAATGCGAACATGTAAAGTAAATTTCAGCATAACTAATAACTGTAATTACCTGCTATGGGTTATATTATTATCTTTGAAAAGGAAACGAAACGTTGGTTTTGAGATAAGGAAGCTGCCTTAGATTAAAATAGATGTTCGTTTTGGAAATTGGCACCGCATCCTTATATTTTATCATTAAAAGGGAAACGAATCGTAGTTTTTAAAAGAATATGGCTCACACAAGTATTACATCCTAAAACGGATATTAATCTAACTCTACGAGTCTAAAGGAACACTTGGCCGTTATTCGGCATATAAATCTCATCATATAATTCCTCGTATAATGTCTCACATTATCACTATATCTCAAATTTTCTCTAGTACGGCATGATCCTTCGTACCAACTTACCAAACCATCCGTAAACTATATGCACATGAGTACCATACTAGATGCAATTTAATTCAAATATCCATATCTTAATAAATTTCTAAAACTATTATATAACATAATACTATTTATAAGGTTTCGGGGGTGCTATACGCTATCCACCCGACTTCCTCCGTAGATATAAATCTACTCACCAACTTAATAAGATTGCTGAATTCCACGCTGCTAAGTTCGTCAACTCCGTCTCGGAATCCTTCGCGATCGCACATATAATCGTATTTAAAATCATATCGATATAAATATCATATTGAAAACCAAAATAACGAGCTAAGTACCCGTAGGTTAGAACCTACAGTATACTTAACCCAAATACAACAATATGCCCCTAAAATCTACGTATGAACGTCGATATTTCAGTCGCAGTACGAAATACGCAAAACCCGTATCGTAATATCGGAAATTTGATAAAACCTTTACTAAACATTTTCAGATTTTACTGTGTAAATATTTAGACAAAACAAACAATATAGAAACTTATAAAATACCCACACAAAGCTACGGGAGAAAAACCAACACCAAAACCCACAAGGGGCCAACGTCGCCGGAATTTAGGCGTATGTCGCCGGATAGACTAGGGAGTTTGGGGCTCGTGTTTTGAGTGAAGTTCTCTAGTTGTCTCATTATAGTTTTGGTCTTACTAGTTTCTAGTGATTACAGATAGTGGTTCCAGACTCAAATTCAGTAGACTAAATATCACAAAATCCCAGTTTATGATACTGCACAAACTAAACATGCTACGTGATGATATTATGAGTTAACTGAACCTAAGTTAATCTGAGCTAACCCTATTCTGGTCGTAACGGTAAAAACAGAACTCATGATACGATATATCCGTGTCGTATATAGGATTTTAACTCCAAAACTGATATTAGCTTCCAGATTTCCTATATTGCTAAAACAACTTAAATAAACAATACCAAATATCCTAACACCTATACAGAGACCTACCCTCAAAACCACAACACCTAAATCCCTCAAAAAACCGGCGAGCTCGGAATTACCCTATATGTCACCGGCCAAAATCCGAGCTACATGGTTCGTCTTCCTAGGGTTTATTCTAGGACCATTTTATAAGGTGATAACAATGTTTGGTTATGTTAAATATTATCTAAGCTACAGCAGATCTTCACAGAGCCTATCTTTACCAAAATACGATGTTTTACCGATATTACCTTACTATACTAATCCAGTATTGATTTAAAGGAACTACAAGTTTGGAAATTATACCTATCTAGAAGATCAACTGAAAGCTTCCTTCAAGATGTACAAGCACAACTTCCTAGCTTGAGGGTTGTGGTAAAGATCCCTAGTACCTTGCTTTTCTTCTTCTCTTTTGAAATTAGGAACATATTGAAATTGGGTTTTAGTGATTGAAGAATTTGATAAGAGTTCAGTTTGAAGAAGCTAAGCAGTTCCTATGTGTGTGTGTGTTATGTAGAGAAAGCATGTGGTGGAGATTGAGAGGTGGAGGTAGCATGAGAAGAGTAGGAGGTGTAAGCATGAAAGGGGGTGGTATTTTCATGCAAGGATAAGGTGTGTGCATGAGGTGTACATACAAGAAGGAGGTGTCTTCATGATGATATGATACACCAAGGGTTCAAGATAACCTTAACCAAGTCCTACCCCTTTTTACACATAAACCCTCACAAAATTCCAATTTCCATAATTAACTAAACTTTTCACAAAACCCCTTCATGACACTTCATATTGTAAAAACAAACTATTTCTTTACTAATCTATTCTACCACCTTTTAAAAGACTTTTTTATTACAAACACAATAAAATAAATGTTTTAATTAAATAAATAAAATAATTCGTTATCTAAAATATTTCAAAATGTTACAATATTTCCCCCTTAAGAAAATTCGGTCTCCGAATTTAAATTAAATGCTCTTCTTAAAATATTTTTCTTAATCCAATCTGCTCAAATTCAAAACAATTTTCCGGGGTCCAAATTTAAAACATACAATCCGCTCGATATAGTGGAACTCCAAAATCCCACACGAGCTAAAACGCATCGTAACGCAACCGTGTGCGTGAAATCTCAAAATATATAAAACTCACATAACTGTAACTCTAGCGGACGCTATGAGAATTACTCCTGTTATTATGCAAATTACCAAATACGAAAACCATTGTGTATCCTAAATACACGATAATTGCCACAATCGTAGTGCAATATCGATGCACACGACCAAGCGAAAAAAAATTTATTTAAATCAAATCTATAATATATCCTATCAAGTGCAAAGCACGAAAACAAAATCAACCCTAATGGGTTTGCGTGCAAATCTCAAACCACACATTACGGTGTGCATGAAAACAAAACAGCGCTAAGTGCAACAGGCGTGCACGAAACGATATCCACTGCATCTACTGTGCATGGAACAAAGGGGTACAAAATAGTATTAAGTGTATCGGGGTGCACAAAATCAACATCAAGTGCATCGGAGTGCACAAAATCAATATCAAGTGCATCAGAGTGCACAAAATCAAAATCAAGTGCATCAGGGTGCACAAAATCAAAATCAAGTATACCTAGGGTGTGTGTATATATATATATATATAATCTATTAACCATGTGCATCTGATGTGCACTGAAATATCAGTATAGTGCATCCGGTGTACATAACACTTCGATCGAGTGCAGTCACCTCGCACGAAAATCTCAACAAGTGCACCTGGTGTGCACAAAACATAAATCAAAATGAAATTACTGTATATGGAAATCTCTTCAAGTGCACCTGGTGTGCACAAAATATAATATAACCCTCAAATCCTCAAAGATGAATATATCAAAATAACGAACGTTGAGTTATCCCATCTTCAATGTTGGAAACAAAATATTTGGATCATAAAACGAAATTCGAACTCAAATGACATCGAAGCATATTCTCTTCAATGTCGAAAGGTGTTTATACCACCGGAATTGGCATAACAAGGATTACTACTTGCCGTCTGCCACGTTCTAACGTTCTCTGTCTCTGAATTCTGGTTCTTCTTGCGGATCCCTAATACTCTGGCTTCTGTATGCAATCGTCCGGTGAGGAGCAACGACACCATTTTTCTTATTGCTGATACATCCCATCACATTTTCTTGGCCAGTAGTCCCGTCTCTTGTAACGCAACATGTTGATGACGGAAATCTCTATCCTCTGCTTGTGTGCTAACAACTGATTCCTGGGTCCAATCTTACTTATTATCAACTTCCAGAAAGAACACCTTCAAGTCTCCTGCTGATCTCAGCTATCCAGCCTGCCCGGAACTAACGCTCATTTCTGAATCCACTTTCTCTTTAGTAACGACTGTCATTTCCTTAAGATTTTCCTTAAAAGTATGGTCGTACTCGCTTCTGCAATTGCTTTGAATCTTCAAAATCGGCGGCGAAGAACAACTTTCCACTAAAACTCTGCATAAATCTCCTGTTCCATAAATTTCCAATATCAACCACTTAAGAAACGTATCACGATAATCATGCGAATTGCAAGTCATACTCGATTATGACCATGCCCAGAGCCTTACAAGACTTCCAAGAACACTAATCCGTCATCTTTGATACTCTGTAGAAGAATCTGACTAAGCTCACCTTCGAAAACTCGTCCCAATTCGTCGGAGGAAAACTTACTGCACGATCTCTTTCCTGAGCGACTTGCATCAGGTCTGAGCAAGATCTATCAGAAGAAGCTAATCAATTTCACCGATCTCGTAACTAGAGCGTCACAACGGATTAAAAGTCCTAACCATCCTACATCGGATCGGCTACGAATCTTTCTGATCCATCTACTCTTGTAACATCGTCAACCTTTAACTTCGTGAATTCTGGAAACAACATCTTGATAACCTCAGAAATATTTGTTATCGCTATCTGAACAGAACGCAACGCCACGATCTTCGGAGAGGAGAAAACATCATGCCTCAAATCCGGCTAATCTCCAGCAATGACTCGACCATCTGGTACGGGTCCCGAAGAAACTCGCTTTAGCATTAGAACTCGATCAAATATATATAAACGACGTGTCTCTATATCATCGGAATGTCATCTTGGTCAGTCCTTGTCCCCGACCAGTCTGCTCTGACCGTATCTCTAACTGCAGCCTTCTCGGCTCCCATAAATATGGTGACCGAAACAATCAACATGCATTGACGAAGATAGATCAACGAAATGAATAAAAGGAAAATCTCAAGATATAAATTCTAAGGTAACTTAGGCGGAGTATCATATCGTAAATATGCCACGGAACATATGTACGGTAAGTCACTCTACTTAGTACCTACTCCATCAACCAAGGTCATCCTATATAACGAAAGTTCGGGTATAAGACCCCTAAAGTCAAGTCTAAGTGCTATAAGGTAAATCCAGGTAACAAAAGTGCATGCCTAGACCCCATATAGCCAAACCTAGACTCGAACAAAGGTTAAACCAAACGCTTTGATACCAACTTTGTCACGACCCAAATTTGGCACATGACCGGCACTTAAATCACGTGACATCTAAAGACGTCGACGCTTTTCAAGTAAGCCGAAACCCGGAATCTAAACCCTTTTTAAATTATTGGAGGAGAGTTTAAAATAATCATCAGATGGAATCAGTCTAAATAACATTTAAATTTAACTAAGTATGTTTGAAAAGCATCTTTGACGTTTTGAAATTTGACAGCACCTCCTTTGAAAATTTACATAAAAACCCGATACAACTGCAACAGTAAAATAGCATCCCAACGGGAGGTAGCTTTCACGTCCAAACGACGGAGCAGCCAAACAATCTATATCATAAGTCGACTCTAAAGAGTGCGGCCTCACAATTCTAAGTCTCCCTTCTAAGTCCACAATATACCATTTCTAAGTTGATGGAGTTTCCACTGGATACAAGAATATATGAGTAATCAAGAGTGAGTATGATACAATAATAACCCACTTACCAATCAATCACCGAAAAGAATGTGTGCCCAAGCCGTTGATAATCCAAGCGGTGAAACCTGCAAGAAACTGTGGCACAATGGGGATGAGTTGCCAACTCAGTGAATAAAAGTACATATAAGATAGAAATCGAAATGCACGACGATACCTAGGTCATAAATATAGTATTACCATAATCTGCACAAATATAATATGATATGCGTATGTATCATAATGCAACACTAACTGTCATGCAATCCCAAGTAGAATACATATATAGGTATTGTTCCCCGGATCAGTCCTAGTCGAATCCAATAAATGATATCTAACTGTGTACCTCATGATAACAATTATATCAATATATATATATATATATATATATATATATATATATATATATATATATATATATATATGGATGTCCAGTATCGACATCGAAATTAGAAATCTCTCGTGTCCAGCATTGACAAGTAAATGCAGATATCGTCGACACCATCTCAACAGATGATCGCCACCCGATATCCTTGGCCCGGTCGGTATCCCCTGGATATCCGCCGTGCCCATCGAACCTCGGTCAGTATCCCCTGGATATCTGACGTGCTCGTCTTTATCTCCGGTATCGAGTATCCTCGTTAGGCTCCTCGCCTATAATGCGGCTATCCTGCCCCTCGGTCTCGAACCGGGTCCACCATGTATCCAACTGTATACCCCCCCACTCAGTCTGGATAACGTATAAATCTGCAGCCGTATCTCCCCCCCTCAGTTCGGAATAAAATAACCAGAAAACATAAAACTCATATAAAACTCATGGTGGACGTTAACTCATCATATCCAGAATTATCAAGTAAAGAATGAGAATATTTGCATAGATTATCCTGATGATATATTATATATATACATATATAACAGCGTCCCATACCACTGATATATATCATCAAAATAAAACATCCAGAAAACTCATAAGATCAAATATAACATTCATAGTACCGGTATTCACAATGCTTAACAGATAATAAGATAAAGTGCGTAAATAAATCATACAAGCAAATAAACGTATCAATTCTACTGTGTCATGGCAATACTAATGATGTGTAGTGTAACATACGCGTCGGTGCTCGTGCAATATGGCAATCATTAGTAATTGTGCAAGTGTTCTAAAGGTGTAATAGTCTACTCATATCAACATCTATATACGTATTACGGAGTATAAAAATTCTACAGTGACATGGCAGTACCAATGAGATGTGGTGTAACATACATGTACGTGCTTGTGCAGCATAGTACTCATTGGTATTTGTGCAGTGTTCAATCAGAGGGTTAGTATTACAGAAACGTATACTATCGATAAATATAATGCGAACATGTAAAGTAAATCTCAGCATAACTAATAACTGTAATTACCTGTTATGGGCTATATCATTATCTTTGAAAAGAAAACGAAACGTTGGTTTTGAGATAAGCAAGACGCCTTAAATTAAAATAGATATTCGTTTTGGAAATTGGCACCGCATCCTTATATTTTATCATTAAAAGGGAAACGAATTGTAGTTTTTAAAAGAATATAGCTCACATAAGTATTACATCCTAAAACGGAAATTAATCTAACTCTACGAGTCTAAACGAACACTTGGCCGTTATTCAGCATATAAATCTCATCATTTCCAATACATATAATTCTTCGTATAATGTCTCACATTATCACTATATCTCAAATCCTCTCTAATACGGCATGATCTTTCGTACCAACTTACTAAACCATCCGTAAACCATATGCACATGGGTACCATACTAGATGCAATTTAATCCAAATATCCATATCTTAATAAATTTCTAAAGCTACTATATAACATAATACTATTTATAAGGTTATGGGGGTGCTATACGCCATCTACCCGACTTCCCCCGTAGATGTAAATCTACTCAGCAACTTAATAAGCTTGTTGAATTCCACGCTGCTAAGTTCGTCAACTCCGTCTCAGAATCCTTCGCGATCGCACCTATAATCGTATTTAAAATCATATCGATGTAAATATCATATTGAAAACCAAAATAACGAGCTAAGTACCCATAGGTTAGAACCTACAGTATACTTAACCCAAAAACAACAATATGCCACTGAAATCTACGTATGAACGTCGATATTTCAGTCGCAGTGCGAAATACGCAAAACCCGTATCGTAATATCGGAAATTTGATAAAACCTTTACTAAACATTCCCAGATTTTTCCGTGTAAATATTTAGACAAAACAAACAGTACAGAAACTTATAAAATACCAACACAAAGCTACAGGAGAAAAACCAACACCAAAACCCACAAGGGGGCCGACGTCGCCGGAATTTAGGCGTATGTCGCCGGATGGACTAGGGAGTTTGGGGCTCGTGTTTTGAGTGAAGTTCTCTAGTTTGTATCATTATAGTTTTGGTCTTGCTAGTTTCTAGTGATTACAGATAGTGGTTCCAGACTCAAATTCAGTAGGCTAAATATCACAAAATCCCAGTTTATGATACGGCAAAAACTAAACATGCTACGTGATGATATTATGAGTTAACTGAACTTAAGTTAATCTGAGCTAACTCTATTCTGGTCGTAACGGTAAAAAAAGAACTCATGATACGATATATCCGTGTCGTATATAGGATTTTAACTCCAAAACTGATATTAGCTTGCAGATTTCCTATACTGCTAAGACAACTTAAATAAACAATACCAAATATCCTAACACCTATACAGAGACCTACCCTCAAAACCACAACACCTAAATCCCTCAAAAAACCGGCGAGCTCGGAATTACCCTATATGTCGCCGGCCAAAATCCGAGCTACATAGTTCGTCTTCCTAGGGTTTATTCTAGGTCCATTTTATAAGGTGATGGCATGCATGCCTAAAAATATATAGACTTATAGAGGTGTAGCTTCCAGTTCCACATGGTGCATTGCATATCTTAGGTGTCACAATGATTAATGATATCTGCCGACGCCCAACATTTAGGTATCACAAATGCTTGAATTGGACCTACTGATTAATGAGGCAGCAAGGAACAGAGAAATTAATTAGATTTGGTAGCTAGTAATTAATGAAACGATATATAAATGATCAACTTTGAAGGTTTAATAGTAAAAGAAAATCTTAGGTGTCACTATAAGATGAGAACGGGCAATCAGACATCACGACTCTTAATTGGGCCCTGACAATGTAACGGAGCATTTAAAATTTTGGATGATGGAATTTTTAAGTTAATTATCCGCTTAAAATGTGGACCTGACTGCATTTAAAATTTGATTCTAATTCTTCAGTATTGCAGCTCTGTAAATTTCATTCAGTCTTTCATGTTGGATTAAATATTCAATTGTTTGCTTTTAACTCATTTTCAACCACTATATCCAAAGATGCCACTTCTTATCTTGGATGCTGACATCTCTTTTAGAAATCGATCCGGCGAGAGAGACCTTTCGATTCGGAGAAGAAATCATCCCAATTATTCAAAGGGATCAGTTTGTTCTCATCGCAGTGGTGCTAATACAAGAAAGGTATAAATATTCGGACCAATTGGGCGTACCTGAGGCGCAATAATTTTATCTGCCTTCACATGTGAAAACAATGATAGGATTCCACTTGTGTCAACGAAGAGAAATCGAAAAGAGAAACAGTTCGATAAGAGCAGAGAAGAGAGCTAAACATTCTCTACACAAAACTATTCTCCTACATGTGTTGCTTTATGAGAGAGAGAGAGAGGGGGGGGGGGGGGGAGCCACACGTGGTGAGGCGGGGAGGGACGGGGGGGGGGGCTGTGGGGTTGTTTTGAAGAAAGAGATGAAGAAATTAGTTAAGGAAACTACAGAGTTGTAATGTACTTGAACTCATCAACCATATTTTATTAATTGCTTGCTTCTTTTGAGGAGTTGTAATGTACTTGAACTCATCAACCATATTTTATTAATTAAATAAATTGGGTTGTTATATACGCATTTTGTTTCTCCTATTTTTTTCCTTTCAAAATAGAATAGTTAGAGATTAAAATTAGAAAAATATGATATTTTAAAATTTGATTAGCTGAACAGGACGGTTTGGGGTAACGTAGACGTGGCCTCTAACCCCCAATCCCCTCATCAAAGGAGGATGGGTTCAGAACCTTTCCGTCCCTCCCTCCGCAAAAAAAAAAGTGGGGTTCAGAACCTTTCCCTCCCTCCCTCCCTCCCTCCGCCAAAAAAAAAGTGGAGGGCAGAACCCGCCCTCCCTTAAAAAATTAAAAAACCCTTAATTTTTAAAAATTAAAAAAACACTATATAAAAAAAAATTCAAAAAAATAGTTTCTCTTTTGGATGGATGTGGACCCGATTGACCTAAGTTGCGTCGAGTAAAGACGGATTCCAAGAACCTGCCTTTCCTGTATACCAGAGAGCGTGGATTCTAAGAACCCACCCTATGTTAAGGGGCAAAATAAAAAAATTAAAAAACAAGTTTGTCTCAAATTTTTTTCTTTAAAAGATGCAGGGAGAAAAATTGGAATTTTCATATTAACCCATAAATTCAATACGCATAAAAATCTGAGATTAATTTACTTCAAAAAAATATACCATGCACATATGAAACCTTATGTTAAGTCTCATCAACACCTTAAGTAACATGCATGTCAATTCTCATCGATATACTGACGTGCAAATATTGGATAAGATAGACAGATAATGATTGTTACTGTTTATCGAAGTGTAAATATTGGATAAGATCGACAGGTAATGGTTGTTAATGTTTTTAAAGGAGGAATCCAATACTTGGATCATACTATAAATATCAATGAAGAACACTTCAGTAATAACATACAAGAAAGCAAAGCAAACGAGTCCGAGCTTCAAGTTCTGTCTACTCATAGAAGAATTAGAGAAGATGTGAAAAATACATCTACACTTGCAATGAAGTTTCTAAATGGTTACTAAAGAGTGAAAAATATGGGGGGTGGAATGACTTAAAATTTCTAAGCGGTTACTAACGTAATTTCTTAATACTTGAAGTCCATTTCATTATCAATCTAAACCCATGACACTAGTTGAAGAGGGTGTTCCCTTATAAAAAAAGAGAAGAAAAGGAAAAGATCAAAAGATACCCTCCCACGTGTTTAACACATGAGCACTCACATGCAAAGCATGTGACCGCCGGTTTCAATAGAATTAATACCTATCATATAGCCCCACGTATTAAACACGTGAGTGCTCACATGCAAAGCATGTGACCGCCGGTTTCAATAGAATTAATACCTATCATATAGCCCTACGTATTAAACACGTGAGTGCTCACATGCAAAACATGTGAGTGCCAGATTCAGATAAAATTAAAACCCATAAAGGCCCCACGTGTTAAACACGTGAGCGCTCATGTGCAAAGCACGTGAGCGCACCAATCTGAAGCGCTAGCTTCAATAGAATAAAATTATATTTGGAAAATATTTTCCCCAATCTTTCTAATGTTAGAAAGATTTTTCTCTGTTAAACAGAGAGCCTTTGGATTTTAAATCCAAAGTTGATTATAATATTACCAATAAAATCATCAATTCTCTGTTAGGAAAATATTTTCCTAATCTTGCTAAAACGAATAGAAAATATTTTCTATTAAACAAAATTCTCCGGATCTTAGTTGCAATGGTGGATATAATTTCCCGAGTGATCTTTGAGATCAATTAGATCAATCGAGATCTCTCAAACTAACTGATATTTTTTCCCTCTCTTATATAAAGGACCAGAGACTTGAATTCTCATATAGAAGATATACCCCTAAGCTTTCGCTAGAGAAAAGATTTCCCCTAAAACTTCCATCAAAAACAATAGAGAATTTAATTTTTTCTTCGAAGAAGATCATTCTTTGTTTGATCACTAGATAAAGACAGAAATAAGAATATCTCCCTCCTTCTTTTTGCCTATCTCATACATGATATAAGGGTTTAACTCTTTTATAGCAACTTAGTTCTTTCTCGAGATCTGAGATCCACAAGATAAATCTTCAACAGGGTGAGAATTTAATTTTCATCGGGAAGATCTTGTTCTTCAGTTCAAAGATCCAGAGGAGAAGTATGGTGTTTTACCCCTACACATAAAAAGAGAGAGGACATGGAAGAACAAAACAAGAAGATGGAATTGATATATTAGGAACTTAGATCCTCCAAAAATATAACTGGGGTTTTATCCTAATAAGAACTTAGTTCTCATCAAAAGGAAGAACTTAGTTCTTGCAAGATCTACAGGATTTTTAGAGTTTAACTCTAATTTTCAGACTTAATCTCTGCATGAACATAGACACGTAGAAGACACGTGAGCGCTAAGACTCTAATGCTTAGCACTATTCATATCGAAGACACGTGATCAATCATAAAATAATGCTTCACGTGCCATTCACGTGAGCATCATACGACCAAGTGCTTAGCACTACTCACGTGAGGAGCACGTAAGCGACCATGAAGATAATGCTTCACGTGCCATTCACGTGAGTGCCATAATGAACTAGTGCTTATCATTATTCATATGGAACACACGTGAACACCAAGGAACCAATACTTAGCACTACTCACATAAGAGCACATGAGCATTGAAACAGAACCTATGATGAAGCTTAATCTTCTGGGCCCAATGCTTAGCACTGTTAGGTTATCTAAAGTTCAAAACAATATATTTGGCCTAACGCGAGCCCGACATTTAGTCTAAGATTAGACTAATTCCCTGAAGTTTCAATCTTCTCAACATTGATCATACATACTTTAAATTGACTTTAATCTAAAACAAGATTAATAGTCCATAAACATGTTTAAATCGATTTTAATCTAAGACTACATTAATAATGTTTAAACTCCGAACTTATGGACCTTATTTATATGATATCTATGTCCTAAGTTCAAAACCTCAAATCTATTGTATGGGTTTGGACTAATCCGTGCCCTAAAGGCATGACAAGATTAGTTTCCGTATACAATCCAAGGGCAGCCCCATATAAATAAACATAATACGATACGAAATAACCCACTGGAGAAGATGAAAGTTGTTATCGCTTTGCGATAACGTAATTAATTGCATGGGCTTACGCCTGCAGGGAAGAGCGTCCCCACAATAAAAAAAACCCACATCATTGAGGGGAATCTGATAAGTCAGTTATATCGATCGCATCTATCCAAACCTTCGATATATGGTGCTATAAATCAACTTGGTATTTTCGGAGAGGTGGATCGATATGTTCCATAAAACATCTGCCCTTAAATTCAGGCTAGACGTCCTTTGCGTCTCAGTCCAGTCTTCGGCGGTAAACAGATTCTGACATACCCGGTGAGACCTTTTCCTCTTTCAACTCTATACTTCGTGTCTCGTTTTTCACGAACCGATCGCGGTACATATGGTTGCCCTTAGGTTTTGGGATACTAAAGCTGGGTTCTTCTCCCTATACAGATCAATGGCATCATCTAGCCAATCCAACCCTAACGCTGGCTCCAACATCTCTCCGGTTGGAAAAACCTGGTCAGATCGAGCCATGGCCCCAGTGCTCTCCATTCCAATAGCCTAAGTGGACCAGCAACTTAATGGGCTCTTCTTTGGGTCCATCCTACCACCTCCCTGTTCCCGCCAAAAATTTCTGCGCAGAAGAGTCCAAGGTATCAAATGGCAGCGATACACTTAAGGAAATGCGAACCAATATCTTCCGGCCTGTATTTTGATAAGTTCCCGAAGGAGGAACTATTAAATTCTAATGGTATTGGAAGCATCTCGAAAAACTCTTTGATTTGATATATTATGGGCCTCATAATTCATCCGGGATCAAAAGTTATGATGCATCACGTGTCCACACGTGATGGACCTTTAAGAACCCGCTTGAGGAGTTAAAAGATATAATAAAAAACTCAGAAAAGACCCCAATGGGCATCACGTGCTCACACGTGACCATGGGTCACGTGCAGATATGTGATGGGCTTTTAAGGCCTCTAAAATAATGAATAGAATTAAATTCTAAAATCTGTTCCATGATTAAAAATCAGGAAATACCTCACCGAGATATCACGTGCTCACACGTGACCAATGGTCACGTGTTGACACGTGATGGTTAAAACAACAACATGAACAAGCGACTGTTAAAGGAACCAATTTGGGGGTTACGTGCTCACACGTGATCAAGGGTCACATGCCAGCACGTGACAGGCTTTGAAAACCTTACACTTTAATAGAATTAAAATTCTAAATTTCTCTAAAAATCTTTCGAAATAGAATTAAATTCTAAAAGCTTCTAAATCTTTCCAAATGGAAAAGGATAATGGGGACCGTTGGATTAAAGATCCAAGGGTGATTAAATATCACCAATTTATGGAAAGATCTTGGACTTGGAAAGATTTCCCCCCTAAATCTGACCGAGATAACAAATGGATATCTTTGGATTTAAAATCCAATGGTGAATAAAATTCACCTAATAATCCAAAGGCCCAGATTAATGATAAATATAAATCAAATCTCTCAACATACAAATCAAATCTCTCAATGAGAGATTTGCTAACCAAATTGATTCTCTTCCTTCTCCTATAAATAGGAGCCAAGAAAAGAAGAGAAGGGGGATCTACCTTCTGGGAGAGAAAAACAGAGAGAGGAGAATTTAATTCTCAAGAGGGAAGAAAAGAAAGGAGAATTTAATTCTCAACAAAAGAAAACCCTAGGTGAGAAAAGAAAGGGAATCAAAACTTCAAACAGAGAATTTAATTCTCAAAACCCAAGAGTTTAACTCTTATACAAAAAAGAACTTAGTTCTTTTTCTGGTTGAAGATCTGCACAGAGCACATCTCCCCAAAAGTTGAGAATTTAATTCTCATCAGGTCGAGATCCTGCCATGCAGATCCTAAACTTAGAAAGAGAATTGAGTTTTGAGAATTTAATTCTCCTAAAACAAAACTAGGGTTTAACCCTAATCAAGAATTTAATTCTTTTACATATCTGGGAATTTAATTCCTTTAAAAAGAAATCAGGGTTTTATCCTAAATAAGAATTTAATTATTTCACAATAGGAATTTAATTCCTCCAAAATCATAATTAGGGTTTAACCCTACAAAGAATTCAATTCTTAAAAGATCTCTGTTCATGAAAAGAACTAGGGTCACGTGCGCCCACGTGACCCTTGAAAAGATCCCCTGCAAAGAACTTTGAAGCATCACCTTACGTGCTCCCACGTGACTCCCAAAACGCAGAAAGAAAAAGCAAAGGAAATGAAAGCTTTGGGCGCTCTCACGTGTTATCACGTGACCCCTGAGCAAATGCTTTAACAATTGGCGCACAGATCCCCATCACGTGCCAACACGTGATGCTCTAAAATAAAAACAAAAGTGTTTAACACTTATTCGTAGATTTGAGGATAAACCAAAAGGAGATCTGGCTCCACATTTAGGGCGCCCTCACGTGTCACCACGTGATCCCTAATGAGCATTCTAACAGACCAGAGTGGGGGCCTCCATCACGTGCCAACACGTGATGCTCTAAAATAAAAACAAAAGTGTTTAACACTTTTTCGCAGATTTAAGGATAAACCAAAAGGAGATCTGGCTCCACATTTAGGGCGCCCTCACGTGTCCCCACGTGACCCCTAACGAATCCCTTTAATATCGAATGGATGGATGCCTATCACGTGCCCACACGTGATGACCAGGAAATTAAAAGTGTTAAACACTTACCTGCAGAATAAAATAAGGGAAATCAGGGCGCTCTCACGTGACCCCTCCCTCCTTAGTGTTTAACACTAATTGGAAAACTCTAGCTGCAGTGTTTAACACTGATTTTCTTAGTGTTTAACACTAATTTGGAAAACTCTATTTGCAGTGTTTAACACTGATTTTCTTAGTGATTAACACTAATGTGAAAACTCTGTACCCGGTGTTTGACACTGATTTGCTTTAGTGTTTAACACTAATTTGAAATCTATGCTACCAGTGTTTAACACTGATTTACTTTAGTGTTTAACACTAATTTGAAAGCCCCGTTGCTAGTGTTTAACACTGATTATCTTTTAGTGTTAAACACTAACTTGCTAATCTTAATTGCAGTGTTCAACACTGTTGGTCTTTAATGTTTAACACTAGCTTTAGCCCAATTGGCTAAGTTTCTAGAGGCAAAGCCTCTCCTTCAATGAGCCAACAAAGGGCCAATATTTCAAACATAATTGGACTTAGCCCAAACTGGCCATAAGTCCTCAAATCATCTTGAACTGAGCACATCTGCTCTTTCAACCAACTCATTGGTTCAAGGGTACATCTCTGAACCCCTCTGATATTTGTCGTTATAATTCTTCAACGTCTTCAGAGAGGTGATGGGTCCCGACAACCACACATTAATACGGACTGTGGGGTCCTTAAACTCATGGACTAATGCGTCCTTAAACTAACATTTGTCCCCAAAACGGGAATATTGGACCACTACGTCCTTAAACTGGTATTGGACGACCATGTCCCTAAACTGGAACATGGACCGCTATGTCCTTAAACTGGTATTGGACCACCATGTCCCTAAACTGGAACATGGACCCCCATGTCCCTAAACTGGCAATGGACCACTATGTCCCTAAACTGGAACAATAGAGCTCAAATGCTCTTTTGTCGGATCTAAACGATCCCGTTAAGTCGATCTTAGTCCCAAACTGGACTAACGTATCCTTAACAACCGTTTAAGTTGATCTTAACCTCAAATATGGCTAACGTATCCTTAAACCTTCAAACAGACTTTAGTCCCAAATTGGACTATGAATCCCCCCAATCAACTTTGGTTCAAGGGTACATCTCTGAACTCCTCTGACCCATGTCGTTGTAGCCATACATTCACGGACCACCATGTCCTTAAACTGGAACAATAGAGCCCAAACGCTCTTTTGTCGGATCTAAATGATCCCGTTAAGTTGATCTTAGTCTCAAATTGGACTAACGTATCCTTAACAAACGTTTGAGTTGATCTTAGCCTCAAATATGGCTAACGTATCCTTAAACCAAAACCACAAACCCAAATCTAAGAAAATACGGATTTGGACTAATCCACGTCCTATGGGCGACGACATAAATTAGTCTCCGTATACAATCCACGGGCAACCAAAAACAAAACAAACACACACGACACGAAGTGACCATCTGGAGAAGGAGAAAGTTGTTACCGCAATGCGGTAGCGTAATTAACTGCAGGGGCTTGCGCCTGCAGGGAAGAGCGTCCCCACAATCAAAACCCCCTCAAACGAGGGGGAATCTGAAGAAGTCTGCTACATCGGCCGCATCCGTTTAAACCTCCGATACACGGTGTCATAAATCAACTTGGCATTTTCGGAAAGGTGGACGGATAGCACCAATTAGCATCTGCCCCGAATCTCAGGCAAGACGCCCATGTCTCGGCTGCCATTCGGAGGGGAACAGATTCTGGCACGCCCGGTGGGACCTTTTCCACTTTCCACTCCACACTTCGTGTGTCGTGTTCGCGAACGAATTGCGGTTTACTTTGGTTGTCTGTGGATTCGAGGTACTAAGATTTGGTGTCTTGCTCCGTGCAGAAAACAGAAGATCAATGGCTTCAAACTGCACTTCCTGCAACTGCAACTCATGCTCGGTCCTTGCTGGAGGAGTGACTTATAGGCCCCAAGCGGCCTCCCTTTTCAAGATGCCAGTGGAGCAGGTAACTCAGGCCACCACTGGATTATTCTTCGGGACCATGCTCCCACCGTTGAGTTTCAATGCCACAATGACGTTGCAAGAAGCCCCAAAAAAGTCGGTCTTTGATCGGCTTACCACTGCCGCGACCCCTCTCAACGGGTCTGTAAGTGCACGGCGGCGCCCCGGCCGTCAATCCGACGTCCAAATGCGGAAACGGTAATAAACTTTAATTTTGCGGACTTAGCAAACCGGCACCACCGCGCACTAAACCCCGGATCGTGCCATTAAACTAGATCTAGCAAAGTACAAGAAGGGTTAGAGATATACCGAGTGATCCGAGTCCTCCGGTCTTCTCGTCGCCGTCCCGATCTCCTGCGGAAACTCCGGTGGTCGCCTCCTCGCCGGAAGGGCACCACGTAGCCGGATTCTTTTACGGGCTCCCACCTCTATACCGAGGCAACTCGGGCGCGAAGTTGGCTAGCCGACGCGCCCAAGATTTGCTGTAGAATAATGTAGAATCGTTGTCTCTTTGGGGTTTTGTATAGTTGCCATGATGGAGGAATTTTTTTTCACAAGGATTTTTCATGAAGGCTTAAAGAAAAATGGAGCATCTCATGAAAAATGAGCTCGGCCATCAAAACAAGAATGAGCTCTTTGGAAAAAATGAATGAAGCAAGGTCTCTGGAGAATGCAACCAAATGAATGAATATATTAATCAATCAATCCATCAAAAACCATTCCAGCATACTCATTAATCATACATTCCTTACTAAGGAAATTAATCCATCATACTCCAACAGTGGCCGGCCCAATTCCAACACAAAATCAATGCACATCCAAACCATACCCTCTCAAATCTCATAAATGCATGAATAGCAAAGAAGATATCATAATCAATCCTTTTGCAATAAACCCCCTCCACAAAATGTTAATTGCAAACTTGCAATTAACACCCTCCAACGAAAAGTCCGACCGGGAAGGAAAAAGAGAAAACCGGCCGGAACGGAATGCAAACTGGCAACTCCAGAAAACTGGTCCCATAATAAATTACAGGAAAACCCCGATACTGTGCATACACACCCGCATTTGTATTCTGACCGGATACAAATGCAAAGAGACAAAACTACACTATCAAATACCAAGATCCGGCTTAAGCCAAAGCCGGCTAGCAAAAACTGTCCGATCACGATCTGTGTAATACCGCACGTATCTGATCGAACCCTGCCATATCTTCATACGGCCTCTACAGCGTTTCGCCCGAAAGCTGAGTAACTGAATGTGTGGTGGACTCTAAAGACTCGTCAATACTATGGCTGTGGATTTAACCACTAGCACGTCAGAGGTATAAGCCAATACGCGACGGGCCACCAGCTATTGACTAAAAGGGACGTCAATGAGTGAACTCATCCTGACACCCTACTGAGCCTGTCAGTGACAATATCCGTACAGTCCGGTCCGTTCGTCTATGAGCATCGCATGTCGGGCCTAGGGGGTTGGTAAAAGTCAGACCCCAAAAGCGGTACAAGTCGTGTCAGAGTGTAGCCCAGAACACCCTGAGATACTACTGGAATACCTACCAGTAAATCTCCTGTCTTGGCCAAGGACTTCGTGTAATTGCTCTCCTAGACACAGCGCGATCTCACCCCCAATACCGGGAGAGACGAACCCCTGAAGATCCGCTCACTGCCTCCATGTGGCTCGGGACTGTACCCAACTAAAACCTGTTTGCACGACTCCTTTGAGCCGTGGTAGGGTAGTAATCAAAGTACAGTGGGAACTCACACGAGACAAATGACGATCCTCAGGTCGATGAACTAACCTGTACACATGTCACCAGGGAACTGCTATCTGACGTCAGGTATAAGACCAACTAGCATGTTCCCGGCGAGTCCTGTCCGGTGTACTCATAACCCAATGAGCACCTGTATACATCTTAGGTGATCCAACTGACACCAGTGGCTTGTGAGACCGGCCACCGCCCCTCGTCGGGGTCTCGACTGTATACACTAGTCTACTCTGGAGAATCGATGCCCTGTCTCGAGACTCCTACGACTAGGGACCTTTTAAGGATGTGCTTATAGACTCCAGCTCTCACTTATATGATCGCCCTCATACTGCTGGCAGTCAAGCAAGAATCCTAGGGGCTCTATCAACGTGCAATAGCGACATGTCAGGTCGCCTAAAGCAGTACACGATGATAAAGGTAAACCAGATAGCATACTATCATCTCGAGTAAGACTGTCCTACTGGGATAGGTCCTCCCTCAATCATTGCATTCACGTGCCTGTGATCCAATAATTGACTCTGAGGGCACTATCTCCAACAATCTCCCACTTGCACTCAAGGCTAATTATTGCGATGTCGCATACTCACAGCCCGTGTGATACCGAACACCCAACTCCTCTACTAGTCAGTCTCACAAAAACCGTTTGTGAAACTATTGCGTTCGAGAAATAGCCTCAGTGAGTGGATCCGCCTTGATGTTTCTTTCTATGTCTCTCTATATCTCAAGTTCGCGGAGAAAGCCATCTCCCAAAATGAGCAATACTTGTCTTAGTATGTCTGGATGTCTGATGGGACCTAGCTCATAAATGAACTCCAAATCCAAACTTCTTAGACTGTATCGTCAACTGAACTTAATCAGTATCCTGCACCATGCCTCCCTCAGTATTTCCTTGGACCACCTGTCCAAAATACTGCCTCTCGTCAGAAGGAAAACTATAACTCTGACAACATCCTTGTCGTCCATGTCACCTTGGAAGCCTGGAATGATAACCGTCTCCTAAAGGAGGCAGCCGTTATCATATCCCTAGAACATCCACTTATGTTCTAAAACTGCTTCCGACTGTTTTTCCAAGATTGGATCAATATCAACTTATTGCATCTAGTGCAAGAACAACATCTGGTGTGGTACTTGACATCTCATGATTGACTCAATTGCCTAAGCAAGTGATCTGCCAATCATGCACATCCCTCTCTACTTTAGTCTATAAGACACCTTTAGAGAGGGTGACTCCATTACCTGCAGGTACACTACCATGCCAGGAGTCGACCATTCTAAATACTCTTAGAATGTTGTCTAAGTACCCAGATTGGGAAACCACCCAAATCTAGATCTAAAACTATAGATCTAGTAACCAGTATGTCTGATATAATGTCCAAGTCCCATGTGGAGAAACCACTGTGTGACGACCAAAATATAACCGATCGTAGTATAGGAATATCACTTCCTACTACCTTCTCAACAGATCCATCCCCTATTCTGATGACGTCAAACCTATGACTGTCACATCAGAAACAGATGATCTAACTCCGCTATATCTGCTTTAGTCTATAAATAGACATAAGCCTGATGTCCACCAATGCTTCCGCTGCTCCCACTGACTATGAAAACCCTCTGGCAGAGTCATATAGATGTGCACTTCTAAAACTAGTTTAGAACGACGCTATACTCATCCTCCCGCCGGGTCTCGCAGCCTGGAACAACAGCAATGGTAATTGTGGGTAAACAAGAACTTCCCTGTCACCGTCCTTGAGGCTACCGTAGTACCTCTCGGGTGCCTGAAGTTACCCACCTTATCTGCGGAGTGGTCAATGGAATGTCAAATCAGATTGAATCTTTAGGTTCCTTATCAAATCTTCAGTAATCGTCTGTGGTTCTAGAATTACTTCCAGTTCTACCATACTCCCACTACTGTTTTCTGAAAAAATCCATTTTTAATAAAACTATGGCGAGTCTAGAACAATATCGCTATTGTTCATCCAGATGGTAGAAAGTCAACCCTCGTCATAGCCTGGGTCAACCCACAAACAGTTATTACAGAAACGTGCCTTTGAGTTATCCAGAGTCTGGTTTTAATCATAAGCCAGACAACTCCCCGTACCTTAACAACGTTAAGATATGAACTGTTCTATATCCAATATAGAACCAGAGGCACTGATTTAATTGAACCAGATTCAAATCATGCAGCTGTCTCCAGTGCATGTCAACTAGATGGAGAGAGGCCGATCAGCGTTACTCAACTTAGGAATGCTTCCAATTATGAGTAACCCGAAAGAGAAGCAAGTTTTCTTTATCATTACTATCAACTGAATACCATACACAAGTATCTACATCTTCGATCACTTTGAAGAATCCCGATACTTGTTACACCTGGTTCTCTACTTTATTCAAATACCTATAACTCCTCAAAACTTAGACCCTGTGTTTCTACGAAACACATGTCTAAGAAATAGAGAAGTTAAAAGTAAACAGAACATAGTATGAGGACCAACCCCTCTGTCCTAATGGACACTGGACAACATACAATACTCTGTATGAGTCCGCTGAGTCTAACAACTCCTTCACTGTGCGTCGTAGGTCGAAAACTGTACTTATGGTTAAGAAGAATTACACCGCTGTTTAATGCTCCTTACCTAACCATCCACTGATATAGGTAAATGTCATCGACATAATATCAAAAGGTATATCTCACTCTATGAATATATCAATTTGAAATTGGTGCACAACAGCGGATATTCAAAACCAAATATTTGCCGACCGGCAAACAGCCCAGGTGATCTCCTCAAATATCACCGATTACAACGAATCCCGATATAATGAGGATGATTACCCTATTCCCAATAACTTACTCCCACTCATCATCTGTAAAACCATACAGATGTGAGAATCAAACTTGGTAAATACATACCCTGGAGCAAGTGTCCAATCGGGAAATCAGTTTTCTTTTAACAGTACACAGTGAAACTGAAACATTGAAATGTTTCGATGGGGTATCCTGGTATTCCTAGTAATGCCTCTACCATTATCCAGATTCACAACTATAACCGTATAATTCTTTGCCACCTCTCCAAATCCCTTTATATGTCTTTAGTCATTACCTTCTGCACACCCCTTAGGCCAAATGGTTTTCTTCCTTCCCTACCGTTCGGCACCAGCCTATGGTTTGGAAGAAGACTATCCAAAAAGCATAAAGGGTGTACTGTCCTAATCCTAGGAGCACTCGCAACGCGAGAGAAGGTGAAGATAAAAGACACCTGAATGTACTTTATTCCTATTTCTCCTGAACCAGGATCCATCCCCGAACTGGAACAAGTTCCTTTCGAGTTCGTATATAACCATACGATGGATTATCCAATAAAATGGGATCTTCGTAGTGATACGGAGTGTCCTGGAGAAATACAAAGGTGATTTGGGATTGGCGATGAAATACTTGGTTTGGTCGTGAATAGCAGTCGCAACTTACTTGCCCTCTTACTAATCCCTTGCTTTGTCTGAACTTAATACCTTCTGTACACCATTTAGGATAACTGGTTTTCTTCATTCCCTACCGGTCGGCACCAGCCTATGGTTTGGAAGAAGACTATCCAATTTGCGTAATAGGTGTACTACTCCTAAACCAAGGAGTACTCGCAACCTGAGAGAAGGTGAAAAGAAAAGACAACTGAATAATCCTATCCGTTTTCTCCAGAACCAGAAACCATCCTCGAAGTCCTTCGAGTTCGTATATAACCATACGATGGTTTTGTCCAATGGAAGTGGACATTCGTAGTAATACGGGGTGTCCCGGAGAAAAGGGTAAAAGTAGGAGTGGCAATGAGGTCTGCAACTCTGACAATCCAAAAGCCAGTGTTAAGAAGGTTCGGTCAACTTGGTCACTGAGTCATAGTCTTAGGGTCGGGTCAATGGTCGCTGCCAAAGAGAGAGAGAAAAGAAACACTCAGCGTGCACTCTAACCTAGATCAGAATGGTTACCAATTTATCTAATCTGGAAACCTCCCACTGTACCTCAAATTCTCCTCCAAACCTGAAAGAAGAATTAGTCGGGGTCACCCGAGGAGTAAACCAACTCATCAGTGGGAATCGGGATCCAACTCTCATCGCATGATGACGTGACGGAATCCGCTCACGGTATCACACTCCAGAAGGTATGCGCATATCTGGCAAGTTTCAGTACTTTTGAAACTCCCGATGTGATTTCTGCCCCATGCTCTTATGACCTTGACGAAGGTCAACAAATCATAAGTCACATGTCAAGTTCCACCCGTCATTGTCCAGGTTAATTTGAACCCACCCGTACAAGCCCTTGACGAAGGTCAACAAGGCTATACGACTGTCCCAAACCAACACATTTATCTATGCAGCAGAAAGGCAACAAGCAGCTACCATGCACTATGCCTTGACGAAGGTCAACAAACATAGCATGAATACTACGTGCTACCCGTCTGAAACGACGGAGGGCTACGAATGGTTTCTGGCGAAAACCTTTAACGTAATGAACTTGATATCGTTGAAGAAACGGATAGCTTTTTAGAAAATATAGTGACGAAAACCTTTACTAAAGAGGTCACTCCCGGTGAAGGGATCTCGGCTCTTTCCCCGTAGAATGGGGTGCAGGATATCCCAAATGAATACCACGATGCAAAGCAAAAGTAATCGGCTATAGTGAAGTTAATGCCCTGACGCAAACTTCTGTCCAAGGGGTCACTCCCGGTGAAGGGATCTCGGCCCTTGCCTCGTCGACTGAGGAGCAGGATATTCCAAATGAATACCACGATGCAAAACAAAAGTGAACGTCCTTGCAATAATAGCTTTTTGAAAAGTGTTCCAACAACATCAGAATAGGTTTGTTTTAACTTGCATTGATCCGAATCAACGCAGTCCCATCAATTGATCACACCACAAAGAACGAAAATATACTGACGTACGTATATGCCATCCGCATTCGCCACTGGGTCCCGTCATCACCCGTTAGGTTAGCTTACTAACGGCAGAGCGGGGACTGGACTAGCGCGGATGAAAAACATATACAACATCTACTAATATATATACCAATATATTATATTCGCTCAAGGTGTGATAAGAAATGCAACATCACAGAAATGTACAGCATCACAGAACAAAACAGATATCTGGGATCCCCGGGTTTCACAGAGCCACTACTGAAACCCGACGTTCCCCTGGTCGTGTGGATAGCCTATGCAATGAAATCCTAGACCCCTACGGGCGCGGCAAGTTACCCGCCAAAACCTGAAGCGAGGCAGCCCTCTTCAGCGCCGTGAATGGACCACCCAGCACTCCACGGAATCCGGCAACTTGGGCACCCCTCCTGGGTCAACCTGTACCCCCTACGAGTGCGGCGAATAGGCCGCCAATTCTAGAGTGAAGCCCCCTCCGTCTCAATGCCATGAGATGCGGGCTTGTTGCCTTCCAGAACCCGGCTATCCGTGCACTCCTCCGCGGGGTAAACCTAGTACAGAAAGTAAAATATACATACACCGGGTACATCGACCGCAACCAGGTCGTGCCCCAAAAGAATAATACAATCAGGCAGTGACGGCAGTCCACATGTCGGACGCTCGCCCCGCAATATCAAATGTACATAATACAACAGCACTGTACTAGCATTGCATCCAGGCTATCCCCCACGACCGATCCGCAACATCACAGCAAAATCACAAAACATCAACGTGAAAATCACGTTCGCAAATCCGTCTAACCGGGCTATAGCAGTTAGACCGGATTTACCGATCGAGTGACATTCACGGTCGCAGATATAATGTAAATACTGTGAAAAATGTGTTTAAAATTTTCCGATTGAACAAAAATTAACAAGTGGGCCCCCAAGCAATACTGTAGCACTCACAGAAATTCTGGGCCCAAAATTAATATTCCAAAACCCCTAAAATAAGCCCAGAAGCCCACTGGAAAAATACGAAGCATTGACCCCACCAACTTGCGGCGGAACCGCGGCAACAAGTGGGGTTTTGCCGCGGTTCCGCGCATGCACTGAGGGATCATTGTCTCGAATTTTCCCAGAGTTCTTAGAACTCCCTGCACATCATTCTGAGACCACCTGAAAAATTTTTAGACTTCAAAAAATTTCAACAGAAACTGATGTGAAGGAAAAATACGGTTTTTGGAAATTTTGGTCGATCGGAAATGCAAAACACATCAAACGAAGCTAGACGAAGTTAATGGCGAGGCTCTGATACCAGTGTAAGTGCACGGCGGCGCCCCGGCCGTCAATCCGACGGCCAAATGCGGAAACGGTAATAAACTTTAATTTTGCGGACTTAGCAAACCGGCACCACCGCGCACTAAACCCCGGATCGTGCCATTAAACTAGATCTAGCAAAGTACAAGAAGGGTTAGAGATATACCGAGTGATCCGAGTCCTCCGGTCTTCTCGTCGCCGTCCCGATCTCCTGCGGAAACTCCGGTGGTCGCCTCCTCGCCGGAAGGGCACCACGTAGCCGGATTCTTTTACGGGCTCCCACCTCTATACCGAGGCAACTCGGGCGCGAAGTTGGCTAGCCGACGCGCCCAAGATTTTGTTGGAGATAGTGCCCTCAGAGTTAATTATTGGATCACAGGCACGTGATTGCAATGATTGAGGGATGACCTATCCCAGTAGGACAGTCTTACTCGAGATGATAGTATGCTATCTGGTTTATCTTTATCATCGTGTACTGCTTCAGGTGACCTGACATGTCGCTATTACACGTTGATAGAGCCCCTAGGATTCTTGCTTGACTACCAGCAGTATGATGGCGATCATATACGTGGGAGCTGGTGGTCTACAAGCACATCCTTAAATGGTCCCTAGTCGTAGGAGTTTCGAGACAGGGCATCGATACTCCATTAGTAGACTAGTGTATACAGTCGAGACCCTGACGAGGGGCGGTGGCCGGTCTCACAAGCCACTGGTGTCAGTTGGTTCACCTAAGATGTATACAGGTGCTCATTGGGTTATGAGTACACCGGACAGGACTCACCGGGAACATGCTAGTTGGTCATATACCTGACGTCAGATAGCAGTTCCCTGGTGACATGTGTACAGGTTAGTTCATCGACCTGAGGATCGTCATTTGTCTCGTGTGAGTTCCCACTGTGCTTTGATTACTACCCTACCACGGCTCAAAGGAGTCGTGCAAACAGGTTTTAGTTGGGTACAGTCCCGAACCACATGGAGGCAGTGAGCGGATCTTCAGGGGTTCGTCTCTCCCGGTATTGGGGGTGAGGTCGCGCTGTGTCTAGGAGAGCCATTACGCAAAGCCCTCGGCCGAGGCAGGAGATTTACTGGTAGGTATTCCAGTAGTATCTCAGGGCGTTCTGGGCTACACTCCGACACGACTTGTACCGATTTTGGGGGTCTGACTTTTACCAACCCCCTAGGCCCGACATGCGATGCTCATAGACGAACGGACCGGACTGTACGGATATTGTCACTGACAGGCTCAGTAGGGTGTCAGGATGAGTTCGCTCATCGACGTCCCTTTTGGTCAATAGCTGGTGGCCCGTCACGTATTGGCATATACCTCTGACGTGCTGGTGGTTAAATCCACAGCCATAGTATTGACGAGTCTTTAGAGTCCACCACACTTACAGTTACTCAAGCTTTCGGGCGAAACGCTGTAGAGGCCGTATGGAGATATGGCAGGGTCCGATCAGATACGTGCGGTATTGCACGGATCAGGATCGGACAGTTTTGTACTAGTTGCCGTATAGTTATATGGCAGGGTTCGATCTGATACGTGCGGTATTGTACGGATCAGGATCGAACGGATATTACTAGCCGGCTTTGGCTTAAGCCGGTCCTAGTTTAGTACAGTGTAGATTTTGTCTCATTGCATTTGTATCCGGACGGAATACAGATGCGGGTGTGTATGCACAGTATCGGGGTTTTCCTGTAATTTATTACAGGACCATTTTTCTGGAGTTGCCAGTTTGCATTCCGTTCCGGCCGGTTTTCGTTTGTTCTTTCCCGGCCGGACTTTTCCGATGGAGGGGGTTATTTGCAAGTTTGCAAATAACATTTTGTGGAGGGTTTATTTGTATGATGAAAGATTATGATGGTATCTTTTATTTTCCACCATCACTTGCATTATTGAGAGGGTATGGGTTTAAAATGAGAAGCATGGTTGATGTTTCTTTGTCTTTGGATATGGTCACCCTCTTCATTGCTCCTACCATCACCTCCCTTCATGCTATATATATATCCTTTTCCTCCACCATTCTTCTCACTTGATGAAAATGAGAGAAAAGAAAGAACACTTGAGAGAAAGAAAAGAATGAGAGAGTTCATCTTGATTATGTGAGGAATTCTTCATCTCCTTCTTCTTCTTGTTTTGGAAAAATGAAAGCACCATTTTTCCTAATCCCATTCCTCCATCAAGGCAACAACAAACCCTAAATGAGACATAGCCTCTACACTACATTCTACAGCATATCTTGAGCATGTCGAGTTGCCGGCTTCATGCGCGAGTTGCCTCGGTATTGAGGCGGGAGCCCGTAAAAGAAGAAGGCGATGTGGTGCCCTTTCCGGCGAGGAGGCGACGATGTGGAGGCAAGACTTTCCGCGGGAGATCGGGACGATGACGAGAAGACCGGAGGACTCGGATCACTCGGTATACTTCTCACCCTATCTCTTGATTGCTAGCTTTAGGTTAATGGTAAACGATCCGGGTTTTCATTGTCCGCGGTAGCGCCCGTTTCCGAGTAAGGAAAATTTTTATTCCGCATTTTGGCCTCGAGCAAGAGGCCGGGGCGTTGCCGTGGCGCAACATGGTATCAGAGCCACGCCATTAACCTTACCTAGCTTGTTCTAATGTGTTTTGCTTATCCGATCGACCGAAATTCCAAAAACCGTATTTTTCCTTCACATCAGTTTCTGTTGAAATTTTTTGAAGTCTAAAAATTTTTCAGGTGGTCTCAGAATGATGTGCAGGGAGTTCTAAGAACTCTGGGAAAATTCGAGACAGTGATCACTCAACAGGAGCGCGGAAGCGCGGCAAGAACCCCCTTTGTGCCGCCCTTCCGCCGCAGGTTGGTGGGGTCACTGCTTCGAATTTCTCCAGTGGGCTCCTGGGCTATAATTAGGGGTTTTGGAATATTAAAATTGAGCCCAGGTCTTTTGTGAGTGCTACAGTTTTTCTTGGGGGCCCACTTGTTAATTGTTTGATCGATCGGATATTTTTAAACACATTATTTCACAGTATTTACATTATATCTGCGACCGTGAATGTCACTCGATTGGTAAATCCGGTCTAACTGCTATAGCCCGGTTAGACGGATTTGCGAACGTGACTTTCACGTTGATGTTCTATGTTTATGCTGTGATGTTGCGGATCGGTCGTGGGGGGTAGCCTGGATGCAATGCTAGTACAGTTTTGGTGTATTATGTACATTTGTTATTGCGGGGCGAGCGTCCGACATGTGGACTGCCGTCACTGCCTGTTTGTATTATTCTTTTGGGGCACGACATGGTTGCGGTCGATGTACCCGGTGTATGTATATTTTACTTTCTGTACTAGGATTACCCCGCGGAGGGGTGCACGGATGGCCGGGTTCTAGAGGGCAACAGGCCCGCATCTCATGGCATTGAGACGGAGGGGGCTTCACTCTAGGATTGGCGGGCTATTCGCCGCACTCGTAGGGGGTACAGGTTGACCCAGGAGGGGTGCCCAAGTTACCGGATTCCGTGAAGTGCTGGGTGGTCCATTCACGGTGCTGAAGGGGGCTGCCTCGCTTCAGGTTTTGGCGGGTGACTTGCCGCGCCCGTAGGGGTCTAGGATTTTATTGCACAGGCTATCCACACGACCAGGGGAACGTCGGGTTTCAGCAGCGGCTCTGTGAAACCCGGGGCTTCCAGATATCTGTATTGTTCTGTGATGCTGTACATTTCTGTGATGTTGCATTTTATCACGCCTTGAGCGAATATAATATATTGGTATATATATTAGTAGATGTTGTATATGTTTTGCATCCGCGCTAGTCCAGTCCCCGCTCTGTCGTTAGTTAAGTAACCTAACGGGTGATGACGGGACCCAGTGGCGAATGCGGATGGCATATACGTACATCAGTATATTTTCGTTCTTTATTGGTGTGATCATATGATGGGACTGCGTTGATTCGGATCAATGCAAGATAAACAAACCTAATCTGATGTTGTTGGAACATTTTTCAAAAAGCTGTTATTGCAAGGACGTTCACTTTTGTTTTGCATCGTGGTATTCATTTGGAATATCCTGCTCCTCAGTCGACGAGGCAAGGGCCGAGATCCCTTCACCGGGAGTGACCCCTTGGACAGAAGTTTGCGTCAGGGCATTAACTTCACTATAGCCGATTACTTTTGCTTTGCATCGTGGTATTCAGTTGGAATATCCTGCACCTCATTCTACGGGGAAAGAGCCGAGATCCCTTCACCGGGAGTGACCTCTTTAGCAAAGGCTTTCGTCACTATATTTTTATAAAAAGTTATGCAGTTCCTTCAACGATATCAAGTTCATTACGTTAAAGGTTTTTCGCCAAAAACCAGCCGTAGCCCTCCGTCATCTCTTACAAGTATTACTTAGTATTCGTGCTGCGTTTGTTGACTGTGTCAAGGCGTAGTGTGCGGTAGCTAAGTAGTGTTTGTTTGTAGCATATTAATGGGATTGGTTAGGACAGTCGTGCGGCCTTGTTGACTGTATCAAGGGCTCGTACGGGTGGGTTTAATGCAATCCAGGATAATGACGGGTTGAACTTGACTAGGACCCTTTGATTTGTTGACTGTGTCAAGGTCACTTGGGTCATAGGGGTAAAAATCACATCGGGAGTTTCAAAAGAACTGAAACTTGCCAGGCATGCGCATACCTTCTGGAGTGTGGTGACGTAAGTGGATTCCGTCACGTTATCATACGATGATAGTTGGATCCCGATTCCCACTGATGAGTTAGTTTACTCCCCGGGTAACCCCGACTAATTCTTCTTTCAGGTTTGGAGGAGAATTTGAGGTACAGTGGGAGGTTTCCTGATTAGATAAAGTGATAACCATTCTGATCTAGGTTAGAGTGCACGCTGAGTATTTCTTTTCTCTCTCTCTTGGTAGCGACCATTGACCCGACCCTGGACTATGACTCAGTGACCAAGTTGACCGAACCTTCTTAACACTGGCTTTTGGATTGTCAGAGTTGCTGACCTCATTGCCACTCCTACTTTTACCCTTTTCTCCAGGACACCCCGCATTACTGCGAACGTCCACTTCCATTGGACAAAACCATCGTATGGTTATATACGAACTCGAAGGAATTCAAGGATGGTTTCTGGTTCTGGAGAAAACGGATAGGATTATTCAGTTGTCTTTTCTTTTCACCTTCTCTCAGGTTGCGAGTACTCCTTGGTTTAGGAGTAGTACACCTATTACGCAAATTGGATAGTCTTCTTCCAAACCATAGGCTGGTGCCGACCGGTAGGGAATGAAGAAAACCAGTTAGCCTAAACGGTGTACAGAAGGTATTAAGTTAAGACAAAGCAAGGGATTAGTAGGAGGGCAAAGTAAATTGCGACTGATATTCACGACCAAACCAAGTATTTCTTCGCCAATCCTAAATCACCTTTGTATTTCTCCAGGACACTCCGTATCACTACGAAGATCCACAGTTTATTGGATACTCCATCGTATGGTTATATATGAACTCGAAAGGAACTTGTTCCAGTTCAGGGATGGATTCTGGTTCAGGAGAAATAGGAATAAAGTACATTCAGGTGTCTTTTATCTTCACCTTCTCTCACATTGTTAGTGTTCCTAGGATTGGGACAGTACACCCTTTATGCTTTTTGGATAGTCTTCTTCCAAACCATAGGCTGGTGCCGAACGGTAGGGAAGGAAGAAAACCATTTGGCCTAAAGGGGTGTGCAGACGGTAATGACTAAAGACATATAAAGGGATTTGGACAGATGGCAAAGAGATATACGGTTACAGTTGTGAATCTGGATAATGGAAGAGGCATTACTAAGAATACCGGAATACCCCACCGAAACATTTCAATGTTTCAGTTTCACTGTGTAATGTTAAAAGAAAACTGATTTCCCGATTAGACACTTACTCCAGGGTATGTATTTACCAGGTTGGATTCTCACATCTGTATGGTTTTACAGATGCTGAGTGGGAGTAAGTTATTGGAAATTAGGTGACCATCCTCATTATATCAGGATTCGTTGTAATTGGTGATATTTGAGGAAGCCACCTGGATTGTTTGCCGGTCGGCAAATATTTGGTTTTGAATATCCGCTGTTGTGCACCAATTTAAATTGATATGTCTGTACGTCTATTTTCATAGAGTGAGATATACCTTTTGATATTATGTCGATGACATTTACCTATATCAGTGGATGGTTAGGTAAGGAGCATTAAACAGCGGTGTAATTCTTCTTAACCATAAGAACAGTTTTCAACCTACGACGCACAGTGAAAGAGTTGTTAGACTCAGCGGACTTATACAGAGTATTGTATGTTGTCCAGTGTCCATTAGGACAGAGGGGTTGGTCCTCATACTATATTCTGTTTACTTTTAACTTCTCTAGTTCTTAGACATGTGTTTCGTGGAAACACAGGGTCTAAGTTTTGAGGAGTTATAGGTATTTGAATAGAGTAGAGAACCAGGTATAGCAAGTATCGGGATTCTTCAAAGTGATCGAAGATATAAATACTTGTGTATGGTATTCAGTTGATAGTAATGATTAAGAGAACTTGCTTCTCTTTCAGGATACTCATAATTGGAAGCATTCCTAAGTTGAGTAACACTGATTGGCCTCCTTCCATTTAGTTGACATGCACTGGAGATAGCTGCATGATTTGAATCTGGTTCAATTAAATCAGTGCCTCTGTTTCTATATTGGATATAGAACAGTTCATATCTTGACATTGTTAAGGTACGGGGAGTTGTCCGGCTTATGCTTAAAACCAGACACTGGACAACTCAAGGCACGTTTCTGTAATGGCTGTTTGTGGGTTGACCCAGGCTATGACGAGGGTTGATTTTCTACCATCTTGACTCGCCACAGTTTTAACAAAAATGGATTTTTTTTTTCTTCAAAAAAACAGTAGTGGGAGTATGGTAGAACTGGAAGTGATTCCAGAACCGCAAACGATTACTGAAGATTTGATAAGGAACCTAAAGATTCAATCTGGATTGACATTCCGTTGGCCACTCCGCAGATAAGGTGGGTAACTTCAGGCACCCGAGAGGTACTCCGGTAGCCTCAAGGACGGTGACAGGGAAGTTCTTGTTTACCCACACTTGCCATTGTTGTTGTTCCAGGCTGCGAGACCCGGCAGGAGGATGAGTATAGCGTCGTTCTAAACTAGCTTTGGAAGTGCACGTCTATATGACTCTGCCAGAGGGTTGTCGTAGTCAGTGGGAGCAGCGGAAACATTGGTGGACATCAGGCTTATGTCTACTTATAGACTAAAGCAAATATAGCGGAGATAGATCATCTATTTCTGACCTGACAGTCATAGGCTTGACTTCATCAGAATAGGAGATGGATCTGTTGAGAAGGTAGTAGAGTATGATGTCCTGGTATTTGGATGACATACACAGAATAGGAAAAGATACTCCTATACTACGATCGGTTATACTTTGGTCGTCACACAGTGGTTTCTTCACATGGGACTTGAACATGATATCTGACATACTGGTTACTAGATCTATGGTTTTAGATCTAGATTTGGGTGGTTTCCTAATCTGGGTACTTAGACAGCATTCTAAAAGTATTTAGAATGGTCGACTCCTGGCATGGTAGTGTACCTGCAGGTAATGGAGTCACCCTCTCTAAAGGTGTCTTACAGACTAAAGGGGAGAGGGATACGCATGATTGACAGATCACTTGCTTAGGCAATTGAGTCAATCATAAGATGTCAAGTACCACACCAGATGTTGTTCTTGCTGTAGATGCAATAAGTTGATATTAATCCAATCCTGGAGAAACAGTCGGAAGCAGTTTTAGAACATAAGTTAATGTTCTAGGGATGTGATAACGACAGCCTCTTTTAGGAGACGGTTATCATTCCAGGCTTCTAAGGTGACATGGATAGCAGAGTGGCTGTCAGAGTTGTAGTTTTCCCTCCGACGAGGGGCAGTATTTTGGACAGGTGGTCCAAGGCAATACTGAGGGAGGCATGGCGCAGGATACTGATTAAGTTCAGTTGACGATACAGTCTAAGAAGTTTGGATTTGGAGTTCATTTATGAGCTAGGTCCCATCAGACATCCAGACATTCTATGACAGGTATTGCTCATTTCGGGAGATGGCTTTCTCCGCGAACTTGAGATATAGAGAGACATAGAAAGAAACATCACAGCGGATCCACTCACTGAGGCTATTCCTCGAACGCAATAGTTTCGCAAACGGGTTTTGTGAGACTGACTAGTAGAGGAGTTGGGTGTTCGGTATCACACGGGCTGTGAGTATGCGACATCGCAATAATTAGCCTTGAGTGCAAGTGGGAGATTGTTGGAGATAGTGCCCTCAGAGTTAATTATTGGATCACAGGCACGTGATTGCAATGATTGAGGGAGGACCTATCCCAGTAGGACAGTCTTACTCGAGATGATAGTATGCTATCTGGTTTATCTTTATCATCGTGTACTGCTTCAGGTGACCTGACATGTCGCTATTACACGTTGATAGAGCCCCTAGGATTCTTGCTTGACTACCAGCAGTATGATGGCGATCATATACGTGGGAGCTGGTGGTCTACAAGCACATCCTTAAAAGGTCCCTAGTCGTAGGAGTTTCGAGACAGGGCATCGATACTCCATTAGTAGACTAGTGTATACAGTCGAGACCCTGACGAGGGGCGGTGGCCGGTCTCACAAGCCACTGGTGTCAGTTGGTTCACCTAAGATGTATACAGGTGCTCATTGGGTTATGAGTACACCGGACAGGACTCGCCGGGAACATGCTAGTTGGTCATATACCTAACGTCAGATAGCAGTTCCCTGGTGACATGTGTACAGGTTAGTTCATCGACCTGAGGATCGTCATTTGTCTCGTGTGAGTTCCCACTGTGCTTTGATTACTACCCTACCACGGCTCAAAGGAGTCGTGCAAACAGGTTTTAGTTGGGTACAGTCCCGAACCACATGGAGGCAGTGAGCGGATCTTCAGGGGTTCGTCTCTCCCGGTATTGGGGGTGAGGTCGCGCTGTGTCTAGGAGAGCCATTACGCAAAGCCCTCGGCCGAGGCAGGAGATTTACTGGTATGTATTCCAGTAGTATCTCAGGGCGTTCTGGGCTACACTCCGACACGACTTGTACCGCTTTTGGGGGTCTGACTTTTACCAACCCCTTAGGCCCGACATGCGATGCTCATAGACGAACGGACCGGACTGTACGGATATTGTCACTGACAGGCTCAGTAGGGTGTCAGGATGAGTTCGCTCATCGACGTCCCTTTTGGTCAATAGCTGGTGGCCCGTCACGTATTGGCATATACCTCTGACGTGCTGGTGGTTAAATCCACAGCCATAGTATTGACGAGTCTTTAGAGTCCACCACACTTACAGTTACTCAAGCTTTCGGGCGAAACGCTGTAGAGGCCGTATGGAGATATAGCAGGGTCCGATCAGATACGTGCGGTATTGCACGGATCAGGATCGGACAGTTTTGTACTAGTTGCCGTATAGTTATATGGCAGGGTTCGATCTGATACGTGCGGTATTGTACGGATCAGGATCGAACGGATATTACTAGCCGGCTTTGGCTTAAGCCGGTCCTAGTTTAGTACAGTGTAGATTTTGTCTCATTGCATTTGTATCCGGACGGAATACAGATGCGGGTGTGTATGCACAGTATCGGGGTTTTCCTGTAATTTATTACAGGACCATTTTTCTGGAGTTGCCAGTTTGCATTCCGTTCCGGCCGGTTTTCGTTTGTTCTTTCCCGGCCGGACTTTTCCGATGGAGGGGGTTATTTGCAAGTTTGCAAATAACATTTTGTGGAGGGTTTATTTGTATGATGAAAGATTATGATGGTATCTTTTATTTTCCACCATCACTTGCATTATTGAGAGGGTATGGGTTTAAAGTGAGAAGCATGGTTGATGTTTCTTTGTCTTTGGATATGGTCACCCTCTTCATTGCTCCTACCATCACCTCCCTTCATGCTATATATATATCCTTTTCCTCCACCATTCTTCTCACTTGATGAAAATGAGAGAAAAGAAAGAACACTTGAGAGAAAGAAAAGAATGAGAGAGTTCATCTTGATTATGTGAGGAATTCTTCATCTCCTTCTTCTTCTTGTTTTGGAAAAATGAAAGCACCATTTTTCCTAATCCCATTCCTCCATCAAGGCAACAACAAACCCTAAATGAGACATAGCCTCTACACTATATTCTACAGCATATCTTGAGCATGTCGAGTTGCCGGCTTCATGCGCGAGTTGCCTCGGTATTGAGGCGGGAGCCCATAAAAGAAGAAGGCGATGTGGTGCCCTTTCCGGCGAGGAGGCGACGATGTGGAGGCAAGACTTTCCGCGGGATATCGGGACGATGACGAGAAGACCGGAGGACTCGGATCACTCGGTATACTTCTCACCCTATCTCTTGATTGCTAGCTTTAGGTTAATGGTAAACGATCCGGGTTTTCATTGTCCGCGGTAGCGCCCGTTTCCGAGTAAGGAAAATTTTTATTCCGCATTTTGGCCTCGAGCAAGAGGCCGGGGCGTTGCCGTGGCGCAACAGATTTGCTGTAGAATAATGTAGAATCGTTGTCTCTTTGGGGTTTTGTATAGTTGCCATGATGGAGGAATTTTTTTTCACAAGGATTTTTCATGAAGGCTTAAAGAAAAATGGAGCATCTCATGAAAAATGAGCTCGGCCATCAAAACAAGAATGAGCTCTCTGGAAAAAATGAATGAAGCAAGGTCTCTGGAGAATGCAACCAAATGAATGAATATATTAATCAATCAATCCATCAAAAACCATTCCAGCATACTCATTAATCATACATTCCTTACTAAGGAAATTAATCCATCATACTCCAACAGTGGCCGGCCCAATTCCAACACAAAATCAATGCACATCCAAACCATACCCTCTCAAATCTCATAAATGCATGAATAGCAAAGAAGATATCATAATCAATCCTTTTGCAATAAACCCCCTCCACAAAATGTTAATTGCAAACTTGCAATTAACACCCTCCAACGAAAAGTCCGACCGGGAAGGAAAAAGAGAAAACCGGCCGGAACGGAATGCAAACTGGCAACTCCAGAAAACTGGTCCCATAATAAATTACAGGAAAACCCCGATACTGTGCATACACACCCGCATTTGTATTCTGACCGGATACAAATGCAAAGAGACAAAACTACACTATCAAATACCAAGATCCGGCTTAAGCCAAAGCCGGCTAGTAAAAACTGTCCGATCACGATCTGTGTAATACCGCACGTATCTGATCGAACCCTGCCATATCTCCATACGGCCTCTAACTGAATGTGTGGTGGACTCTAAAGACTCGTCAATACTATGGCTGTGGATTTAACCACTAGCACGTCAGAGGTATAAGCCAATACGTGACGGGCCACCAGCTATTGACTAAAAGGGACGTCGATGAGTGAACTCATCCTGATACCCTACTGAGCCTGTCAGTGACAATATCCGTACAGTCCGGTCCGTTCGTCTATGAGCATCGCATGTCGGGCCTAGGGGGTTGGTAAAAGTCAGACCCCCAAAAGCGGTACAAGTCGTGTCGGAGTGTAGCCCAGAACACCCTGAGATACTACTGGAATACCTACCAGTAAATCTCCTGCCTTGGCCAAGGACTTCGTGTAATGGCTCTCCTAGACACAGCGCGACCTCACCCCCAATACCGGGAGAGACGAACCCCTGAAGATCCGCTCACTGCCTCCATGTGGCTCGGGACTGTACCCAACTAAAACCTGTTTGCACGACTCCTTTGAGCCGTGGTAGGGTAGTAATCAAAGTACAGTGGGAACTCATACGAGACAAATGACGATCCTCAGGTCGATGAACTAACCTGTACACATGTTACCAGGGAACTGCTATCTGACATCAGGCATAAGACCAACTAGCATGTTCCCGGCGAGTCCTGTCCGGTGTACTCATAACCCAATGAGCACCTGTATACATCTTAGGTGATCCAACTGACACCAGTGGCTTGTGAGACCGGCCACCGCCCCTCATCGGGGTCTCGACTGTATACACCAGTCTACTCTGGAGAATCGATGCCCTGTCTCGAGACTCCTACGACTAGGGACCTTTTAAGGATGTGCTTATAGACTCCAGCTCTCACTTATATGATCGCCCTCATACTGCTGGCAGTCAAGCAAGAATCCTAGGGGCTCTATCAACGTGCAATAGCGACATGTCAGGTCGCCTAAAGCAGTACACGATGATAAAGGTAAACCAGATAGCATACTATCATCTTGAGTAAGACTGTCCTACTGGGATAGGTCCTCCCTCAATCATTGCATTCACGTGCCTGTGATCCAATAATTGACTCTGAGGGCACTATCTCCAACAGGGTCGCCCAGCTTCAATACCTCAGTTTTCAACAGACTGGGCCAGAACGTCTGCAAACCCGCGATACCCGAAGTTGTCATCCCAAAGCGGATAGCTATCCCGGCTCAAGCGGACGAAATCATTGGAAAGACTCCTCCTTCCAAGAAGTCAGTTTTTACAAGGCTGGCCATTCCGGTTGTTGCTCCAGGCGAGGTCCTCAAAGCTGCTTCCCCTGCTCAGAGGTCTGTCTTTGACAGATTAGACATTGCTTCTCAACGGGCGTCAGTCTTCGATAGGCTAGCACCAATAACAGTCTCTCCTCAAAGCAGGGGGCATGAAGAAGCTTATCCAACAACGGAGGTGATCTCATCCGCACGACGCGCTCGACGTCGCCACTGGTATCGAGTAAGGAAGGCTGGGGGCAACTCCTCCTTTAGATTTACTCCGCCAGCTCCAACGGTGGGGATCGATGCTGCTGTTCCAACCGGGAACAGCTTTGAATTGCTGAACACGGTGCGCAGAAACTCTCCTACCGCTGTACTAAAAAGATCCCCTCCTCCGGTGGGAAATGTTGCGGAAGCCAAGCCAGAACAGTCCTCTCAGCGGCTGTCCTCTAAAATCTACAAGGTCTGGCGCCAAGTCCACGACTCGGTGATTGATCGAAATTTCTCCCGCCAGCAGAAGAAGCTGAAGGTCCGGCAGGAAGAAAACCGTCCTGTTAAGCCACAAAAGATGACGACTACTTGGGTGCTCACGACAGCGGCCCTCTCAATGTCAACCACTCAGAAAAGAAGGGGGCCATAGAAAGCCCCAGTAAACGTGGCAGACCATAAAGATGCTAAGCCCAAACGCCCCAAGTCTGGGGGCATGGTGGTGCACACCGTATACATGGCTTCTGGAAAGGAGGAAAGCCGTGCTTCGACGGGTCACCGACCGCTCACCCAATCCGTAACGAAAGCCCAGGAGCAGCAACAGAAATTTCCGGAGATGATGACTGCAATGGCCGCACTTACCGGGCCAAAAGAAAGCTCGGAGGCATCATCAGAGCAGCGTCATGAACAAGAAACTGACACTGACTACCTATGCAGAGTCCTCAAAAAGAAGGACAAAGAAGCCGCAGAGCAAGCGGCTAACATAAAAAAAATGGCGCTTCTCTTCTAAGATATGGTAGGGATGATGATCCAGCAAGATCCTCCTGCTGAAGATCCTCCGATTGTCCTTGAAGATGACAAAGGAGAGACATCGAATCCTCCTCCGACTCTTTCAGCAGCCAAGGAAGAAACCATTTCCAAGGCCGCACTGGATGACCATATAGCTCGGCAAATACGAGCTCACCAGGCAAATGAAGCGGCTGGGCAAATTGCTAGAACCGGACGACCCTACCCGGGCTGGTATGACCAAATTAGTTACCCCCCGGGATATACGATCCCTAAGTTCTACGTATATAAGGGGACGGGAAATCCACATCAGCACTTCGCTCAATTTAGAGCCATGTGCGGCAACACTGGAGGTGATGATAAATTGCTGCTCCGCCAGTTTGTTGGCAGCCTGTCGGAAACGGCATTTGAGTGGTACTCTAAACTCCCAAATGACTCTATCAAGACATTTACGGAGATGGAGCTGCTGTTCACACAGAGATTCGCGAGTGCTAGTGGACGCACCTCGATAACAGCACTGATCAATGCTAGGATAAGGCCAGGCGAAACGTGGGTCCAATACGCAACACGATGGCGGAACCTATGGTCGAAATGCGAACAACGCATAGAAGAGGCTCCTGCAGTAGGCATGTTTGTGGGTACCCTTGATCCGCAAGCGACCATCTCAGAGTTCATGATGTTCTTCAAGCCGACCACCTTCCAGGCATTGATTGACAAGCTGTCCCAAATGGACCAGATGGGCCATAGGCCTTCCTCTTTAAAGACGGAGCCTTGGAATGAAAAGGGCAAAGGGAAAGCAATCTTCGTCGCCAACGCTCAACAACAACCGAGCAACTTAAAGCCGGTTGTTCGCCAAAACAACGTGCGTCCACGCCCATCCCTCGAGGAGAGACTAGGACGTCCTTACTCGTTTCCCCAGGATAAAACGAGGAAACTGTTCGAACTGGCAGTGTGCAACAGACTCATCAATCTGCCAGATCCAAAACGTCCGTTGCAGCCAAGCGATGTCAACAATCCCAATTATTGCCCTTACCACCAAACGGTAAGCCACCCGATCGAGGATTGCTTCGTTTTTAAGGGATGGATCGAGGACCAGTACCTACAAGGCAAGTTTGCGCTGTCTGAGAAGTGGAAAGTAAACCCACCACAACCGCACACTCCTAAGAAGTCAGACACACCGGGGGCAACTTGTTCTTTTGTTGAAGAAGCCCCATGGGAGGTCGTGCTTTCATCCAAAACCAAAAGGATGCTGAGTGATCTTCATACGCGCCCGGCGGTCAGATGGAAGAACCCGCTCGAACCTCAAATCATCGAGGGGATGCTGAAACCGCGCCCAATTCCAAAGACCGGTGATGATAGCCAAAGCGCTTATACTCAGCCGTCAAAGTTGTCGAAGAAGAAGACCGAAAAGCCCGTGAAGCCTAGTGACAAGTGCACGGACATGCAAAAGCAGATTGACGCGTTGGAAGAATACAATCAAAAAGCGCGGACTCCAATCACACTCCAAGAATTTCTCAGCCACGTCATTAAGGACGGAGATGATGACAACGGAGAAGACTCATCGGGTGAATCTGAAGATTATGTGGCAAGCTGCCATGTGATCTCTCACTCGTTGATAAACGACGAAGGAGCTCCTTACACAGAGAAGCTGGGGGCAGATCCTGAGCCAGAACTTCTAGGACCATCAGACGAAATGATTGATGCATTCCTGAACGAAGCCCGTCTTAAAAGCAAAGCTGATCGAGAGCGCGAGATGGCCATATTCGAGAAAGCCAAACGCCGGCGACTAGATGAAAGGGCCGAAACACTCCCACCGGATCAAAGTACATCCGCCGCAAATAAAAGCAGGTTCAAGATGAAGAAAAGATTCGCCAAAGCCATATCGATGGGAATGAAGCTCCCCTCTTTCAGAGGAAATTCTCCCACCGATATATATCTTGATGAAGCGGACATGCATCTTAACTTCTGCTTATACCATCAGAAGATTGCACACCCTACTGAAGAATGCAATGCCTTTAAAAACTGGTGGCAGGGATACGTTGCTCACCGGCAGCACGTTCAGTGATTGAAGCGCGAAGCTCTTCGGAAACAGAGCACGACAAATGAGCATATGAAAACTACCGGCAACGGTTACATGGTTGACGGCAGAAGATCGCAAGCCCTCACCTTCGGGAGCAATTCTGAAGAAGAAATGACTCTCAGCCCTCTCTTCAAAGAATCCACCTCAGGAAAAGAGAAAGAAAAGAAGAGCTGCGAGAACGTTCAGCTGCGCAATCGCACGCTACCCGAAAAGAATCTCGGACCCGCAAACAAGGGATCGAACAAAAGGGATAAGGGGAATGGAAAAGCGACCTCCGTCGCCAATGCTCAACAACAGCCGAGTGGCCCGAAACCGTTTGGTCGTCAAAACAACAAGCCGCGATACCTCAATGAGAAGTTGAAACGTCCTTACTCGTTTCCCAGAGATAAAACAAAGAGACTGTTCGAGCTAGCGGTGCGCAGCGGGCTCATCACTCTGCCGGATCCAAAACGTCCATTGCAGCCAGGTGACGTTGACAATTCTAACTATTGTCCCTACCACAGAGTAATGGGTCACCCACTCGAAAATTGCTACGTCTTCAAAAACTGGGTTGAAGACCAATACCAACAAGGCAAACTCGCGCTGTCCGAAAACTGGAAGGTGAGCCCGCCACAACCACATGCTCCGAAAAAGATGGACATGCCGGGGGCATCGTGATATTTCATAGAGAAAGCCCCATGGACCAAAAAGTCCATAAACTAGAAACTCGCCTCAAATATGGCAACGATAGACCGAAACGTCGTTAAACTAACGATGGACCGCAATGTCCTAAAACTTGCAAATGACCGAAACGTCGTTAAACTACTATCAACCCGCGGCATCCTCAGGCTGGCGTGGTTTTTAAAAAAAAAAAAAACAAAAAAAAACGGTATGTCCATAAGCAAAATGGGCACGGATGAAAACCCGAAAGGGCTCCGTGAGTAAAAACAGCAGGGCTACCGGCGAGTGTTTGTGAAAACCCGAAAGGGCGCAACCTCGTTAGAAAAAAGAATTAAAAAAAAACGGTATGTCCATAAGCAAAATGGGCACGGATGAAAACCCGAAAGGGCTCCATGAGTAAAAACAGCAGGGCTACCGGCGAGTGTTTGTGAAAACCCAAAAGGGCGCAACCTCGTTAAAAGACACTTACAGGGTCCTCTCGACCTTGTAAGGATAAACCACCCACGTGAGATCCTTACGACTCACAAGGGAGAAACACACTTAGGGATCCTGACGATTCCTAAGGAGAAAATACACTTGCGAGATCCTCACGACTCGTAAGGAGAACTCTCTTATGGGACCCTCACGGCTCATAAGATTTGAAAGTCTTAAGTTACAGAGACCTGAACCTGTTCTTAAGAAACTCCCACAACCTTCGATATCGCCCTACAAGTGGCTCAATACTGACCCTTGTATACAATCCACGGGCGAGAATAAACATTTCCCTAACCAAGTCCCACCCGTGACTGGGGATATGTCCATACGGTGAACAACCCTTATAAGTCCTCTCGACTTATAAGGAGAAAACCCTCTTGTAGGATCCTTACGACTTACGGAGGAACATGCACTTAGGAATCCTCACGATTCCTAAGGAGAAAACACACCTACGAGATCCTCACGACTTGTAGGGAGAAATACCTTTGTGAGACCCTTACGGCTCATGAAGTCAAAAGCCTTAGTCGACGGGATGCTAACCCTGTTCGCTAAGCCATCTTTGTTTAACAACGACAGAGGCAAATGATGATTCGCTCCTGGCAACATCCCAGTTGTAGCGATGCTGATGCCTAAACCGGTATCAAATTCCAAGTCCTTTCATGGAAAATGATGATTCGCTCCTGGAAATATTCCAGTTGCAGCGATGCTGATGCTAAGATTGGCATCAGATCCCAAATCCCCTGCTCGCGAAAAAAAAATCAGCGAGCCAAAAAAAAATGCATACGAAATAGCCGAAATGATGGGGCAACTTGCAAACAAAATCAGCAAGTAAAAATGTATGCATGCAAAATAGCCGAAATGATTGAGCAACTCGCAATAAAAAGCAGCGAGTAAAAAGAAAAATAGCCGAAATGATTGGGCACCGCGAAAAATAGCCGAAATGATTGGGCAATCGCGATTTTCGCGATATAAAAAGCTGAAATGATAGAGCATCGCGGAAAGAATAAAAAAAATGAAAGAATGGAATTTTTTGCCCTACAGGTGAGATCACATCGATCCCTGTATACAATCCAGGGGCACAGATAAAATGGGAACCATACCTTCCCTACAGGCTCCATCAGAAAGCGTAGCCAAATCTCGACGGTTCATAGACAACCTAGAGACAACCTCGACATTTGTCGCAATATTGCAGACACAATGTCAGCAAATGAAGCAAAGGAAGATCCCTAGCTTCAGGGTCTCGACGTCAACATCGACGACTTTGAGATCAACACCGGCGTTCTTCGTCCCTCCAACCTGATGCAGACGCAACGTCAACAACCGACCTCAGAGTCGCAACGAAAGGGAGCCATGGTAAAGGCCCTAGTTCCAAATCTCAAATGGGCACATCTGCAGCCTGAGACCAACGACGGTGGGCCTCCTCATTCCAACATGACACAGATGTTACACCATCAAATGGAGCGACGGCAAAATCCCAGCTCCACCTCGACAATCGTCTCGATACAGCAGATGAAATGTCACCCCAGCGTTCTTCCCCCAGCAGGATTCGGACGCGCCAAAGCAAACGAAGCGAAGGCCAAATTCCTAGCTTCATGTGTCTTAACGGCAAGTCATATAAAGCCTGAAAGACAATCGGAGATTATCTCGCACCAGTGCGGAGTAGTCACCACCGCGACATTCATCTCGACACAGCAGACGCGATGCCAGCAAACGAAGCGAAGGCCAAATTCCTAGCTTCATGCGTCGTGACGGCAAGTCATATAAAGCCTAAAAGACAATCAGAGATTATCTCGCACCAGTGCGGAGTGGTCACCACCTCGACGTTCATCTCGACACAGCAGACACAACATCACCAAAATGAGCCACGGCAAAGTCCCTAGTTCCAAATCTCGACGGTTCACCAGCAACCTAAAGACAACCACGACATTCGTCTCGATACAGAGGACGCAATGCCAGCAAATGAAGCAAAGGCCAAATTCCTAGCTTCAGGGTCTTGACGGCAACTCATATAAAGCCTGAAAGACATTCGGAGATCATCTCGCACCAGCGCGGAGTGGTCACCACCTCGACGATCGTCTCGATACAGCAGATGAAATGTCACCCCAGCATTCTTCCCCCAGTAGGATTCAGACGCGCCAAAGCAAACGAAGCGAAGACCAAATTCCTAGCTTCATGCGTCTTAACGGCAAGTCATATAAAGCCTGAAAGACAATCGGAGATTATCTCGCACCAGTGCAAAGTAGTCACCACCGCGACATTCGTCTCACTACAGCAGACGCGATGCCAGCAAACGAAGCGAAGGCCAAATTCCTGGCTTCATGCGTCTTGACGGCAAGTCATATAAAGCCTGAAAGACAATCGGATATTATCTCGCACCAGTGCGGAGTGGTCACCACCTCGACGTTCGTCTCGATACAGCAGACACAACATCACCAAATGAGCCACGGCAAAGTCCCTAGTTCCAAACCTCGACGGTTAACCAGCAACCTAGAGACAACCACGACATTCGTCTCGATACAGAGGATGCAATGCCAGCAAATGAAGCAAAGGCCAAACTCCTAGCTTCAGGGTCTTGACGGCAACTCATATAAAGCCTGAAAGACAATCGGAGATCACCTCACAACAGCGCGGAGTGGTCACCACCTCGACGATCGTCTCGATACAGCAGATGAAATGTAGCCCCAGCGTTCTTCCCCCAGCAGGATTCGGACGCGCCAAAGCAAACGAAGCGAAGGCCAAATTCCTAGCTTCATGCGTCTTAACGGCAAGTCATATAAAGCCTGAAAGACAATCGGAGATTATCTCGCACCAGTGCGGAGTGGTCACCACCTCGACATTCGTCTCGATACAGCAGATGCAACATCACCAAAAGGAGTCACGACAAAATCCCTGGTTCCAAACCTCGACGGTTCGCCAGCAACCTAGAGACAACCGCGATATTCGTTTCGATACAGAGGACGTGATGCCAGCAAATGAAGCGAAGGCCAAATTCCTAGCTTCATGCGTCTTAACGGCAAGTCATATAAAGCCTGAAAGACAATCGGAGATTATCTCGCACCAGTGCGGAGTGGTCACCACCTCGACGTTCGTCTCGATATAGCAGACGCAACATCACCAAAAGGAGCCACGGCAAAATCCCTAGTTCCAAACCTCGACGGTTCACCAGCAACCTAGAGACAACCACGACATTCGTCTCGATACAGCGAACGCGATGCCAGCAAACGAAGCAAATGCTAAATTCCTAGCTTCAGGGTCTTAACGGCAAGTCATATAAAGCCTGAAAGACTATCGGAGATCATCCCACACCAGCGCGGAGTGGTTATGACTCATCGGGGCTCTCCAAAATGAGCCTAACCTCAAGTAAAAAGCGGCATGGCAAATTCCTAACGCTTGCTCTTCCGACGGTCAAACTGCCAAGGAGGATTGCTTGAAGACGTCTTGTCCAGCCCCCGAAGGGATCAGAGACACGGCAGTCGCAGGGCTACTCGAACAGCACGATTGCCTATCGAGGAATATATCAGCTGATGCGACGGTACGACGGCCAAAACCCTAAGTACCACAGACCCTAACGGACTTCTGTCGTAAAGAGCAGAGGTTAACTGTGACGTTAGGATATTCTTGCGAGATCTGCTCGATCCGTTTTGACTCGTGAGGAAATTGATGTCTTTGTGAGAACTTCTCGATTCGTCTCGATTCGTGAGATAAAGCCTTAGGCAGTAGGGATTAAAAAACCTGTTTCCTAAGCACTGGGGCCCTGCAAGGCGATCCAAAACGGTCTCTTGCATACTATCCACGGGTCACACTCTCCAAAGTCGAATCTCGACAAGGAGGGAAACAACCGCTTACGGGTCCTCTCGACTCGTAAGAAGGAAAATTCTCTTGTGAGATCCTTACGACTTTCAAGAGAAAACACACTTAGGAGTCCTCACGACCCCTAAGGAGAAAATACACCTGCGGGATCCTCTCGACTCGTAGGGAGAAAAGTCTTTATGAGACCCTCACGGCTCATAAAGTTGAAAAGTCTTAGGTGGCAAATCCTAACCCTGTCTCCTAAGCCATCACCGCCCTGCAAAGAGATCAAGATGGACCATCTATGAGCCACACTCGCCAAAGCTACATGCCACTGAAATGGAAAAGCTACTCATGAGCATATAAACTACTTCACGCCAGAGTAAGATATAAAGAGATAGAAGGGTGCGGCTCATGGAGTTTAGGATTTGGAACTATATCTCTTAAGAGTCGAGATTTGAGTCAATGATAAATGACGACGCTTGTGTCCGCTCGTTATCTTCTCAGATCAAGATTCTGAAAGTAATCTACCAACCCGAAACTGGTCATACGTTATGCATTACTTTGCACTACTTCACCCACGTATATACTTACGTGGGCAAAGTAGTGGGGGGAATTTGTTCCCGCCAAAAATTTCTGCGCAGAAGAGTCCAAGGTATCAAATGGCAGCGATACGCTTAAGGAAATACGAACCAATATCTTCCGGCCTGTATTTTGATAAGTTCCCGAAGGAGGAACTATTAAATTCTAATGGTATTGGAAGCATCTCGAAAAACCCTTCGATTTGATATATTATGGGCCTCATAATTCATCCGGGATCAAAAGTTATGATGCATCACGTGTCCACACGTGATGGACCTTTAAGAACCCGCTGGAGGAGTTAAAAGATATAATAAAAAACTCAGAAAAGACCCCAATGGGCATCACGTGCTCACACGTGACCATGGGTCACGTGCAGACACGTGATGGGCTTTTAAGGCCTCTAAAATAATGAATAGAATTAAATTCTAAAATCTGTTCCATGATTAAAAATCAGGAAATACCTCAACGAGATATCACGTGCTCACACGTGACCAATGGTCACGTGTTGACACGTGATGGTTAAAACAACAACATGAACAAGCGACTTTTAAAGGAACCAATTTGGGGGTCACGTGCTCACACGTGATCAAGGGTCACGTGCCAGCACGTGACAGGCTTTGAAAACCTTACAGTTTAATAGAATTAAAATTCTAAATTTCTCTAAAAATCTTTCGAAATAGAATTAAATTATAAAAGCTTCTAAATCTTTCCAAATGGAAAAGGATTATGGGGACCGTTGGATTAAAGATCCAAGGGTGATTAAATATCACCAATTTATGGAAAGATCTTGGACTTGGAAAGATTTCCCCCCTAAATCTGACCGAGATAACAAATGGATATCTTTGGATTTAAAATCCAATGGTGAATAAAATTCACCTAATAATCCAAAGGCCCAGATTAATGATAAATATAAATCAAATCTCTCAACATACAAATCAAATCTCTCAATGAGAGATTTGCTAACCAAATTGATTCTCTTCCTTCTCCTATAAATAGGAGCCAAGAAAAGAAGGGGGATCTACCTTCTGGGAGAGAAAAACAGAGAGAGGAGAATTTAATTCTCAAGAGGGAAGAAAAGAAAGGAGAATTTAATTCTCAACAACAGAAAACCCTAGGTGAGAAAAGAAAGGGAATCAAAACTTCAAACAGAGAATTTAATTCTCAAAACCCAAGAGTTTAACTCTTATACAAAAAAGAACTTAGTTCTTTTTCTGGTTGAAGATCTGCACAGAGCACATCTCCCCAAAAGTTGAGAATTTAATTCTCATCAGGTCGAGATCCTGCCATGCAGATCCTAAACTTAGAAGGAGAATTGAGTTTTGAGAATTTAATTCTCCTAAAACAAAACTAGGGTTTAACCCTAATCAAGAATTTAATTCTTTTACATATCTGGGAATTTAATTCCTTTAAAAAGAAATCAGGGTTTTATCCTAAATAAGAATTTAATTATTTCACAATAGGAATTTAATTCCTCCAAAATCATAATTAGGGTTTAACCCTACAAAGAATTCAATTCTTAAAAGATCTCTGTTCATGAAAAGAACTAGGGTCACGTGCGCCCACGTGACCCTTGAAAAGTTCCCCTGCAAAGAACTTTGAAGCATCACCTTACGTGCTCCCACGTGACTCCCAAAACGCAGAAAGAAAAAGCAAAGGAAATGAAAGCTTTGGGCGCTCTCACGTGTTATCACGTGACCCCTCAGCAAATGCTTTAACAATTGGCGCACAGATCCCCATCACGTGCCAACACGTGATGCTCTAAAATAAAAACAAAAGTGTTTAACACTTATTCGCAGATTTGAGGATAAACCAAAAGGAGATCTGGCTCCACATTTAGGGCGCCCTCACGTGTCACCACGTGATCCCTAATGAGCATTCTAACAGAACAGAGCGGGGGCCTCCATCACGTGCCAACACGTGAGCTCTAAAATAAAAACAAAAGTGTTTAACACTTATTCGCAGATTTAAGGATAAACCAAAAGGAGATCTGGCTCCACATTTAGGGCGCCCTCACGTGTCCCCACGTGACCCCTAACGAATCCCTTTAATATCGAATGGATGGATGCCTATCACGTGCCCACACGTGATGACCAGGAAATTAAAAGTGTTAAACACTTACCTGCAGAATAAAATAAGGGAAATCAGGGCGCTCTCACGTGACCCCTCCCTCCTTAGTGTTTAACACTAATTGGAAAACTCTAGCAGCAGTGTTTAACACTGATTTTCTTAGTGTTTAACACTAATTTGGAAAACTCTATTTGCAGTGTTTAACACTGATTTTCTTAGTGATTAACACTAATGTGAAAACTCTGTACCCGGTGTTTGACACTGATTTGCTTTATTGTTTAACACTAATTTGAAATCTATGCTACCAGTGTTTAACACTGATTTACTTTAGTGTTTAACACTAATTTGAAAGCCCCATTGCTAGTGTTTAACACTGATTATCTTTTAGTGTTAAACACTAACTTGCTAATCTTAATTGCAGTGTTCAACACTGTTGGTCTTTAATGTTTAACACTAGCTTTAGCCCAATTGGCTAAGTTTCTAGAGGCAAAGCCTCTCCTTCAATGAGCCAACAAAGGGCCAATATTTCAAACATAATTGGACTTAGCCCAAACTGGCCATAAGTCCTCAAATCATCTTGAACTGAGCACATCTGCTCTTTCAACCAACTCATTGGTTCAAGGGTACATCTCTGAACTCCTCTGATATTTGTCGTTGTAATCCTTCAACGTCTTCAGAGAGGTGACGGGTCCCGACAACCACACATTAATACGGACTGTGAGGTCCTTAAACTCATGGACTAATGCGTCCTTAAACTAACATTGTCCCCAAAACAGGAATATTGGACCACTACGTCCTTAAACTAGTAATGGACGACCATGTCCCTAAACTGGAACATGGACCGCTATGTCCTTAAACTGGTATTGGACCACCATGTCCCTAAACTGGAACATGGACCCCCATGTCCCTAAACTGGAACAATAGAGCTCAAATGCTCTTTTGTCGAATCTAAACGATCCCGTTAAGTCGATCTTAGTCCCAAACTGGACTAACGTATCCTTAACAACCGTTTAAGTTGATCTTAGCCTCAAATATGACTAACGTATCCTTAAACCTTCAAACAGACTTTAGTCCCAAATTGGACTATGAATCCCCCCAATCAACTTTGGTTCAAGGGTACATCTCTAAACTCCTCTGACAAATGTCGTTGTAATTCTTCAACGTCGTCAGAGAGATGATGGGTCCCGACGGCCATACATTCACGGACCACCATGTCCCTAAACTGGAACAATAGAGCCCAAACGCTCTTTTGTCTGATCTAAATGACCCCGTTAAGTTGATCTTAGTCTCAAATTAGACTAACGTATCCTTAACAAACGTTTGAGTTGATCTTAGCCTCAAATATGGCTAACGTATCCTTAAACCAAAACCCCAAACCCAAATCTAAGAAAATACGGATTTGGACTAATCCACGTCCTATGGGCGACGACATAAATTAGTCTCCGTATACAATCCACGGGCAACCAAAAACAAAACAAACACATACGACACGAAGTGACCATCTGGAGAAGGAGAAAGTTGTTACCGCAATGCGGTAGCATAATTAACTGTAGGGGTTTGCGCCTGCAGGGAAGAGCGTCCCCACAATCAAAACCCCCTCAAACGAGGGAGAATCTGAAGAAGTCTGCTACATCGGCCGCATCCGTTTAAACCTCCGATACACGGTGTCATAAATCAACTTGACATCTTCGGAGAGGTGGACGGATAGCACCAATTAGCATCTGCACCGAATCTCAGACAAGACGCCCATGTCTCGGCCGCCATTTGGAGGGGAACACTCCCTCTCTTGGAATCTCGGCTTCAAAGGAGGAGACGCCTAAGGAATCAGTTTTCAATAGGCTGACAAATACCACAGCGGGCCCTGATGATAAGCCTGCTCAATATGAAGGTTCGGTCTTCCAGAGGTTAAAGCCTAACTCCGTGGGCCCCGCCAAGAAGCCTATAATCCCGAAGAAATCAGTTTTCAAGAGGCTGAGTTCTTCGGACGCTCCAACCGTCCCGGCCATTCTGAAAAGGATAGTCACTGAGAGTCTGATATCTGCAACCCCTGCTATTTTCGAGGTGTAACGACCCTAAAATTCCTATACCTTCACGTATCATTTCTTTAATAAAATATTGCAACTATTTACTTTTGGTATATTTTGTTTTCTAGTAAATATAATATTTTATCATTTTATCTATTTTATTCATTCTATAATTTTTCAAAGCCCAAAATCCAAGTTAAGACAATTCCATTTGATTTCTCTTTTTTCTTTTTCTAAGCCCACTTTCTTTTTAAGACATGGCATATATTTAATTCTTGTTAAGTATGTGCATGAACAACTTTGTAGCTCATTAGTTAAGTCTTTACATTGTTATTCCATAGGTCATATGTTTAAATCTCCATTTTGCAATTATTTTTATCATTTTTTAAACATTCTCATGAGACCTTTCATTTTCTTTAACTCACAAATGAATAGTCACCCATTCAATTTTTTTAACTCTCAAAATAAATCTATCATGAATTAGAATTATAGTGAACAATATATGTTCTCTTTCTCTCTCCTTCATTCTCTCCAAAACCTCCACTCATAATTCTCTCGAAAACCTCCACTCATAATTCTCTCCCTTTCTTATATGCATTTCATCATTATTTGTTTTCCACTTATTCTTGTTTTTTTTTATAAAAAAATTCAGAAAAGATAAATCCTAAATAAAATTTAGGCACATTCATTCTTAGAGCTATTATAATTCCGGTGTTTTTGGAGTACATCCGTTCGCTAGAATTCGAGACGAGGAGAATCGAGCATCGTTACCGCTCACAAGTTTGTCATCAAAATAAATCGTTTTCCACCAAATCGAATTGATGAGCCGGTTGCTATATCGATTCACACATCCTGTAAGTCTCTTCCCTCTCCTTCTCCTTTTCTCTACTTGAAATTCATTCCCTTACTATGCCTCCGTCAGGCCGAATCTTGAGATAACTAGTTAATATCATGATAAAGTTTTTTGTTAAATTAAAAAATGGTTGAAATAAAGCATATATATTTAGTTATAAAATCTTGTATGTAATGGTTGATAACATGTTAAGTATTGTTGTTTTAGACGGTTAATCATGACCGGATCATATGTTTACTTCATATATGTTAATTAATATTAGTTATCGCTAAAATTTTAATTATTTATATTTACTTTTGCATACAAGAAAACAAGGTTATAAATAAATACCATAGATTTATCATTTTTAAATACGATTTTACAAAACTTTAATCTTTAAAATAATTTTTATAAATTAATTCCCATTTCTGGAAATTTCAGGAAATTTACATATGATATAATATATATTTTTGTACATGCTATAAAAATTTCAAATCAAACCGCATATCGGTTTAGGAATTACATCATTTTTTATTCGCTGTTCATAAAACAGAAAACTGCATTTATCAGTTAATTTCTAAGACACATAACTTGGTCTCCAAATTGAGAAAATTCAGATGTTTTCGTTATCTACATCGAAAGATCTATATTTTCTTAGTTTTAAGATTTTATTGAAAACATAAGTAAAAAATAGAAAATTGCGTTATCATATTAAACGACGAATCTGGACAGAATTTGTCCTGATTCGCACACTGTTTTTAATTAGGACATAACTCGAACTCCCGATATTCGTTCGTGACAAAATTTAGACTTGTAGATGCAAAATTAACAGAGCTATAGTTTCCTGTATATTAGATTACTTAGAAATATATGAAACAATCCGATATAGGCCTTGCAATACAACATATAGTTGCTGTCCAGAAATCTGAATTTCTGTTTTAAACCCTGACGTTAAAATGACCATAATTAGAGCTTCAGGAATCCAAATCACGCGAAACTTAGTTGTTTGGATAATTACTCCTAAAGAGCTACAATTTTATAATAATTTTTGTAAGCTGAAACCCGATGGAAATTAACTTAAACTGCCTTTTAAAAATATATGACGGCGCTGAACAAACTCTGATCTATTTTGCTTGACGATACGAAAATGAGTATATCTCCGAAACCGGTAGTCGTATTTAGGAGAGACTGGAACTCACGCATGTATAACACTTAGATCTATATTTCTGTTTATATTCCGAAATTGGTTGACTTGATTAATTAGTCGTACACAACACTTTTTTTACAGAATTGTTTGTGGTCGTTACTTGAATAATATACTTAACTCGTTTCATGCTACTCGAACATATATATATTGTTTATCTTGATCTTTAAATTGTTGCATGTACATAAAGACATTGTTCCCTTATAAAAAAAAGTGGGAAAGAAAAAATAGACGAATTCCCTATGTTTTAATCCTCACGTGTTAAACACGTGAGCACTTATATGCAAAACATATAAACGCTGAAAGCAAGCAACTAAAAGCTAAACAGGCCTCATGTGTTAAACACGTGAACTCTTATATGCAAAACATATAAGCACTAAATAAACCGATTAAAACCCATATTGGGGTCATGTGTTAAACACGTGAGAACACTCTTTTGAAGTATTAGCTTCAGATAGAGTTAAACTCTATATATTGAATTAAATTCTATTTTTGTATATAAGCAACAAGTGTAAGTGGCTAAAGGCCAAACTCACCTCACGTGTTAAACACGTGAGCAAAATAGGCTAAAACACATCGGGATCACGTGTTAAACACGTGAGGGCGACTCCCAATATAGAATTAAATTATAGGAAAATACACCCTACGATCTTTCTAAAAAGGGAAAGATATTCTCTGTTAACAGAGAACCGTTGGATAAAAAATCCAATAGTGATTAAAAATTATCAATATTGGGGGGGAAACATCTCCCTAATCTTTCCAAATGAGAAGGATATTTTCTGTTAAACAAAAAATTGTTGGATTAAAGATCGAATGAAATGAGAATATATTTCCCTGTGCTCTGTTAAACAGGTCACCCTTGGATCAAAAATCCAATGGTGATTATAAAATCACCAATTAAACCGTCTGATATAATTAAATTCTATTTGGGAAATATTTTCCTGGTATTTCTAAAATAAGAAAGATTTTCTCTGTTAAACAGAATTAAATTCTATAGTTAGTAAAATATCTTCCTAAGTCTTGTTAAACTAACAAGATATTCATATGATAGAATAAAATTCTATTTTAAGAAAATATTTCTTAATCTTGTTAAACAAACAAGAAATCTTCTTTGTTAGATAGAGAGCTTTTGGATTAAAAATCCAACGGTGAATAAAATTCATCGATTAATCTAAAAGATTAATTTGACCGATTATGAAATCAATAATGATCTCTCAATGAGAGATTTTCTCAACAAATTGATTATTTTCTTTTTCGTATAAATAGGAGCAAAGATGTAACACCCGAGCCTGATAATACTATTTCTGATACTAGTTGAGTATTATACATTGCTCATTTCAATTATCTTGCTTGTTTGGTGATTTTGCTAAATTTTAACCGGCTAAGTCATTTTTCGCCTATAACAAATTTAACATCTAAAATGAAATTAAAAATATCCATATTGGCCTACTCGTCACCACTAGTCGCGTGGTAGCGTCCGCGCGTCGATATTTCATCCCGTTCGGTGAAACGGACGAGTTTGGATGGCTACGCGCGCGTGCAAGTGTCCGACTTGGGGGCATGCATTTTAATCATAAAACATCTCATTTTAAAATTTGGAACCCGCTTAAAATCCTATTATTTGAATTTCAAATTTTTGGGCGCAACCCGGGCGTGATTTGGAAATGTTTCATTTAGCACCGAAATACCCATTTAATTAAATATACTAAAACTATAATATATATATTCAAAACACAACTCTGTTACTTAGATAACTAATTAATCCTTTAAAATCTTTTCTTAAAATTTGTCCTGGCCAATCACGAGGGGTTTAAACCCTCGTGGGCCCTATCTATCTCTCTCTCTCCCCACAGTAATCTCTCTTCCTCTCTCTCTCCTGAAATCTCTCTCTCTATCTCTTTATTTATTTTTCCTGCAGCCTCGTCTTCACGAGAAACCTCATCGACGAACCCCGAACCCTAGCTTCGTCGTGCCGTCGCCGCCGCAGTCCCCGTGTCGACGAGATCGCCACCATCTTCCTCGCCTCCACAGCCTCGACCGCACCCTTCCTCCGCTTCTCCCTCCTTCAGCGCCTGCCCCCGACGCCACGCCACCTGCGTGCTGTGCTGCTGTCGCCGCCGCCTCCCATCGCCGCCGACCACTCCTCATCGCCATCGCCATCTTCCCCTCTCCTCTGCGCTCCATCCAGCACTCAGGACCCTGCAATACAACCCCAGAAGGACCAAACCCGAGCCCAAACCCTAGGCAAACCCTAGCTCTTCGAAAACTCGTCACCGGCGTCCCTCACCGCCGTCAATCTCACTGTTACTGGTAGCACACCCCCTGCACGCAATCCAGTAAGCTATCCCTCATTCTTCTTCTTCTTCTTCTCATCCTGTCCTTTCTATTCTCTTTTGTCTAACTTTTTCTAGAGTTGGTTCACTGTTGTGTTAGATCTCCGGATTCCGACCGTGCCGGCGAGGTTTCCCGACGATTCAGCAGTGACCCCTGACCTGCGTGTTTCCACCGTGCGTTGTTTGGACTCGATCCGCGACCCGTGCATCCGTCGCGTGTTTTCCGCCGACGTTGCGTTCGTGTTTTCCGGTTTGCGAAACCGTCGAGGCAAGTATCCGAATACTTGCTCTAACATGCTACTATACAAGATCGAGTCTTGCTATACCTTTAATCATTATATTATTTAATATAACAACACAGTGATGGTAATATCGATTATAGTATAACTTAGAATTGATGGTTGCAATTATCATTAACATTGAATCATTATAGTAGATTCATGTAATTATCTGGTCTGCTATTAATCCATGCTTTTAACTAACTAAATCATTTAAATCGTCCTTGCTTTTAATTGTTAGATCATCCATGTGACAATTACTTAGGCTTTAGTTTTAATTTCATATAGCTTCATTACTTCCTGTTATTGATATTGCTCTACCTTGTGATTATTGCACCCCAAGGGTGCTCGAACCTGTTAATAAGAGAATACAAAGCACCACTGTGATTACATGAACTAATATTGTTATTTACTGTTTCCTGCTGTTGTTCCTTATTCGCTTCTATACCTGTTATGAGCATGCATTCGATTGCACTACATTTTGACCTGACCTTGCTACGCATGACATATATATATATACCGACTCAACCTGTTGTACCACGATATGACTTGTTACCTGATCTCATGCCTAATGCCAACAAACCTGACTTGGGGTCCTCATGGACCATACCTGTTGTCTAACCAGACAAACCTGACCTGTTACCTGATCCTGTGTTGGCATTAGCCCTTGATTACTGAATACCTGACCTGACATACATAACTTGGGGGTATGGGGAAATCAAAGGTGAAACCGACTTGTAACTCAACAGTTCGATACCTGTTCTGATCAGTCTTACGGGCTTGGCCAGCCCCGGAGTGATGATGCTGACATCACTCGCCCATCCTGCTACCCATTACTGCCTAGCGGCACGTCTCGGATTCAGCCCCGAGAATCTTGACCGTGGTCCCGGGCACGCACGGGATACTATTGAGTTACATCGACGAGTCACCAATTGATTTCAAAGACCTTAGAATAGAAAACCTGATAGAACAGTTTAGTTACCCACTACACACTACCCTGCACTGTTGTTCCATATTACTGCTTATTCTTGTTTACTTTCTGCATTACTTATTACCATGTTAATATTATATTATTGGTTGACATGACGCGCTGACGTCTGGGTTTTGCATGGCCCAGATTCTTTACCACTGTCGCCGACCGAGCAGGAGTACCTCAGGCAGCAGGCTGATTTGTGAGTTCTGTAGTGGTTAGTTCATTTATTGCATTTTAATTCCAGGTACGATCCCGCATTATGGGACGTACCTTTCTATTATTGTATTGGATCATTTGCTTCCGCACTTATTGTTTATTGACTCTTGTTATTATGGATTTGGACATGTGTTAGATTAGTTTATTATCTTGTTCTTGATATCTCTACAACCGTAATGTGACTGTGGATGGATACTTCCTACCCACAGGTAGCATGGTTGGCTATGTCACGTGCCCAATCTTGCGTACTCTGGGAAGCGGGGCGTGACATGGTTCTTTTGGTATCAGAGACATAGGTTAGTTGGGTTGATTCTTTGTAGTTGGGTATTGTACCCAATACACGAATCAGAATACCCGTGTTTAGGAAACATGTCCTGCCACCTTGACCGTTTTACCATTCTTGAATCACATTCTTCCGGATTATATCTTTTACGACGTGCAAACTTACTTTGCATGTCGACTCGAAAACCTAATTTCTTGTTATCTCTAGGACTTAGGCGACTTGGGTGGAGTTAAGTAATTGCGGCTATGATACCGCGGCATAGCTACAATGCAGTACTCTATTTAAGTATCTTGGAGTTCTAGTCTTGATCCACATTCAGAATCTATCATCATGCTAATGTTGGGTGTTTTGAGTTCAGGATTATGACAGGTAAGAAGTTGAAGACGTACCAGAGGCGTGTGAACTAAGCCGCCATGCTTGGAGTGATAAGAGAAATGCTGGAAATCATAGAGACAGACTGAGCTGATCCAGCAATAGCAGATTCGTTTCAGGAAGGTTTGCAGATCGTTCAGCAGTCTGTAAACAATGATGGAACTAGACCAGTCGAACGAGTAGGGACCGTAGCAGATTTCAAACTTTTGGGTTCGTCTACTTTCACTGGTCTGGAGGAGCCGTTGCCAGCCGAGCAGTGGCTAGTGACACGGAGAATTTGCTGATTGCGGCACAGATTCCAGGGGACAAAGGAGTTGATGTGGTGCGCATTCAGCTAGTGGATTACGCCCGAGAGTGATGGCTTGTGGAGGAGACCCACTTGCCCAAGCCGATCAGTTGGGTGGATCTTTTTAAAAGTTTCCTGGAGAAATTCTTCCCGCGGACTGCACGGGAGGAAATGAAAGAGAAGTTCATCGGACTAAGGCAGAATGGAGCAACCGTGGACGTGCATGCAGCAGAATGGACGAGACTCAGTAGTCTCGCTGGACCTTTCGCGGCCAACAGTGTAGACAGCAGTTGCGGTAAGGAAGCAGTTCTGTCGGGCCAGTCGAGTTTTGGGCTAGGCCAACGAACAGTATTCTTGCAGCTATGGAAGTTGATGGTTGTGAAGAACCGGTGGTAGTTCGCGATTTCATAGACAGAGCAAAGATATCGAGTCTACCACCGAGGAGAGACGTGGAGTTCACGATTGACCTTATTCCTGGTGCAGTGCCAGTGTCAAAATCTTATTATCCGATGGCACCAGTGGAATTGGAAGAAGTTAAGAAACAAGTTGGTGAATTACTTGAGAAGGGTTGGTTTCGAAGCAGCAACTCGTCTTGGGAAGCTCCGGTTCTTCTAGTAAAGAAGAAGGATGGCACGAGAAGGATGTGCATCGATTATCGAGAATTAAACCGGGTAACTATTAAGAATAAGTACCCGATCCCTCGCATTGGAGAACTTTTTGAGCAGCTTAGTGGCGCGAGGGTATTCTCGAAAATGGATTTGCGATCCGGATATCATCAGGTCCGAGTGAAAGCAGAGGATATTTGCAAGACGGTGATTTGAACTCGGTATGGACATTACGAGTATCTAGTGATGCCCATCGGAGTAACGAATGCGCCGGCAGTATTCATGGACTTGATGAACCGAATCTTTTCACCATTCTTGGACCAGTTTATTGTGGTATTCATTGACGATATTCTGGTTTACTCGAAGAGTTTGGAGGAGCATGCTGAGCATTTGAAGATCGAACTGCAGACATTGAGATAGGAGAAATTGTATGCGAAGATGAGTAAGTGCGAATTCTGGCTGGAGGAAGTGAAATTTCTGGGACATGTCGTATCGGGTGATGGAATCGCCGTTGATCCTGAGAAGATTGCAGCGGTTCGTGATTGGCCGTTCCGAGAAATGTGGCCGAGATAAGAAGTTTCCTTGGTTTGGCCGGATACTACAGAAGATATGTGGAGAACTTCGCTCGTTTGGCAGAGCCGTTAACCAAGCTCACGCGCAAGGAGGTACCGTTTGTTTGGACGGATGGTTGTGCATTGGCCTTCGAGACGTTGGAGTAGAAGTTGATAACCGCCCCTATCCTAACCGTACCGGGTAATTCGGGAGGACTGGTGATTCACAGCGACGCATCTGGAAAAAGATTGGGATGTGTTTTGATGCAGAATGGGAAGGTCGTCGCTTACGCATCGAGACAACTGAAGACTCATGAGAAGAATTATCCGACTCATGACTTGGAGCTTGCGGCCGTGATCTTCGCCTTGAAGATTTGGAGACACTATCTTTTGGGCGAGAGAGTCGAAGTCTTTACAGATCACAAAGTTTGAAGTATGTGTTCACTCAGAAAGAGTTGAACATGAGGCAACGCAGATGGTTGGAGCTGATGGCCGACTATGACCTTGATCTTAAGTACCATCCGGGAAGGGTTAACGTCGTGCCGGATGCGCTTAGTCGGTTACCAGCAATTCAGGTATTGACAGCACAGAGGGAGATCATTGCGGATTTTCGGAGATTTGACTTGGAGGTTGTGCTACCACATACTACGGGACAGTTGATGCAGTTGCAAGTACAGTCGTCCTTAGTTGAGAAGATTAAAGCGTCACAATCGCAGGATCCTAGACTGCAAAAGTTTCGAGAGCAGGTTGAAGCCGGACTGCGAACCGATTTACTGATCCATGAAGACGGTTTGTTGAGATGCGGTAGCCGTGTGTGTGTGCCAAAGGGGATGTGCGTGAAGAGCTTATGAAGGAGGCACACAGTTCAGCTTACTCTGTACATCCAGGAGGAACAAAGATGTTCCGAGATATTCGACAGCACTTCTGGTGGGAAGGTATGAAACGGGAGATTGCTCGCTTCGTGGCTAAGTGCTTGGTGTGTCAGCAAGTCAAGGCTGAACACCAAAGGGTTGTTGGTTTGTTGCAACCACTTCCGATTCCTCAGTGGAAGTGGGAACATATAACCATGGATTTCGTGACGGCTTTACCGCGGAGTCCAAAGGGCAACAATGCAATATGGGTGATTGTCGATCGGTTGACCAAGGCAGCTCACTTTATTCCTTTTCGGGTTGGTCAATCGACGGAGACTTTGGCAGAGCGGTACATGCAGGAGATTGTAAGATTGCATGGAGTACCGGTAAGCATCGTGTCCGATCGGGACACTCGGTTCTTGTCGCACTTCTGGAGGAGTTTACAAGGAAGTTTGGGGACTCGATTGAAGTTTAGCACAGCGTATCATCCTCGAACTGATGGACAATCGGAGAGAACGATCCAGACCCTTGAAGATATGTTGAGGGCTTGCATGTTGGACTTCAAAGGTTCTTGGGAGGATCATCTACACCTGGTGGAGTTTTCGTACAACAATAGCTTCCAAGCGACTATTCAGATGGCTCCGTTTGAAGCGTTGTATGGTCGTAAGTGCCGTTCACCTGTTTGTTGGGATGATGTTGGTGAACGAAGGTTACTAGGACCAGATTTGGTGGTATAGACAGTCGAGAAGGTGAATACAATCAGGAAGCTTATGAAGGCAGCTCAAGACAGACAGAAAAGTTGGGCTGACACGTCAAGAAGACCTCTAGAGTTCGCCGTGGGTGATTTGGTATTTCTGAAGATATCACCGACTAGAGGGGTGATTCGCTTTGGGAGTCGGGGAAAGCTTAGTCCTCGATTCGTTGGACCCTTCGAGATATTGGAGCGTGTTGGAGAGGTAGCGTACCGTTTGGCGTTACCACAGTCATTGGCAGGAGTACACGAGGTGTTTCATGTATCTCAACTACGGAGGTATGTCCGAGATGAGACTCACGTCTTGGATCATTCGGAGTTGACTGTACGGAAGGACCTAACTTTTGAGGAGCGACCAGTTGAAATCAAGGATCGAAGAGAAAAGGTTCTTAAGAACAAGGTTATCCCTCTTGTGCTAGTTTCTTGGGGTAATCGATTGCATGGAGAATCCACTTGGGAGCGAGAAGACGAGATCCGGCAGAAGTTTCCTCACCTTTTCCTGTAGTTAGCTATCTTGTATTCTTGGAATTTCGAGGACGAAATTCTTTTGTAGTTGGGTATGATATAACACCCGAGCCCAATAATACTATTTCTGATACTAGTTGAGTGTTATACATTGCTCATTTCAATTATCTTGCTTGTTTGGTGATTTTGCTAAATTTTAACCGGCTAAGTCATTTTTCGCCTATAACAAATTTAACATCTAAAATGAAATTAAAAATATCCATATTGGCCTACTCGTCACCACTAGTCGCGTGGTAGCGTCCGCGCGTCGAGATTTCATCCCGTTCGGTGAAACGGGCGAGTTTGGACGGCTACGCGCGCGTGCAAGTGTCCGACTTGGGGGCATGCATTTTAATCATAAAACATCTCATTTTAAAATTTGGAACCCGCTTAAAATCCTATTATTTGAATTTCAAATTTTTGGGCGCAACCCGGGCGTGATTTGGAAATGTTTCATTTAGCGCCGAAATGCCCATTTAATTAAATATACTAAAACTATAATATATATATTCAAAACACAACTCTGTTACTTAGATAACTAATTAATCCTTTAAAATCTTTTCTTAAAATTTGTCCTGGCCAATCACGAGGGGTTTAAACCCTCGTGGGCCCTGCCTCCTTCCCCATCTCTCTCTCTCTCTCCCCCCACAGTAATCTCTCTTCCTCTCTCTCTCCTGAAATCTCTCTCTCTATCTCTTTATTTATTTTTCCTGCAGCCTCGTCTTCATGAGAAACCCCATCGACGAACCCCGAACCCTAGCTTCGTCGTGCCGTCGCCGCCGCAGTCCCCGCGCCGACGAGATCGCCACCATCTTCCTCGCCTCCACAGCCTCGACCGCACCCTTCCTCCGCTTCTCCCTCCTTCAGCGCCTGCCCCCGACGCCACGCCACCTGAGCGCTGTGCTGCTGTCGCCGCCGCCTCCCATCGCCGCCGACCACTCCTCATCGCCATCGCCATCTTCCCCTCTCCTCTGCGCTCCATCCAGCACTCAGGACCCTGCAATACAACCCCAGAAGGACCAGACCCGAGCCCAAACCCTAGGCAAACCCTAGCTCTTCGAAAACTCGTCACCGGCGTCCCTCACCGCCGTCAATCTCACTGTTACTGGTAGCACACCCCCTGCACGCAATCCAGTAAGCTATCCCTCATTCTTCTTCTTCTTCTTCTCATCCTGTCCTTTCTATTCTCTTTTGTCTAACTTTTTCTAGAGTTGGTTCACTGTTGTGTTAGATCTCCGGATTCCGACCGTGCCGGCGAGGTTTCCCGACGATTCAGCAGTGTCCCCTGACCTGCGTGTTTCCACCGTGCGTTGTTTGGACTCGATCCGCGACCCGTGCATCCGTCGCGTGTTTTCCGCCGACGTTGCGTTCGTGTTTTCCGGTTTGCGAAACCGTCGAGGCAAGTATCCGAATACTTGCTCTAACATGCTACTATACAAGATCGAGTCTTGCTATACCTTTAATCATTATATTATTTAATATAACAATACAGTGATGGTAATATCGATTATAGTATAACTTAGAATTGATGGTTGCAATTATCATTAACATTGAATCATTATAGTAGATTCATGTAATTATCTGGTCTGCTATTAATCCATGCTTTTAACTAACTAAATCATTTAAATCGTCCTTGCTTTTAATTGTTAGATCATCCATGTGACAATTACTTAGGCTTTAGTTTTAATTTCATATAGCTTCATTACTTCCTGTTATTGATATTGCTCTACCTTGTGATTATTGCACCCCAAGGGTGCTCGAACCTGTTAATAAGAGAATACAAAGCACCACTGTGATTACATGAACTAATATTGTTATTTACTGTTTCCTGCTGTTGTTCCTTATTCGCTTCTATACCTGTTATGAGCATGCATTCGATTGCACTACATTTTGACCTGACCTTGCTACGCATGACATATATATACATACCGACTCAATCTGTTGTACCACGATATGACTTGTTACCTGATCTCATGCCTAATGCCAACAAACCTGACTTGGGGTCCTCATGGACCATACCTGTTGTCTAACCAGATAAACCTGACCTGTTACCTGATCCTGTGTTGGCATTAGCCCTTGATTACTGAATACCTGACCTGACATACATAACTTGGGGGTATGGGGAAATCAAAGGTGAAACCGACTTGTAACTCAACAGTTCGATACCTGTTCTGATCAGTCTTACGGGCTTGGCCAGCCCCGGAGTGATGATGCTGACATCACTCGCCCATCCTGCTATCCATTACTGCCTAGCGGCACGTCTCGGATTCAGCCCCGAGAATCTTGACCGTGGTCCCGGGCACGCACGGGATACTATTGAGTTACATCGACGAGTCACCAATTGATTTCAAAGACCTTAGAATAGAAAACCTGATAGAACATTTTAGTTACCCACTACACACTACCCTGCACTGTTGTTCCATATTACTGCTTATTCTTGTTTACTTTCTGCATTACTTATTACCATGTTCATATTATATTATTGGTTGACATGACGCGCTGACGTCTGGGTTTTGCATGGCCCAAATTCTTTACCACTGTCGCCGACCGAGCAGGAATACCTCAGGCAGCAGGCTGATTTGTGAGTTCTGTAGTGGTTAGTTCATTTATTGCATTTTAATTCCAGGTACGATCCCGCATTATGGGACGTACCTTTCTATTATTGTATTGGATCATTTGCTTCCGCACTTATTGTTTATTGACTCTTGTTATTATGGATTTGGACATGTGTTAGATTAGTTTATTATCTTGTTCTTGATATCTCTACAGCCGTAATGTGACTGTGGATGGATACTTCCTATCCACAGGTAGCATGGTTGGCTATGTCACGTGCCCAATCTTGCGTACTCTGGGAAGCGGGGCATGACAAAAGAGATGAAAAGAAGAGAGAGAGAGAATCGACCCTCTAACCTTCTGCAAACAAAAAGACAGAGGCTATCAAAACAACAGGGAATTTAATTCTCTAAAAGAAGAAAATTTCTCTCCTTTCCAACTCTAGGTAGAAGAAAACACAGAGATCAAAATATCTCTTTTGCCTAGTGTAAACGGAAGCAAGGGTTTAACCCTTCATGAAAAGAACTTAGTTCTTTCTCTGATTTGAGATTTGTAAGGCAAATCTTCCTACAACTTGATCATTTAATTCTCATCGGAGAGATTCTGTTCTTCAAACTCAAATCTAGAAGAAAAGAACCAGGTTAAAAAGATAGAGAAAAAAGAGAATTTATGCTCTAAGGAATTTAATTCTTCTAGGGTTTAACCCTACGTAAAGAACTTAGTTCTTATATAAAAAAGGGGGAACTTAGTTCCTAAATAAAAATGATCTCAGATCTTCAAAGCTGAGATCTAGGTGATCATTAATGGCCAAAATACTATTAACAGAGATAAAATCTCTGAAAGAAAAGAATTTGGCGCCTCGCGTGCTTCCCACGTGAGTGCCCAAAAACAAAGAAACTCATTTGCACTGATTGGGCAGCCACTAAACAAAGCAACCCAGCATCCGAAAAATAAAGTAATCATGTGAACTACACGTGAGCTACAAAAACAAAGGCTGAATGCCTCACGTGCTTTTCACATGAGCGACAGAGTTCCAAACAAATGCTTAGCACTTTAGTATAGAGGAAAATGGCTGAACAAACAGAACCCAAATAAGTGCTTAGCACTTTGAATAAAAAAAAGGAAAAGAGAAAAGACTGAGCAGACCAAGCCTAAATTGGCTAAAAGTCTCTCTGAAGTTTCTTGCAGCCGATCCCAAATGCTCTGTTGTTGGATCTTAATAAAATTTAATGATCCTAAAAATATTGCTATATTGATCTTAGTCTCAAACAGGACTAACGTATCCTTAGTTAAAGCAAATTGAGCCCAAATGCTCACATATTTAAGTTGATCTTAATCTCAAACTAGATTAATGGTCCTTAAATAAAACAAAATATTTTTGAACTAGAGAAATATATAACCTAAGTTCAAAACCCAAATTCATAAATATACGGATTTGGACTAATCCGGGCCCTACGGGCAACGACATAAATTAGTCTCCGTATACAATCCACGGGCAACCTTAACAAACAAAATAACACACGAAACGAAATGAACTTCCGGAGAAGGAGAAAGTGGTTATCATAATGCGGCAACGTAATTAACTGCAGGAGCTTGCACCTGCAGGAAATAGCGTCCCTACAATCAAAAAACCCTCACAAATAAGGGGGAATCTGATGAAGTTTACTACAACGGTTGTATCTATCCAAACCTCTGATATATGGTGTCATAAATCAACTTGGTATTTTCGGAGAGGTGGATGGATATATCCAAATAGCATCCGCCCCCAAATTCAGGCTAGACGTCCTAATGTCTCGGTTCGGTCTTTCGGCAGTAAACAGATTCTGGCACGACCGGTGGGACCTCTTCTTCTTTCCACTCCACACTTCATATGTCGTGTTTCGCGAACAAAATCGCGGTTCTCTATGATTGCCTTTGGATTCGAGGTACTAAAATTTGGTATCTTACTCATGTCTAGAGAAAGTCAATAGCTTCCCAATGCACCTCTTGCAACAGCAACTTCCGTTCCACCCCAACTGGAGGAGTGATTTATTGGCCCAACACGGTATCTATTTTCTCAATACTGGGTGGGTGCGAGGAAGACCGGCGGTAGATGGTCATGGCTCATTCATGTTAGGCGGGAATATTTCGTGGTAATCTGGAATAGACAATTGTTTTGGAGGGATTATGATTACAATGAAATGGGGTCATTTTCTATATTTCCTGAAATATCTTTTACACATAAATAAGCATGTTAATATTTTATGGTAATCTAAAATTACCACATAAATTACCTCCAACCAAGCACATTCTAAGCCATTCTCTTTGCAGCAAACTCAATATATATAGAGATCTCACCCCTGCAGCCTTTGCTTCAACTAAATTCCTCACTCTTTCCATTTCATCTGCTCTCAACCCATTTCAAAGCAATAATGTTGAACCTACGACTCAACATTTCCAAAAATGTGCTTGCTTTGCCTATGCACAACTTGCGTTCCCTCAAAATGGTTAGTTATCTCTTTATCTAAATGGTTGATTTTTCTATAACATATATAATCTCTTTTTCTCTTTGAACATGCAGAAGCCTGAAAGGATCTCATCCCTTCAAACCAAAACTAAGCCATGCAATACAACCCTTGCTTCCCCGTTGGAACTAACCGAAAACTCGCGAAGATCTTCAGACTATCACCCTACCATATGGGAGCATCAACTCATTGAACGTATTCATAGCCCATATGATGATGATTCAAAATTCAGAGAAAGGATCGAGGGATTGAAGAAAGAGGTGAAGAAATTAGTTAAGGAAACTACAGAGGAGCCATTAGCTAAGCTTATTGATTCTATAAGAAGGCTTGGTGTTGCTTATCATTTTGAGGAGGAGATTAAGGATGCAATGTCTAGATTTTATGTTGATGGGTTTGTGAATCTCAGTGGATTGAAGGAGACTTCACTTTGCTTTAGGCTCCTTAGAGATATATTATATATATACATATATAACAGTGTCCCATACCACTGATATATATCATCAAAGTAAAACGTCCAGAAAACTCATAAGATCAAATATAACATTCATATTACTGGTATTCACAATGCATAACAGATAATAAGATAAAGTGCGTAAATAAATCATACAAGCAAATAAACGTATCAATTCTACTGTGGATGGCAATATTAATGATGTGTAGTGTAACATACGCGTCGGTGCTCGTACAACATGGAAACCATTAATAATTGTGCAAGTGTTCTAAAGGTGTAATAGTCTACTCATATCAACATCTATATACGTATTACGGAGTATAACAGTTCTACAGTGACTTGGCAGTACCAATGAAATGTGGTGTAACATACATGTACGTGTTTGTGCAGTATAGTACTCATTGGTATTTGTGCAGTGTTCTATCAGAGTGTTAGTATTACAGAAACGTATACTATCGATAAATATAATGCGAACATATAAAGTAAATTTCAGCATAACTAATAACTGTAATTACCTGCTATGGGTTATATCATTATCTTTGAAAAGGAAACGAAACGTTGGTTTTGAGATAAGAAAGATACCTTAGATTAAAATAGATGTTCGTTTTGGAAATTGGCACCGCATCCTTATATTTTATCATTAAAAGGGAAATGAATTGTAGTTTTTAAAAGAATATAGCTCACACAAGCATTACATCCTAAAACGGATATTAATCTAACTCTACGAGTCTAAAGGAACACTTGGCCGTTATTCGGCATATAAATCTCATCATATAATTCCTCGTATAATGTCTCACATTATCACTATATCTCAAATTTTCTCTAGTACGGCATGATCCTTCGTATCAACTTACCAAACCATCCGTAAACTATATGCACATGAGTATCATACTAGATGCAATTTAATTCAAATATCCATATCTTAATAAATTTCTAAAACTACTATATAACATAATACTATTTATAAGGTTTCGGGGGTGCTATAGCCATCCACCCGACTTTCCCCGTAGATATAAATCTACTCACCAACTTAATAAGATTGCTGAATTCCACGCTGCTAAGTTCGTCAAATCCGTCTCGGAATCCTTCGCGATCGCAACTATAATCGTATTTAAAATCATATCGATGTAAATATCATATTGGAAACCAAAATAACGAGCTAAGTACCCGTAGGTTAGAACCTACAGTATACTTAACCCAAATACAACAATATGCCACTAAAATCTACGTATGAACGTCGATATTTCAGTCGCAGTACAAAATACGCAAAACCCGTATCGTAATATCGGAAATTTGATAAAACCTTTACTAAACTGTAACACCCTAGTTCGTTATACCATGACTTATTTGATTAATTAATATATTGGATGTCTATTTCTTGATTTATTGTTGTTATGGATGTGAATAGTGTAATTGGTATCTATATTTGCATCCGACCCGACCCGCTTACTGGAAATCCATCTTGATTTCTGTTTATAATTTATCCCGGCTAGTTATAAGAATCCGTGCACCTTCTTGTTCTATATCCTGTTTACCCGTATCATATATTGGGCATCTACATTATTTTAATAATAAAAATATAATCAAATAATATATTTTAAAAATACCTAGCATGACCTGTATCATACCCCTGACCCTGTGGTTCCATTAGTACATCATATTCTCATTCTGTTTATTGAAACAGACTCGTTTAAATCGCTACGTGCATTTTACGTGCATCTATTCTTCGGGGTATGCACTTTTATCAACCGGACATCGCATTGTGATTTTAACTTATCCGTATATTGTTTATATTTTAAAACTAGAAGTTTAAACACAACCCGGGAATTTTTCGGAATACTTTTGTTTTAGCCCAAAACCCCAAATTTATATATTATTATATTTCTAAACTAAATTTACTATGCAAGCACTGTGCACGTTTTATAAAAATATATTATATTATATTATATATTATTATATTATATATTATTATAATATATATTATATTATATTATATTATATTATTAATTAAATTATTAAACCACCTCACCTTACCTACCGTTCCAATCACGAATATATATATTATTATTATAATATATATTATATTATATATTATTATAATATATATATATATATATTATTAATTATTATTATAAACTTACGTCTCCTTCAATCCTAATTCTTACCTGCAATCACGCCCGCAATCTCTGCCCTCTCTCTTTTTCTTTCTTCCTCCTCCAATCACGCCTCTAATCTCTCTGTCTCTCCTTTTCAATTTCTATATATATATATTTGAACCCTTCATCTACCTCACGTCTCTCTCCTTTTCCTTCTTCTTTTCTTTTTCTTCTTCCACGCCAACTGCAAATCCACGCCCGAGCCGTCACCCACGCCACCGTACGCATCCGTCGTGCGATTCGTTCAGGCAAGTATTTTACTTGCTACATGCTAGTTACGGCTCGTTTGTTTACATCAAGGCAGTAATATTACTATCAATATTTTTTTTATGTTATTAAACCATTAAGAGTAATATATTAGTTGTAATGGTTGGTGTAGATTAATTAACATATTATTTGATAATGATAATAAATAATGTTATGATATCACTGCTTATTACTCGTGTATCCGTACTTTTACCGTGACTCAACACTTACTACAGCTTTAGTTTAGGCACCCGTGTGATATATATGCACTACCTGACATGACCTGATATACCACTGCTTAACTTGATACCTGATATTTTTCTAATGCCGACAATCCTGACTTGCTGTCCCGACGGATATATCCTGTTGTCTATTCAGACAAAACCTGTATCTGCTTGATTCTGTATTGGCGTTAACTCCAGATTTATCAATACCTGACTTGAACATATAAACTTGGGGGTAAGGAGAAATCAATGATGAAAGCTGACTTGTAACTCAACAGTTCGACACTTATACTGATCAGTTTTACGGGCTAGGCCAGCCCCGGGATGATGCTGCTGACATCATTCATCTGTACATATTCCTGTTTAATGCCTAGCGGCATGTCTCGGTTTCAGCCCGAGAATCTGGACCGTAGTCCCGGGCACGCACGGGATACTATTGAGTTACATCGACGATTCCATAAAATTGATTTCACAAACTGTAGAATAGATAACCCGGTAGTTTAGTTCAGATTACTCATTGCACGTCACATATACTTATACTCTTCACTGTTCCATATCCGTGTTACTTGTTATACCCATATTATTGTTCATACTCATGCATGTATATCTTGTTACCTCCTGATTATATTCTATTATTTGATATTATGACGCACTGACGTCTGGGTTTTGCATGGCCCAGATCCTTTATCTCTATCGTAGGCTGATCAGGAGTATTTCAGCTACCAGGCCGAGCAGTGAGGATATTGTTAGTGTTTAGTTTAGTTTACTTTTCTTTCCGTACTTTCATTTCCTGTTGTGAGCCCGTATTTGGGACGTATTTCCAGATGTTATTGTTTATTGGATATATTGCTTCCGCATATTATGTATTGACTCGTTTATTCTGGCATATGGACATGTACTAGATAGTTTATTTTATTTTACTATTCATGATATCATATAGACAGCCGCAATGTGACTGTGGAGGGATATTTCCTAGCCACAGGTAGAATGGTTGGCTCTGTCACGTGCCGATCTTAGCGCACTCTGGGAAGCGGGGCGTGACAGGGTTTGTTTGGTATCAGAGACATAGGTTATAGGTTAATCGAGTTTGATTCTTTTGTAGTTGGGTATTGGACCCAATACACGAATCAGAATACTCGTATTTAGGAACATGTCCTGCCACCTTGTTATTGTTATTCTTGAATCATATCTTTCTTTTATCTTTCGTCTTGACGATATGCAAACAACTTTGCATCTCGGCTTGAAACTCTTTTGGTTCACTAATATTTCTTCCTGTTTCTTGATTCGGATACTAGGATTTGGGCGACTTGAGTGGAGTTATGTGATTGTACCCATGAACTGCAGCATGGTTACAATGCGGTACTCTATTTAAGTAACTTGGAGTTCTGGTCTTGATTCATTTCCTTGCCCCATGGTCGTTAAATTGTCTTGCTTACCAGTTATTGTTTCATCGCCAGCTTGAATCATATTTACCGTGCTTTACCCTCTTCAGTATCTTGATTTCGGATGAAATCATCTTGGTATCTTACTTGTTCATGTTTTCCTCGCATTAGAATTATTCAATTCTGGTGCATCCCTTTGTTTGTTGTTGTCTTGGGAATGGATTTTCGCGGCACTTTCCACGCTCATATTGATTGTAAGGAAAGAAAAGTGATTCTCTAGATTCCCGGACATCCGGAGTTTGTTTGCTGGAGGAAGCTGTTTTGTCGGGCCAGTCGAGTTTAGGGCTAGGCCGACAAATAAGGTTATTTCGTCGATGGAAGTTGATAAGGAAGAAACGCCGGCTATAATTTGAGAATTCATGGACGTGTTCGAAGACATCTCGGGATTATCGCCAAAACGAGATATGGAGTTCGCGATTGATCTTGTTCCTTGTGCAGCGCCAATTTCAAAGGCGTACTATCCAATAGCACCAGTGGAGTTGAAAGAAGCCAAGAAGTAAGTTACTGAATTACTTGAAAAGGGTTGGATTCACAGCAGTGACTCACCTTGGGGAGCTCCAGTTCTTCTAGTGAAGAAGAAAGATGGCACAAAGAGGATGTGCATTGATTATCGAGAATTAAATCGGGTGACTATTAAGAACAAGTACCCGATCCCTCGCATTGGCGAATTATTCGAGCAGCTTAGTGGCGCGAGGGTATTCTCGAAGCTGGAATTGCGATCCGGATATCATCAAATTCGAGTTAAATCAGAGGATATTTGCAAGACTGCGTTCCGAACTCGATATGGGCATTACGAGTATTTAGTGATGCCATTCGGAGTCACGAATGCACCAGCGATATTTATGGACTTGATGAACCGAATCTTTTCACCATTCTTGGACCAGTTTATAGTGGTGTTTATCGATGATATTCTGGTGTATTCAAGGAGCCAGGAAGAGCATGCCGAACACTTGAAGATCGCACTGCAAACGTTGAGGCAAGAAAAATTGTATGCAAAGATGAGCAAGTGTGAATTTTGGCTCGAAGAAGTGAAGTTTTTGGGGCACGTCGTATCCGGAAAGGGAATCGCTGTTGATCCTGAAAAGATTGTAGCAGTTCAAGCTTGGCCGATTCCGAAGAACGTAGCAGAGATCAGAAGTTTTCTTGGACTTGCCAGATACTACAGAAGGTTCGTAGAGAATTTTTCTCGTTTAGCTGAGCCTTTGACCAAGCTTACGCGGAAGGAGGTACCATTCGTATGGACGGATAGTTGTGCGTCAGCTTTTGAGGCGTCGAAGCAAAAAATTGATAACCGCTCCTATTCTGACCGTACCAGACGGTTCCGGAGGATTGGTTATTCACAGTGACGCATCTGGGAAAGGTTTAGGGTGTGTTCTTATACAGCATGGGAAGATTATAGCATACGCATCAAGACAATTGAAGAACCATGAGAAGAATTACCCAACTCACGATTTGGAGCTAGCAGCTGTAATATTCGCTCTGAAAATTTGGAGACACTACTTGTTGGGCGAAAGGGTAGAAGTATTCACCGATCACAAAAGCCTAAAGTATGTGTTCACACAGAAAGAGCTCAACATGAGGCAGCGTAGGTGGTTGGAGCTGATGGCTGACTATGATCTTGATCTAAAATACCATCCGGGGAAAGTTAATGTAGTGCCAGATGCGCTTAGCCGATTGCCAGCAATTCGGATGTTGACCGCACAGAAAGAGCTTATCGATGATTTTCGGAGATTCGAGTTGGAGATCCTGCTACCGCACTCTTCGAGACAATTGATGCAGCTACAAGTACAGTCGTCATTGATCGATAATATTAAGGCAGCGCAATCACAGGATCCAAGATTTCAGAAGTTTCGTGAGCAAGTTGAAGCGGGACTTCGGACGGACTTGTTGATTCATGAAGATGGTTCGTTGCGATATGGTAGCCGTTTGTGTGTGCCGAAAGGAGACATTCGCGAAGAAGTTATGAAGGAGGCGCACAGTTCCGCATATTCCGTACATCCAGGAGGCACGAAAATGTACCGTGATCTACGACCGCATTTCTGGTGGGAAGGCATGAAAAGGGAGATCGCCCGCTTTGTAGCAAAGTGTTTGGTATGTCAGCAAGTTAAGGCTGAACATCAAAGGGTAGCCGGTTTATTGCAACCACTTCCGATTCCTCAATGGAAGTGGGAACATATAACCATGGATTTCGTGACAGCTTTACCGCGGAGTCCAAAAGGCAATAATGCAGTTTGGGTAATTGTTGATCGATTGACCAAGGCAGCTCATTTCATTCCGTTTCGAGTTGGTCAGTCGACGGAAGCGTTAGCAGAACGGTACATACAGGAGATTGTGAGATTGCATGGAGTACCTGTGAGCATCGTTTCCGACCGTGATACCCGATTTTTATTGCACTTCTGGAGAAGCTTACAGGAAAGTTTGGGGACCCGATTGAAGTTTAGCACTGCTTATCATCCCCAGACAGATGGCCAATCAGAAAGAACGATCCAAACTCTTGAAAATATGTTGCGAGCTTGCATGTTGGACTTCAAGGGTTCGTGGGAGGATCATCTACACTTGGTGGAGTTTTCGTATAATAATAGCTTTCAGGCGACTATACAGATGGCTCCATTTGAAGCGTTATATGGTCGCAAGTGTCGTTCACCTGTTTGCTGGGACGATGTCGGAGAGCGAAGGTTATTGGGACCAGATCTTATTGTGCAAACCGTGGAGAAAGTTAATACGATCCGGAAGCACATGAAGGCAGCAAAAGATCGACAGAAGAGTTGGGCCGATACATCGAGAAGACCTCTAGAGTTCGCCATTGGTGATCTCGTATTCTTGAAGATATCACCGACTCGAGGAGTGATTCGTTTTGGGAGTCGAGGCAAGCTCAGCCCTCGATTCGTGGGGCCTTTCGATATTATTGAGCGCGTTGGAGAAGTAGCCTATCGATTGGGTTTACCACCTTCTTTGGCGAGTGTTCATGATGTGTTTCATGTATCTCAACTTCGTAAGTATGTTCGAGATGAAACACACGTACTAGATCATTCGGAGCTGAGAGTAAGGGAAGACTTGACCTATGAAGAACGACCGATGTCGATTGTTGATCGAAGAGAAAAGGTCCTCAAGAAAAGGGTTATCCCTCTCGTACTAGTTTCATGGGGGAATCGCTCGCATGGAGAATTGACTTGGGAACGGGAAGACGAGATTCGACAGAAGTTTCCACACCTCTTCTCGTAGATTCATGTTTGGTTGTCTTTTCTTGTTTTGGGAATTTCGAGGACGAAATTCTTTTTGTAGTTGGGTATAATGTAACACCCTAGTTCGTTATACCATGACTTATTTGATTAATTAATATATTGGATGGCTATTTCTTGATTTATTGTTGTTATGGATGTGAATAGTGTAATTGGTATCTATATTTGCATCCGACCCGACCCGCTTACTGGAAATCCATCTTGATTTCTATTTATAATTTATCCCGGCTAGTTATAAGAATCCGTGCACCTTCTTGTTCTATATCCTGTTTACCCGTATCATATATTGGGCATCTACATTATTTTAATAATAAAAATAATATAAAATAATATATTTTAAAAATACCTAGCATGACCTGTATCATACCCCTGACCCTGTGGTTCCATTAGTATATCGTGTTCTCATTCTGTTTATTGAAACAGACTCGTTTAGATCGCTACGTACATTTTACGTGCATCTATTCTTGGGGGTATACACTTTTATCAACCGGACATCGCATTGTGATTTTAACTTATCCATATATTGTTTATATTTTAAAACTAGAAGTTTAAACACAACCCGGGAATTTTTCGGAATACTTTTGTTTTAGCCCAAAACCCCAAATTTATATATTAATATATCTCTAAACTAAATTTACTATGCAAACACTGTGCACGTTTTATAAAAATATATTATATTATATTATATATTAATATATTAATATATATATTATATATTATTATAATATATATTATATTATATTATATTATATTATTAATTAAATTATTAAACCACCTCACCTTACCTATCGTTCCAATCACGAATATATATATTATTATTATAATATATATTATATTATATATTATTATAATATATATATATATATATATATATATTATTAATTATTATTATAAACTTACGTCTCCTTCAATCCTAATTCTTACCTGCAATCACGCCCGCAATCTCTGCCCTCTCTCTTTTTCTTTCTTCCTCCTCCAATCACGCCTCTAATCTCTCTGTCTCTCCCTTTCAATTTCTATATATATATATTTGAACCCTTCATTTACCTCACGTCTCTCTCCTCTTCCTTCTTCTTTTCTTTTTCTTCTTCCACGCCAACTGCAAATCCACGCCCGAGCCGTCACCCACGCCACCGTACGCATCCGTCGTGCGATTCGTTCAGGCAAGTATTTTACTTGCTACATGCTAGTTACGGCTCGTTTGTTTACATCAAGGCAGTAATATTACTATCAATATTTTTTTTTATGTTATTAAACCATTAAGAGTAATATATTAGTTGTAATGGTTGGTGTAGATTAATTAACATATTATTTGATAATGATAATAAATAATGTTATGATATCACTGCTTATTACTCGTGTATCCGTACTTTTACCGTGACTCAACACTTACTACAACTTTAGTTTAGGCACCCGTGAGATATATATGCACTACCTGATATGACCTGATATACCACTGCTTAACTTGATACCTGATATTTTTCTAATGCCGACAATCCTGACTTGCTGTCCCGACGGATATATCCTGTTGTCTATTCAGACAAAACCTGTATCTGCTTGATTCTGTATTGGCGTTAACTCCAGATTTATCAATACCTGACTTGAACATATAAACTTGGGGGTAAGGGGAAATCAATGATGAAAGCTTACTTGTAACTCAACAGTTCGACACTTATACTGATCAGTTTTACGGGCTAGGCCAGCCCCGGGATGATGCTGCTGACATCATTCATCTGTACATATTCCTGTTTAATGCCTAGCGGCATGTCTCGGTTTCAGCCCGAGAATCTGGACCGTAGTCCCGGGCACGCACGGGATACTATTGAGTTACATCGACGATTCCATAAAATTGATTTCACAAACTGTAGAATAGATAACCCGGTAGTTTAGTTCAGATTACTCATTGCACGTCACATATACTTATACTCTTCACTGTTCCATATCCGTGTTACTTATTATACCCATATTATTGTTCATACTCATGCATGTATATCTTGTTACCTCCTGATTATATTCTATTATTTGATATTATGACGCACTGACGTCTGGGTTTTGCATGGCCCAGATCCTTTATCTCTATCATAGGCTGATCAGGAGTATTTCAGCTACCAGGCCGAGCAGTGAGGATATTGTTAGTGTTTAGTTTAGTTTACTTTTCTTTCCGTACTTTCATTTCCTGTTGTGAGCCCGTATTTGGGACGTATTTCCAGATGTTATTGTTTATTGGATATATTGCTTCCGCATATTATGTATTGACTCGTTTATTCTGGCATATGGACATGTACCAGATAGTTTATTTTATTTTACTATTCATGATATCATATAGACAGCCAGAATGTGACTGTGGAGGGATATTTCCTAGCCACAGGTAGCATGGTTGGCTATGTCACGTGCCGATCTTAGCGCACTCTGGGAAGCGGGGCGTGACATTGCTGAATTCCACGCTGCTAAGTTCGTCAACTCGGTCTCGGAATCCTTCGCGATCGCAACTATAATCGTATTTAAAATCATATCGATGTAAATATCATATTGAAAACCAAAATAACGAGCTAAGTACCCGTAGGTTAGAACCTACAGTATACTTAACCCAAATACAACAATATGCCACTAAAATCTACGTATGAACGTCGATATTTCAGTCGCAGTACGAAATACGCAAAACCCGTATCGTAATATCAGAAATTTGATAAAACCTTTACTAAACATTTCCAGATTTTACCGTGTAAATATCTAGACAAAACAAACAATATAGAAACTTATAAAATACCCACACAAAGCTACGGGAGAAAAACCAACACCAAAACCCACAAGGGGCCAACGTCGCCGGAATTTAGGCGTATGTCGCCGGATAGACTAGGGAGTTTGGGGCTCGTGTTTTGAGTGAAGTTCTCTAGTTGTCTCATTATAGTTTTGGTCTTGCTAGTTTCTAGTGATTACAGATAGTGGTTCCAGACTCAAATTCAGTAGGCTAAATATCACAAAATCCCAGTTTATGATACTGCACAAACTAAACATGCTACGTGATGATATTATGAGTTAACTGAACTTAAGTTAATCTGAGCTAACCCTATTCTGGTCGTAACGGTAAAAACAGAACTCATGATACGATATATCCGTGTCGTATATAGGATTTTAACTCCAAAACTGATATTAGCTTCCAGATTTCCTATACTGCTAAAACAACTTAAATAAACAATACCAAACATCCTAACACCTATACAGAGACCTACCCTCAAAACCACAACACCTAAATCCCTCAAAAAACCGGCGAGCTCGGAATTACCCTATATGTCGCCGGCCAAAATCCGAGCTACATGGTTCGTCTTCCTAGGGTTTATTCTAGGACCATTTTATAAGGTGATAGCAATGTTTGGTTATGTTAAATATTATCTAAGCTACAACAGATCTTCACTGAGCCTATCTTTACCAAAATACGATATTTTACCGATATTACCTTACTATACTAATCCAGTATTGATTTAAAGGAACTACAAGTTTGGAAATTATACCTATCTAGAAGATCAACTGAAAGCTTCCTTCAAGATGTACAAGCACAACTTTCTAGCTTGAGGGTTGTGGTAAAGATCCCTAGTACCTTGCTTTTCTTCTTCTCTTTTGAAATTAGGAACATATTGAAATTGGGTTTTAGTGATTGAAGAATTTGATAAGAGTTCAGTTTGAAGAAGCTAAGCAGTTCCTATGTGTGTGTGTGTTATGTAGAGAAAGCATGTGGTGGAGATTGAGAGGTGGAAGTGGCATGAGAAGAGTAGGAGGTGTAAGCATGAAAGGGGGTGGTATTTTCATGCAAGGATAAGGTGTGTGCATGAGGTGTACATACAAGAAGGAGGTGTCTTCATGATGATATGATACACCAAGGGTTCAAGATAACCTTAACCAAGTCCTACCCCTTTTTACACATAAACCCTCACAAAATTCCAATTTCCATAATTAATTAAACTTTTCACAAAACCCTTTCATGACACTTCTTATTGTAAAAACAAACTATTTCTTTACTAATCTATTCTACCACATTTTAAAAGACCTTTTTATTACAAACACAATAAAATAAATGTTTTAATTAAATAAATAAAATAATTCGTTATCTAAAATATTTCAAAATGTTACAATATTCCCCCCTTAAGAAAATTCGGTCTCCGAATTTAAATTAAATGCTCTTCTTAAAATATTTTTCTTAATCCAATCTGCTCAAATTCAAAACAATTTTCCGGGGTCCAAATTTAAAACATACAATCTGCTCGATATAGTGGAACTCCAAAATCCCACACGAGCTAAAACGCATCGTAACGCAACCGTGTGCGTGAAATCTCAAAATATATAAAATTCACATAACTGTAAGTCTAGCGGACGCTATGAGAATTACTCCTGTTATTATGCAAATTACCAAATACGAAAACCATTGTGTATCCTAAATACACGATAATTGCCACAATCGTAGTGCAATATCGATGCACACGACCAAGCGAATTTTTTTTTATTTAAATCAAATCTATAATATATCCTATCAAGTGCAAAGCACGAAAACAAAATCAACCCTAATGGGTTTGCGTGCAAATCTCAAACCACACATTACGGTGTGGATGAAAACAAAACAGCGCTAAGTGCAACAGGCGTGCACGAAACGATATCCACTGCATCTACTGTGCATGGAACAAAAGGGTACAAAATAGTATTAAGTGCATCGGGGTGCACAAAATCAACATCAAGTGCATCGGAGTGCACAAAATCAATATCAAGTGCATCAGAGTGCACAAAATCAAAATCAAGTGCATCAGAGTGCACAAAATCAAAATCAAGTATACCTAGGGTGTGTGTATATATATATATAATCTATTAACCATGTGCATCTGATGTGCACTGAAATATCAGTATAGTGCATCCGGTGTACATAACACTTCGATCGAGTGCAGTCACCTCGCACGAAAATCTCAACAAGTGCACCTGGTGTGCACAAAACATAAATCAAAATGAAATTACTGTATATGGAAATCTCATCAAGTGCACCTGGTGTGCACAAAACATAATATAACCCTCAAATCCTCAAAGATGAATATATCAAAATAACGAACGTTGAGTTGTCCCATCTTCAATGTTGGAAACAAAATATTTGGATCATAAAACGAAATTCGAACTCAAATGACATCGAAGCATATTCTCTTTAATGTCGAAAGGTGTTTATACCACCGGAATTGGCATAACAAGGATTACTACTTGCCGTCTGCCACGTTCTAACGTTCTCTGTCTCTGAATTCTGGTTCTTCTTGCGGATCCCTAATACTCTGGCTTCTGTATGCAATCGTCCGGTGAGGAGCAACGACACCATTTTTCTTATTGCTGATACATCCCATCACATTTTCTTGGCCAGTAGTCCCGTCTCTTGTAACGCAACATGTTGATGACGGAAATCTCTATCCTCTGCTTGTGTGCTAACAACTGATTCCTGGGTCCAATCTTACTTATTATCAACTTCCAGAAAGAAAACCTTCAATTCTCCTGCTGATCTCAGCTATCCGGCCTGCCCGGAACTAACGCTCATTTCTGAATCCACTTTCTCTTTAGTAACGACTGTCATTTCCTTAAGATTTTCCTTAAAAGTATGGTCGTACTCGCTTCTGCAATTGCTTTGAATCTTCAAAATCGGCGGCGAAGAACAACTTTCCACTAAAACTCTGCATAAATCTCCTGTTCCATAAATTTCCAATATCAACCACTTAAGAAACGTATCACGATAATCATGCGAATTGCAAGTCATACTCGATTATGACCATGCCCAGAGCCTTACAAGACTTCCAAGAACACTAATCCGGCATCTTTGATACTCTGTAGAAGAATCTGACTAAACTCTCCTTCGAAAACTCGTCCCAATCCGTCGGAGGAAAACTTACTGCACGATCTCTTTCCTGAGCGACTTGCATCAGGTCTGAGCAAGATCTATTAGAAGAAGCTAATCAATTTCACCGATCTCGTAACTAGAGCGTCACAACGGATTAAAAGTCCTAACCATCCTACATCGGATCGGCTACGAATCTTTCTGATCCATCTACTCTTATAACATCGTCAACCTTTAACTTCGTGAATTCTGGAAACAACATCTTGATAACCTCAGAAATATTTGTTATCGCTATCTGAACAGAACGCAACGCCACGATCTTCGGAGAGGAGAAAACATCATGCCTCAAATCCGGCTAATCTCCAGCAATGACTCGACCATCTGGTACGGGTCCCGAAGAAACTCGCTTTAGCATTAGAACTCGATCAAATATATATAAACGACATGTCTTTATATCATCGGAATGTCACCTTGGTCAATCCTTGTCCCCGACCAGTCTGCTCTAACCGTATCTCTAACTGCAGCCTTCTCGGCTCCCATAAATATGGTGATCGAAACAATCAACATGCATTGACGAAGATAGATCAACGAAATGAATAAAAGGAAAATCTCAAGATATAAATTCTAAGATAACTTAGGCGGAGTATCATATGTAAATATGCCATGGAACATATGTATGGTAAGTCACTCTACTTAGTACCTACTCCATCAACCAAGGTCATCCTATATAACGAAAGTTCGGGTATAAAACCCACAAAGTCAAGTCTAAGTGCTATAAGGTAAATCCAGGTAACAAAAGTGCATGCCTAGACCCCATATAGCCAAACCTAGACTCGAATAAAGGTTAAACCAAACGCTTTGATACCAACTTTGTCACGACCCAAATTTGGCATATGACCGGCACTTAAATCACGTGACATCTAAAGACGTCGACGCTTTTCAAGTAAGCCGAAACCCGGAATCTAAACCCTTTTTAAATTATTGGAGGAGAGTTTAAAATAATCATCAGATGGAATCAGTCTAAATAACATTTAAATTTAACTAAGTATGTTTGAAAAGCATCTTTGACGTTTTGAAATTTGACAGCACCTCCTTTGAAAATTTACATAAAAACCCGATACAACTGCAACAATAAAATAGCATCCCAACGGGAGGTAGCTTTCACGTCCAAACGACGGAGCAGCCAAACAATCTATATCATAAGTCGACTCTAAAGAGTGCGGCCTCACAATTCTAAGTCTCCCTTCTAAGTCCACAATATACCATTTCTAAGTTGATGGAGTTTCCACTGGATACAAGAATATATGAGTAATTAAGAGTGAGTATGATAAAATAATAACCCACTTACCAATCAATCACCGAAAAGAATGTGTGCCCAAGCCGTTGATAATCCAAGCGGTGAAACCTGCAAGAAACTGTGGCACAATGGGGATGAGTTGCCAACTCAGTGAATAAAAGTACATATAAGGTAGAAATCGAAATGCACGACAATACCTAGGTCATAAATATAGTATTACCATAATCTTCACAAATATAATATGATATGCGTATGTATCATAATGCAACACTAACTGTCATGCAATCCCAAGTAGAATACATATATAGGTACTGTTCCCCGGATCAGTCCTAGTCGAATCCAATAAATGATATCTAACTGTGTACCTCATGATAACAATCATATCAATATATATATATATATATATATGGATGTCCAGTATCGACATCGAAATTAGAAATCTCTCGTGTCCAGTATTGACAAGTAAATGCAGATATCGTCGACACCATCTCAACAGATGATCGCCACGCGATATCCTTGGCCCGGTCGGTATCCCATGGATATCCGCCGTGCCCATCGAACCTCGGTCAGTATCCCCTGGATATCTGACGTGTTCGTCTTTATCTCCGGTATCGAGTATCCTCGTTAGGCTCCTCGCCTATAATGCGGCTATCCTGCCCCTCGGTCTCGAACCGGGTCCACCATGTATCCAACTGTATACCCCCCCACTCAGTCTGGATAACGTATAAATCTGCAACCGTATCTCCCCCCCTCAGTTCGGAATAAAATAACCAGAAAACATAAAACCCATATAAAACTCATGGTGGACGTTAACTCATCATATCCAGAATTATCAAGTAAAGAATGAGAATATTTGCATAGATTATCCTGATGATATATTATATATATACATATATAACAGCGTCCCATACCACTGATATATATCATCAAAGTAAAACATCCAGAAAACTCATAAGATCAAATATAACATTCATAGTACCGGTATTCACAATGCTTAACAGATAATAAGATAAAGTGCGTAAATAAATCATACAAGCAAATAAACGTATCAATTCTACTGTGTCATGGCAATACTAATGATGTGTAGTGTAACATACGCGTCGGTGCTCGTGCAATATGGCAATCATTAGTAATTGTGCAAGTGTTCTAAAGGTGTAATAGTCTACTCATATCAACTTCTATATACGTATTACGGAGTATAAAAATTCTACAGTGACATGGCAGTACCAATGAGATGTGGTGTAACATACATGTACGTGCTTGTGCAGCATAGTACTCATTGGTATTTGTGCAGTGTTCTATCAGAGAGTTAGTATTACAGAAACGTAGACTATCGATAAATATAATGCGAACATGTAAAGTAAATCTCAGCATAACTAATAACTGTAATTACCTGTTATGGGCTATAACATTATCTTTGAAAAGAAAACGAAACGTTGGTTTTGAGATAAGCAAGCTGCCTTAAATTAAAATAGATATTCATTTTGGAAATTGGCACAGCATCCTTGTATTTTATCATTAAAAGGGAAACGAATCGTAGTTTTTAAAAGAATATAGCTCACACAAGTATTACATCCTAAAACGGAAATTAATCTAACTCTACGAGTCTAAACGAACACTTGGCCGTTATTCAGCATATAAATCTCATCATTTCCAATATATATAATTCTTCGTATAATGTCTCACATTATCACTATATCTCAAATCCTCTCTAATACGGCATGATCTTTCGTACCAACTTACTAAACCATCCGTAAACCATATGCACATGAGTACCATACTAGATGCAATTTAATTCAAATATCCATATTTTAATAAATTTCTAAAACTACTATATAACATAATACTATTTATAAGGTTATGGGGGTGCTATACGCCATCCACCCGACTTCCCCCGTAGATGTAAATCTACTCACCAACTTAATAAGCTTGTTGAATTTCACGCTGCTAAGTTCGTCAACTTCGTCTCGGAATCCTTCGCGATCGCACCTATAATCGTATTTAAAATCATATCGATGTAAATATCATATTGAAAACCAAAATAACGAGCTAAGTACCCGTAGGTTAGAACCTACAGTATACTTAACCCAAAAACAACAATATGCCACTGAAATCTACGTATGAACGTCGATATTTCAGTCGCAGTGCGAAATACGCAAAACCCGTATCGTAATATCGGAAATTTGATAAAACCTTTACTAAACTGTAACACCCGAGCCCAATAATACTATCTCTATTACTAGTTGAGGGTTATATATTGCTCATTTCCAATTATCTTGATTGTTTGGTGCTTTTTGCAAAATTTTAACCGGTTAAGTCATTTTGGCACATAACAAATTTTAACTCCTAAAATGAAATTAAAAATATTCATCTTGGCCTACTTGACACCCCAAGCCTCGTGGTAGCGTCCGTGCATTGTGTTCTCGTCCCGTTCAGTGAAACGGGCGAGTTTGGATGGCTACGTGCACGCACGTGTGTCCGTTTTGAGAGTATGCTTTTTAATCATAAAACATTTCATTTTAAAATTTGGAACCCGCTTAAAATCCTATTATTTGAATTTCGAATTTTTGGACCCAACCCGGGCGCAATTTGGAAATGTTTCATTTGGCGCCAAAATCCCAAATTTTAATATTATTAAAACCATCACATATATTTTTCTAACTAACCTGATATCTTACTGTTCATTACCTATCTTTTAAATCTTTAAGTTAAGCATATAATATTTTTACAATCTTTTATATCCTTCTCAATTTATTCTCTCAGCCAATCACAACCTCCCCTTTAACCCCGTGGGCCCTACTTTCTCTCTCTCTCTCTCCACTTTTTCCTCTCTCTCCCTCTCCCTCATATATTCTCTCGTACTTCTCTTTATCATTCTTTCTCTTCTTCTTTCATGTCTCGTTTCTCATTTTTTTGAACTGTTCTTTTGTTACCGGAATTCCGTCGTGCCGGTGACGTTTCTCGACGTTCCAGCGAGATACCCCGACTCGTGTGGTTCCTTTGTTCGTCGTTTGGGTTCATTCCGTGAACCGTGCGCCGTCGCGAGTTTTCCCCGCCGATGGTTAACGTTCCGTTTTCCCGATTCGCGACCCATCGAAGCAAGTTAATCTTGCTACATGCTATATACTTTTATAATCTTCATTTTATAATATTATACATTTGAAAATCTTATAGTTTACATATGAAATGTCGTTGAAAAATCGGATATGACAAATCTGAAATTTACTGTACACCTTATCTTATAAAATTCATTAGAAATCATAGAAAAATCATTAGTATACGTTCTTTAGTTCGTTACGAAGCTAATTCAGAATACTATAACTCTATGAAATATTTACTTGCAAAATAAATTGTTTAATTAATGTAAAATGCAAATGAACACGTCTCTAATCTGCTGTCCAGGGAAATTCCAGCAGCAAACTTTCAACTTCGAATATTCATAACTTTTCGTAGGGATAACCTGAGATGCTTATACTTATAAAACTGAAAACCTTATTGAATTATCTTTGTTTTGGTATAAGATACGTCCCTTTTGGAGAAAGTTTGTTATTTTTAAGCTATTTTACAAATTAGGGCGACGCTGAATTTCTGAACGGAACTTTCTTGTGCATGGTTAATCAATACCGCTTTTATAGTTATTAATCGCTTTGAATATGCTATCCATATTAATATTATTATATCAATATTTATATCACATATTGCTTAGTTCAAATTCATGTAACTCCATTACGTATATTATCGATATTGTTTCGTCTTGTGGCTTTTGCACCTCAAAGGTGCGTGAACCGGATTAATAAGAGAATACAAACATCACTGTGTTCACATAGAATAATATTTGTTATTTACTGTTTCCTGCTACTGTTCATTATTTGTAACTATACCTGTTATCAGCATATACCTGATTGCATTACATATTGACCGATCTTGATACACCTGACACATGTGCTGATACACCTGACACAACACCCTGTACATATCGACTCTACCTGTTGTAAGTAACCTGACCTGTTACCTGATCTCATGCCTAATGCCGACAAACCTAACCATTCCTGCTGTCGATCCAGACAGACCTACCTTTACTTGACTTGTGTTGGCATTAGTCCTTGACTACTGAATACCTGACTGACATACATAGTTTGGGGGTATGGGGAAATCAAAGGTGAAACCGACTTATAACTCAACAGTTCGATACATTGTTCTGATCAGTCTTACGAGCTTGGCCAGCTCCGGAGTGTTGATGCTGACATCACTCATCTATCCTACTACCTTTTACTGCTTAGCGGCACGTCTCGGATTCAGCCCCGAGGATCATGACCGTGGTCCCGGGCACGCACGGGATACTATTGAGTTACATCGATGATTCATCAATTGGTTTCAAAGACTATAGAGTAGAAAACCCGATAGGACAGCTTAGTCACCATTGCACATTTCCCTGCTCTGTTATTTCTTAGTACTGCTTTATTCATGTTCATATTTGCATTGCTTATCACCATGTTTACATTATATACTTGATGTCATGACGCGCTGACGTCTGGGTTTTGCATGGCCCAGATTCTTTACCACTGTCGCCGACCGTGCAGGAGTACTTCAGCCAGCAGGCTGATTTGAGTTCTATAGTGGTTAGTTTGTTTATTGCATTTTATTTCCAGGTGCGATCCCGCATTATGGGGCGTACCTTTCTATGATTATATTGGATCATTTGCTTCCGCACTTATTGTTTATTGATTCTTGTTATTATGGATTTGGACATGTATTAGATTAGCTTATTATCTTGTTCTTGATATCCTTACAACCGTAATGTGACTGTGGATGGATACTTCCTACCCACAGGTAGCATGGTTGGCTATGTCACGTGCCAAATCTTGCGTACTCTGGGAAGCGGGGCGTGACATGGTTCTTTTGGTATCAGAGCCATAGGTTAGTTGGGTTGATTCTTTTGTAGTTGGGTATTGTACCCAATACACGAATCAGAACACCCGTGATTAGGAAACATGTCCAGCCACCTTGACCGTTTTACCATCTTTGAATCATTCTTCCGGATCATGTCGACATGCAAACTTACTTTGCATTGTCAATTCGAAAACCTAATTCCTTGTTATCTCTAGGACTTAGGCGACTTGGGTGGAGTTAAGTAATTGCGGCTATGATACCGCGGCATAGCTACAATGCGGTACTCTATTTAAGTATCTTGGAGTTCTAGCCTTGATCCATATTCAGAATCTATCATCATGCTAATATTGGGTGTTTTGAGTTCAGGATTATGACAGGTAAGAAGTTGAAGACGTACCAGAGGCATGTGAACGAAGCCGCCATGCTTGGAGTGATAAGAGGAATGCTGGAAATCAAAGAAACAGCCCGAGCTGATCCAGCAGCAAGCGGACTCGTTTCAGGAAGGTTTGCAGATCGTTCAGCAGTCTGTGAACAAGATTGGAACTAGACCAGTTGACCGAGTAGGGACCGTGGCAGAGTTCAGACGTGTGGGTCCTACTACTTTCACTGGTTTGGAGGAGCCGTGCCAGCCGAGCAGTGGCTAGTCAGCACGGAGACTTTGCTGATTGCGGCACAGATTCCAGAGGACAAAGGAGTTGATGTGGTGCGCATTCAACTAGTGGAGTACGCCGAGAGTGGTGGCTTGTGGAGGAGAACCGTTTGCCCAAGCCAAGCAGTTGGGAGGATTTCTCTAAGAGTTTCCTGGAGAAGTTCTTTCCGTGGACTGCACGGGAGGAAATGGAAGAGAAATTTATTGGGCTGAGGCAGAATGGAGCACCCGTGGACGTGCATGCAGCAGAGTGGACGAGACTCAGCAGTTTCGCTGGACCTTTAGTCGCCAACGATGCAGACAGGGCACGAAGGTCCATGCGCAGCTTGGATGTGGACATCCAAAGGCAAACCGTCTCCCTGGGTTTGACCACTTCCTCACAGGTTCTTACGGCAGCTCGAGAATAGCGGAGCATATCAGGAAAATTGGGAGTTCACAGCAGACAGCAGTTGCGGTAAGGAAGCAGTTCTGTCGGGCCGGTCGAGTTTAGGGCTAGGCCGACAAACAATGTTCTTGCATCAATGGAAGTGATGAAAGTAAAGAGCCGGCTGTTGTTTGTGATTCTATGGACGTGTTTGAAGATATATCGGGCTTACCGCCGAAGCGAGACGTGGAGTTCACGATTGACCTTAGTCCTGGTGCAGCGCCAGTGTCTAAAGCTTACAATCCAATGGCACCAGTGGAATTGGAAGGAGTTAAGAAGCAAGTTGGTGAATTACTTGAGAAGGGTTGGATTCGAAGCAGCAACTCGCCTTGGGAGCTCCAGTTCTTTTAGTAAAGAAGAAGGATGGCACGAGAAGGATGTGCATTGAGTATCGAGAATTGAACCGGGTGACTATTAAGAACAAGTACCCGATCCCTCGCATTGGAGGACTTTTGAGCAGCTTAGTGGCGCGAGAGTATTCTCGAAACTGGATTTGCGATCCGGATATCATTAGGCCCTGCAGATGGTGAGACAGGAGAAGCTTTATGCGAAGATGAGTAGTGCGAATTCTGGCTGGAAGAAGTGAAATTTCTGGGACATGTCGTGTCGGGTGATGGAATCGCCGTCCATCCCGAAAAGATTGCAGCAGTTCGAGATTGGCCTATTCCAAGGAATGTAGCTGAGATAAGAAGTTTCCTTGGATTAGCCGGATACTACAGGAGATTTGTGGAGAACTTTGCTCGTTTGGCAGAACCGCTGACCAAGCTTATGCGTAAGGAGGTACCTTTTGTATGGACGGATAAGTGTGCGTTGGCTTTGAGACGTTGAAGCAGAAGTTGATAACCGCCCCTATCCTGACCGTACCAGACAGTTCCGGAGGACTGATGATTCATAGCGACGCATCTGGGAAAGAATTGGGATGTATTTTGATGCAGCATGGGAAGGTCGTAGCATACGCATCAAGACAACTGAAGACCCATGAGAAGAATTATCCAACTCATGACTTGGAGCTTGCGGCTGTGATTTTCGCTTTGAAGATTTGGAGACACTACCTTTTGGGCGTAAGAGTCGAAGTTTTTACAGATCATAAGAGCTTGAAGTACGTGTTCACGCAGAAGGAGTTGAACATGAGGCAACGCAGATGGTTGGAGCTGACGGCCGACTACGACCTTGATCTTAAGTACCATCCGGGAAAAGTTAACGTCGTGCCAGATGCGCTAAGTCAGTTACCAGCAATTCAGGTATTGACCGCACAAAGGGAGATCATTGCGGATTTTCGGAGATTTGACTTGGAGGTTGTGCTACCACATGCTACGGGACAGTCGATGCAGTTGCAAGTACAGTCGTCCTTAGTTGAGAAGATTAAAACAGCACAATCGCAGGATCCTAGACTACAAAAGTTTCGAGAGCAGGTTGAAGCCGGACTACGAACAGATTTATTGATCCACGAAGATGGTTCGTTGAGGTATGGTAGCCGTGTGTGTGTGCCAAAAGGGGATGTGCATGAAGAGCTTATGAAGGAGGCACACAATTCAGTTTACTCTGTACATCCAGGAGGTACAAAGATGTACCAAGATATTCGACAGCATTTCTGGTGGGAAGGCATGAAACGGGAGATTGCTCGCTTCGTGGCTAAGTGCTTGGTATGTCAGCAAGTCAAGGCTGAACACCAAATGGTTGCTGGTTTATTGCAACCATTTCCGATTCCTCAGTGGAAGTGGGAACATATAACCATGGATTTCATGACGGCTTTACCGCGGAGTCCAAAAGGCAACAATGCAGTATGGGTGATTGTTGATCGGTTGACCAAGGCAGCTCACTTTATTCCTTTTCGGGTTGGTCAATCAATAGAGACTTTGGCAGAGCGGTACATGCAGGAGATCATAAGATTGCATGGAGTACCAGTGAGCATCGTGTCCGATCGGGACACTCGGTCCTTATCACACTTCTGGAGGAGTTTACAGGAAAGTTTGGGGACTCGATTGAAGTTTAGCACAGCTTATCATCCTCAAACTGATGGTCAGTCGGAGAGAACGATCCAAACTCTTGAGGATACGTTGAGAACATGCAGGTTGGACTTCAAGGGGTCTTGGGAGGATCATCTACTTTTGGTGGAGTTGTCTTACAACAACAGTTTTCAGGCAACTATTCAGATGGCTCCATTTGAAGCTTTGTATGGTCGTAAATGCGGTTCACCTGTTTGTTGGGACGATATCGGTGAATGAAGATTATTGGGAACAGATTTGGTTGTGCAGACAGTTGAGAAGGTTAACCCTATCAGGAAGCATATGAAGGCAGCTCAAGACAGACAGAAAAGTTGGGCCGACACGTCAAGAAGACCTCTAGAGTTCGCCGTGGGTGATTTGGTATTCCTGAAGATATCACCGACTAGAGGGGTGATTCGCTTTGGAAGTCGGGGAAAGCTTAGTCCTCGATTCGTCGGACCCTTCGAGATTTTGGAGCGTGTTGGAGAGGTATCGTACCGGTTGGCGTTACCACCGTCATTAGCAGGAGTTCACGATGTGTTTCATGTGTCTCAACTACGGAGGTATGTTCGTGATGAGACTCATGTCTTGGATCATTCGGAGTTGACTGTACGAGAGGACCTGACTTTTGAGGAGCGACCAGTTGAAATCAAGGATCGAAGAGAAAAGGTTCTTAAGAACAAGGTTACCCCTCTTGTGCTAGTTTCTTGGGGTAATCGATCGCATGGAGAATCCACTTGGGAACGAGAAGATGAAATCCGGCAGAAGTTTCCTCACCTTTTCTTGTAGTTATCTATCTTGTATTCTTGGAATTTCGAGGACGAAATTCTATTGTAGTTGGGTATGATGTAACACCCGAGCCCAATAATACTATCTCTATTACTAGTTGAGGGTTATATATTGCTCATTTCCAATTATCTTGATTGTTTGGTGCTTTTTGCAAAATTTTAACCGGTTAAGTCATTTTGGCACATAACAAATTTTAACTCCTAAAATGAAATTAAAAATATTCATCTTGGCCTACTTGACACCCCAAGCCTCGTGGTAGCGTCCGTGCATTGTGTTCTCGTCCCGTTCAGTGAAACGGACGAGTTTGGATGGCTACGTGCACGCACGTGTGTCCGTTTTGAGAGTATGCTTTTTAATCATAAAACATTTCATTTTAAAATTTGGAACCCGCTTAAAATCCTATTATTTGAATTTCGAATTTTTGGACCCAATCCGGGCGCAATTTGGAAATGTTTCATTTGGCGCCAAAATCCCAAATTTTAATATTATTAAAACCATCACATATATTTTTCTAACTAACCTGATATCTTACTGTTCATTACCTATCTTTTAAATCTTTAAGTTAAGCATATAATATTTTTACAATCTTTTATATCCTTCTCAATTTATTCTCTAAGCCAATCACAACCTCCCCTTTAACCCCGTGGGCCCTACTTTCTCTCTCTCTCTCTCCACTTTTTCCTCTCTCTCCCTCTCCCTCATATATTCTCTCGTACTTCTCTTTATCATTCTTTCTCTTCTTCCTTCATGTCTCGTTTCTCATTTTTTTGAACTGTTCTTTTGTTACCGGAATTCCGTCGTGCCGGTGACGTTTCTCGACGTTCCAGCGAGATACCCCGACTCGTGTGGTTCCTTTGTTCGTCGTTTGGGTTCATTCCGTGAACCGTGCGCCGTCGCGAGTTTTCCCCGCCGATGGTTAACGTTCCGTTTTCCCGATTCGCGACCCATCGAGGCAAGTTAATCTTGCTACATGCTATATACTTTTATAATCTTCATTTTATAATATTATACATTTGAAAATCTTATAGTTTACATATGAAATGTCGTTGAAAAATCGGATATGACAAATCTGAAATTTACTGTACACCTTATCTTATAAAATTCATTAGAAATCATAGAAAAATCATTAGTATACGTTCTTTAGTTCGTTACGAAGCTAATTCAGAATACTATAACTCTATGAAATATTTACTTGCAAAATAAATTGTTTAATTAATGTAAAATGCAAATGAACACGTCTCTAATCTGCTGTCCAGGGAAATTCCAGCAGCAAACTTTCAACTTCGAATATTCATAACTTTTCGTAGGGATAACCTGAGATGCTTATACTTATAAAACTGAAAACCTTATTGAATTATCTTTGTTTTGGTATAAGATACATCCATTTTGGAGAAAGTTTGTTATTTTTAAGCTATTTTACAAATTAGGGCGACGCTGAATTTCTGAACGGAACCTTCTTGTGCATGGTTAATCAATACCGCTTTTATAGTTATTAATCGCTTTGAATATGCTATCCATATTAATATTATTATATCAATATTTATATCACATATTGCTTAGTTCAAATTCATGTAACTCCATTACATATATTATCGATATTGTTTCGTCTTGTGGCTTTTGCACCTCAAAGGTGCGTGAACCGGATTAATAAGAGAATACAAACATCACTGTGTTCACATAGAATAATATTTGTTATTTATTGTTTCCTGCTACTGTTCATTATTTGTAACTATACCTGTTATCAGCATATACCTGATTGCATTACATATTGACCGATCTTGATACACCTGACACATGTGCTGATACACCTGACACAACACCCTGTACATATCGACTCTACCTGTTGTAAGTAACCTGACCTGTTACCTGATCTCATGCCTAATGCCGACAAACCTAACCATTCCTGCTGTCGATCCAGACAGACCTACCTTTACTTGACTTGTGTTGGCATTAGTCCTTGACTACTGAATACCTGACTGACATACATAGTTTGGGGGTATGGGGAAATCAAAGGTGAAACCGACTTGTAACTCAACAGTTCGATACATTGTTCTGATCAGTCTTACGGGCTTGGCCAGCTCCGGAGTGTTGATGCTGACATCACTCATCTATCCTACTACCTTTTACTGCTTAGCGGCACGTCTCGGATTCAGCCCCGAGGATCATGACCGTGGTCCCGGGCACGCACGGGATACTATTGAGTTACATCGACGATTCATCAATTGGTTTCAAAGACTATAGAGTAGAAAACCCGATAGGACAGCTTAGTCACCATTGCACATTTCCCTGCTCTGTTATTTCTTAGTACTGCTTTATTCATGTTCATATTTGCATTGCTTATCACCATGTTTACATTATATACTTGATGTCATGACGCGCTGACGTCTGGGTTTTGCATGGCCCAGATTCTTTACCACTGTCGCCGACCGTGCAGGAGTACTTCAGCCAGCAGGCTGATTTGAGTTCTATAGTGGTTAGTTTGTTTATTGCATTTTATTTCCAGGTGCGATCCCGCATTATGGGGCGTACCTTTCTATGATTATATTGGATCATTTGCTTCCGCACTTATTGTTTATTGATTCTTGTTATTATGGATTTGGACATGTATTAGATTAGCTTATTATCTTGTTCTTGATATCCTTACAACCGTAATGTGACTGTGGATGGATACTTCCTACCCACAGGTAGCATGGTTGGCTATGTCACGTGCCAAATCTTGCGTACTCTGGGAAGCGGGGCGTGACATAAACATTCCCAGATTATACCGTGTAAATATTTAGACAAAACAAACAGTACAGAAACTTATAAAATACCAACACAAAGCTACAGGAGAAAAACCAACACCAAAACCCACAAGGGGGCCGACGTCGCCGGAATTTAGGCGTATGTCGCCGGATGGACTAGGGAGTTGGGGGCTCGTGTTTTGAGTGAAGTTCTCTAGTTTGTCTCATTATAGTTTTGGTCTTGCTAGTTTTTAGTGATTACAGATAGTGGTTCCAGACTCAAATTCAGTAGGCTAAATATCACAAAATCCCAGTTTATGATACGGCACAAACTAAACATGCTACGTGATGATATTATGAGTTAACTGAACTTAAGTTAATCTGAGCTAACTCTATTCTGGTCGTAACGGTAAAAAAAGAACTCATGATACGATATATCCGTGTCGTATATAGGATTTTAACTCCAAAACTGATATTAGCTTGCAGATTTTCTATACTGCTAAGACAACTTAAATAAACAATACCAAATATCCTAACACCTATGCAGAGACCTACCCTCAAAACCACAACACCTAAATCCCTCAAAAAACCGACGAGCTCGGAATTACCCTATATGTCGCCGGCCAAAATCCGAGCTACATAGTTCGTCTTCCTAGGGTTTATTCTAGGTCCATTTTATAAGGTGATGGCATGCATGCCTAAAAATATATAGACTTATAGAGGTGTAGCTTCCAGTTCCACATGGTGCATTGCATATCTTAGGTGTCACAATGATTAATGATATCTGCCGACGCCCAACATTTAGGTATCACAAATGGTTGAATTGGACCTACTGATTAATGAGGCAGCAAGGAACAGAGAAATTAGTTAGATTTGGTAGCTAGTAATTAATGAAACGATATATAAATGATCAACTTTGAAGGTTTAATAGTAAAAGAAAATCTTAGGTGTCACTATAAGATGAGAACGGGCAATCAGACATCACGACTCTTAATTGGGCCCTGACAATGTAACGGAGCATTTAAAATTTTGGATGATGGAATTTTTAAGTTAATTATCCGCTTAAAATGTGGACCTGACTGCATTTAAAATTTGATTCTAATTCTTCAGTATTGCAGCTCTGTAAATTTCATTCAGTCTTTCATGTTGGATTAAATATTCAATTGTTTGCTTTTAACTCATTTTCAACCACTATATTCAATTCTTCTCTTGGATGGTGACATCTCTTTTAGAAATCTATCCGGCGAGAGAGACCTTTCCATTCGGAGAAGAAATCATCCCAAATATTCAAAGGGATCGGTTTGTTCTCATCGTAGTGGTGCTAATACAAGAAAGGTATAAATATTCGGACCAATTGGGCGTTCACATGTGAAAACAATGATAGGATTCCACTTGTGTCAAAGAAGAGAAATCGAAAAGAGAAACAGTTCGATAAGAGCAGAGAAGAGAGCTAAACATTCTCTACACAAAACTATTCTCCTACATGTGTTGCTTTATGAGAGAGAGAGAGAGAGAGAGAGAGAGGAGCCACAGGTGGTGAGGCGGGGAGGGACGGGGGGCTGCGGGGTTGTTTTGATACGGGCATCCTTGAATTGAGGACATGGGAAGGATGTAGTGGGTAGCTGCTATGCTTCCCGTGCTGTTTTGGAATTTCTGCCCCGACATATCTTGTCAATTAAAACACCAAACTATGGTCCCTCTTATTTTATCCAATCCAAATTTGGCCGCTGAATTGGATAGCACTAAATAGGAGCCGGTTAATAATAGCACACACCCCGGATAGCCGCTGAATTGGATAGCACTAAATAGGAGCCGGCTGGCGGACGACCGACGATGGATAGACGGTACCGGTCGGCCGGTGGGTGGGTGCGAGGAAGACCGGCGGTAGATGGTCATCGCTCATTCATGTTAGGCGGGAATATTTCGTGGTAATCTGGAATAGACACATGTTTTGGAGGGATTATGATTACAATGAAATGGGGTCATTTCCTATATTTCCTGAAATATCTTTTACATATAAATAAGCATGTTAATATTTTATGGTAATATAAAATTACCACATAAATTACCTCCAACCAAACACATTCTAAGCCATTCTCTTTGCAGCAAACTCAATATATAGAGATCTCACCCCTGCAGCCTTTGCTTCAACTAAATCCCTCACTTCTTCCATTTCATCTGCTCTCAACCCATTTCAAAGCAATAATGTTGAACCTACGACTCGACATTTCCAAAAATGTGCTTGCTTTGCCTATGCACAACTTGAGTTCCCTCAAAATGGTTAGTTATCTCTTTTTCTAAATGGTTGATTTTTCTATAACATATATAATCTCTGTTTCTCTTTGAACATGCAGAAGCCTGAAAGGATCTCATCCCTTCAAACCAAAACTAAGCCATGCAATGCAATCCTTGCTTCCCCGTTGGAATTAACCGAAAACTCGCGAAGATCTTCAGACTATCACCCTACCATATGGGAGCATCAACTCATTGAATGTATTCATAGCCCATATGATGATGATTCAAAATTCAGAGAAAGGATCGAGGGATTGAAGAAAGAGGTGAAGAAATTAGTTAAGGAAACTACAGAGGAGCCATCAGCTAAGCTTGAGCTTATTGATTCTATAAGAAGGCTTGGTGTTGCTTATCATTTTGAGGAGGAGATTAAGGATGCAATGTCTAGATTTTATGTCGATGGATTAGAGAAGCTTTGTGGACTGAAGGAGACTTCACTTTGCTTTAGGCTCCTTAGAGAATATGGTTACAATGCTTCCACTGGTAAGAAAAAGCAATTCTTGTTATATATATATATGTCGCATGGAAGTGAATATTCTCATGGCGTCGAAAAAATACACCCTCAATGATTTTTTCCGACGATCGGCACCCATCATTTTCATCTTCATCGTTTAAGATATAGATATACCAAAATTTCATGTGGTTCTACCATTTCTTCACCGTTGAATTAGTAATGTAAAAAATTATATTTCTCTTCCTTCTAATAATTTAGATATCATTATCTAAGTCATCCCTTTCCTTTTCATTCATAGAAATGCCTATAAAACTTTATTCTAAAGGGTTTTTTACTAAATGGTCCCTCAAAACTTGATTAATTACTAAAATAAACCAATACTTGATAATTACTATTTATCCCCCAAAATATTGAATAATTTTTAAAAGGTCCCTCGACTTATCAAAAATACCGTCTTTCTTTTATTCCGTACGACATCTAACAAAGGTATGTCGGGACGAGAGTTTTAAAGCCTCCAAACCCCTCTCTTATATCTAAGATCCCTAAGTTTGGCCTCAAATCAAAATTAGGTAATCCATTGATTTGGGGCCGAACCTGGCGATTTAGATGTAAGAAGAGGTTTGGAGGCTTCAAAACTCTAGTCCCAACATCTCTTCATTAGATGTCTAACGGAATATAAGAAAAACAATCTTTTTAGCAAGTCGAGAGACCTATTACAAATTATTCAATGTTTTAGGGGAGTAAATAGTAATTATCAAGTATTGATTTTTTTTTCTATTAATTACCCAAGTTTTGAGGTATCATTTAGTAAAAACCCCGATTCTAAAACATATATATTTAAATCACATCCGCCGAAAAACTAGGTATTTATATTAACTTAAACTCTGTGACTTGTGAAAATAGATGTCTTCAATAAGTTCAAAGATGGGGAGGAATTCAAGAAATGCTTGACCCAAGATACGAAGGGTTTGTTGAGCTTATAAGAAGCTACACATCTTGCACTTCCTGAGGAGCAGATACTAGATGAAGCTAGGGAATTCAGTGTGAAGCATCTACAAGGTCTAAGTGAAGATGTTTTGAATATCGTTGAGCAAGTGAGGTATTCTCTTGAGGCACCTTTGTATTGGCTGTTGCCAAGGGTTGAAGCAAGGCATTACATAGATGTCTATGAGAGAGAAGAGGACAAAATTTCTTGCTTGCTTGAGCTAGCCAAGCTAGATTTCAATGTTGTTCAAGCCTTGCATCAAAGGGAGGTAAAGGACTTGTCAAGGTAAGCTACTAATTAAGAGTATATTTCCAATATAAAAAAAACGAAAAAGAAAAGAAAAGTGAAAGACAGAATTAAAAAATAAAAAATAAAATGTCGAGATGTGTTTGAGAATAGTCCCACATTGGAAATACTATCATAGGTACATAGGTATAAGATATAAGATGGGACAAATTTCTATAAGGTTTGAATAGTCTTATTGATAGAATCCATTTATATCAAAAGCCTCTGTACATTCAAATATATGATCATCCATTTATTTTGTACTTTAATAACACTTCTAAGAGAGAGACTATGCTCTTAAGATATAAGATGAGACAAACCTTTTGTACTTTAATAACACCTCTAAAATATAAGATGAGACAAACCTTTTGTATTTTAATAACACCTCTAAAAGAGAGACTACATGCTCTTAAGATATAAGATGAGACAAACCTTTTGTACTTTAATACTTTAACAACAACTCTAAGAGAGAGACTACATGCTCTTAAGATATAAAATGAGACAAAGCTCAACAAAACTCGAGTTTTATTGATTGAACCACTTTATATCAAAAGCCCGTGTATGCATTCATATAAATAAAATATATAATCGTCCCCCTCATTTGTATATAATTAAATTTAATAGAAAACAACAACAACAACTAAGGGTTAGATTTGAGTATAAAAACTTTACAGTCGTAGTAAGAATCATATATATGATTCAGTATTCTAACATGTGTCTACATTACAGGTTGAGCGTCTTTTTATACGAGATGGGAATCCGAGATTTATATTGCGGGCTTTTTTTTCTTCTTTTTTTCTTTAAATGTGAGCCCAATATTTAGAACTTGGGTTGTTGAGATTAGGGATAGCAATTTTGCCCTGCCTCGTATCCGTTCCAATCAGGGTTGGGATTTTGACCATTGACCGGGGCACAGGGCTGGAATGGTGAAGACCAGACCTCTAATTAGCGGGGATGGGACGGGGATGGTATTAGCAATGTCCGTCCCGTACCCCTTCCTGTCCCGTCCCGCGGTGTAGATAATTATGCACAATATTATTTACAGCATGTTTGCATGTGGCTTTAATGCTTAAACTTAAATGTTTTTTTTATTTAGGGGTTGTTTTACAGATTGTAAGAGTTTAATAATTATTGTTATTTATGATATGACTTAAATTTAATGGTTAAAAATGAATATTTTGATCAAGTTATCTTATCAATTGAAATATAAACACTTGAAAATGAATGATTGCAAATATGATGGGGTGGGACGGGGTCCACGCGGGGACTTGGGTTCCCCGATGGGACGGGAATGGGGTAGATTTTGTCTGTCCCGACGGGGCATAAGGCGGAGATGGGATGAGGTTTCATATATGCGGGCGTGGACGGGATGGGCAATCCCCGGCCTGACCCGCCTGCCCCATTGCCATCCATAGTTGAGATACAATCTAATTTCTATGTATTACAACACATGTCCACAACTCCAAACATCTGACCTAGTGGGTAAGAATTTAAGATGGTATTAGAACAAGTAGGTAAATAAAAAGCAGACTAATAAAATACCGGTGCACAAAAATTTCAGATTTCAGTTAAAAAATGGATGCTCTATCTGGAGAAGCACGGTAGAGTTTATAAAAATTTAAGAAATTCTTTTGTAGTTGGGTATGATGTAACACCCGAGCCCAATAATACTATTTCTGATACTAGTTGAGTGTTATACATTGCTCATTTCAATTATCTTGCTTGTTTGGTGATTTTGCTAAATTTTAACCGGCTAAGTCATTTTTCGCCTATAACAAATTTAACATCTAAAATGAAATTAAAAATATCCATATTGGCCTACTCGTCACCACTAGTCGCGTGGTAGCGTCCGCGCGTCGAGATTTCATCCCGTTCGGTGAAACGGGCAAGTTTGGACGGCTACGCGCGCGTGCAAGTGTCCGACTTGGGGGCATGCATTTTAATCATAAAACATCTCATTTTAAAATTTGGAACCCGCTTAAAATTCTATTATTTGAATTTCAAATTTTTGGGCGCAACCCGGGCGTGATTTGGAAATGTTTCATTTAGCGCCGAAATGCCTATTTAATTAAATATACTAAAACTATAATATATATATTCAAAACACAACTCTGTTACTTAGATAACTAATTAATCCTTTAAAATCTTTTCTTAAAATTTGTCCTGGCCAATCACGAGGGGTTTAAACCCTCGTGGGCCCCGCCTCCTTCCCCATCTCTCTCTCTCTCTCCCCACAGTAATCTCTCTTCCTCTCTCTCTCCTGAAATCTCTCTCTCTATCTCTTTATTTATTTTTCCTGCAGCCTCGTCTTCACGAGAAACCCCATCGACGAACCCCGAACCCTAGCTTCGTCGTGCCGTCGCCGCCGCAGTCCCCGCGCCGACGAGATCGCCACCATCTTCCTCGCCTCCACAGCCTCGACCGCACCCTTCCTCCGCTTCTCCCTCCTTCAGCGCCTGCCCCCGACGCCACGCTACCTACGCGCTGTACTGCTGTCGCCGCCGCCTCCCATCGCCGCCGACCACTCCTCATCGCCATCGCCATCTTCCCCTCTCCTCTGCGCTCCATCCAGCACTCAGGACCCTGCAATACAACCCCAGAAGGACCAGACCCGAGCCCAAACCCTAGGCAAACCCTAGCTCTTCGAAAACTCGTCACCGGCGTCCCTCACCGCCGTCAATCTCACTGTTACTGGTAGCACACCCCCTGCACGCAATCCAGTAAGCTATCCCTCATTCTTCTTCTTCTTCTTCTCATCCTGTCCTTTCTATTCTCTTTTGTCTAACTTTTTCTAGAGTTGGTTCACTGTTGTGTTAGATCTCCGGATTCCGACCGTGCCGGCGAGGTTTCCCGACGATTCAGCAGTGACCCCTGACCTGCGTGTTTCCACCGTGCGTTGTTTGGACTCGATCCGCGACCCGTGCATCCGTCGCGTGTTTTCCGCCGACGTTGCGTTCGTGTTTTCCGGTTTGCGAAACCGTCGAGGCAAGTATCCGAATACTTGCTCTAACATGCTACTATACAAGATCGAGTCTTGCTATACCTTTAATCATTATATTATTTAATATAACAACACAGTGATGGTAATATCGATTATAGTATAACTTAGAATTGATGGTTGCAATTATCATTAACATTGAATCATTATAGTAGATTCATGTAATTATCTGGTCTGCTATTAATCCATGCTTTTAACTAACTAAATCATTTAAATCGTCCTTGCTTTTAATTGTTAGATCATCCATGTGACAATTACTTAGGCTTTAGTTTTAATTTCATATAGCTTCATTACTTCCTGTTATTGATATTGCTCTACCTTGTGATTATTGCACCCCAAGGGTGCTCGAACCTGTTAATAAGAGAATACAAAGCACCACTGTGATTACATGAACTAATATTGTTATTTACTGTTTCCTGCTGTTGTTCCTTATTCGCTTCTATACCTGTTATGAGCATACATTCGATTGCACTACATTTTGACCTGACCTTGCTACGCATGACATATATATACATACCGACTCAACCTGTTGTACCACGATATGACTTGTTACCTGATCTCATGCCTAATGCCAACAAACCTGACTTGGGGTCCTCATGGACCATACCTGTTGTCTAACCAGACAAACCTGACCTGTTACCTGATCCTGTGTTGGCATTAGTCCTTGATTACTGAATACCTAACCTGACATACATAACTTGGGGGTATGGGGAAATCAAAGGTGAAACCGACTTGTAACTCAACAGTTCGATACCTGTTCTGATCAGTCTTACGGGCTTGGCCAGCCCCGGAGTGATGATGCTGACATCACTCGCCCATCCTGCTACCCATTACTGCCTAGCGGCACGTCTCGGATTCAGCCCCGAGAATCTTGACCGTGGTCCCGGGCATGCACGGGATACTATTGAGTTACATCGACGAGTCACCAATTGATTTCAAAGACCTTAGAATAGAAAACCTGATAGAACAGTTTAGTTACCCACTACACACTACCCTGCACTGTTGTTCCATATTACTGCTTATTCTTGTTTACTTTCTGCATTGCTTATTACCATGTTCATATTATATTATTGGTTGACATGACGCGCTGACGTCTGGGTTTTGCATGGCCCAGATTCTTTACCACTGTCGCCGACCGAGCAGGAGTACCTCAGCCAGCAGGCTGATTTGTAAGTTCTGTAGTGGTTAGTTCATTTATTGCATTTTAATTCCAGGTACGATCCCGCATTATGGGACGTACCTTTCTATTATTGTATTGGATCATTTGCTTCCGCACTTATTGTTTATTGACTCTTGTTATTATGAATTTGGACATGTGTTAGATTAGTTTATTATCCTGTTCTTGATATCTCTACAGCCGTAATGTGACTGTGGATGGATACTTCCTACCCACAGGTAGCATGGTTGGCTATGTCACGTGCCCAATCTTGCATACTCTGGGAAGCGGGGCGTGACAAAAGAGATGAAAAGAAGAGAGAGAGAGAATCGACCCTCTAACCTTCTGCAAACAAAAAGACAGAGGCTATCAAAACAACAGGGAATTTAATTCTCTAAAAGAAGAAAATTTCTCTCCTTTCCAACTCTAGGTAGAAGAAAACACAGAGATCAAAATATCTCTTTGCCTAGTGTAAACGGAAGCAAGGGTTTAACCCTTCAAGAAAAGAACTTAGTTCTTTCTCTGATTTGAGATTTGTAAGGCAAATCTTCCTACAACTTGATCATTTAATTCTCATCGGAGAGATTCCGTTCTTCAAACTCAAATCTAGAAGAAAAGAACCAGGTTAAAAAGATAGAGAAAAAAGAGAATTTATGCTCTAAGGAATTTAATTCTTCTAGGGTTTAACCCTACGTAAAGAACTTAGTTCTTATATAAAAAAGGGGGAAATTAGTTCCTAAATAAAAATGATCTCAGATCTTCAAAGCTGAGATCTAGGTGATCATTAATGGCCAAAATACTATTAACAGAGATAAAATCTCTGAAAGAAAAGAATTTGGCGCCTCGCGTGCTTCCCACGTGAGTGCCCAAAAACAAAGAAACTCATTTGCACTGATTGGGCAGCCACTAAAACAAAGCAACCCAGCATCCGAAAAATAAAGTAATCATGTGAACTACACGTGAGCTACAAAAACAAAGGCTGAATGCCTCACGTGCTTTTCACGTGAGCGACAGAGTTCCAAACAAATGCTTAGCACTTTAGTATAGAGGAAAATGGCTGAACAAACAGAACCCAAATAAGTGCTTAGCACTTTGAATAAAATAAAGGAAAAGAGAAAAGACTGAGCAGACCAAGCCTAAAATGGCTAAAAGTCTCTCTGAAGTTTCTTGCAGCCGAGCCCAAATGCTCTGTTGTTGGATCTTAATAAAATTTAATGATCCTAAAAATATTGCTATATTGATCTTAGTCTCAAACAGGACTAACGTATCCTTAGTTAAAGCAAATTGAGCCCAAATGCTCACATATTTAAGTTGATCTTAATCTCAAACTAGATTAATGGTCCTTAAATAAAACAAAATATTTTTGAACTAGAGAAATATATAACCTAAGTTCAAAACCCAAATTCATAAATATACGGATTTGGACTAATCCGGGCCCTGCGGGCAACGACATAAATTAGTCTCCGTATACAATCCACGGGCAACCTTAACAAACAAAATAACACATGAAACGAAATGAACTTCCGGAGAAGGAGAAAGTGGTTATCATAATGCAGCAACGTAATTAACTGCAGGAGCTTGCACCTGCAGGAAATAGCGTCCCTACAATCAAAAAACCCTCACAAATAAGGGGGAATCAGATGAAGTTTACTACAATGGTTGTATCTATCCAAACCTCTGATATATGGTGTCATAAATCAACTTGGTATTTTCGGAGAGGTGGATGGATATATCCAAATAGCATCCGCCCCCAAATTCAGGCTAGACGTCCTAATGTCTCGGTTCGGTCTTTCGGCGGTAAACAGATTCTGGTACGCCCGGTGGGACCTCTTCTTCTTTCCACTCCACACTTCATATGTCGTGTTTCGCGAACAAAATCGCGGTTCGCTATGGTTGCCTTTGGATTCGAGGTACTAAAATTTGATATCTTACTCATGTCTAGAGAAAGTCAATGGCTTCCCAATGCACCTCTTGCAACAGCAACTTCCGTTCCACCCCAACTGGAGGAGTGATTTATTGGCCCAACACGGTATCTATTTTCTCAATACTGGGTGGGTGCGAGGAAGACCGGCGGTAGATGGTCATGGCTCATTCATGTTAGGCGGGAATATTTCGTGGTAATCTGGAATAGACAATTGTTTTGGAGGGATTATGATTACAATGAAATGGGGTCATTTTCTATATTTCCTGAAATATCTTTTACATATAAATAAGCATGTTAATATTTTATGGTAATCTAAAATTACCACATAAATTACCTCCAACCAAGCACATTCTAAGCCATTCTCTTTGCAGCAAACTCAATATATATAGAGATCTCACCCCTGCAGCCTTTGCTTCAACTAAATTCCTCACTCTTTCCGTTTCATCTGCTCTCAACCCATTTCAAAGCAATAATGTTGAACCTACAACTCAACATTTCCAAAAATGTGCTTGCTTTGCCTATGCACAACTTGCGTTCCCTCAAAATGGTTAGTTATCTCTTTATCTAAATGGTTGATTTTTCTATAACATATATAATCTCTGTTTCTCTTTGAACATGCAGAAGCCTGAAAGGATCTCATCCCTTCAAACCAAAACTAAGCCATGCAATGCAACCCTTGCTTCCCCGTTGGAACTAACCGAAAACTCGCGAAGATCTTCAGACTATCACCCTACCATATGGGAGCATCAACTCATTGAACGTATTCATAGCCCATATGATGATGATTCAAAATTCAGAGAAAGGATCGAGGGATTGAAGAAAGAGGTGAAGAAATTAGTTAAGGAAACTACAGAGGAGCCATTAGCTAAGCTTATTGATTCTATAAGAAGGCTTGGTGTTGCTTATCATTTTGAGGAGGAGATTAAGGATGCAATGTCTAGATTTTATGTTGATGGGTTTGTGAATCTCAGTGGATTGAAGGAGATTTCACTTTGCTTTAGGCTCCTTAGAGATATATTATATATATACATATATAACAGTGTCCCATACCACTGATATATATCATCAAAGTAAAACGTCCAGAAAACTCATAAGATCAAATATAACATTCATATTACTGGTATTCACAATGCATAACAGATAATAAGGTAAAGTGCGTAAATAAATCATACAAGCAAATAAACGTATCAATTCTACTGTGGATGGCAATATTAATGATGTGTAGTGTAACATACGCGTCGGTGCTCGTACAATATGGCAACCATTAATAATTGTGCAAGTGTTCTAAAGGTGTAATAGTCTACTCATATCAACATCTATATACGTATTACGGAGTATAACAGTTCTACAGTGACTTGGCAGTACCAATGAAATGTGGTGTAACATACATGTACGTGTTTGTGCAGTATAGTACTCATTGGTATTTGTGCAGTGTTCTATCAGAGTGTTAGTATTACAGAAACGTATACTATCGATAAATATAATGCGAACATATAAAGTAAATTTCAGCATAACTAATAACTGTAATTACCTGCTATGGGTTATATCATTATCTTTGAAAAGGAAACGAAACGTTGGTTTTGAGATAAGGAAGCTGCCTTAGATTAAAATAGATGTTCGTTTTGGAAATTGGCACCGCATCCTTATATTTTATCATTAAAATGGAAATGAATTGTAGTTTTTAAAAGAATATAGCTCACACAAGCATTACATCCTAAAACGGATATTAATCTAACTCTACGAGTCTAAAGGAACACTTGGCCGTTATTCGGCATATAAATCTCATCATATAATTCCTCGTATAATGTCTCACATTATCACTATATCTCAAATTTTCTCTAGTACGGCATGATCCTTCGTATCAACTTACCAAACCATCCGTAAACTATATGCACATGAGTATCATACTAGATGCAATTTAATTCAAATATCCATATCTTAATAAATTTCTAAAACTACTATATAACATAATACTATTTATAAGGTTTCGGGGGTGCTATACGCCATCCACCCGACTTCCCCCGTAGATATAAATCTACTCACCAACTTAATAAGATTGCTGAATTCCACGCTGCTAAGTTCGTCAACTCCGTCTCGGAATCCTTCGCGATCGCAACTATAATCGTATTTAAAATCATATCGATATAAATATCATATTGAAAACCAAAATAACGAGCTAAGTACCCGTAGGTTAGAACCTACAGTATACTTAACCCAAATACAACAATATGCCACTAAAATCTACGTATGAACGTCGATATTTCAGTCGCAGTACGAAATACGAAAAACCCGTATCGTAATATCGGAAATTTGATAAAACCTTTACTAAACTGTAACACCCTAGTTCGTTATACCATGACTTATTTGATTAATTAATATATTGGATGGCTATTTCTTGATTTATTGTTGTTATGGATGTGAATAGTGTAATTGGTATCTATATTTGCATCCGACCCGACCCGCTTACTGGAAATCCATCTTGATTTCTGTTTATAATTTATCCCGGCTAGTCATAAGAATCCGTGCACCTTCTTGTTCTATATCCTGTTTACCCGTATCATATATTGGGCATCTACATTATTTTAATAATAAAAATATAATCAAATAATATATTTTAAAAATACCTAGCATGACCTGTATCATACCCCTGACCTTGTGGGTCCATTAGTATATCGTGTTCTCATTCTGTTTATTGAAACAGACTCGTTTAGATCGCTACGTGCATTTTACGTGCATCTATTCTTGGGGGTATGCACTTTTATCAACCGGACATCGCATTGTGATTTTAACTTATCCGTATATTGTTTATATTTTAAAACTAGAAGTTTAGACACAACCCGGGAATTTTTCGAAATACTTTTGTTTTAGCCCAAAACCCCAAATTTATATATTATTATATTTCTAAACTAAATTTACTATCCAAACACTGTGCACGTTTTATAAAAATATATTATATTATATTATATGTTAATATATATATTATTATATTATATATTATTATAATATATATTATATTATATTATATTATATTATTAATTAAATTATTAAACCACCTCACCTTACCTACCGTTACAATCACGAATATATATATTATTATTATAATATATATTATATTATATATTATTATAATATATATATATATATATATATATATATTATTAATTATTATTATAAACTTACGTCTCCTTCAATCCTAATTCTTACCTGCAATCACGCCCGTAATCTCTGCCCTCTCTCTTTTTCTTTCTTCCTCCTCCAATCACGCCTCTAATCTCTCTGTCTCTCCCTTTCAATTTCTATATATATATATTTGAACCCTTCATCTACCTCACGTCTCTCTCCTCTTCCTTCTTCTTTTCTTTTTCTTCTTCCACGCCAACTGCAAATCCACGCCCGAGCCGTCACCCACGCCACCGTATGCATCCGTCATGCGATTCGTTCAGGCAAGTATTTTACTTGCTACATGCTAGTTACGGCTCGTTTGTTTACATCAAGGCAGTAATATTACTATCAATATTTTTTTTATGTTATTAAACCATTAAGAGTAATATATTAGTTGTAATGGTTGGTGTAGATTAATTAACATATTATTTGATAATGATAATAAATAATGTTATGATATCACTGCTTATTACTCGTGTATCCGTACTTTTACCGTGACTCAACACTTACTACAGCTTTAGTTTAGGCACCCGTGTGATATATATGCACTACCTGACCTGACCTGATCTACCACTGCTTAACTTGATACGTGATATTTTTCTAATGCCGACAATCCTGACTTGCTGTCCCGACGGATATATCCTGTTGTCTATTCAGACAAAACCTGTATCTGCTTGATTCTGTATTGGCGTTAACTCCAGATTTATCAATACCTGACTTGAACATATAAACTTGGGGGTAAGGGGAAATCAATGATGAAAGCTGACTTGTAACTCAACAGTTCGACGCTTATACTGATCAGTTTTACGGGCTAGGCCAGCCCCGGGATGATGTTGCTGACATCATTCATCTGTACATATTCCTGTTTAATGCCTAGCGGCATGTCTCGGTTTCAGCCCGAGAATCTGGACCGTAGTCCCGGGCACGCACGGGATACTATTGAGTTACATCGACGATTCCATAAAATTGATTTCACAAACTGTAGAATAGATAACCCGGTAGTTTAGTTCAGATTACTCATTGCACGTCACATATACTTATACTCTTCACTGTTCCATATCCGTGTTACTTGTTATACCCATATTATTGTTCATACTCATGCATGTATATCTTGTTACCTCCTGATTATATTCTATTATTTGATATTATGACGCACTGACGTCTGGGTTTTGCATGGCCCAGATCCTTTATCTCTATCGTAGGCTGATCAGGAGTATTTCAGCTACCAGGCCGAGCAGTGAGGATATTGTTAGTGTTTAGTTTAGTTTACTTTTCTTTCCGTACTTTCATTTCCTGTTGTGAGCCCGTATTTGGGACGTATTTCCAGATGTTATTGTTTATTGGATATATTGCTTCCGCATATTATGTATTGACTCGTTTATTCTGGCATATGGACATGTACTAGATAGTTTATTTTATTTTACTATTCATGATATCATATAGACAGCCAGAATGTGACTGTGGAGGGATATTTCCTAGCCACAGGTAGAATGGTTGGCTCTGTCACGTGCCGATCTTAGCGCACTCTGGGAAGCGGGGCGTGACAGGGTTTGTTTGGTATCAGAGATATAGGTTATAGGTTAATCGAGTTTGATTCTTTTGTAGTTGGGTATTGGACCCAATACACGAATCAGAATACTCGTATTTAGGAACATGTCCTGCCACCTTGTTATCGTGATTCTTGAATCATATCTTTCTTTTATCCTTCGTCTTGACGATATGCAAACAACTTTGCATCTCGGCTTGAAACTCTTTTGGCTCACTAATGTTTCTTCCTGTTTCTTGATTCGGATACTAGGATTTGGGCGACTTGAGTGGAGTTATGTGATTGTACCCATGAACTGCAGCATGGTTACAATGCGGTACTCTATTTAAGTAACTTGGAGTTCTGGTCTTGATTCATTTCCTTGCCCCATGGTCGTTAAATTGTCTTGCTTACAAGTTATTGTTTCATCGCCAGCTTGAATCATATTTACCGTGCTTTACCCTCTTCAGTATCTTGATTTCGGATGAAATCATCTTGGTATCTTACTTGTTCATGTTTTCCTCGCATTAGAATTATTCAATCTGGTGCATCCCTTTGTTTGTTGTTGTCTTGGGAATGGATTTTCGCGGCACTTTCCACGCTCATATTGATTGTAAGGAAAGGAAAGTGATTCTCTAGATTTCCGGACATCCGGAGTTTGTTTGCTGGAGGAAGCTGTTTTGTCGGGCCAGTCGAGTTTAGGGCTAGGCCGACAAATAAGGTTATTTCGTCGATGGAAGTTGATAAGGAAGAAACGCCGGCTATAATTTGAGAATTCATGGACGTGTTCGAAGACATCTCGGGATTATCGCCAAAACGAGATATGGAGTTCGCGATTGATCTTGTTCCTTGTGCAGCGCCAATTTCAAAGGCGTACTATCCAATGACACCAGTGGAGTTGGAAGAAGCCAAGAAGTAAGTTACTGAATTACTTGAAAAGGGTTGGATTCACAGCAGTGACTCACCTTGGGGAGCTCCAGTTCTTCTAGTGAAGAAGAAAGATGGCACAAAGAGGATGTGCATTGATTATCGAGAATTAAATCGGGTGACTATTAAGAACAAGTACCCGATCCCTCGCATTGGCGAATTATTCGAGCAGCTTAGTGGCGCGAGGGTATTCTCGAAGCTGGAATTGCGATCCGGATATCATCAAATTCGAGTTAAATCAGAGGATATTTGCAAGACTGCGTTCCGAACTCGATATGGGCATTAGGAGTATTTAGTGATGCCATTCGGAGTCACGAATGCACCAGCGATATTTATGGACTTGATGAACCGAATCTTTTCACCATTCTTGGACCAGTTTATAGTGGTGTTTATCGATGATATTCTGGTGTATTCAAGGAGCCAGGAAGAGCATGCCGAACACTAGAAGATCGCACTGCAAACGTTGAGGCAAGAAAAATTGTATGCAAAGATGAGCAAGTGTGAATTTTGGCTCGAAGAAGTGAAGTTTTTGGGGCACGTCGTATCCGGAAAGGGAATCGCTGTTGATCCTGAAAAGATTGTAGCAGTTCAAGCTTGGCCGATTCCGAAGAACGTAGCAGAGATCAGAAGTTTTCTTGGACTTGCCAGATACTACAGAAGGTTCGTAGAGAATTTTTCTCGTTTAGCTGAGCCTTTGACCAAGCTTATGCGGAAGGAGGTACCATTCGTATGGACGGATAGTTGTGCGTCAGCTTTAGAGGCGTTGAAGTAAAAAATTGATAACCGCTCCTATTCTGACCGTACCAGACGGTTCCGGAGGATTGGTTATTCACAGTGACGCATCTGGGAAAGGTTTATGGTGTGTTCTTATGCAGCATGGGAAGATTATAGCATACGCATCAAGACAATTGAAGAACCATGAGAAGAATTACCCAACTCATGATTTGGAGCTAGCAGCTATAATATTCGCTCTGAAAATTTGGAGACACTACTTGTTGGGCAAAAGGGTAGAAGTATTCACCGATCACAAAAGCCTAAAGTATGTGTTCACACAGAAAGAGCTCAACATGAGGCAGCGTAGGTGGTTGGAGCTGATGGCTGACTATGATCTTGATCTAAAATACCATCCGGGGAAAGTTAATGTAGTGCCGGATGCGCTTAGCCGATTGCCAGCAATTCGGATGTTGACCGCACAGAAAGAGCTTATCGATGATTTTCGGAGATTCGAGTTGGAGATCCTGCTACCGCACTCTTCGAGACAATTGATGCAGCTACAAGTACAGTCGTCATTGATCGATAATATTAAGGCAGCGCAATCACAGGATCCAAGATTTCAGAAGTTTCGAGAGCAAGTTGAAGCGGGACTTCGGACGGACTTGTTGATTCATGAAGATGGTTCGTTGCGATATGGTAGCCGTTTGTGTGTGCCGAAAGGAGACATTCGCGAAGAAGTTATGAAGGAGGCGCACAGTTCCGCATATTCCGTACATCCAGGAGGCACGAAAATGTACCGTGATCTACGACCGCATTTCGGGTGGGAAGGCATGAAAAGGGAAATCGCCCGCTTTGTAGCAAAGTGTTTGGTATGTCAGCAAGTTAAGGCTGAACATCAAAGGGTAGCCGGTTTATTGCAACCACTTCCGATTCCTCAATGGAAGTGGGAACATATAACCATGGATTTCGTGACAGCTTTACCGCGGAGTCCAAAAGGCAATAATGCAGTTTGGGTAATTGTTGATCGATTGACCAAGGCAGCTCATTTCATTCCATCTCGAGTTGGTCAGTCGACGGAAGCGTTAGCAGAACGGTACATACAGGAGATTGTGAGATTGCATGGAGTACCTGTGAGCATCGTTTCCGACCGTGATACCCGATTTTTATCGCACTTCTGGAGAAGCTTACAGGAAAGTTTGGGGACCCGATTGAAGTTTAGCACTGCTTATCATCCCCAGACAGATGGCCAATCAGAAAGAACGATCCAAACTCTTGAAAATATGTTGCGAGCTTGCATGTTGGACTTCAAGGGTTCGTGGGAGGATCATCTACACTTGGTGGAGTTTTCGTATAATAATAGCTTTCAGGCGACTATACAGATGGCTCCATTTGAAGCATTATATGGTCTCAAGTGTCGTTCACCTGTTTGCTGGGACGATGTCGGAGAGCGAAGGTTATTGGGACCAGATCTTATTGTGCAAACCGTGGAGAAAGTTAATACGATCCGGAAGCACATGAAGGCAGCACAAGATCGACAGAAGAGTTGGGCCGATACATCGAGAAGACCTCTGGAGTTCGCCATTGGTGATCTCGTATTCTTGAAGATATCACCGACTCGAGGAGTGATTCGTTTTGGGAGTCGAGGCAAGCTCAGCCCTCGATTCGTGGGGCCTTTCGATATTATTGAGCGCGTTGGAGAAGGAGCCTATCGATTGGCTTTACCACCTTCTTTGGCGAGTGTTCATGACGTGTTTCATGTATCTCAACTTCGTAAGTATGTTCGAGATGAAACACACGTACTAGATCATTCGGAGCTGAGAGTAAGGGAAACTTGACCTATGAAGATCGACCGATGTCGATTGTTGATCGAAGAGAAAAGGTCCTCAAGAAAAGGGTTATCCCTCTCGTACTAGTTTCATGGGGGAATCGCTCGCATGGAGAATTGACTTGGGAACGGGAAGACAAGATTCGATAGTAGTTTCCACACCTCTTCTCGTAGATTCATGTTTGGTTGTCTTTTCTTGTTTTGGGAATTTCGAGGACGAAATTCTTTTTGTAGTTGGGTATAATGTAACACCCTAGTTCGTTATACCATGACTTATTTGATTAATTAATATATTGGATGGCTATTTCTTGATTTATTGTTGTTATGGATGTGAATAGTGTAATTGGTATCTATATTTGCATCCGACCCGACCCGCTTACTGGAAATCCATCTTGATTTCTGTTTATAATTTATCCCGGCTAGTTATAAGAATCCGTGCACCTTCTTGTTCTATATCCTGTTTACCCGTATCATATATTGGGCATCTACATTATTTTAATAATAAAAATATAATCAAATAATATATTTTAAAAATACCTAGCATGACCTGTATCATACCCCTGACCTTGTGGTTCCATTAGTATATCGTGTTCTCATTCTGTTTATTGAAACAGACTCGTTTAGATCGCTACGTGCATTTTACGTGCATCTATTCTTGGGGGTATGCACTTTTATCAACCGGACATCGCATTGTGATTTTAACTTATCCGTATATTGTTCATATTTTAAAACTAGAAGTTTAGACACAACCCGGGAATTTTTCGGAATACTTTCGTTTTAGCCCAAAACCCCAAATTTATATATTATTATATTTCTAAACTAAATTTACTATGCAAACACTGTGCACGTTTTATAAGAATATATTATATTATATTATATATTATTATATATATTATTATATTATATATTATTATATTATATTATATAATATTATATTATTAATTAATTAAATTATTAAACCACCTCACCTTACCTACCGTTCCAGTCATGAATATATATATTATTATTATAATATATATTATATTATATATTATTATAATATATATATATATATATATATATATATATATTATTAATTATTATTATAAACTTACGTCTCCTTCAATCCTAATTCTTACCTGCAATCACGCCCGCAATCTCTGCCCTTTCTGTTTTTCTTTCTTCCTCCTCCAATCACGCCTCTAATCTCTCTGTCTCTCCCTTTCAATTTCTATATATATATATATTTGAACCCTTCATCTACCTCACGTCTCTCTCCTCTTCCTTCTTCTTTTCTTTTTCTTCTTCCACGCCAACTGCAAATCCACGCCCGAGCCGTCACCCACGCCACCGTACGCATCCGTCGTGCGATTCGTTCAGACAAGTATTTTACTTGCTACATGCTAGTTACGGCTCGTTTGTTTACATCAAGGCAGTAATATTACTATCAATATTTTTTTTATGTTATTAAACCATTAAGAGTAATATTTTAGTTGTAATGGTTGGTGTAGATTAATTAATATATTATTTGATAATGATAATAAATAATGTTATGATATCACTGCTTATTACTCGTGTATCCGTACTTTTACCGTGACTCAACACTTACTACAGCTTTAGTTTAGGCACCCGTGTGCTATATATGCACTACCTGGCATGACCTGATATACCACTGCTTAACTTGATACCTGATATTTTTCTAATGCCGACAATCCTGACTTGCTGTCCCGGCGGATATATCCTGTTGTCTATTCAGACAAAACCTGTATCTGCTTGATTCTGTATTGGCGTTAACTCCAGATTTATCAATACCTGACTTGAACATATAAACTTGGGGGTAAGGGGAAATCAATGATGAAAACTGACTTGTAACTCAACAGTTCGACGCTTATACTGATCAGTTTTACGGGCTAGGCCAGCCCCGGGATGATGCTGCTGACATCATTCATCTGTACATATTCCTGTTTAATGCCTAGCGGCATGTCTCGGTTTCAGCCCGAGAATCTGGACCGTAGTCCCGGGCACGCACGGGATACTATTGAGTTACATCGACGATTCCGTAAAATTGATTTCACAAACTGTAGAATAGATAACCCGGTAGTTTAGTTCAGATTACTCATTGCACGACACATATACTTATACTCTTCACTGTTCCATATCCGTGTTACTTGTTATCCCCATATTATTGTTCATACTCATGCATGTATATCTTGTTACCTCCTGATTATATTCTATTATTTGATATTATGACGCACTGACGTCTGGGTTTTGCATGGCCCAGATCCTTTATCTCTATCGTAGGCTGATCAGGAGTATTTCAGCTACCAGGCCGAGCAGTGAGGATATTGTTAGTGTTTAGTTTAGTTTACTTTTCTTTCCGTACTTTCATTTCCTGTTGTGAGCCCGTATTTGGGACGTATTTCCAGATGTTATTGTTTATTGGATATATTGCTTCCGCATATTATGTATTGACTCGTTTATTCTGGCATATGGACATGTACTAGATAGTTTATTTTATTTTACTATTCATGATATCATATAGACAGCCGTAATGTGACTGTGGAGGGATATTTCCTAGCCACAGGTAGCATGGTTGGCTCTGTCACGTGCCGATCTTAGCGCACTCTAGGAAGCGGGGCGTAACATTGCTGAATTCCACGCTGCTAAGTTCGTCAACTCGGTCTCGGAATCCTTCGCGATCGCAACTATAATCGTATTTAAAATCATATCGATGTAAATATCATATTGAAAACCAAAATAACGAGCTAAGTACCCGTAGGTTAGAACCTACATTATACTTAACCCAAATACAACAATATGCCACTAAAATCTACGTATGAACGTCGATATTTCAGTCGCAGTACGAAATACGCAAAACCCGTATCGTAATATCGGAAATTTGATAAAACCTTTACTAAACATATCCAGATTTTACCGTGTAAATATTTAGACAAAACAAACAATATAGAAACTTATAAAATACCCACACAAAGCTACGGGAGAAAAACCAACACCAAAACCCACAAGGGGCCAACGTCGCCGGAATTTAGGCGTATGTCGCCGGATAGACTAGGGAGTTTGGGGCTCGTGTTTTGAGTGAAGTTCTCTAGTTGTCTCATTATAGTTTTGGTCTTGCTAGTTTCTAGTGATTACAGATAGTGGTTCCAGACTCAAATTCAGTAGGCTAAATATCACAAACTAAACATGCTACGTGATGATATTATGAGTTAACTGAACTTAAGTTAATCTGAGCTAACCCTATTCTGGTTGTAACGGTAAAAACAGAACTCATGATACGATATATCCGTGTCGTATATAGGATTTTAACTCCAAAACTGATATTAGCTTCCAGATTTCCTATACTGCTAAAACAACTTAAATAAACAATACCAAACATCCTAACACCTATACAGAGACCTACCCTCAAAACCACAACACCTAAATCCCTCAAAAAACCGGCGAGCTCGGAATTACCCTATATCTCGCCGGCCAAAATCCGAGCTACATGGTTCGTCTTCCTAGGGTTTATTCTAGGACCATTTTATAAGGTGATAGCAATGTTTGGTTATGTTAAATATTATCTAAGCTACAACAGATCTTCACTGAGCCTATCTTTACCAAAATACGATATTTTACCGATATTACCTTACTATACTAATCCAGTATTGATTTAAAGGAACTACAAGTTTGGAAATTATACCTATCTAGAAGATCAACTGAAAGCTTCCTTCAAGATGTACAAGCACAACTTCCTAGCTTGAGGGTTGTGGTAAAGATCCCTAGTACCTTGCTTTTCTTCTTCTCTTTTGAAATTAGGAACATATTGAAAGTGGGTTTTAGTGATTGAAGAATTTGATAAGAGTTCAGTTTGAAGAAGCTAAGCAGTTCCTATGTGTGTGTGTGTTATGTAGAGAAAGCATGTGGTGGAGATTGAGAGGTGAAGGTGGCATGAGAAGAGTAGGAGGTGTAAGCATGAAAGGGGGTGGTATTTTCATGCAAGGATAAGGTGTGTGCATGAGGTGTACATACAAGAAGGAGGTTTCTTCATGATGATATGATACACCAAGGGTTCAAGATAACCTTAACCAAGTCCTGCCCCTTTTTACACATAAACCCTCACAAAATTCCAATTTCCATAATTAATTAAACTTTTCACAAAACCCTTTCATGACACTTCTTATTGTAAAAACAAACTATTTCTTTACTAATCTATTCTACCACATTTTAAAAGACCTTTTTATTACAAACACAATAAAATAAATGTTTTAATTAAATAAATAAAATAATTCGTTATCTAAAATATTTCAAAATGTTACAATATTCCCCCCTTAAGAAAATTCGGTCTCCGAATTTAAATTAAATGCTTTTCTTAAAATATTTTTCTTAATCCAATCTGCTCAAATTCAAAACAATTTTCCGGGGTCCAAATTTAAAACATACAATCCGCTCGATATAGTGGAACTCCAAAATCCCACACGAGCTAAAACGCATCGTAACGCAACCGTGTGCGTGAAATCTCAAAATATATAAAACTCACATAACTGTAAGTCTAGCGGACGCTATGAGAATTACTCCTGTTATTATGCAAATTACCAAATAAGAAAACCATTGTGTATCCTAAATACACGATAATTGCCACAATCGTAGTGCAATATCGATGCACACGACCAAGCGAATTTTTTTTTATTTAAATCAAATCTATAATATATCCTATCAAGTGCAAAGCACGAAAACAAAATCAACCCTAATGGGTTTGCGTGCAAATCTCAAACCACACATTACGGTGTGGATGAAAACAAAACAGCGCTAAGTGCAACAGGCGTGCACGAAACGATATCCACTGCATCTACTGTGCATGGAACAAAAGGGTACAAAATAGTATTAAGTGCATCGGGGTGCACAAAATCAACATCAAGTGCATCGGAGTGCACAAAATCAATATCAAGTGCATCAGAGTGCACAAAATCAAAATCAAGTGCATCAGAGTGCACAAAATCAAAATCAAGTATACCTAGGGTGTGTGTGTATATATATATATATAATCTATTAACCATGTGCATCTGATGTGCACTGAAATATCAGTATAGTGCATCCGGTGTACATAACACTTCGATCGAGTGTAGTCACCTCGCACGAAAATCTCAACAAGTGCACCTGGTGTGCACAAAACATAAATCAAAATGAAATTATTGTATATGGAAATCTCATCAAGTGCACCTGGTGTGCACAAAACATAATATAACCCTCAAATCCTCAAAGATGAATATATCAAAATAACGAACGTTGAGTTGTCCCATCTTCAATGTTGGAAACAAAATATTTGGATCATAAAACGAAATTCGAACTCAAATGACATCGAAGCATATTCTCTTTAATGTCGAAAGGTGTTTATACCACCGGAATTGGCATAACAAGGATTACTACTTGCCGTCTGCCACGTTCTAACGTTCTCTGTCTCTGAATTCTGGTTCTTCTTGCAGATCCCTAATACTCTGGCTTCTGTATGCAATCGTCCGGTGAGGAGCAACGACACCATTTTTCTTATTGCTGATACATCCCATCACATTTTCTTGGCCAGTAGTCCCGTCTCTTGTAACGCAACATGTTGATGACGGAAATCTCTATCCTCTGCTTGTGTGCTAACAACTGATTCCTGGGTCCAATCTTACTTATTATCAACTTCCAGAAAGAACACCTTCAAGTTTCCTGCTGATCTCAGCTATCCAGCCTGCCCGGAACTAACGCTCATTTCTGAATCCACTTTCTCTTTAGTAACGACTGTCATTTCCTTAAGATTTTCCTTAAAAGTATGGTCGTACTCGCTTCTGCAATTGCTTTGAATCTTCAAAATCGGCGGCGAAGAACAACTTTCCACTAAAACTCTGCATAAATCTCCTGTTCCATAAATTTCCAATATCAACCACTTAAGAAACGTATCACGATAATCATGCGAATTAAAAGTCATACTCGATTATGACCATGCCCAGAGCCTTACAAGACTTCCAAGAACACTAATCCGGCATCTTTGATACTCTGTAGAAGAATCTGACTAAGCTCACCTTCGAAAACTCGTCCCAATTCGTCGGAGGAAAACTTACTGCACGATCTCTTTCCTGAGCGACTTGCATCAGGTCTGAGCAAGATCTATCAGAAGAAGCTAATCAATTTCACCGATCTCGTAACTAGAGCGTCACAACGGATTAAAAGTCCTAACCATCCTACATCGGATCGGCTACGAATCTTTCTGATCCATCTACTCTTGTAACATCGTCAACCTTTAACTTCGTGAATTTTGGAAACAACATCTTGATAACCTCAGAAATATTTGTTATCGCTATCTGAACAGAACGCAACGCCACGATCTTCAGAGAGGAGAAAACATCATGCCTCAAATCCGGCTAATCTCCAGCAATGACTCGACCATCTGGTACGGGTCCCGAAGAAACTCGCTTTAGCATTAAAATTCGATCAAATATATATAAACGACGTGTCTCTATATCATCGGAATGTCACCTTGGTCAATCCTTGTCCCCGACCAGTCTGCTCTGACCGTATCTCTAACTGCAGCCTTCTCGGCTCCCATAAATATGGTGATCGAAACAATCAACATGCATTGACGAAGATAGATCAACGAAATGAATAAAAGGAAAATCTCAAGATATAAATTCTAAGGTAACTTAGGCGGAGTATCATATGTAAATATGCCACGGAACATATGAACGGTAAGTCACTCTACTTAGTACCTACTCCATCAACCAAGGTCATCCTATATAACGAAAGTTCGGGTATAAAACCCCCAAAGTCAAGTCTAAGTGCTATAAGGTAAATCCAGGTAACAAAAGTGCATGCCTAGACCCCATATAGCCAAACCTAGACTCGAACAAAGGTTAAACCAAACGCTTTGATACCAACTTTGTCACGACCCAAATTTGGCACATGACCGGCACTTAAATCACGTGACATCTAAAGACGTCGACGCTTTTCAAGTAAGCCAAAACCCGGAATCTAAACCCTTTTTAAATTATTGGAGGAGAGTTTAAAATAATCATCAGATGGAATCAGTCTAAATAACATTTAAATTTAACTAAGTATGTTTGAAAAGCATCTTTGACGTTTTGAAATTTGACAGCACCTCCTTTGAAAATTTACATAAAAACCCGATACAACTGCAACAGTAAAATAGCATCCCAACGGGAGGTAGCTTTCACGTCCAAACGACGGAGCAGCCAAACAATCTATATCATAAGTCGACTCTAAAGAGTGCGGCCTCACAATTCTAAGTCTCCCTTCTAAGTCCACAATATACCATTTCTAAGTTGATGGAGTTTCCACTGGATACAAGAATATATGAGTAATCAAGAGTGAGTATGATACAATAATAACCCACTTACCAATCAATCACCGAAAAGAATGTGTGCCCAAGCCGTTGATAATCCAAGCGGTGAAACCTGCAAGAAACTGTGGCACAATGGGGATGAGTTGCCAACTCAGTGAATAAAAGTACATATAAGGTAGAAATCGAAATGCACGACGATACCTAGGTCATAAATATAGTATTACCATAATCTGCACAAATATAATATGATATGCGTATGTATCATAATGCAACACTAACTGTCATGCAATCCCAAGTAGAATACATATATAGGTACTGTTCCCCGGATCAGTCCTAGTCGAATCCAATAAATGATATCTAACTGTGTACCTCATGATAACAATCATATCAATATATATATATGGATGTCCAGTATCGACATCGAAATTAGAAATCTCTCGTGTCCAGCATTGACAAGTAAATGCAGATATCGTCGACACCATCTCAACAGATGATCGCCACCCGATATCCTTGGCCCGGTCGGTATCCCCTGGATATCCGTCGTGCCCATCGAACCTCGGTCAGTATCCCCTGGATATCTGACGTGCTCGTCTTTATCTCCGGTATCGAGTATCCTCGTTAGGCTCCTCGCCTATAATGCGGCTATCCTGCCCCTCGGTCTCGAACCGGGTCCACCATGTATCCAACTGTATACCCCCCACTCAGTCTGGATAACGTATAAATCTGCAACCGTATCTCCCCCCCTCAGTTCGGAATAAAATAACCAGAAAACATAAAACTCATATAAAACTCATGGTGGACGTTAACTCATCATATCCAGAATTATCAAGTAAAGAATGAGAATATTTGCATAGATTATCCTGATGATATATTATATATATACATATATAACAGCGTCCCATACCACTGATATATATCATCAAAGTAAAACATCCAGAAAACTCATAAGATCAAATATAACATTCATAGTACCGGTATTCACAATGCTTAACAGATAATAAGATAAAGTGCGTAAATAAATCATACAAGCAAATAAACGTATCAATTCTACCGTGTCATGGCAATACTAATGATGTGTAGTGTAACATACGCGTCGGTGCTCGTGCAATATGGCAATCATTAGTAATTGTGCAAGTGTTCTAAAGGTGTAATGGTCTACTCATATCAACATCTATATACGTATTACGGAGTATAAAAATTCTACAGTGACATGGCAGTACCAATGAGATGTGGTGTAACATACATGTACGTGCTTGTGCAGTATAGTACTCATTGGTATTTGTGCAGTGTTCAATCAGAGAGTTAGTATTACAGAAACGTAGACTATCGATAAATATAATGCGAACATGTAAAGTAAATCTCAGCATAACTAATAACTGTAATTACCTGTTATGGGCTATATCATTATCTTTGAAAAGAAAACGAAACGTTGGTTTTGAGATAAACAAGCTGCCTTAAATTAAAATAGATATTCGTTTTGGAAATTGGCACCGCATCTTTATATTTTATCATTAAAAGGGAAACGAATCGTAGTTTTTAAAAGAATATAGCTCACACAAGTATTAAATCCTAAAACGGAAATTAATCTAACTCTACGAGTCTAAACGAACACTTGGCCGTTATTCAGCATATAAATCTCATCATTTCCAATACATATAATTCTTCGTATAATGTCTCACATTATCACTATATCTCAAATCCTCTCTAATACGGCATGATCTTTCGTACCAACTTACTAAACCATCCGTAAACCATATGCACATGGGTACCATACTAGATGCAATTTAATCCAAATATCCATATCTTAATAAATTTCTAAAGCTACAATATAACATAATACTATTTATAAGGTTATGGGGGTGCTATACGCCATCTACCCGACTTCCCCCGTAGATGTAAATCTACTCAGCAACTTAATAAGCCTGTTGAATTCCACGCTGCTAAGTTCGTCAACTCCGTCTCGGAATCCTTCGCGATCGCACCTGTAATCGTATTTAAAATCATATCGATGTAAATATTATATTGAAAACCAAAATAACGAGCTAAGTACCCGTAGGTTAGAACCTACAGTATACTTAACCCAAAAACAACAATATGCCACTGAAATCTACGTATGAACGTCGATATTTCAGTCGCAGTGCGAAATACGCAAAACCCGTATCGTAATATCGGAAATTTGATAAAACCTTTACTAAACATTCCCAGATTTTACCGTGTAAATATTTAGACAAAACAAACAGTACAGAAACTTATAAAATACCAACACAAAGCTACAGGAGAAAAACCAACACCAAAACCCACAAGGGGGCCGACGTCGCCGGAATTTAGGCGTATGTCGCCGGATGGACTAGGGAGTTTGGGGCTCGCGTTTTGAGTGAAGTTCTCTAGTTGTCTCATTATAGTTTTGGTCTTGCTAGTTTCTAGTGATTACAGATAGTGGTTCCAGACTCAAATTCAGTAGGCTAAATATCACAAAATCCCAGTTTATGATACGGCACAAACTAAACATGGTACGTGATGATATTATGAGTTAACTGAACTTAAGTTAATCTGAGCTAACTCTATTCTGGTCGTAACGGTAAAAAAAGAACTCATGATACGATATATCCGTGTCGTATATAGGATTTTAACTCCAAAACTGATATTAGCTTGCAGATTTCCTATACTGCTAAGACAACTTAAATAAACAATACCAAATATCCTAACACCTATACAGAGACCTACCCTCAAAACCACAACACCTAAATCCCTCAAAAAACCGGCGAGCTCGGAATTACCCTATATGTCGCCGGCCAAAATCCGAGCTACATAGTTCGTCTTCCTAGGGTTTATTCTAGGTCCATTTTATAAGGTGATGGCATGCATGCCTAAAAATACATAGACTTATAGAGGTGTAGCTTCCAGTTCCACATGGTGCATTAATTGCATACCTTAGGTGTCACAATGATTTAATGATATCTGCCGATCGACGCCCAACATTTAGGTATCACAAATGGTTGAATTGGACCTACTGATAGCAAGGAACAGACAAAATTAGTTAGATTTGGTAGCTAGTAATTAATGAAACGATATATAAATGATCAACTTTGAAGGTTTAATAGTAAAAGAAAATCTTAGGTGTCACTATAAGATAACAACGGGCAACCAGACATCACGGCTCTATATATCTCCAGAGAAGAGAGCTAAATATTTTGCACGTGCTCGAACGTGTATGCTTATAGAATTGCATATCTAAAGATGCCACTTCTTATCTTGGATGTTGGTTGGGTTAAGTAAGGTAATGAATGTGCATCGGTAACTGGTTGATCAAGAGAAGTGTTTGGTATTGGTTGCATATGGATTGGATTATTTTTTTGATCATCGTTTATTGGAGTAGGTATTACAACCGAAGAATCTTGATATTGTTTTGGTTGCAATGGGTTGTAAAGGAAAAACATCTTCTTGAAAAATAACATCGCGGCTTGTGAAATATGGCTTAGTTTGCAAATCAAAAACTTTGTAAGCCTTTTGACCATATGGATAACCAACAAAAATGCAATGACGAGAGCGTGGAGAAAACTTATCATGTTGGAGATGACTAGTTGATGCATAACAAAGACATCCAAATTTTTTTAAATGGTCATAAGATGGTTTTTTACTAAAAAGAAACTCATATAGGGTGCAATTTTTAAAAATAGGTGTAGGTGTCCTATTTATTAAATATGTTGCAGTTAGAATACAATCTCTCCAAAATGAAGTTGAAAGTCCAGATTGAAAACGCAAAGCATATGCAACATTTAAAAGAAGACGATGCTTACGTTCAACTATCTCATTTTGTTGAGATGTTGTTGTTAGTTATATATATGCCTTAGAGCTAGGCCATTGTTGTACATATGATATATATTATAATGGATGCTTGGATATATATAGAGAGGACTTTCTTGCTCGTCATGATAGTATACCGATACCAAACACTTCTCTTGATCAACCAGTTACCGATGCACATTCATTATCCGCTTAAAATGTGGACCTGACTGCATTTAAAATTTGATTCTAATTCTTCAGTATTGCAGCTCTGTAAATTTCATTCAGTCTTTCATGTTGGATTAAATATTCAATTGTTTGCTTTTAACTCATTTTCAACCACTATATCCAAAGATGCCACTTCTTCTCTTGGATGCTGACATCTCTTTTAGAAATCGATCCGGCGAGAGAGACCTTTCCATTCGGAGAAGAAATCATCCCAAATATTCAAAGGGATCAGTTTGTTCTCATCGTAGTGGTGCTAATACAAGAAAGGTATAAATATTCGGACCAATTGGGCGTACCTGAGGCGCAATAATTTTATCGGCGTTCACATGTGAAAACAATGATAGGATTCCACTTGTGTCAAAGAAGAGAAATCGAAAAGAGAAACAGTTCGATAAGAGCAGAGAAGAGAGCTAAACATTCTCTACACAAAACTATTCTCCTACATGTGTTGCTTTATGAGAGAGAGAGAGAGGGGGGGGGGGGAGCCACAGGTGGTGAGGCGGGGAGGGACGGGGGGCTGCGGGGTTGTTTTGATACGGGCATCCTTGAATTGAGGACATGGGAAGGATGTAGTGGGTAGCTGCTATGCTTCCCGTGCTGTTTTGGAATTTCTGCCCCGACATATCTTGTCAATTAAAACACCAAACTATGGTCCCTCTTATTTTATCCAATCCAAATTTGGCCGCTGAATTGGATAGCACTAAATAGGAGCCGGTTAATAATAGCACACACCCCGGATAGCCGCTGAATTGGATAGCACTAAATAGGAGCCGGCTGGCGGACGACCGACGATGGATAGACGGTACCGGTCGGCCGGTGGGTAGGTGCGAGGAAGGCCGGCGGTAGATGGTCATCGCTCATTCATGTTAGGCGGGAATATTTCGTGGTAATCTGGAATAGACACATGTTTTGGATGGATTATGATTACAATGAAATGGGGTCATTTCCTATATTTCCTGAAATATCTTTTACACATAAATAAGCATGTTAATATTTTATGGTAATCTAAAATTACCACATAAATTACCTCCAACCAAGCACATTCTAAGCCATTCTCTTTGCAGCAAACTCAATATATAGAGATCTCACCCCTGCAGCCTTTGCTTCAACTAAATCCCTCACTTCTTCCATTTCATCTGCTCTCAACCCATTTCAAAGCAATAATGTTGAACCTACGACTCAACATTTCCAAAAATGTGCTTGCTTTGCCTATGCACAACTTGAGTTCCCTCCAAATGGTTAGTTATCTCTTTTTCTAAATGGTTGATTTTTCTATAACATATATAATCTCTGTTTCTCTTTGAACATGCAGAAGCCTGAAAGGATCTCATCCCTTCAAACCAAAACTAAGCCATGCAATGCAACCCTTGCTTCCCCGTTGGAATTAACCGAAAACTCGGTAAGATCTTCAGACTATCACCCTACCATATGGGAGCATCAACTCATTGAACGTATTCATAGCCCATATGATGATGATTCAAAATTCAGAGAAAGGATCGAGGGATTGAAGAAAGAGGTGAAGAAATTAGTTAAGGAAGCTACAGAGGAGCCATCAGCTAAGCTTGAGCTTATTGATTCTATAAGAAGGCTTGGTGTTGCTTATCATTTTGAGGAGGAGATTAAGGATGCAATGTCTAGATTTTATGTCGATGGTTTAGAGAAGCTTTGTGGACTGAAGGAGACTTCACTTTGCTTTAGGCTCCTTAGAGAATATGGTTACAATGCTTCCACTGGTAAGAAAAAGCAATTCTTGTTTTATATATATATATATATATATATATATATATATATATATATATATATATATATATATATGTCGCATGGAAGTGAATATTCTCATGGCGTCGAAAAAATAACCCTCAATGATTTTTCCCGACGATCGGCACCCATCATTTTCATCTTTATCGTTTAAGATATAGATATACCAAAATTTCATGTGGTTCTACCATTTCTTCACCGTTGAATTAGTAATGTAAAAAATTATATTTCTCTTCCTTCTAATAATTTAGATATCATTATCTAAGTCATCCCTTTCCTTTTCATTCATAGAAATGCCTATAAAACTTTATTCTAAAGGGTTTTTTACTAAATGGTCTCTCAAAACTTGATTAATTACTAAAATAAACCAATACTTGATAATTACTATTTATCCTCCAAAATATTGAATAATTTTTAAAAGGTCCCTCGACTTATCAAAAATACCGTCTTTCTTTTATTCCGTACGACATCTAACAAAGGTATGTCGGGACGAGAGTTTTAAAGCCTCCAAACCCCTCTCTTATATCTAAGATCCCTAAGTTTGGCCTCAAATCAAAATTAGGTAATCCATTGATTTGGGGCCGAACCTGGCGATTTAGATGTAAGAAGAGGTTTGGAGGCTTCAAAACTCTAGTCCCAACATCTCTTCATTAGATGTCTAACGGAATATAAGAAAAACAATCTTTTTAGCAAGTCGAGAGACCTATTAAAAATTATTCAAAGTTTTAGGGGAGTAAATAGTAATTATCAAGTATTGATTTTTTTTTCCTATTAATTACCCAAGTTTTGAGGTATCATTTAGTAAAAACCCCGATTCTAAAACATATATATTTAAATCACATCCGCCGAAAAACTAGGTATTTATATTAACTTAAACTCTGTGACTTGTGAAAATAGATGTCTTCAATAAGTTCAAAGATGGGGAGGAATTCAAGAAATGCTTAACCCAAGATGCGAAGGGTTTATTGAGCTTATATGAAGCTACACATCTTGGACTTCCTGAGGAGCAGATACTAGATGAAGCTAGGGAATTCAGTGTGAAGCATCTACAAGGTCTAAGTGAAGATGTTTTGAATATCGTTGAGCAAGTGAGGTATTCTCTTGAGGCACCTTTGTATTGGTTGTTGCCAAGGGTTAGAACCACCTCACTATTTGTTGAACCAATCCCAATGGAAGGATAATCTCCATTAATTGCTTGCTTCTTTTGAGGAGTTGTAATGTACTTGAACTCATCAACTATATTTTATTAATTAAATAAATTGGGTTGTTATATATGTATTTTGTTTCTCCTGAGTTTTTTTTCAAATCAAAATAGAATAGTTAGGGATTAAAATTAGAAAAATAGAATATTTTAAAATTTTATTAGCTGAATAGGACGGTTTGGGTTAACGTAGATGGGGCCTCTAACCCCCAATCCACTCATCAAAGGACGGGTTCAGAACCTTTCCCTCCCTCCCTCCGCAGAAAAAAGTGGAGGGCAGAACCCTCCCTCCCTTAATAAAATTAAAAGATCCTTAATTTTTAAAAATTAAAAAAACACTATTTAAAAATAACATTCAAAAAAATAGTTTCTCTGTTGGATGGATGTGGACCCGATTGACCTAAGTTGCGTCGAGTAAAGACGGATTCCAAGAACCTGCCTTTCCTGTATACCAGAGAGCGTGGATTCCAAGAACCCACCCTATGTTAAGGGGTAAAATAAAAAAATTAAATTACAAGTTTGTCTCAATTTTTTTCTTTAAAAGATGCAGGGAGGAAAATTGGAATTTTCATATTAACCCATAAACTCGATATGCATAAAAATCTCAGATTAATTTACTTCCAAAAAAAAATACCATGCACATGTGAAACCTTATGTTAAGTCTCATCAACACCTTAAGTAACATGCATGTCAATTCTCATCGATATACTGACGTGCAAATATTGGATAAGATAGAGAGATAATGATTGTTACTGTTTATCGACGTGCAAATATTGGATAAGATCGACAGGTAATGGTTGTTATTATTTTTAAAGGAGGAATTCAATACTTGGATCATACTATAAATATCAATGAAGAACACTTCAGTAACAATATACAAGAAAGCAAAGCAAACGAGTCCGAGCTTCAAGTTCTGTCTACTCATGGAAGAATTAGAGAAGATGCGAAAAATACATCTACACTTGCAATGAAGTTTCTAAATGGTTACTAAAGAGTGAAAAATATGAGGGATGGAATGACTCAAAATTTCTAAGCGGTTACTAACTTAATTTCTTAATACTTAAAGTCCATTTCATTACCAATCTAAACACACTCGTTGAAGAGGGTGTTCCTTATTAAAAAAAGAGAAGAAAAGAAAAAGATCAAAAGATACCCTCCCACGTGTTTAACACATGAGCACTCATATGCAAAGCATGTGACCGTCGGTTTCAGTAGAATTAATACCTATCATATAGCCCCACGTATTAAACACGTGAGTGCTCACATGCAAAACATGTGAGTGCCGGATTCAGATAAAATTAAAACCCATAAAGGCCCCACGTGTTAAACACGTGAGCGCTCATGTGCAAAGCACGTGAGCGCACCAATCTGAAGCGCTAGCTTCAATAGAATTAAATTCTATTTGGGAAATATTTTCCCCTATCTTTCTAATATTAGAAAGATTATTCTCTGTTAAACAGAGAGCCTTTGGATTTTAAATCCAAAGTTGATTATAATATCACCAATAAAATCATCAATTCTCTGTTAGGAAAATATTTTCTTAATCTTACTAAAACGAATAGAAAATATTTTCTATTAAACAAAATTCTCCGGATCTTAGATGCAATGGTGGATATAATTTCCCGAGTGATCTTTGAGATCAATCAGATCAATCAGATCAATCGAATTCTCTCAAACCAATTGATATTTTTTTCCTCTCTTATATAAAGGACCAGAGACTTGAAGTCTCAGATAGAGGATATACCCCTAAGATTTCGCTAGAGAAAAGATTTACCCTTAAACTTCAACCAAAAACAATAGAGAATTTAATTTTTTCTTCGAAGAAGATCATTCTTTGTTTGATCACTAGATAAAGACAGAAATAAGAATATCTCCCCCTTTCTTTTTGCCTATCTCATACATGATATAAGGGTTTAACTCTCTTATAAGAACTTAGTTCTTTCTCGAGATCTGAGATCCACAAGACAAATCTTTAACAGGGTGAGAATTTAAATTTCATCGGGAAGATCTTGTTCTTCAGTTCAAAGATCCAGATGATAGGTATGGTGTTTTAGCCCTATACATAAAAAGAGAGAGTACATGGAAGAACAAAACAAGAAGATGGAATTGATATATTAGGAACTTAGATCCTCCAAAAATATAACTGGGGTTTTATCCTAATAAGAACTTAGTTCTCATCAAAAGGAAGAACTTAGTTCATACAAGATCTACAGGATTTTTAGAGTTTAACTCTAATTTTCAGACTTAATCTCTGCATGAACATAGATCACGTAGAAGAAATGTGAGCGCTAAGACTCTAGTGCTTAATACTATTCATATCGAAGACACGTGATCAATCATAAAATAATGCTTCACGTGCCATTCACATGAGCATCATACGACCAAGCGCTTAGCACTACTCACGTGAGGAGCACGTAAGCGACCATGAAGATAATGCTTCACGTGCCATTCACGTGAGTACCATAATGAACTAGTGCTTATCATTATTCATATGGAACACACGTGAACACCAAAGAACTAGTGCTTAGCACTACTCACATAAGAGCACATAAGCATTGAAACAGAACCTATGATGAAGCTTAATCTTTTGGGCCCAATGCTTAGCACCGTTGGGTTATCTAAAGTTCAAAACAATATATTTGGCCCAACGCTTAGCACTGCTGGGAAATAGAGCCCGACCTTTAGTCTAAGATTAGACTAATTCCCTGAAGTTTCAATCTTCTCAACCTTAATCATACATACTTTAAATTGACTTTAATCTAAAACAAGATTAATAGTCCTTAAACATGTTTAAATCGATTTTAATCTAAGACTAGATTAATAATGTTTAAACCTCCGAACTTATGGACCTTATTTATATGATATCTACATCCTAAGTTCAAAACCTTAAATCTATTGTATGGGTTTGGATTAATCCGCGCCCTACAGGCATGACAAGATTAGTCTCCGTAGACAATTCAAGGGCAACCCCATATAAATAAACATATATAATACGATACGAAATAACCCACTGGAGAAGATGAAAGTTGTTATCGCTTTGCGATAACGTAATTAATTGTATGGGCTTGCGCCTGTAGGGAAGAGCGTCCCCACAATTAAAAACTCCACAACATTGAGGGGGAATCTGATAAGTCTGTTATATCGATCGCATCTATCCAAACCTCCGATATATGGTGCTATAAATCAACTTGGTATTTTCGGAGAGGTGGATTGATATGTTCCATAAAACATCTGCCCTTAAATTCAGGCTAGACGTCCTCTGCGTTTCAGTCTAGTCTTCGGCGGTAAACAGATTCTGACATACCCGGTGGGACCTTTTCCACTTTCAACTCTATACTTCGTGTCTCGTTTTTCACGAACCGATCGCGGTACACATGGTTGCCCTTAGGTTTTGGGATACTAAAGCTGGGTTCTTCTCCTTATACAGATCAATGGCATCATCTAGCCAATCCAACCCCAACGCTGGCTCCAACATCTCTCCGGTTGGAATAACCTGGTCAGATCGAGCCATAGCCCCAGTGCTCTCCATTCCAATAGCCCAAGTTGTCCAGCAACTTAATAGGCTCTTCTTTGGGTTCATGCTACCACCTCCCTCTCTTGAAATCTCGGCTCCAAAGGAGGAGACGCCTAAGGAATTAGTTTTCAATAGGCTGATAATTACTGCAGCAGGCCCTAATGATAAGCCTGCTCAATATGAAGGTTCGGTCTTCCAGAGGTTGAAGCCCAACTCCGTGGGCCTCGCCGAGAAGCCTATAATCCCGAAGAAATCAGTCTTCAAGAGGCTGAGTTCTTCGGACGCTCCAACAGTCCCGGCCATTCTGAAGAGGATAGTCACTCAGAGTCTGACATCTGCAGCCCCTGCTATTTTCGAGGTGTAACGACCCTAAAAAATTTATACCTTCACGTATCATTTTTTTAATAAAATATTGCAATTATTTATTTTTGGTATATTTTATTTTCTAGTAAATATAATATTTTATCATTTTATCCATTTTATCCATTCTATTATTTTTCAAAGCACAAAATCCAAGTTAAGACAATTCCATTTTATTTCTCTTTTTTCTTTTTCTAAGCCCACTTTATTTTTAAGACATGACATATATTTAATTCTTGTTAAGTATGTGCATGAACAACTTTGAAGCTCATTAGTTAAGTCCTTACATTGTTATTCCATAGGTCATATATTTAAATCTCCATTTTGCAATTATTTTTATCATTTTTTAAACCCTCTCATGAGACCTTTCATTTTCTTTAACTCACAAATGAATAGTCACCCTTTCAATTTTTTTAACGCTCAAAATAAATCTATCATGAATTAGAATTATAGTGAACATTATATGTTCTCTTTCTCTCTCCTTCATTTTCTTCAAAACCTCCACTCATAATTCTTTTCCTTTCTTATATGCCTTTCATCATTATTTGTTTTCCACTTCTTCCTTTTTTTATAAAAAAATTTAGAAAAGATAAATCCTAAATAAAATTTATGTACCTTCATTCTTAGAGCTATCATAATTCCGGTGTTTTTGGAGTACTTCCGCTTGCTAGAATTCGAGACGAGGAGAATCGAGCATCGTTATCGCTCACAAGTTTGTCATCAAAATAAATCATTTTCCACCAAATCGAATTGATGAGCCGGTTGCTATATCGATTCACACATCCTGTAAGTCTCTACCCTCTCCTTTTCTCTACTTGAAATTCATCCCCTTACTATACCTCTGTCATGCCGAATCTTGAGATGACTAGTTAATCTCATGATAAAGTTTTTTGTTAAATTAAAAAAATGGTTGAAATAAAGCATATATATATTTAGTTATAAAATCTTGTATTCAATGGTTGATAACATGTTAAGTATTATTGTTTTAGACGGTTAATTATGACCGGATGATATGTTTACTTCATATATGTTAATTAATATTAGTTATCGCTAAAATTTTAATTATTTATATTTACTTTTGCATAAAAGAAAACAAGGTTATAAATAAATACCATAGATTTATCATTTTTAAATACGATTTTACAAAACTTTTATCTTTAAAATAATTTTTATAAATTAATTCCCACTTCTGGAAATTTCAGGAAATTTACATATGATATAATATATATTTTGGTACATGCTATAAAAATTTCAGATCAAACCGTATAACGGTTTAGGAATTATATCATTTTTTATTCGTTGTTCATAAAACAGAAAACTGCATTTATCAGTTAATTTCTAGGATACATAACTTGGTCTCCAAATTGAGCAAATTCAGATGTTTTCATTATCTACATCGAAAGATCTATATTTTCTTAGTTTTAAGATTTTATTGAAAACAGACGTAAAAAAATAGAAAACTGTGTTATCATATTAACGACGAATCTGGACAGAATTTGTTCTGATTCGCACACTGTTTTTAATTAGGACATAACTCGAACTCCCGATATCCGTTCGTGACAAAATTGAGATGTGTAGATGCACAATTAACAGAGCTATAATTTCCTGTATATTAAATTACTTAGAAATATATGAAACAATCCGATATAGGCCTTGCAATACAACATATAGTTGCTGTCCATAAATTTGAATTTTTATTTTAAACCCTGACGTTAAAATGACTATAACCAGAGCTTCAGAAATCCAAATCACGCGAAACTTAGTTGTTTGGATAATTACTCCTAAAGAGATACAATTTTATAATAATTTTTGTAAGATGAAACCCGATTAAATTAACTTAAACTGCCTTTTAAAAATGTATGACGGCGCTGAACAAACTCTGATCTATTTTGCTTGATGATACGAAAATGAGTATATCTCCCAAACCGGTAGTCGTATTTAGGCGAGACTGAAACTCACACGCGCATAACACTTAGATCTATACTTCTGTTTATATTCCAAAATTGGTTGACTTGATTAATTAGTCGTACACAACACTTTTTTTTACAGAATTGTTTATGGTCGTTACTTGGATAATATACTTAACTCGTTTCATGCTAGTCGAACATGTATATCTTGTTTATCTTGATCTTTAAATTGTTGCATATACAAGAAGACATTGTTCCCTTATAAAAAAAAGTGGGAAAGAAAAAGAGACGAATTCCCTATGTTTTAAGCCTCACGTGTTAAACACGTGAGCACTTATATGCAAAATATATAAACGTTGAAAGCAAGCAACTAAAAGCTAAACAAGCCTCACGTATTAAACACGTGAACGCTTATATGCAAAGCATATAAACATTAAATAAACTGATTAAAACCCATATTGGGGTCATGTGTTAAATACGTGAGAACACCCTTTTGAAGTATTAGCTTCAGATAGAGTTAAACTCTATATATTGAATTAAATTCTATTTTTGTATATAAGCAACAAGTGTAAGTGGCTAAAGGCAAAACTCACCTCACGTGTTAAACACATGAGCAAAATAGGCTAAAACACATCGGGGTCACGTGTTAAACACGTGAGGGCGACTCCCAATATAGAATTAAATTATAGGAAAATACACCCTACAATCTTTCTAAAAAGGGAAAGATATTCTCTGTTAACAGAGAACCGTTGGATAAAAAATCCAATAGTGATTAAAAATTATCAAATATAGAATTAAATTCTATTGGGGGGAAACATCTCCCTAATCTTTCCAAATGAGAAGGATATTGTAACACCCTAGTTCATTTGTACCAATTCTAGTATTTCTTTATTTATGGTATTTTCTTAATTTATTGTGTTTTTGGTGCGAATAGTGTATTTGACATTTGTATTTGCGTCTGACCCGACCTGCTTGCTTGAAACCTGTCTTGATTCATGTTCATGATTTATCCTGACTTATCGCGTAGACTGGTGCACTTTCATGTATACATCATACTGGCATTTTATCTGGCATTTGCATTTTTACAATATAACATTTTAAGTCACATAAAATATTTTAAAAATACACTGCATGGCCTTCATGATACCCCTAACCCTATGGTAGCATCCGCGCATCTTGTTCTCGTCCCGTTCAGTGAAACAGACTTGTTCGGATGGCTACGCGCACGTACGTGCATCCGTTCTTGGGGGTATGTATTTTCGTTACCCGGACATTCATTTTTAATTTTGGACGTTGCATATATTTTTCATATTTTGAAACCGAATTTTTAGACCCGACCCGGGCGTGTTTTGGATTATTTTGTATCTCGCCAAAATTCAAATTTATTTAATCTAATATCTTTATTTTAAAATCGACAGACTAAAAATTAAAATAACTTACAATTCTTTTTAATTAAAATCATAACAACCCCGGTTCTCTCTCTCTCTCTCACTCAGAGTCCCTCTCTCTTTCCTCTGGCCCCACCACTCACCTCTCTCTCTCTCACTCAGAGTCCCTCTCTCCTCTTTCTTTCTCTTTCTCTCTCCCCCTCGTTGTCTCTCTCCTCTCGCGGTTACTGTATACTTCTCAAGTGTGGTCACCGCCGCGCGCTTCTCGTCACCTCCCTCCTTCTAATCTTCTTCTTCTTCTTCTTCTTCTCCTTTTAAACCCCCGAGCCCCATGAGAAAACCCAGCCTCCTCAAACTCTAACCCTAACTCCTCATCACCCTCGACCTCAACCGAGCCCCATCTTCTCCTCCTCCTCGTCATCTCCTTCTTCTCTCTTCTTCCTCTCCCTTTCCCGAGCACTGCACCCTGCACCCACAAAACCCCGAGAACCCATCACCACCATCCTGCACACCTCCATCGCCGCCGATTACCTTCTCCTCTCGCCTCCACCTTCATCACCTTCTCCTTCTTCTTCTCCTCTGCACTTTTCCCTCCTACACCAAGGAGCCTGCACACCCAAGCACCAGCCTTGCACCCAAACCCTAACAGCTGAACACCCTACACACCCACTGTACATTGCATCGCCGGAGCACCGTTGATCTCGTCGTCGCCCTCACATCGTCTCCTTGACCCCTGTGCATAACCCAGTGAGCACAACCCTTCTCCTTCCTTCTTCCTCTTCTTCTTTCCTTTTTCCTTTCTTTTCTTGTTCTTGAATCTTGGAATTTCAGAGATCGCAGGAGCTGTGACGTCGCTGCCGTTCCAGACGACCTAGAAGACGTACCTTACCTGCGTGATCACCCTCTTGCATTGCTTGGACTTGTCCCGTGTGCTGTGCGTGCGTTGCGACGTTTTACCAACGTCGGACGTGCCGTGCGTATCCGTATCGTGATCCATCGAGGCAAGTTTACCTTGCTACATGCTACGTTACTGTATTTACATCTATTTAAATAAATATAACACTTTTATTTCAAATCGTTCATCCCATGTTTAGTTTTACAGTTTTACGACATCCGTAGGCATCCGTACAAGTTATTTCACATCTAGTGCATGCAAACCTATCTTATTATATACTATATTACAATATACTGCACCCAATTGAATATTTACATCTCATATTGTTTAGTTGTACATCCTGCCATTTACCAGTTTATCATTTTACTATTATATGACGTCCGGGTGCATCTATATCATTATTTACATGTCTAGTCGCATGCTAAATCATCTCGCTACATGCTAGGTATAGTATTATGCATCCATATGAGTAAAATGTTACCCGTTTATCACATTGTACATCCATACTGAAGTTTTACTATTTTCGGATACCCGTTTGCATCCATATCATTTAAAATATATATAACTGCATCCATACATCACATTAATTCATATTATTATTGTAGTAACACCCCATGCTTAATAAAGTGTATCCTAATTAGTATTGGAACTGTAAATGTAACCCCTAATCGATATTTGTGCATCCATACCATTAATTCTATATCTATTCGCATACCATGTCCTATTATTACATATTGTTGTTATATTGACACCCTATACTTGATACTGTACATCATACTTAGTCATGATGTAACCCTGATCGATAATTTGCATCCATGCTTTTATTTGTGCACCCGTACTTGCTACAGTTTGATTATGAGCACCCACTTGATACCTAATACACTGTGCACCACTTGACATGACCTGATATACTATTACTTGACATGTTACCTGATCCTATTTCTAATGCCGACAATCCTGACATGTTATCCCGATGGATATATCATGTTGTCTGTATAGACAAACCTATTCGTGCTTGATCCTGTGTTGGCATTAGCTTCAGATTTATCAATACTTGACTTGAACACATAACTTGGGGGTATGGGGAAATCAATGATGAAACTTGACTTGTAACTCGACAGTTCGATGCTTATACCGATCAGTTTTACGGGCTAGGCCAGCCCGGGGATGCTGCTGCTGACATCATTCATCTATACATGTTTCTTGTTTAGTGCCTAGCGGCATGTCTCGGTTTCAGCCCGAGAATCTGGACCGTGGTCCCGGGCACGCACGGGATACTATTGAGTTATATCGACGATTCATCAAATTGATTTCACAAACTTGAGAGTAGTTGACCCAGTAGCACAATTTAGTTTCACCGCTGCACTTCACATATACTGTTACACTTTACTGTTCTATATCCCTGCTCACTTATTACATTCATGTACCTTTTATAATTCATGCCTGCATGACTTGTTACCCCTTGATTATATTATTGTTGATATTATGACGTATTGACGTCTGGGTTTTGCATGGGCCAGATCCTCTACCCTTGCAGCTGACCGATCAGGAGTATTTCAGCGTACAGGTCGAGCAGTGAAGACCTGTTAGTATTTTAGTTTAGTTTTCTTCCAGCATTTCCATTCCTGATGTGAGCCTGTATTTGGGACGTACATTCTAGATTATTATTGTTTATTGGATCTATTGCTTCCACATATTATTTCTTGACTCGTTTATTCTGGCTTATGGACATGTACTAGAAAGTTTATTTTATTTTCTTGTTCTTGATATCTTCTAGACAGCCGTAATGTAACTGTGAAGGGATGTTTCCTAGCCACAGGTAGCATGGTTGGCTCTGTCACGTGCCGATCTTACCGCACTCTGGAAAGCGGGGCGTGACAGGGTTTGTTTGGTATCAGAGCTATAGGATTTAGGTTTATCGGGTTTGATTCTTTTGTAGTTGGGTATTTGACCCAATACACTAATCGGAAAATCCGTGATTAGGAACATGTCCTGCCATCTTGTTATCGTGATTCTTGAATTATATCTTTCTATTGACTCTTGTCTTGATGATATGCAAACAACTTTGCATCTCGACTTGAAACTTTGTTTCCCTATTGTTTATCTCTAAGATTTGGGCGATTTGAGTGGAGTTATGTGATTGTAACTATGTAACGCGGCGTGGTTACAATGCGGTACTCTATTTAAGTAACTTGGAGTTCTAGTCTTGATTCATATCCTTGATCTATGGTCATTATTCATCAAAAGTTTGAATCTTGTTATCATACTAATCCTTTTCGGTGTTTTGGTTTCAGGAACATGGCAGACAGGAATCTACGATCGTACCAGAGGCGTGTTGATGACGCCGCTTTGCTTGGAGTAATACGTGGGATGCTTGAGAACCAAAAGCGGCAGACCGAGCTAAACCAGCAGCAAGCTGAAGCTTTTCAGGAAGGTTTGCGGACCGTCCAGCAGTCTGTAAACAATGTTGTGGCCAAACCGGTAGAGCGTGTGGGTATCGTGGCGGATTTCAGGAGACTTGGTCCGTCCGTCTTTACTGGTCTGGAGAAGCCGTTGCCAGCGGAGCAGTGGCTGGTTGATACGGAGAATTTGGTCGTTGCGGCACAGATTCCAGAGGACAAGAGAGTGGATGTTGTACGCATCCAATTGGTTGACTATGCCCGTGAATGGTGGCTTTTGGAAGAGACCCGTTTGCCCAAACCGATCAATTGGACAGATTTTTCGAAGAGTTTCTTGGAGAAGTTCTTCCAGCAGACTGCACCAGAGGAAATGAAAGAAAAGTTTATCAGTTTGAAGCAGAAAGGCGCACCCGTGGATGCGCATGCGGCTGAGTGGACACAGCTCGATCGATTCGCTGGACTTTTGGTGGCCAAAGAAGCTGATAGGGCACGAAGATTCATGCGCAGTTTAGACGTGGAAATCTAGAGGCACATTATCTCTCTGGGATTGACCACTTTTCCGCAAGTGCTTAAAGCGGCCCGAGAGCAGCAGAGCTTATCAGTGAAGACTGGGGGTACGCAGTAGCAGGCAGTTGCAGTGCGTAAGCCGGCGTTTGCGCCGAACCGAGCGCCTATACGCAGAGGAATTCCGATAAACCGACGTGGATTAGTACCGACGAAGAAGCCCGTAGTTGATCAGAGAAAGAGCGTGATTTATGACTACTGTCATTTACCCAGACACGTGAAGAGAGATTGCCGAAAGATGCTGGGACTTTGTTTGGTTTTTGGATCGGCGGATCATACTATCAATACTTGTCCGTCGAAGCTTCATTTGAAAGATGATGTTCAGAGGCCACCGCAGAAGCAGTTTCAGGGGCAGAAGCAGTTGACTCAGGGACCTAATCAAGCTCGAGCCTTTACCCTGACGGCTGAAGAGGCCAAGGCTTCGGAGGAAGTTATTTCAGGTATCCTACTTGTTCATGATTTTCCCGCATTAGCATTATTCGATTCTGGTGCATCCCACTGTTTTATGTCGTCCAAGTTTATTGCTGCACACTTGATTTCTTGCACGACCCTGTCTAGTTGTTGGGATAAACACACCGGGAATGGGAAGATCATAGCTAGTAAAGAATGTAAGGATTGTTCACTTGTTTTTCTTTGATCTAAATTAGATCAAGGAAACGAATAGTGCTCTGCACTTCTATGAACCATTGGTTCTTGAATCTAAAAGATTCTTAGATCATAGTGTCTTGCACTTGCAAATTGCGCTGTTGCGCTCTTGGATTGGCGCAAGCCACCAGAGCGTGCCACGTGTCAACAGCGTAGGCGCAGCGCATTAGCGCAGCGCACTGCGCTTGCGCGACACGTGTTAGCACTACAAGCGCTTGCGCTCTCTGATTGGCGCAAAGCGCCTGATAAATGCAATGCATTTCCTAAAGGGCCAGGCCCAAGACAAAAATCTAAACAGACTAAGAATAATGCTATGCATTATTTAAAGGGGCAGAGCCCAATTGAGAGGTCCAATGGACCAAAATAAATGCTCTGCATTATAATAAAATGGGCAGAGCCCAGTCAAAATGGGCATAAATGGCCTGAAGTAATGCTATGCATTATTTTAAAAAGAGGAAAGCCCAGACAAAGGCCAAATGCAAACAAAATGTGGACTTTTTTTTAACTGATAGCCCAATTTTGGCCGTAAGTCCTTAAACTAAATTGACTGAGCACGACTGCTCCCTAAATCAATTTACGATCGGTTCGAGGGTACATCTCCGAACTCCTCTGACGCCATCGTTATAATCCTTCAACAACGTCAGAGAGGTGACGGGTCCCGACGACCACACATCAATATGGACTGCGGGGTCCTTAAACTCGTGGACCGAAACGTACCTAAACTAATGTCGGACCGAAACGTCCCTAAACTAATGTCGGACCACCACGTCCCTAAACTGGAATATAGACCACCACGTCCCTAAACTGGAATAAGGACCATCACGTCCCTAAACTGGAATATAGACCACCACGTCCCTAAACTGGAATACGGACCATCATGTCCCTAAACTGGAACATGGACCACTACGTCCCTAAACTGGAACAATAGAGCCTCCAAATGCTCTTTTGCCGGATCTATATGGTCCCGTTTAAGTTGATCTTAGCCCCAAACACGGCGTATCCTTAAACATTCAAATGGACTATAAAACTCTAAATCGACTTTGGATCAAGGGTACATCTCTGAACTCCTCTGACACCTATCGTTGTAATCTTTCAACGACGTCAGAGAGATGATGAGTCCCGACGGCCATATATTAAATGGATCACTACGTTAAGTTGATCTTAGTCTCAAATCAGACTAACGTATCCTTAACGAATGTTTAAGTTGATCTTTACCTCAAAGTGGCTAACGTATCCTTAAATTAAAAACACCAAACCCAAATCTAAGTAAATACGGATTTGGACTAATCCACGTCCTACGGGCGACAGTATTACTCAGTCTCCGTATACAATCCACGGGCAACCACAAACAAAACAAACACACACGACACGAAGTGAAATTCTGGAGAAGGAGAAAGTGGCTACCGCGATGCGATAGCATAATTAACTGCAGGGGCTTGCGCCTGCAGGGAAGAGCGTCCCCACAATCAAAAACCCCTCAAACGAAGTCTGCTACATCGGCTGCATCCGTCTAAACCTCCGATACACGGTGCTATAAATCATCTTGGCATCTTCGGAGAGGTGGACGGATGGCACCAAATAGCATCTGTCCCGAATCTCAGGTAAGACGTCCTAGCGTCTCGGCCGCCATTCGGAGGGGAAGAGTATCATATCGTAAATATGCCGCGGAACATATGTACGGTAAGTCACTCTACTTAGTACCTATTCCATCAACCAAGGTCATTCTATATAACGAAAGTTCGGGTATAAGACCCCCAAAATCAAGTCTAAGTCCTGTAAGGTAAATCCAGGTAACAAAAGTGCATGCCTGGACCCCATATAGACAAACCTAGACTCGAACAAAGGTTATACCAAATGCTTTGATACCAACTTTATCACGACCCAAATCTCGCACATGACCGGCACTTAAATCACGTGACATCTAAAGAAGTCGACGCGGTTTAAGTAAGCCAAAACCCGGAATCTAAACCCTTTTTAAATTATTGGAGGAGAGTTTAAAATAGTCATCAGATGGAATCAGTCTAAATAACGTTTAAATTTAACTAAGTATGTTTGAAAAGCATCTATGACGTTTTGAAATTTGACAGCACCTCCTTTAAAAATTTAAATAAAAACCCGATACAACTGCAACAGTAAAATAGCATCCCGACGGGAGGTAGCTTTCACGTCCAAACGACGGAGCAGTTAAACAATCTATATCAGAAGTCGACTCTAAAGAGTACGACCTCACAATTCTAAGTCTCGCTTCTAAGTCCATAATATACCATTTCTAAGTTGATGGAGTTTCCACCAGATACAAGAATATATGAGTAATCAAGAGTGAGTACGTACAATAATAACCCACTTACCAATCAATCACCGAAAAGAATGTGTGCCCAAGCCGCTGATAATCCAAGCGGTGAAACATGCAAGAAACTGTGGCGCAACGGGGATGAGTTGCCAACTCAGTGAATAAAAGTACATCTAAGGTAGAAATCGAAATGCACGACGATACCTAACTCATAAATATAGTACTACCATAATCTGCACAGATACAATATGATGTGCGTATGTATCATAATGCAACACTAACTGTCATGCAATCCCAAGTAGAATACATATATAGGTACTGTTCCCCGGATCAGTCTTAGTCGAATCCAATAAATGATATCTAACTGTGTACCTCATGATAACAATCATATCAATATATATATATATATGGATGTCCAGCATAGACATCGAAATCAGAAATCTCCCGTGTCCAGCATCGACACGTAAATGCAGATACCGTCGACACCATCTCAACAGATGATCGCCACCCGATATCCCTTGCCCGGTCGGTATCCTCTGGATATCCGCCGTGCCCATCGAACCACGGTCAGTATCCCCTGGATATCTGTCGTGCTCGTCTTTATCTCCGGTATCGAGTATTCTCGTTAGGCTCCCTGCCTATAATGCGGCTATCCTACCCCTCGGTCTCGAACCGGGTCCACCATGTATCCAACTATATACCCCCCACTCAGTCTAGATAACGTATAAATCCGTAACCGTATCTCCCCCCCACTCGGTTCGGAATAAAATAACCAGAAAACATAAAACTCACATAAAACTCATGATGGACGTTAATCATCATATCCATAATTATCAAGTAAAGAATGAGAATATTTGCATAGATTATCCTGATGATATATTATACATATATAACAGCGTCCTATACCACTAATATATATCATCAAAGTAAAATGTCCAGAAAACTCATAAGATCAAATATAACATTCATAGTACTGGTATTCATAATGCTTAACAGATAATAAGGTAAAGTGCGTAAACAAATTATACAAGCAAATAAACGTATCAATTCTACTGTGTCATAGCAATACTAATGATGTGTAGTGTAATATACGCGTCGGTGCTCGTGCAACATGGCAATCATTAGTAATTGTGCAAGTGTTCTAAAAGTGTAATAGTCTACTTATATCAACATCTATATACGTATTACGGAGTATAAAAATTCTACAGTGACATGGCAGTACCAATGAGATGTGGTGTAACATACATGTACGTGCTTGTGCAGTATAGTACTCATTGGTATTTGTGCAGTGTTCTATCAGAGGGTTAGTATTACAGAAACGTATACTATCGATAAATATAATGCGAACATGTAAAGTAAATCTCAGCATAACTAATAACTGTAATTACCTGCTATGGGCTAAGTCATTATCTTTGAAAAGAAAACGAAACGATGGTTTTGAGATAAGGAAGCTGCCTTAGATTAAAATAGATATTCGTTTTGGAAATTGGCACCGCATCCTTGTATTTTATCATTAAAAGGGAAACGAATCGTAGTTTTTAAAAGAATATAGCTCACATAAGTATTACATCCTAAAACGGAAATTAATCTAACTCTACGAGTCTAAACGAACACTTGGCCGTTATTCAGCATATAAATCTCATCATTTCCAATACATATAATTCCTCGTATAATGTCTCATATTATCACTATATCTCAAATCCTCTCTAATACGGCATGATCCTTCGTACCAACTTACCAAACCATCCGTAAACTATATGCACATGAGTACCATACTAGATGCAATTTAATTCAAATATCCATATCTTAATAAATTTCTAAAACTACTATATAACATAATACTATTTATAAGGTTACGGGGGTGCTATACGCCATTCACCCGACTTCCCCCGTAGATGTAAATCTACTCACCAACTTAATAAGCTTGTTGAATTCCACGCTGTTAAGTTCGTCAACTCCGTCTCGGAATCCTTCGCGATCGCACCTATAATCGTATTTAAAATCATATCGATGTAAATATCATATTGAAAACCAAAATAACGAGCTAAGTATCCGTAGGTTAGAATCTACAGTATATTTAACCCAAAAACAACAATATGCCACTGAAATCTACGTATGAACGTCGATATTTCAGTCGCAGTACGAAATACGTAAAACCCGTATCGTAATATCGGAAATTTGATAAAATCTTTACTAAACATTCACAGAGTTTACTGTGTAAATATTTAGACAAAACAAACAATACAGAAACTTGTAAAATACCAACACAAAACTACAGGAGAAAAACCAACACCAAAACCCACAAGGGGGCCGACGTCGCCGGAATTTAGGCGTATATCGCCGGATGGACTAGGGAGTTTGGGGCTCGTGTTTTGAGTGAAGTTCTCTAGTTATCTCATTATAGTTTTGGTCTTACTAGTTTCTAGTGATTACAGATAGTGGTTCCAGACTCAAATTAAGTAGGCTAAATATCACAAAATCCCAGTTTATGATACGGCACAAATTAAACATACTACGTGATGATATTATGAGTTAACTGAACTTAAGTTAATCTGAGCTCACCCTATTCTGATCGTAACGGTAAAAACAGAACTCATGATACGATATATCCGTGTTGTATATAGGATTTTAACTCCAAAACTGATATTAACTTCCAGATTTCTTATACTGATAAAACAACTTAAATCAACAATACCAAATATTCTAACACCTATACAGAGACCTACCCTCAAAACCACAGCACCTAAATCCCTCAAAAAAACGGCGAGCTCGGAATTACCCTATATGTCGCCGGCCAAAATCCGAGCTCCATGATTTGTCTTCCTAGGGTGTATTCTAGGTCCATAATTTTATAAGGTGATGGCATGGATGCCTAAAAATATATAGACTTATAGAGGTGTAGCTTCCAGTTCCACATGGTGCATTGCATACCTTGTGTCACAATGATTAATGATATCTGCCGACGCCCAATATTTAGGTATCACAAATGGTTGAATTGGACCTACTGATTAATGAGGCAGCAAGGAACAGAGAAATTAGTTAGATTTGGTAGCTGGTAATTAATGAAACGATATATAAATGATCAGCTTTGAAGGTTTAATACTAAAAGAAAATCTTAGGTGTCACAATAGCAACCAGACATCACGGCTCTTAATTGGGCCCTGACAATGTAATGGAGCATTAGGGTTTTAGCTAGTGTGAGATTGAGGGATTGAAGAATGAGGTGAAGAGATTGCCCATGCCTTTGCTAGGATGTATGGTTGCAAAATAAATTAACCATTTTTCAATTATGACTCCTTTTTGTCCCTCCTAAATTTGAATTTTGGATGATGGAATTTTTAAGTTAATCCGCTTAAAATGTGGACCTAACTGCATTTAAAATTTGATTCTAATTCTTCCGTATTGCAGCGCTGTAAATATCATTCAGTCTTTCATGTTGGATTAAATATTTGTTAGGATCTTCTCGACTTTATGTTCGGTCTACGATGTAGCCGAATGTGTTTGGAGGAGAGAATGGATAGAGAATGGAGAAAGTATCAATAAACTATTCTTATATTTTCCTTGCTCTCTTAAAAACTTTACAAAACATCTCCTTATATAGGAGTTTACATGCCCCTTCATTATGACTCTTCATAATACCAATTGATTACAATAACCGTTACATATATTTTCATTAAACCTATTCATGAATTGGTATCCCTTCCTTTTATAACCGATGTCTCTTCAATTCTTTGTAACCGAAAACAAGTTTAATTTCTAACATGCTCCCTTAAACTTGTTTTACCATGCCGATCTTTCCTCGCAATTTTGTGAACACTTCAAATTTTAGGGGCTTTGTAAAAATGTCGGCCAGTTGATCTTGTGATTTGACATGAACGAGTTCGACCTCTTTCTTCCTCACATGTTCTCTGATAGAGTGATACCGAGTATCAATGTGCTTGCTTCGTTCATGAAACACTGGATTCTTCGCCAGTGCTATAGCAGATTGGTTGTCCACATACATCTTCGTAGGTCCTTCCTGTTCAACCTTTAGATCTTTCAGCAGATTTCTTAGCCATATAGCATGGCAAACTCCAGCCGATATAGCAACGTATTCGGCTTCACAAGTTGATAGTGTCACTATCGGTTGCTTCTTGGAACACCAAGTAAATGATGATTCACCGATGAAGAAAATGTACCCTGTCGTACTTTTCCGGTCATCTATATCTCCTCCCCAATCGCTATCGGTATATGCATATAATTCAAAATTGTTAGATTTCGAATAGAACAAACCGAAATTTGGTGTACCTTTGATATATCTCAATATCCTTTTCGCCGCTGATAAATGTGTCAATTTCGGTTCTTCCATGTATCGGCTGATCAAGCCGACTCCATATAGAATATCCGGTCTTTTGCATGTAAGATACCGAAGACTGCCTACCAAGCTTTTAAAATGCGTCGAGTCCACATTGCTCCCTTCATCGAACTTTGATAATTTTGTTCCGCAGTCTACTGGGGTATTGGCCGAATTGCTTTGCTCCATATTGAACTTTCTCAAAATCGACCGAGTATATCCTTCTTGGGATAAGAAAATCCCATTCGGTCTTTGCTTTACCTCTATTCCCAAATAATATGCCATCTGACCGATGTCGGTCATTTAAAATTCTTTAACCATCGAGCTTTTGAAGTCATCGAACATACGTGGATTGTTTCCTGTGAAGATGAGATCATCCACATATAAACATACTATAAAAATATCACCTTTTTCGGACTTCTTTATGTATAATGCATGCCCAAAAGGACACTTCATGAAACCGTGTGCTTGGAAGTATATGTCGATTCGACTATTCCATGCTCTCGGTGCCTGCTTCAGGCCATATAAAGCCTTCTTTAGCTTCAGTACTTTCGACTCATGTCCTTTCTTCTCATAACCGAGTGGTTGCTCGATGTAGACTTCTTCTTCAAGATATCCATTGAGGAATGCCGATTTAACATCCAATTGATATATCTTCCAACTGAATTGAGCCGCCATAGCAATGATCAGTCGAATTGTCTCGAGTCGCGCTACTGGTGAGAAAACTTCATCATAATCAATGCCAGCTTGTTGTTTGTAGCCTTTGACCACTAACCTTGCCTTGTATCGCTCGATTTCTCCCTTAGCGTTCTTTTTCTCCTTGTACACCCATTTCACTCCTATGGGTTTCTTGCCTTTGGGAAGTTCGGTGATCTCCCAAGTTCCATTTCTCTCAATAGCACTGATTTCTTCGTCCATTGCTTCTTTCCACCTTCGGTCTTTGACCGCTTCTTCAAAATTCATCGGCTCGCATATGGCAAACAAACAAAATAATGTTAGATTATTTTGCATTTCGGTTACCTCATATAACTCGGTCATAGTCCTCGTCCATGGATTTCTTGGTGGAGTTGAACTTGACGACGCTTCGGTTTGTGGAGAACCGACTTGAGGCGAATTGAACCGAGGTGTTGTTGCAGGCGATGGAACATCAACTTCGACTTCATTTCTTTTCTTTTCTTCTTGACCGAGTACTTCATTCGGTCTGCTGCTTTCGGCTTCATCGCTCCAACTCCATGAGCTTTCTTCATCAAATTCGACATCTCGGCTAACAATGACCTTCTTATTGACTGGATCAAACAGCTTGTAGCCTTTGGTTCTTTAGATCATAACCGATAAAAATCAACCGAGAACTTCGGTCATCAAGTTTTACTCTCTTTTGTTCGGGGACATGAGCATATGCTATGCTCCCGAAAATTTTAAAGTGACTTACATTCGGCTTATAACCATGCCACATCTCCTGCGGTGTTACATTTTATAGACTCTGGGTTGGGCATCGGTTTAGAATGTACACAGCACATGCAACCGCTTCTGCCCAAAATTCTTTCGGCATATTTTTACTACTCAACATACATCTCACCATGTCTAATTTGGTTCTATTTTTTCGTTCGGCCACTCCATTTTGTTGTGGTGAATAGGAGGCCGTTAAGAAATGTCGAATCCCACTTTCTTTGCAAAAATTTTCAAACTCATTTGAAGTGAATTCTCCACCTCGGTCTGACCTGACCGATTTCAAATAAAACCCACTTTCTTTTTCCACATTCATTTTGAATCTTTTAAAATTTTCAAAAACTTCCGATTTATTTTTTAGAAAATATACCCATGTTTTCCTTGTGAAATCATCAATAAATGTTAGAATGTACCTTTTTCCACCAAATGAATTTGGAGTAATTGGTCCACATATATCGGTGTGGACAAGTTGTAATGGCTCCTTGGCTTTAAACTCGGCTTCTTTTGGAAAACTTGCTCGGTGATGTTTACCAAGTAAACACCCTTCACATAACTCTTTCGGTTCATTCATAATCGGCAAACCTTTGACCATGTTCTTCCTCGCCAACAAGTTTAGTCCGCCGAAATTGAGATGTCCATACCTCATATACCATAACTGAGCCGAATCTTTCACCGATGATTTTAGACACTTTGCTTCACCATATTTGATATCCAATAGAAATAGCCGATTCTTCGTCATCTGCACTTTTGCTATCAACTTCATTCGGTTATCTCTTAAGAAAAGAGTTCGATCCTTTAAATGAATATCGAAATTCTTTTCTAAGAGTTGTCCCAAACTCAAGATGTTGTTTTTCATATTCGGCACATAATACACATTTTCGATATATTTTTGTGATCCATCTTTCAGTCGAATTAAAATTTTACCTTTGCCTTTTACTGGTACTTTCGAACAGTCACCGAATGTGACTTGGCCACTCACCGATTCGTCCAAGTCTACGAACATGTTTCGCTTGCCACACATATGATTACTTGCACCAGTATCGAGATACCAAGCGTCGGCACTTTCTTCGTCACCTTTAAAAGCCAGCAGAAGTACATCGTCATTGTAATCTTCTTTCTCCACAAAGTTTGATTTTTCCTCGATTGTTTTTCCCCAACAGTCTGCTGCGTAGTGACCGAATTTCTTGCAATTATAGCATTGAACATTCGGTCTCCCTCTTCCACCAGTCGATCGTCCTCGGCCTCGACCTCGGCCGAAATTTTGGCTTTGGCTTCTATCGTCATTGTTTTGACCTCCTCGACCACCTTGTCCTCGACCGAATTGACCTCGGCCACGGCCTCTTCCTCGGCCGCGTGTATTTCCTTGATTTCGGTCATTTTGACCATTTTCAACCGAATCACCTTTCAAATTAACTTGTGTTTGTAGTAATTTTTCAATCGGTTCTTGCTTTTTCACGAACCGTTCTTCGTGGGCTTTTAGTGAACCCATCAACTCATCTATCGTCATTTCTTCAAGATTCTTTGACTCTTCAATTGAACACACAATGAAGTCAAACTTCGGTGGTAGTGACCGAAGAATTTTCTCTATCATCCTTACATCCTCCATTTTTTCTCCGTTCCTCTTCATTTGGTTGACCACCGTAAGCACTCGGGCATTATAGTCAGTCACCGATTCATTCTCCTCCATTTTTAACAATTCAAACTCCCTCCTTAGTGATTGTAAGCGTACCTTTTTAACCTTCTCGACTCCTTGGAAGGTTTTCTCAAGTATCTCCCACTGTTGCTTTGCATTAGTGGCAGCCGAAATCTTCTCGAAAATCGAATCATCGACACCTTACTCGATAAAGTATCTTGCGGTACAATCTTTCTCGAATAATTTTTCGTGGGTCGTTCTCTGAGCTGCCGTCAGTGCAGCTTCATCTTGAGGCCGATCATAGCCTCGGACCACCACATCCCAAGCGCCTACTGCTCCAAAAACAGTCTTCATTTTGATGCTCCAATTTTCATAGTTATCTTTGGTGAGGCGTGGGGCGTTGTACGAGAGTGTTGTCTTCGACATTTTCTTCGAATCTCGCTTTGATACCACTTTGTTAGGATCTTCTCGACTTTATGTTCGGTCTACGATGTAGCCGAATGTGTTTGGAGGAGAGAATGGATAGAGAATGGAGAAAGTATCAATAAACTATTCTTATATTTTTCTTGCTCTCTTAAAAACTTTACAAAACATCTCCTTATATAGGAGTTTACATGCCCCTTCATTATGACTCTTCATAATACCAATTGATTACAATAACCGTTACATATCCTTTCATTAAACCTATTCATGAATTGGTATCCCTTTCTTTTATAACCGATGTCTCTTCAATTCTTTGTAACCGAAAACAAGTTTAATTTCTAACAATATTCAATTGTTTGCTTTTAACTCATTTTCAACCACTATATCCAAAGATGCCACTTCTTATCTTGGATGCGACATCTCTTTTAGAAATCGACCCGGCGAGAGAGACCTTTCCATTCGGAGAAGAAATCATCCCAATTATTCAAAGGGATCAGTTTGTTCTCATCGTAGTGGTGCTAATACAAGAAAGGTATAAATATTTGGACCAATTGGGCGTACCTGAGGTGCAATAATTTTATCTGCCTTCACATGTGAAAACAATGATAGGATTCCACTTGTGTCAAAGAAGAGAAATCGAAAAGAGAAACAGTTGGATAAGAGCAGAGAAGAGAGCTAAACATTCTCTACACAAAACTATTCTCCTACTTAGAGACGAAACTCTCTTTCAAAACCATCCAATTTACAGCAAGCATCTATATATCTCCAGGGAGGGACCCACAACCAGCTGAGGTATTTACAGCAAGCATCTATATATCTCCAGAGAAGAGAGCTAAATATTTTGCACGTGCTCGAACGTGTATGTTTATAGAATTGCATATCTAAATAAATTCATGTAAATATTACTCCAGATTTTACACCGTCTATAGAATTCAAACCCCATTTTTTCTTTCTCATCGATATAAGAAAGAAGTAACATGTGCATGTCTTTATCCATTTTCAAGGTGTCAAAAAAGATGCTGCATAAATTCTTGTGTAGCTTTTATGAGAGAGAGAGTGGGAGAGAGAGGGGAGCCACACGTGGTGAGGCGGGGAGGGCGGGGGGCTGCGGGGTTGTTTTGATACGGGCATCCCCTTGAATTGAGGACATGGGAAGGATGTGGTGGGTAGCTGCTATGCTTCCCGTGCTGTTTTGGAATTTCTGCCCCCGACATATCTTGTCAATTAAAACACCAAAACTATGGTCCCTCTTATTTTATCCAATCCAAATTTGGCCGCTGAATTGGATAGCACTAATTAGGAGCCGGTTAATGATAGCACACACCCCGGATAGCCGCTGAATTGGATAGCACTAAATAGGAGCCAGCTGGCGGACGACCGACGATGGATAGACGGTACCGGTCGGCCGGTGGGTGGGTGCGAGGAAGACCGGCGGTAGATGGTCATGGCTCATTCATGTTAGGCGGGAATATTTCGTGGTAATCTGGAATAGATACATGTTTTGGAGGGATTATGATTACAATGAAATTGGGTCATTTTCTATATTTCCTGAAATATTTTGTACACATAAATAAGCATGTTAATATTTTATGGTAATCTAAAATTACCACATAAATTACCTCCAGCCAAGCACATTCTGAGCCATTCTCTTTGCAGCAAACTCAATATATAGAGATCTCACCCCTGCAGCCTTTGCTTCAACTAAATTCCTCACTTTTTCCATTTCATCTGCTCTCAACCCATTCCAAAGCAAATAATGTTGAACCTACAACTCAACATTTCCAAAAATGTGCTTGCTTTGCCTATGCACATCTTGAGTTCCCTCAGAATGGTCAGTTCTCTCTTTTTCTAAATGGTTGATTTTTCTATAACATACATAATCTCTGTTTCTCTTTGAACATGCAGAAGCCTGAAAGGATCTCATCCCTTCAAACCAAAACTAAGCCATGCAATGCAACCCTTGCTTCCCCGTTGGAATTAACCGAAAACTCGCGAAGATCTTCAGACTATCATCCTACCATATGGGAGCATCAACTCATTGAACGTATTCATAGCCCATATGATGATGATTCAAAATTCAGAGAAAGGATCGAGGGACTGAAGAAAGAGGTGAAGAAATTAGTTAAGGAAACTACAGAGGAGCCATCAGCTAAGCTTGAGCTTATTGATTCTATAAGAAGGCTTGGTGTTGCTTATCATTTTGAGGAGGAGATTAAGGATGCAATGTCTAGATTTTATGTTGATGGGTTTGTGAATCTCAGTGGACTGAGGGAGACTTCACTTTGCTTTAGGCTCCTTAGAGAATATGGTTACAATGCTTCCACTGGTAAGAAAAGCAATTCTTGTTTATATATATATATATATATATATATATATATATATATATATATATGTCGCATGGAGGTGAATATTCTCATGGCGTCGAAAAAATACACCCTCAATGATTTTTCCCGACGATCGGCACTCATCATCTTCATCTTTATCGTTTAAGAAGTAGATAGACCAAAATTTCATGTGGTTCTACCACTTTTTTACCGCTGAATTAGTAATGTAAAAAGTTATATTTCTCTTCCTTCTAATAATTTAGACATCATTATCTAAGTCATCCCTTTTCATTCACAGAAATGCCTATAAAACTTTATTCTAAAGGGTTTTTTTACTAAATGGTCCCTCAAAACTTGATTAGTTACTAAAATAAACTAATACTTGATAATTACTATTTGTCCCCCAAAATATTGAATAATTTTTAAAAGGTCCCTCGGCTTATCAAAAGTACTGTCTTTCTTTTATTCCGTACGACATCTAACAAAGGTATGTCCGGACTAGAGTTTTAAAGCCTCCAAACCCCTCTCTTATATCTATCTAAAATCCCTAAGCTTGGCCTCAAATCAAAATTAGGTAATCCATTGATTTAGGACCGAACCTGGGGATTTAGATGTAAGAAGAGGTTTGGAGGCTTCAAAACTCTAGTCCCAACATCTCTTCGTTAGATGTCTAACGGAATATAAAAAAACAATCTTTTTAGCAAGTCGAGAGACCTATTACAAATTATTCAAAGTTTTAGGAAAGTAAATGGTAATTATCAAGTATTGGATTTTATTATTAATTACCCAAGTTTTGATGTACCATTTAGTAAAAACCCCGATTCTAAAACATATATATTTAAATCACATCCCCCAAAAAACTAGGTATATATATTAACTTAAACTCTCTGACTTGTGAAAATAGATGTCTTCAATAAGTTCAAAGATGGGGAGGAATTCAAGAAATGCTTTACCCAAGATCCGAAGGGTTTGTTGAGCTTATATGAAGCTACACATCTTGCACTTCCTGAGGAGCAGATACTAGATGAAGCTAGGGAATTCAGTGTGAAGCATCTACAAGGTCTAAGTGAAGATGTTTTGAATATCGTTGAGCAAGTGAGGTATTCTCTTGAGGCACCTTTGTATTGGCTGTTGCCAAGGGTTGAAGCAAGGCATTACATAGATGTCTATGAGAGAGAAGAGGACAAGATTTCTTGCTTGCTTGAGCTAGCCAAGCTAGATTTTAATGTTGTTCAAGCCTTGCATCAAAGGGAGATGAAGGACTTGTCAAGGTAAGCTACTAATTAAGAGTATATTTCCAATATAATAAAAAAGAAAAAAAAAAGAAAAGTGAAAGATAGAATTAAAAAATAAAAAATAAAATGTCCAGATGTGTTTGGGAACAGTCCACATTGGAAATACCATGAGAGGTACATGGGTATAAGGTATAAGATGAGACAAATCTCAATAAGGCTTGAATAGTCTTATTGATGGAATCAATTTATATCAAAAGCCCGTGTACATTAAAATATATGACCGTCTTTCCTTTTTTGTACTTTAATAACACCTCTAAGAGAAAGACCATGCTCTCAAGATATAAGATGAGACAAACATTTTGTACTTTAATAACACCTCTAAAAGAGAGCCTACATGCTCTTAAAATATAAGATAAGACAAACCTTTTGTACTTTAATACTTTAACAACACCTTTTTTTTGTACTTTAATAACACCTCTAAGAGAAAGACTATGCTCTCAAGATATAAGATGAGACAAACCTTTTGTACTTTAATAACACCTCTAAAAGAGAGACTACATGCTCTTAAGATATAAGATGAGACAAACCTTTTGTATTTTAATACTTTAACAACACCTCTAACAGAGAGACTACATGCTCTTAAGATATAAAATGAGACAAAGCTCAACAAAACTTGAGTATTATTGATGGAACCACTTTATATCAAACGCCCGTGTGTGCATTCATATAAATAAAATATACAATCGTCCCCCTCGTTTGTGTATAATTAAATTTAATAGAAAACAACAACAACAACAACAACTAAGGGTTAGATTTGAGTATAAAAACTTTACAGTCGATGTAAGAATCATATATATGATTCAGTATTCTAACATGTGTCTACATTACAGGTTGAACGTCTTTTTATACGAGATGGGAATCCGAGATTTATATTGCGGGCTTTTTTTATTTTTATTTTCTTTAAATGTGAGCCCAATATTTAGAAGGTTTTTTTTTATACAGGATAGTTTGATTTTTAAATTATAAAAATAGGATAGTTTGTTTTATATTTATAAAAATAGGAAGGTTTGTGGATCCCTCATAATTTATTTTTTTTTATAATAGAGGGCGGGCCCCGCCCTCTCCTTTATAAAGGAGAGGGGGGTTCTCAGAACCCGCCCTCTTCAAAATTGAGGGGAGGGCGGGTTTTAGGAACCCGCCCTCCCCTATAATAGGTAGAGGGCGGGTTTTAGGAACCCGCCTTCTAAACTGGGGAGGGGGATGGGGTCCACCAAACCGTCATATATTTATAAATATAAAACAAACTATTCTATTTTTATAATTTAAAAATCAAACTACCCTATTTCAAAAAAAAAAAAACTATTTAGAACTTGGGTTGTTGAGATTAGGGATAACAATTTTTCCCTGTCTCGTCTCCGCTCCGATCAGGGCTGGGATTTTGACCATTGACCGGGACACAGGGCATGAATGATGAAGATCAGATCTCTAATTAGCGGGGATGGGAAGGAGATGGTATTAGCTATGTCCGTCCCGTGCCCCTCCCTATCCCGTCCCGCGGTGTAGATAGTTATGCATAATATTATTTACAGCATGTTTGCATGTGGCTTTAATGCTTAAACTTAAATGTTTTTTTATTTAGGGGTTGTTTTATAGATTGTAAGAGTTTAATAATTATAGTTATTTATGATATGACTTAAATTTAATGGTTAAAAATGAATATTTTGATCATGTTATCTTATCAATTGAAATATAAACACTTGAAAATGAATAATTAGAAATATGATGGGGTGGGACGGGTCCCCGCGGGGACTTGGGTTCCCCGATGGGACAGGAATGGGGTAGATTTTGTATGTCCCGACGGGGCATAGGACGGAGATGGGATGAGGTTTCATATATGTGGGCGGGGACGGGATGGGCAATCCCCAGCCTTGACCCCGCCCGCCCCATTTCCATGCCATCCCTACTTGAGATACAATCTAATTTCTATGTATTACGACACATGTCCACAACTCCAAACATCTGACCTAGTGGGTAAGAATTTAAGATGGTATTAGAACAAATAGGTAAATAAAAAGCAGGCTAATAAAATACCGGTGCACAAAAAAATCAGATTTCAGTTAAAAAAAAGATGCTCTATCCAGAGAAGCACGGTAGAGTTCATAAATATTTAAGAAACTTCAAAGTTATAATGCGGTGTCAGAGATTTTAAGGTAACAAGATATATTCTTTTACATATTCATGCCGCGTCTTGCATATCCTAAGTAAAACTCTAGATTATTCTAGCTCAACAAATTAGTATAATAAGTACATGTCTAATAAGATCATTAAAATGTTTGTACTCTAGTTTTGATAAATATAGGGATCTAATTAATGGTGTTAATTTTGATATGTTATTAGATGGTGGAAAGATTTGGGTCTTGTAAACAAAATTAATTTTTCAAGAGATCGAATATTTGAGAATTACCTATGGGGAAATGGAACTGCATTTGAGCCACAATTTGGAAAGTGCAGAATAATTGTGACAAAGCTCATTAGTGTTCTAAATGTTATCGATGATTTTTATGATACATATGGCACATTAGAAGAAGCCCAACTCTTCACTGCAGCAATTAGAAGGTAAGCAATTAATTTTTCTTTCTTTGGGGTTTATGCAGCTATAATAATCTTATCATTTTATGATAATTAATTCTTTCTTTCTTTTTTTGGTTAATTAGCTGGGACCTGAAGGCTACAAAAAATCTGCCAAGTTACTTGAAGTTGTGTTATTTGGCACTATATAACTTTGTTAATGAGACTGTATATGATATCATGAAGGATTTTGGGTGGGATGTTTTACCCTTCTTAAAAAGAGAGGTAAAATTTGAAAAAGCTTATTCTCATAAGAATTGTAATTTTTCTAAAACAGAAAAAGGGAATTTTGTATTTTTAATGAATTGCAAAAAAAAGAAAGAAAAAGGAAATAGATTATCAAATAATTTGGTATAAAGTTTATAAATGCACATCTACTCATTTTATAGGGTTATATAAAAATAAATATTTAATTGGAGATCTAACATTTCTGAATTTGCACAATGCACAGTTGAATATACTTATAATTAAGTTGTTATTTTATGTTTCTAGTGGATATGTTTATGTGAAGCATACTTACAAGAAGCGGAATGGTTTCACAAGAAAGTGACTCCATCTCTTGAAGAATACTTGGAAAATGGTTCGACTTCAAGCGCCGGACGAGTTATCATCTTCCATGCTTTATACTATGTAGACCAGAATCTCACACATGAATCACTTGATCATATGGAGAAAGCACACCAATTAATATATTTGTCCTCAAAGCTTGTTCGGCTTATCGATGACACGGCTCCTTCAAAAGTATGAGAAAACAAAAGAGCTAAAATTATATTGCATAGAACCTTTTTTCATTTTCATGTGTCATACCGCAGGACATCATCCCCGTTTCTTTTCTTATCCTCTCCAAAAGTTGTATTCTATCTCTGACTTTAATGGATGCAATATTTTTCCTTTATATGCAAAGTTTATTTAGAAAACTATATTGATTTAGATCAAAAATTGCGGAAATTATAAACATAACCAAAATACAAATCGTTAAGATATGTGAATTAAAATAGTCCCACGTCGGAAAAACTATAAGAGGTATATGGATATAAAATATAAAATGGATCGAATCTCAAAAAAGCTCGAGTCTTATTGTTGGAACCCGCTTATATCAAAACCTAGAAAAAAAACCCTTTCATTATTTGGATCGGAGGGGATTTTCTGCGGTTCATGGAAAAGAAAATCGAATTTCCTTCAATTTAGCAACATGTTAATAGGAGTATATAAGAAAATCAAATCATACCCAAGTTTAATTGAATCATAAAAACTAACGAAAAGAAATTTAATGTGAAGGCTGAAATGGAGACATCCTTGTCAATCAACTGCCACATGAAGGATTATGGTGCATCACATGAAGCTTCAAAAGAATCCATCAAAGATTTGATCACGAGTTATTGGAAGAAACTCAACAAGGAAACTCTCATAAAAGGTGATCTTCTTCCAAGAAATTTCATATACGCAGCAATCAACACACCAAGAGCAAGTTACACCATAGCTCAGCATGAGGAGTTGTAATGTACTTGAACTCATCAACTATATTTTATTAATTAAATAAATTGGGATGTTATATATGTATTTTGTTTCTCCTGAGTTTTTTTTTCAAATCAAAATAGAATAGTTAGAGATTAAAATTAGAAAAATATAATATTTTAAAATTTGATTAGCTGAATAAGTCGGTTTGGGTTAACGTAGACGTGGCCTCTAACCCCCAATCCCCTCATCAAAGGACGGGTTCAGAACCTTTCCCTCCCTCCCACCCTTAAAAAATTAAAAAATCCTTAATTTTTAAAATTAAAAAAACACTATTTAAAAAAAAACATTCAAAAAAATAGTTTCTCTGCTGGATGGATGTGGACCCAATTGACCTAAGTTGCGTCGAGTAAAGACGGATTTCAAGAACCTGCCTTTCCTGTATACCAGAGAGCGTGGATTCCAAGAACCCACCCTATGATAAGGGGCAAAATAAAAAAATTAAAAAACAAGTTTGTCTCAAATTTTTTCTTTAAAAGACGCAGAGAGAAAAATTGGAATTTTCATATAAACCCATAAATTCGATATGCATAAAAATCTCAGATTAATTTACTTCAAAAAAAAAAAAATACCATGCACATGTGAAACCTTATGTTAAGTCTCATCAACACCTTAAGTAACATGCATGTCAATTCTCATCGATATACTGACATGCAAATATTGGATAAGATAGACAGATAATGATTGTTACTGTTTATCGACGTGCAAATATTGGATAAGATCGACAGGTAATGGTTGTTATTGTTTTTAAAGAAGGAATCCAATACTTGGATCATACTATAAATATCAATGAAGAACACTTCAGTAACAACATACAAGAAAGAAAAGCAAACGAGTCTGAGCTTTAAGTTTTGTCTACTCATGGAAGAATTAGAGAAGATGTGAAAAATACATCTACACTTGCAATGAAGTTTCTAAATGGTTACTAAAGAGTGAAAAATATGTGTGTGTGGGGGGGGGGGTGTGGGAGGGGGTGGCATGACTCAAAATTTCTAAGCGGTTAGTAACGTAATTTTTTAATACTAGTGACGAGAACGGGAACGAGATCGGGAACGAGAGAGAGAGAACGGCGACGAGATCGGTGAGATCGGCGACGAGATTGGCGAGGTAGGCGATGCAGCGACACGAGAAAAGGGGATTTGGGAGGTTTCGCGGGCACGAGCGAGGAGAGAGGATAATCGGCGCGTAGGGAAATTATGTGCTTTTTCTATTAAATCCATATTTAGATGCCCCTACGGATTTATCCGTAGGTCCTTGGTTTGCGGCTCCGTAGGGGCAAACACCAAATTAAGATTTAATATTTTTACTCTTGAACGTCTTGGACCGTAGGGGCAACCTTCTGGCCCTACAGCTTAATCCGTAGGGCCAACATAAATCCGCCCCTACAGATTTCAATATCCGTAGGGGCAACCCCCTATTTTAGTAGTGGTTAGAACTCTTGCTCTTTTCTTCATGCAGAAATGAAGAGCAAAAAGTGTTGTTTGTTAGTTATTGTATCTATTAGGAATATATATGCCCTAGAGGCCATTATTGTATATTATAATGGATGCTTGGACATATATACAGAGGGATTTCTTACTCAACATGATAGTATGCTATTTGGTTACTTTTTATCTTAACATGTACGCTTGTTTTAATTTACTATCCCATTGATACACATTGATAAAATCCTTAGGATGTTGGCTTGATTGCCAGGACTAGATGCAGATCATACCAGTGGGGATTGTGTAGTCCACAAGCACATCCTTTAACAGTTCCTAGTCGAGAGAGAGTATCGAGACAAGGCATCGATATTCCAGAGTAGACTAGTGTGTACGTTTCTTGACCCTGTATGGGGCGATGGTTGATCCAATAACCATTGGTGTTTGACATCAAAGATTGTACACAGGTTCTCATTGGAGAATGAATATACTGAACAAGATTCGCCGAGAAATCCTAGATGGTTCCATACTTATCGTCAAATAGCAGTTATCTGGTAACATTTATATAGATTATTCTGTAGACCTGAGATCGTCATAGTGTATTGTGTGGTTCCCACTGTACTTTGATTTTCTCCCTACCACGGCTCAAATGAGTCATGCAAACAGATGGTTTTCGGGTACTGTCCCGAGTCACATGGAGGCAGTGAGCGATAGGAGGGTTTCATCACTCCCGATATCGGGAGTTGATATTGCACTATACTCGATTGGTTATAACAGTAAGTCCCTGACCATGGCTGATAAGATTTACTAATATGTTTTATCAGTGGTTTCTTGAAAGGTTATAGGTCACATATCGACATGACTTATCAAGTTACTGGGGTTTAACGATTTCACCCCCAAACTCGATATGCAATATATCAGATAAAGAGACCGGACTGTACGCTAAGTGTTGGATATAGGCTCTACGGGAGTTTGGACAAGTTTGCTTGTTGATCTTCTATTCGTTCGATACGTGGATAGCTATTATGTCCAGCCAGTACTACTGACGGCTTGCGGCTATTTGATATGATCATTACCTACTGCTACTTTATTGGTGAGTCTTTAGAGTCCAACATAGAGGTTTTCTAGCTCAAGCGAAACGAAATAGGACACGTATGGAAATATATGTGTGAGCTTGATTAAATACTAGTATATGATACCGTATTCTAATCTAACTTTTTGGATATCAATCGTGTTATATTTGATATAATCGGATTATTGAATTAAGTGTTGATTCAATGATTTTATATATATATATATATATATATATATATATATATATATATATATAAACTAATATTAAATATTAGCCGGTTATATATGATATAACCGGATTATTGAATCAATTGTTAATTTAATGATTTGATATATATATATATATATATATATATATTTGATATTAGCCAGGTTATATATGATATAACCGTATTATTGAATTAAATGTTGATTTGATAATTATATATATATATATATATATATTAATTTGTTTCATGGTTGATGATACATAGAATTAGGATGTGTGAGAATCATATTAGAGATATAGATGACAAGATAATGATTTATATTTGTGAATTAAAAAAAGAAGAATGAGTTATACTTCTATGATTTCTTTGAGAAGTATTGAGAAGCCATGACTCACTCTCTTTTCTTTGTTTTATTTACAAATATTCATGATTTTCTTGAGCTCGTCCTTATCCTCAATGGTCCACTCTCTCACTTCCAAGTTCATTTTCTCTTCATCTCCTCACTAGCTTTTTCAAAGTTGAGAAAAAGAAAAAGAAAAATATTTTTAATGAGCAAAATTCATATTTCATCAATCTACACTACTCTAGCAAATTAGTATAGATTGTTCTCTTCACTAATAGCTTGATTAGTGAAGTGTGAGTTTGAGTGCGAGTTACCTCAAGATGGATCATGTTCGACGACGAAGACTACAAGAAAGCTCGTTCCATCCTTCAAATGGAGTCAAAGAAGAGTTCTAGGATTATTACTCAGAGCATTTGAAGTGAACGACTAAATTATAAAGGTTGCAGTTTCTCTTCGGTTAATTTAGAACCTAATTTGCTGACTTTGAAACCCTAATTCTCTAGTTCGATTCTTGTTTAGTATACTTAACCCTCTAGATTTTTTAAAATTGCATACTTGATACTTATAGAATTCTAGTAGAGGTGCTAAGACATACTTTCATGGTATCAGAGCCAAACTAGAGGCTTTGGAGTAGTTTAGACAAAATTAAAATATTCGATCGACGTTTTAAACACGGAATTTTCATGTTTCTGTCCATTTTTTGAAACTTCAATTTTTTTCATGGTTAAAAATGCTCAGAAAATAGTGCAGGTAAAATTATGTAGGCTCAAGAAACACAAGCACGTAACTCCACCACTTGGTCGCGAAACCGCCGCCTATACTATGTATTGGTCGTGGTTCCACCGCGCAACTGTGGAGTTAGGAGCTCGTTTTTCTTGTATTGCTTCATTTTAACATTTTAGATTTTCTGGATATTTTTAATGAGGCTCAAGTGGTTGAGATCTTTGTGAATTGTTGTTGTTTGAAATATCGATCGAAATGTTAACATCGTCTATATTGCTTTGGATATGTGATACAATTTTTGGAATTCACATTGATTAGTTTTGCGAAAACTAGTAATCGATTTGTAAATCTCCTATTTTAGTCTCAAATGATGGATAACTATGGAGTTTGGATTTGGATCGAAACTCCGTCGTAATCTCGAATCGTACGCGGATACTTGCAAGGAAACACTAGTAGACATGTATGCCCTTTTGCCCCGACCAAGTGACTATAGAAGAACCTCATGGCCAAGAGCATCAACTCGGTTGCTTGCGGCCATGGTGTTCTTCCCAAGTTTACTTCGTTGATGGCATCGGGGGTGCGGCCATCAATTAAAGTACCCGACGAGCTTTCGAATCATTAATCGGGAATCTTATTGAATTTCCCAGCTTACACTTTGAAAAGGGTTTTCAATTCGAGACTTAAATATGAGGTTTATAGGATTAGGCATGAAATTCGGAATATTTGATAATCCGGGTTTATGATGTCTACAGATACGGATTCTAATTATTGTAATTTTCATTTCTTTTCTGCGACCATAAGTGTAATATGTGTCAGTATCCCCGATCTCTTTGCTATACGACAACGACATTAGAGATACACATATTTACTTATGTTGATGACATGTAATGTTATTGTATTGCTATCGATATGTTATATTGGATCATCGTGATTGAATAGCCGGGTTCTTTTTATGTGAGATGAGAGTTTTTCAATTTTCATTCATGTAAATAATTGTATGTAATATTTTTTTATTGGGATACTTCCGGGTTGAGGTTGTTGTCTACATTCGATATATATTATTTACTTTTCCGTATTAGGATAGACCCAAGATAGAGAGCACAAGTAATCGGGTTCTAGAGTCCAGTGGGAGACCATCTCAAGGAGTCGAGATCGGTTTCCTAACTCTAGAATTGGCGGGTTGCTTGTCGCTCTCGTAGAGGTTTAGGGTTGTGGGCTTGGCTATTCATCACGACCGTAAAATCCGTGTTTTTCATTACTGGTTTAATCTAAAACACAGATCTCCTAGTATATCTTATATTTCATATATCTGTTTATACTATTCTGTGATGTGATGTGATCATATAACTGCATGAGACGAATGCTACTTGTATATATGATATATTAGTAGACACTATATATGTTTTGCATCAGTGCTAGTCCTGATCCCGCTCTGCCGTAAGTTAAATAATTTTACGATGAAGGCATATATGTGTGTTTTATTTTCGTTTCTTCTATGATGTTTAAGAAACATAATTGATGGGACTTCATTAATAAGATTAATAAAAGAAAAGAAAGCTAAAAGATATTGTAGAATCAAATTTTTCAAAAAAATAGCTCTAGTTCTTGCTTTGCATAGTAGTATTCCATTATGAATATCTAACACCTCATTCGATGAGGAAAGAGCCGAGATCCCTTCACTGGGAATGACCTCTTTAGCAAAAATTAGTATATGCTATAACCTACTCGGTTTGTTTTGAAAACTACTCGATTTTTAAAGTGGAGTTTAAACCACTCCTTTTCAAATCACTAGATTCTATAATGATATCAAGTTCATTATTTTAAAGGTTTTCTTCAAAACCGGTCGTAACCCTCCGTCATTTCTGATATGTACTGTTTAGTACTCATGCTTTATTTGTTGACCTCCGTCAAGGCACGGTGTACGGTAGCTGGATAATACTTATCTGTAGCATGGTGATGCGATCGGTAGAGACAGTCACACATCCTTATTGACCTTCGTCAAGGTTTTGTGTGGGTGGGTTCGAATCGATCAAGAAATGACTGGTTGAACTTGACTGGCGGACTATAGTTTGTTGACCCCTATCAAGGTCATAGGTCGTTAGGGGTAAAAACCATTATCGAGAATTTCAAGTATTGAAATTTGCAATAAGATTGCATACCTTCTATATGATAGTATACCTTCTATATGATAGTTGGATCCCAATGCCCACTATAAGTAAGCGTTACCCCCGCGAGAGTTTTCCACTTTATAATTAGCTAATCAAGTAGGTGTCTAAGAAAGTGTTAACGGGGTTATGTCCATGCGGAAATGAGGTTATTTAATTAGTTCCATTCGAAAACACAGGGAGACTCTCTCGGAGTATCAACACCAGCCTGGCTGGTCGATTAGCGAACATGTAAGGTGTAATTAATCCTGGATAATCTTACCTTTTAGTATTTGAAGGAAGTGTTCGCCGTCGAAAACAGAGACGGACCGGGATGGATCATCTTGCCTGAATTCGGAGGCAGATGCTATTTGGATTTATCTGTCCACCTCTCTGATGATGCCAAGTTGATTTATGGTACCGTATATCGGAGGTTTGGACAGACGCGGCCGTTGTAGAAAATTTCATCAGATTCCCCCTCATTTTGCGAGGGGTTTTGATTATGAGGACGCTCTTCCTTACAGGCGCAAACCCCTACAGTTAATTACGTTACCGCGTTGTGATAACCACTTTTTCCTGCTCCGGAAGTTCACTTCGTATCATGTTGTGTTTGTTTTATTTTGGGTTGCCCATGGATTGTATACGGAGACTAATTTATGTCATCGTCCGTAGGGTGTCGATTAGTCCAAATCTATATACTTGATATTCGGGTTTAGGTCAAGAATTTTGCTTGACAGTGCCCACTTTGGTAGCTTGGTTTGCTAACGGGCCGAAGAAACTTCCGTCCCCCTACGTCTTGTAAGCGGTAGGCTCCACCGGGCAATACTTCGGAGACGAGAAAAAGGCCGTCGCACTTCGGGGAGAACTTGCGCAGTCTTCCCTGATCTACAAATTCGTTTCGCCTTAAGATCAAATCTCCTGTCTTGAAGGAGCAATGCTTAACTCGGGCGTTGTAGTAGCGAGCAGTTTGCTGTTGATAAGCGGCGGTTTTGATCTATGCCCGGTCCCGCTTCTCTAGCAAGATGTCCAAATTAGTCCGGAGAGCCGAGGTGTTTGCTTCGTCATCGAAGCGTTCGACTCAGTAAAAGGACAGTCCGATCTCTGCTGGGATAATTGTCTCGGTACCATAGCAGAGGCTGAAGGGGGTCTCTCTCGTGGGCGTCTTCTTCGAAGTGAATAAGACCTATAACACTCATGGTAATTCTTCGAACCCGCTACCCTGCCTTCCTTCTAAACGAGTTCGAAGACCTCGTATGACGTCTCGGTTAGCAACCTCGGCCTGTCCGTTGCATTGAGGATGAGCGACCGCGGCAAACTTCATTAGTATGTGGTATTCGTTGCAGAACCCTTTGACTTTTTCGTTTTCGAAATTCATCCTGCGGTCGGTAACGATACACCTCGGGATCCCGAATCGAAAGATTATGTTGTTCTGCAGGAATTTAATGGTCGTGGTGGCGTCCAGTTTTCTGATGGGGATGGCCTCAATCCACTTCGTGAAATAGTCTACCGCGACGAGAATGTATTTGTGCCTGCCCATACCTGTAGGGAGTTGGCCCACCATGTCCATCTCCCATTGGGCAAACGGCCATGGGGAGGTAAGGGCCGTTAGTTCGGTAGCCGAAAAATGGGGTATGCTGCTATGGAGTTGACAACTTTTGCATATTCTGACGAGCTTTTGAGCATCTTGGTGAATCGTCGGCCAATAGTACCCTTAGAGCAGCGTCTTTTGTACTAAGGTACGAGCTTCTTGATGCGCTCTACCGACCCATTCGTGTATCTCACGCAAGATGTAGTCGGCTTCGTGAGGGTCGACGCACCGGAGCAGAAGCCGTGTGTACAATTTCTTGTAAAGGTTTCCATTGCTCCAGACGAAATAGCGGACTTTAGCTTGAATGCGAAGCCCTTCCCCTCGGTCCTCTGGAAGTGTACCCTCCTTCAGGAACTCTACGAGGGGCTTCCTCCAATGCTGGCCTCCCTCCTGGATAGTGTATATTTGAACCGTTTCCTCTCTGTCTTCTACGCTGGGCCGTGGCAAGACTTCAAAGAGGATGTTCCTCTTATTGTTGGCCGTATAGGAAGAGGCTAGCTTGCTCAGGAGTCGGCCTGGGCGTTCAGGTGCAGAGGAATCTGCTCCACTTAAACTTCGTCGAAACTTTTTTGTAGTCTCTTTACCTCGGCTAAGTACTTCGCCATGAGTGGCTCTCGGGCCTCAAAGTGCCCGGTCACTTGGACGACGACTAGGGCGGAGTCGCTGCGAATTCGGATCGTCTTCAGCCCCACTCCGGAGGCGATTCGCAACTTGGTGAGCAAGTTCTCGTATTCCGCAGTGTTGTTTGACGCTCTGAACCTGAGCTTCAAAGAGTACTCCATTTCTGTCTCGTTTGGGCCTCGAATGATAAAGCCGGCACCGCTCCCCTCCTCGGTAGAGGATCCATCGACATAGAGGACCCAGTCGGGGACAGAGTCGGGCACTTCTTCGACCAAGGGTTGGGACCCGAGGATAGACACCGACGCTGCTTCTTTGTTGGGGATAGTACATTTGACAACAAAGTTTGCCAGGACTTGCGCTTTGATGGCTTTCCTGGGGCGGTATTTGATGTCGAACTGGGATAACTCCCACATCTATTTCGCCAGACGACCAGATGATTCAAAGGAGGCGAGAATAACCCTTATGGGCCATTTGGTGAGGACGAAGATGTTGTGTGCCTGGAAGTAGTACCATAGCTTCCTTGAGGCGACGATAAGCGCCAAGACAATCTTTTCTATGGTCGGGTACCTTGTTTCCGCGTCTTTAAAGATATGGCTAATGTAGTAGACCGGCTTCTGTACTCCTTCGACTTCTCGGATGAGCACCGAGCCAGCAGCATGATCGGATACCGCAAGGTACAGTAACAGCTCGTCTCCTTCGATTGGCTGGGTGACCAGCGGGGGGTTTTCTGGTGCACTTTGAGTTGCTCGAAAGCGTTTTGACACTCTTCCAACCATTCGAACCTTGGAATCTTTCTCAAGGCATTGAAGAATGGGAGGCACTTTTCTCCGGATCTCGACATGAAGTGACTAAGAGCGGCCACTCTCCCTGTGAGTCGCATGATCTCCACGTTGCTCTTTGGCGTGGCCATGTTGAGAATGGCGCAGATCTTCTCTGGGTTAGCTTCGATTCCTCAGTGGGTAACCATGAACCCGAGGAATTTCCTGTTAGTGACTCCGAACGCGCAATTGGCTGGATTCAGCTTCATTTTGTACTTGCGGAGGATATCATATGTCTCGCCAAGATCCTTAGCGTGCTCGTCTGATGAGGTTGATTTCATGACCATATCGTCGACGTAAACCTCCATGTTCCTCCCGATCTGCGGCTTGAACATTTTGTTAACCAAGCGCTGGTATCTAGCCCCGACGTTTTTGAGGCCGAAGGGCATCACTTTGTAGCAATATACCCCCCGGTCCGTGGTGAACACGGTTAGTTCTTCATCTGCCGGGTTCATACGGTTCTAGTTGTAGCCGGAGAAAGCGTTCATGAAACTGAGCAATTCGTGGCCTGACGAGCTGTCCACAAGCTGGCCTATCCGAGAGAGAGGATAGTTGTCTTTTGGGTAGGCCTTGTTCAAATCTGTGAATTTGACGCACATGCGTCACTTCCCGCTCGCCTTTTTAACCATGACCACATTCCCCAGCCATTCCGAGTAGGTCACATTTCTAATGAAGTTGGCTGGAAGTAACCTATCGATCTCGTCCTCGATCGCCTTTTGTTTGATCGGAGCGAAACTTTGCTTCTTTTGCCTGATGGGTTGGGCCTTCGGGTCGACCCCGAGCTTGTGTGATATTACCTTGGGGTCGATCCCGGGCATGTCAACAGGCTCTTAGGAAAAAATGTCCGAGTTTCCTCGGAGAAAGTGGATCAAGTCTTCACACCGGGCTCCCATCAAAAGAGATCCGATCTGGACAGTTCATTCCTTGTTCCCCTCGACGAGGGGGACCTCTGTTAGCGCTTCTACCGGGGCCTTTCGGATTTCCTTCTGTTCGTCATGAGTATCCAAGGACCCATGGAAATCATTTGCGCTTCCAAGGTCGTCGCTCTGCTCTTCAATGGTGGATGTCGCCGTGAAGCAAATCTTGGCGATTTGCTGGTTCCCGTAGGCCTGGCCTATGCCACCTTGATCCAACGAAAACTTGATCGCGAGATTGTAGGTCAAGATCTGAGCCCAAAGGGAGTTCAGCATCGAGCATCCCAAGAGGATGTTGTAGGACGAGGGGATCCTGACGACGATGAATTCCACCGGTACGATCTTCGTACGGCCCGCTTTCCCAATGTTAAGGAGGAGGGTAACCACTCCTTCGACCGGGATGGAGTGGTTGGTAAACCTCGACAGGATGTGGGCGGTTGGCCGTAGGTCGGACGGGCCGAACCCCATACGCAGAAAGCAGTTATAGAAAAGGATATCTGCCGAGCTTCCTGAGTCAACCAATATCCTTTGAACCTCGTAGTGGTGGACCCGTGCCGTAATCACGAGGGGGTCGTTGTGAGGAAAGAATATACCGTGGAGGTCTTTATCAGTGAAGGTGATGGGCTCGACGGTCCTGCATTTCTTTGGGGGCTGGTCGCTTGTTCTTTCGACGGGTAGGATGCGGCGAACCTCACCATCCCCATGTGTAGACCCCGAAGAAAGGACTATGATTTGGCTGATCGTTAATTCCCGGGGAGGGGATGGTTGTCGTTCTCCATGTCTTCCTGTCTTTTTTCCCACAGGTATTTCGCCAGGTGGCCCGAGCAGATCAACTCCTTGATATAGTCACGGAGTTGTTTGCAGTTCTCGGTCGGGTGTCCCTGCGACCTATGGAAGGCACAGTACGGGCATCGGGTCCTTTTAGCCACTCTATTGGTGACCGAAGGAAGCTTGAAGAATCACTCACGCTTCGTCTCCTCTAACAGCTCGGTCTAATAGATGTTGAGTGGAGTATACTCCTGAAACTTTGGGGAGTATGGATTTGGCCGGTCGACCTTCTTCTTCTCTTCTCTTCTCCTCTTCTTTTGGTCGGCCTGGTCACTCCGGGGTATGTTTGAGTTTACCTCAGACTCGAGTTGGATTTCTCGCTCGGTCCAAGCTTTTACATCGGCCATGGTCTTAGGTTGTGCTAATGCAAAGGAGCGGAGCCACTCCTTATGCCTCAAAACCCGACCTCAGATTGGTGATGAAGGTTTCGTCCTGGTGCTCTAGAACTTCAAGAAGAGCGTTGTAGAAGCGAGTGATGTATCCTTTAAAGGATTCCTTGTCCCCGCTCTTTATACTGAATAGGTAATCGACATTTCGCTTTTGTTGTCTGTTCCCGACGAAATGTCCGAGAAACTGGGCGGTCAGCTCATCAAAGGTAGAGATGGAACATGGAGTGAGTCCTCGAAACCAGTCTCGTCCAGCCCGGAAGAGAGCGGCGGGAAATGCTCGGCATTGGGCAGTGTCGGAGTTATCCTGGAAGCTCGTGCCTGCCGTGAATGCGTCCAAATGGTCCTTCGGGTCGGACTTCCCGTCGAAGAGGGCCACATTAGGAGGCATGTTTCTGGACGAGACGTGTACGGCGAGCAACTCTTCGTTGAAGGGCTTTGTAAACGAGTCGGCGACATATCTGGCCCCCTCGCACTATGGGTGACCCTCCCGATGTATATCCTCGATTTTCTTTTCGAGGACGTCGAGACGACTATGGTACCCTGAGGATTCGGTGTGGTCAGAGTAATGGCCATTCCCGCTTGTAGCCTGCGCCTAACTGTGACTCTGGTTCCGTTCTATCAAATTCCTCAAGTCCTCCGATGAGGTCCTTCTTGAGTTCTCACGGCGAGTGCCGTTCGTGTGATCCCATTGAGGGAAAGGGTGTCGGTCATGACTGGGTGCAAGCGATCTGACCGATACCTCCTCGGGAGGGACGGGAATCCGACGTGCCTCAGGGCGATAGGCTGTTTTCGTGAGACCGGGGCATAAGGTCATGTGGCGTCCAGCGGGTCATAGAATCGGTCGCTGCGGGGGACCTGTGGTCGCCGGAGTGAGCAAGACACTGTTCAGTGGTGCCAGCGTGGGCAGCAGCATCTCCCCTTCTGTGGATGTCCTGATCTCCGGGTGGGGGAACGGTGACCTGGGGGGCTGGGCCTGCCGTTTGGACGTGGACAAGAGCATCCACTATGGACGCGAGCTTATCGATCCTTGCTGAGAGGGCATGGATAGCATTCGGTAGGGGAGTAGATCCGTCCGCACCTCCATTGTGGGGAGGGCGACGGCTTGTGCAGGGATCGTCACGGTCTTCGCTCGTCATGTAGTCGAGCGCGGAAGATCAACTTTTGATGGGTGGAAAAATTTATGGTTCCCACAGACGACGTCAACTGATGGGGGTTTGGATCTCCTTCAAATGCTGTCCTCCATCGATTTGTCGCGAGCGTTGGTGAACGGTTGAGATTGGTGTTGAGAGTTGTCTCCTTGAACGTGTAGATCTCAGTGGGCTTGTTTTGAGGCGAATCCGAGCTATCTGCAAAAGAAGTCCCGGGATGGTTGTACCACCGTGGACTCTCCGACGATCAAGTTAGCTGAGAAATTTGGACAGAGTAGCGGCTTATTAGAATAAAATTCGTTACCTGAGTCGTCTGAGAGAGGGGTTTTTATAGTGGTCACATGGAGCGAGCTGGCGCGAGATCTTCGTCTTCGGTTACGCCCATGACATTACACTTGCGTGAATGATGGAACCCTCCCATTAATGATGAGATACGCTCGTTAATGGAGGGATGCGAGGGCGTGAAATGCAGGATGTTGGGTGGCGGATATTTCGCTTCTTGCGAGATACGCGAAGCCGTGGCGGAGGCGCTTGGGCTCTGCGTCCTTGGTTGCTCGGTAGACCCGGGAAGGTTTAGCTCGGCGGGAGGCTCGGAGGCCGAGAAAGCTCGGTTCTGTGATAGTTCGGAGGCGAGCAAGGATGGCTGAGGAAGCTTAGCGTATAGGAGGGCTCGAAGGCGAGCCAGTGGTTATTTGTATGGCGAGCTTAGGAGTGTTCCGGGAAACATCGAAGGTCGGGTCATGCCTCGGGACGATAGCCCAGGGGACGCCTCCAATGTGTGGTGCTTACCCTGTTTCCGTGAGCTTTGGAACACGTCATCTACCATGTGTCATGATCTTGGGAGTTTCCACTTATGAGCATCATCAAAGATAAAACCCTCTCTCAAATTGAACCATGCAATTTATGGCAAGCAACTCTCTCCTTTGTCAGGGACGCAAATTTTTCTTTTTGTTAGAAGTCTCAGGTAATCATAGAGATTTCTTGGCTTTTAGACTTCTTTGCATGCACATTTATTTGGTGAAACCAAAAAGAAACATGGGCTGCTTTTGATGGTTGTTCCAACTTCTTTTTCTTCAACAGTTGCACCTTGTTAGTTTTTCTTATTTTGAAGCATGCTATAGATTCTCTTTTTGGATTTCTTTTGGTTCCGAACTACATTTGTTTCCTGCCATTTTTGTTTCTTTCTTCAAGTTCAGTGCATATTGAACACAATCACCTTAGAGCATTTTAAGAGTAAAACAAAAAGGGTGAACATTTTCACTGTCACAAACCCCTTGCCCAAAGAATCTCCTCAAAAATCATGTTTTATGTCATAAAAAAATCCGGCCGGTCTAGATATGTCTGTTAACTGCATACATATTGCAATAATCTGCAGACATTTTAGGAGAAACTGCATATTACAGGAAACTATATAGATATTGCATGCAGGGGGGTTTTTGATAGTGGAAAGCTTTTCAAGAGGGTTTTAGATGAGATTCTATAGGCCGGATTTTTTTTGACAGCGAAAAACTTTGCCAGGTTTTTTTTTTTTGACAATTTACCTAAATAAAAAACTTTGTAAGTATAGGAAAGGCAATTTTTAGAAATGGAAGTGGATAATTTATCCTGCAGGTGTAACCAAGTTAGCTATTATGTAAAATAGCCCACCATTTCATCCTTTCGGATAATCGACACTGTCCATCATAATCTTTACGTAATGGAACTGATGATGCTCGATATCGTCATTTCCCGGATCGTGACATGTGGCAGATGACGTGTCCCGAAACTAGTAAGAAAGGACCAGGAACGATATGTCGGTAGAATACCCCGGGTTTTTGGCCCGTGGACATGGCCGACCTTCTGCTACCGACCACACCACTCCTGTGCCCGCCTTACAAACAACCGCTGGCACCCCTCCGAGCCCCCTGTAAACTGGCCTCCTCGGCTCTCTCAGCTCGTCTCCGGGCTTTAACAGAACCAGGATACCTTGGCCTCCCGCTCGTCCCCGAGCTTCCCGCCGAGCTCATCTTCCTCGGTGTCATCCTAACCGACCAGCAGCATTGATCACAGGCTCCTATGCCACGGCTCCGCGAATCTCGCCATACGCGAGATATCTGCCGTCCACGATCCCATGTTCCACGCCCTTACGATCCCCCATTAACGAGCTTGTCTCTCCATTAATGCGGGATCCCGCTTATCACACGGGCGTGACGTCGGGAGCGTAACGGCCGGGGTGATTCTCGCTCCTACCCTCCCATCGATGCTGCTATATAAACCCCTCTCTCAGAAAATCAAGGTAAGTCATTTTCTCCTCATTAGGCCGTTACTCTGCTAAAATATCTGGTCTAACTTGATCGTCGGAGGGTCCTCGGTGGCACAACCACCCTGGGACTTTCTTGAAGGTAGCTCGACCACAACAATCTCAAACCCATTGAGATACATACGCTTCAGGAGGCAACCTCCAACTCAATCCCAGCCGTCCATCGCCGCTCGCAGCAAATCAATGGAAGGTAACATCTGAAGGAGATCCAGACCTCCATCAGTTGGCGCCGTCTGTGGGAAATGCTTGATTCCAGTGAACAAATTTCGTCTTTCGATCTCAACTCAATGGCGAGCGATCACTGCGACGATCCAAGCACTAACCGCCGCCTCCCTCACAACAGAGGCGCGGACGAATCTCCTCCCCCGAACTCCATCAACTCCCTAGCCATCCAGATAGATCGACCCACGTACGTCGTGGATGCGCTGGTCCGTGTCCAAATGGCAGGGCAGGCTCCTCAGGTCACCGCTCCCCCACCTCGGGACCGGGACCCATACAGGGGGAGAGAAGACTCTGCTCGCGTCGGCACGGCCGACCACCGCCTCCCACGGCTGCAGATCTCCCGGGCCAACATATTCTATGACCCGCTGGGCACCCCACAGCTCCACACCGAGCTCCGTCGTCAGAGCGCCTCGCCCCGAGCCCCTTCGCGCCCTCGTCCCTCCCGAGGAGATGTCGGTCAACTCGTCTGCTCACAGGCATAGCCGACACCCACTCCCTCGATGGGGTCCCGCGGACATGACTCGTCATGGCAGCTTGAAGGCTACCTTACCAGGGGACCTAAAGAACCTCATCGAGAGGAACCGGTGCCCATCAAAAATCATGGTCACGTCGGCGGGGGGGTACGTCAAGTACCAGCGGGACTAAACACCCAACGCCGGCCGCGGATGCTAGCAGCCATCCGAGGAAGAAGGCCAGGGAGACCGGGCCGATCATTTTTGACGACAGGGACCTCCACGGCATATCCCTACCCCATAACGACCCTCTGGTGATTACGGCTTGGGTCCACCAATACAAGGTGCATAGGATACTGGTCGACTCGGGAAGCTCGGCAGACATTCTCTTTTACAATTGCTTTCTACGCATGGGGCTCACCCCAGCAGACCTAAAGCCGACCTCTCATGCATTTTCAGGATTCACCAACCACTCCATCCCGGCGGAAGGAGTAATCACTCCACATTTTAACGTCGGGGAGGCCGGCCGTACGCGAACGGTGCCTATGGAAATCATCGTAGCGAGAATCCCATCGGCCTACAACATCTTCCTCAGCCGCCCTACGCTGAACTCCCTCCAGGCCCATATATCAACTTACTACCTCACGATGAAGTTCCCTCTCGACCATGGTGGGATAGGTCGGGTCTATGGAGACCAGCGGATTGGAAAGGTTGGCTTCACTACAACATCTTCGTCTGAGCGGCCAACCGACGATGTCGAGGGTGAAGGTGACATCAGGGGTTCACTGGACACTCGAGACGAACAAAGAGAGGTCCGAGGGACCCCAGTGGAGCCACTGACAGAGGTTCCCCTCGTAGAAGGGGACGGCAAAAAGATCGTTCAGATCGGATCAATGCTGACAGGAACTCAGCGAGATAACCTGGTTCATTTCCTCAGAAGCAACTCCGACATGTTCGTCTGGGCGCCTGCTGAGTTGCCCGGGATCGACCCCAAAATCATATCTCATAAGCTTAGGGTAGATCCCACGATCTGACCCATCAGGCAGAAAAAGTTAACCTTCGCCCCGGTCAAACAGAAGGCTATCGAGGACGAAGTAGATCGGCTACTCGCCGCCAACTTCATTCGGAATGTAACCTATTCGGAGTGGCTGGAGAACGTAGTTCTGGTCAAAAAGTCAAGAGGGAAATGGCGTATGTGCGTCGACTTCACCGACCTCAACAATGCCTGCCATAATGACAACTATCCCCTCCTTCGGATAGGCCAGCTCGTAGACAGCTCGGCAAGACACGAGCTATTGAGCTTCATGGATGACTTTTCCGGCTACAATCAGATCCTTATGAATCCGATGGACGAAAATCTTACCGCACTCACAACGGACCGTGGGGTATACTGCTACAAGGTAATGCCCTTCGGTCACAATAACACCGGGGCTATGTGCCAACGATTGGTCAACCGCATGTTCAAGCCACAGATCGGCAGGAACATGGAAGTTTACGTCGACGATATGCTCGTTAAATAAATCTTATCGGGCGACCACGCCAAGGATCTGGGCGAGGCCTTCGAAGTACTCCGCAAGTTCAAGATGAAACTGAACCCCGCCAAGTGCGCATTCAGGGTCACCGGGGGAAAGTTCCTTGGTTTCATGGTCACCACCGTGGAATCGAATCTAACCCAGAAAAAATCGACGCTATCCTCAACATGGCCACACCCAAGACCAACATTGAGATCATGCGACTAACAGGACGGGTAGCCGCTCTGAGCCGTTTCATGTCGAGGTCTGGGGAGAAGTGCCTCCCATTCTTCAAAGCTCTAAGGAAGATTCCGAGGTTTGAGAGGTCAGAGGAGTGCTAGACCGCCTTTGACCAATTAAAGAGGCACCTTGCGGCGCCACCGCTGCTTACCCGACCAATTGAAGGAGACGAGTTATCACTGTATCTGGTGGTATCTGACCAAGCAGCGGGCTCAGTGCTCATCCGGGAGGTCGACGGAGTGCAGAAGCCGGTATACTACGTGAGCCACGTCTTCAAATACGCAGAAACGAGGTACCCAGCCATAGAGAAGATCATTTTGGCACTCATTGTGGCCTCAAGGAAGGTACGACAGTACTTCCAGGCGCACACCATCCTAGTGCTTACCGAGTGCCCACTGGGGGCTATCCTCGCCTCACCCGAATCCTCGGGCCGCTTAGATAAATGGAGGTGGGAGCTATCCCAATTTGACATAATATATCGCCCGAGGCAGGCCATCAAAGCACAGGACCTGGTCGATTTTATCGTCGAGTGCACCCTCCCCAGTAAGGAACCAGAGTCCATGCTGCCCCTTGCGGCTAAACCCTCGATCGAGGGGAAGCCTGACTCAGTCCCTGAGTGCATTATTTACGTCAACGGGTCCTCGACCGAGGAAGGCTGTGGTGCCGGCCTCGTCATTCAAGACCCAAACGAGGAAGAAATGGAGTATTCTCTGAAGATTGGGTTCAAGGCCTCAAACAACGCGGCAGAATACGAGGCCCTGCTGGATGGACTGCGCATGGCCTCCGGGCTAGGGCTTAAAATAATTTGAATAGTGACTCAGCCCTAGTCGTCGGCCAAGTGATCGGCCATTTCGAAGCTCGGGAACCTCTAATAGAGAAGTATCTGGCCGAGGTAAGAAGACTCCGAAAGAACTTCGATGAGGTCCAGGTAGAGCAAATACCCAGACAGCTCAATGCCCAACCCGATGCCCTAAGTAAGCTAGCTTCATCCTACTCGGCCAACAATAAGCGATCTATCCTCTTCGAGATCTTGCCACGGCCCAACGTGGAAGACGGGGCAACAATACTTCATGTGTACACAGCTCAGGAAGAAGACCGAGACTGGAGGAAGCCCCTCGTGGAATTCCTAAGGGAAGGTACGCTCCCAGAAGATCGGGAAGCAGCCCACCGTCTCCGGACCAAAGCCCGTCACTTCATCTGGAGCAATGGGAACCGTTACAAGAAGTCCTTCACTCAGCCCCTACTCCGATGCATCGACCCCCACGAGGCCGACTACGTCCTCCATGAAATCCACGAAGGGGTCGGCGGCGCACACCAAGGGGCCCGCACCTTAATCCAGAAGGCATTGCTTCAGGAGTACTATTAGCCAACTCTCTACTAGGACACCCAGAATCTCGTCAGAAGATGCAAAAGTTGCCAACTCCACGGAAGCATACCTCGCCTCTCAGCAACCGTGCTAACCGCCCTGATCTCTCCGTGGCCGTTCGCCCAGTGGGGAATGGTCATGATAGGCCAGTTCCCTACCGGCACGGGCGGGCACAAGTATGTCCTCGTCACAGTGGATTACTTCAAGAAGTGGATTGAAGCCGTCCCCATCAGGAAACCAGATGCCGCCGCGACTATCAAGTTCCTGCAAAACAACATGATACTCCGGTTCGGCATTCCGAGGTGTATCATCACCGACCACAGGACGAACTTCGAAAACGAGAAAGTGAAGAAATTCTGCAATGAGTATCATATACTCATGAAGTTTGCCGCGGTCGCGCATCCCCAATTCAACGAGCAAGCCGAAGTCGCCAATCAGGACGTCCTCCGAGGTATCCGGACCCGCCTACAAGGACGCCAAGGCAGTTGGGTCGAAGAATTACCCTGGGTCCTATAGGCCCTGCACACGTCAAAGAAGACCTCCACCGGGGAAACCCCTTTCAGTCTCTACTACGGGACCGAGGCGATTGTCCCAGCGGAGATCGGGCTACCTAGTCACCGGATCGAATATTTTGACGACTAAGCAAACACCATGGCCCTCCGGACCAACCTAGGCATCCTATTGGAGAAGCGAGATAGGGCTCAGATCAGAACCGCTGCCTATCAACAGCAAACCGCCCGATATTATAACACGCGAGTCAAGCGTCGCTTCTTCAAGACCGGAGACCTGGTCCTGAGGATAAACGAGTTCATCGATCAAGGCAGGCTGCATAAATTTCCCATAAATAGGATGGTCCCTTCCTCGTCTGTGAGGTCTTTCCCGGCGGGGCCTATCGCTTACAAGATGCGGACGGACGCAAATTTCCATGGTCTTACAACGCTGAGAAGCTCAAGCTATACCAATGAGGGGAATATCTACGGTTGTGTATTTCTTCTTTCTCAAGGACAATATAAACTTTTCTAAAGTCCTTTCTATCTAAATAATAAGAAGGGAACGCTAGAACACCGCGAAAAGAAGAATTTAATTCATTCAAAAAGGTACTATAGGCTCCTCAGCCTTACAGAAAAAGAAAAGGTTACAATAGAGGTGGAATGGGATTAAGAAAGTACTCCTGGTGATACTCAGAGTAGATTTCCACTAGCCGGGCCCTAGCCGCTGCAACCCCACTCTTGCTGACGCTGCACGCAGTAACCGGGCAGTAATCCCGCTCGGCCCATCCTTAGCAGGCCCTTTACAGCCCCTCTCGCGCTAAGGATCGAAGCCTTCACCAAGAGGCAACCGGGCTCGCCCTTGCTCGGTTATCCCTGGCTGGTAGTTCCCTACCCTACGACGTCAAGGATCTAAGCCCTCGCCAAGAGGCACCAGGCAGTAACCTTGCTCGGCCCATCCTTAAGGATCAAAGCCCTCGCTAAGAGGCACCGAGCAGCAACCCAGCTCAGCCCGTCCTTAGCAGGCTCCTTTACGGCCCCTTCCGCGCTAAGGATCAAAGCCCTCATCAAGAGGCAACCAGGCTTACCCTTGCTCAGTTATACCTGGCTGGTAGTTCCCTACCCCATGACTCCAGGGATCAAAGCCCTCGCCAAGTGGCACCGTGCAGTAACCCTGCTCGGCCCATCCTTAAGGATCAAAGCCCTCGCCAAGAGGCAACCGGGGTCGCCCTTGCACGGTTATCCCTGGCTGGTAGTTCCCTACCCCGCAACGCCAGAGATCGAAGCCCTCACCAAGAGGCAACCAGGCTCACCCTTGCTCGGTTATCCCTAGCTGTTAGTTTCCTACCCCCACGACGTCAGGGATCTAAGCCTTCGCCAAGAGGCACCAGGCAGTAACCCTGCTCGGCCCATCCTTAAGGATCAAAGCCCTCGCTAAGAGGCACCGGGCAGTAACCCTGCTCGGGCCGTCCTTAGCAGGCTCTTTACGGCCCCTTCCGCGCTAAGGATCAAAGCCCTCATCAAGAGGCAATCGGAAGCAACCCTGTTCGGTTATCCTTGGCTGGTAGCTCCACACCAACAACGCCAGAGATCAAAGTCCTTGCCAAGAGGCACCGGGAAGTAACCCTGCTCGGCCCGTCCTTAAGGATCAAAGCCCTCGCCAAGAGGCAACCGGGCTTGCCCTTGCTCGGTTATCCTTGGCTGGTAGTTCCCTACCCCGCAACACCAGGGATCCAAGCCCTCATCAAGAGGCAATCGGGAAGCAACCCTGTTCGGTTATCCCTGGCTGGTAGCTCCATACCAACAACGCCAGAGATCAAAGTCCTCGCTAAAGGGCACCGGGCAGTAACCCTGCTCAGCCCGTCCTTAAGGATCAAAGCCCTCGCGAAGAGGCAACCGGACTCGCCCTTGCTCGGTTATCCCTGGCTGGTAGTTCCCTACCCCGCAACACCACGAATCGAAGTCCTGATCAAGAGGCAATCGGGCAGCAACCCTGTTCGGTTATCCCTGGTTGGTAGCTCCATACCAACAACGCCAGAGATCAAAGTCCTCGCCAAGGGGCACCGGGCGGTAACCCTGCTCGGCCCATCCTTAAGGATCAAAGCCCTCGCCATGAGGCAACCGGGCTCGTCCTTACTCGGTTATCCCTGGCTGGTAGTTCCTTACTCCATAACGTCTGGGATCGAAGCCCTCGCTAAGAGGCGGCCGAACGGTTACCCTGCTCGGCTATTCTCGGCCGGTGGTTCACTACCCCACAACGCCAAGGGTTAAAGCCCTCGCCAAGAGGCCTCGAGCAGCAACAACGCTCAGCCAATTCTTCATAAAGCACCAACCTGCTTGCAACAAAGGTTCCTCCAAACCGTTCAAATAAACGATCACCACCTCGACATCGGGGGCAGGAGGACACCGACCTTCTTTCATAGTGGTTAACTGACAAGTACTCGAAGGGCGATCGTTATCTCAAACACGGGCCGTCGACCTGTGGCCTAACGCCTGATCGAGGTCAGAACTGACAAGCTCAAGTGCTCACGCAGGAAAAGCATTGTAACATAGAAGAAAAAGACCAAGTTTCATTCAAACTTCCAAAATCTTTTACAAGGTACTCTGGGCTCCCCAGCCTTACCAAATTGCCCGGAGGTTTACAAAAAGAGAGAGAAAAAGGAAAAGACAAAAAGTTCAGGCCGCAAGCCCCGCCTAAACCTCACCTACCTTACCACCATCTACCGGAGGCATGACCACCGAAAATGGGACCCGAGCGCGGAGCTCATCGTCGGCAAACTCCGGAAACTGCGTTTTGACTGCGTCGAGAGCTTCGTGCCATACAATGACAGAGGCTTCACCGAGATCGAAGTAAAACTGGTACGACCCCTTGTAATCGGCCATCGCCTTTCGAGCTCGAACCTCGGCAACCTTCGCTGCCTGAAGCACAGCCTCGGCATCCCGTCTGCTGGCATCCTTCGCCCTCTTCACTGCTGCATAGAGATCGGCCAACTCCGCCAACTTAGCCTCGATGACTCGGTGGGACTCACTCAGCCGGTGATAGGACTCCCTGCACTTTGAGACGGTGAGCTCCCCGGCGGCCAATTGGGCTTTGAGGACGGCCATCCTCTCCTTCTCCAAACGCAGCTCGAGTCGCAGGTCCTCGGCCTCCGAAGAAGGCTCCCCTGCCAACCTCCTAGCATGGGCGGTTTCCTCGGCCTCCATGCGAGCAATGAGGGCGCAGTGCTGAAGGACCTAATGAAAAACAACAGAAAGACTTAGAAACGCTCGAACTGAGAAAAGGGCACTTAGAATAACACATAAGGGCGTATGTACATGCACCGCCCCCTAAGCTATAGCTGCCACTTGGGCCCTCAGGGTCCCTCACGGAATCTTTCCTCCGGCCGACTCTTCCACATCAGCAAGCAGGCTGGCAGCAACGGAAAGCCCGGACGGGACTACGAAACAGGCGTCCCCCTCCTGCACAGGAATCCCCTCGGGAATATCAGTCGGGGGCGCGCGAGAAACCGCCTTTTCCTCTTAAGAGGAACCTCGTCTTCGTCCTCTCCCGCCTCCCTCGTCTGGGGTTCGGGAACCCGCGGGAGCCTCTGGCCGCTGCTCATTGGGGGCTGGGGTTGAGGCGGATGGCCTCGTCGCCGGTGACTCCTTTGATGCGGAACTCAAGTCGGCCCGAGGCACGGCCACGCCCCGGCTCTCTTTTAGGATAGGGCACCAAGGGCAGCAAGAATCCTGGATCGGTCCATTTGTTCTGCCAAAGGGGGAAACAAGCTCAACTCGGAAGAGGAAGAAGTAGAAGAGGAAGCTGTTGGTGTCGAAAATTGTTCCCCAGTTGATCAAGTCAAAGTCAAAGTCAACCCTAAACCAAGTGGGCCCAAGCCTAGGTCAAGTGGGCCCATGCTCGAGTCGAGCCCGAACATGAAGCGGCCGACCTCCCTCCATGCCAAAAAAAATCATCATGTAATAAATAATTTAGATGCATGCACTATAGGATATATAAACATACCCACGGGTGCGGTGGTGTCACCACCTACAGCTAGACAATAATAAAAATTGCTAAGTAAGAGCAAAAGGAATGTGTGTATTTATGATATAGCATTCTAAATCAATATGCATACACTATATGATATATAAACATACCTGGAGGAGCGAGGGTGGCCTCTGTCCCAGATGTGGACGCATCACCAACAACTAGACAATCAAACATTGACAATATAAGTAATTATGACATAAATAGGCATGAATATCTGTAATATTACATTCAAAATGGATATGCGTGCAGTATACCTGGAGATGTGGCAAAATCCACACGGAAGAAGGCATCCGAAGGGGTCTCCTATCTGGGTGCAAGACCGGCCCTCTGAAGCTCCCTACGGAGCTCTCCGGGCGGCAGAACCGCTCTGCCTCTGCCTCTGCCGCGACTGGAGCTCCTGCCGCCCCTTGCTGCTCCCGACATCGTCATCAAATCTAGATAAACGGTTCGTGGACGCATTAGACAATCATTAAAAGTATTGACTATATATGTATAGAGCGTAAAATGTGAAGTAATAATATAACATTACTGATAATCTTTTTCGTTTCGTCGGCGCATTATACATATCTACTTGGATTTCATCGTCGATGTCATTTCTAACCCACGTAACTTCATGATCGGTCGAAGACAACCCGTCTTTCACAACAGACGGTCGGAGCACTTTAAGCCTTCTCTCTTCTTCGTCCTCATCGCCGTCCTCGTATTCTGGGACATCGTAGACATCTCTGGGTTTCCATCGGCATACAACACTCCACCCCGGATGCTTCAAACACTGTGAGTAGTATACTTGGAACGCTTGGTTCGGAAAGATAAACGGATCGTCCAGACCGTAAAATTGAAGTGTGTTCACACTGGTCAATCCATATTCATCTTTCCAAGTCCCAAGACTGCTTCTCCACCTGTCTGTATCGGTTCGCGGATCGTACCAAGTATACTGGAATATATAAAAGGGTTCTGATCGTCCGGGATAGTGGATGCCGAGTATACAATTTAAGTACCCATAGTAAATCACACCGTCCGATCCTACCGTCGCAATCCCACTATTCTGAGTTGTTCTAAATATTTCTATGTTCTTAACTTCGAATTTGTATCCAAGGACACCAAATCCTTTGTAATATGCAACCTCCATACTAGGAAATTGAGCTAAATATCTTGAATCACTCTCAAATGATGCAGACAAGTTCGGATCGTGGATCTAACAAAACAAATTTTACGACAAATACATAACGATACAAGTTTAGATTAAAACTGATAGCAATAAAATGTTCTTCGAATAACTTACATGATCTGTGACCCAATCACAAAAATTATCCTGATGGTATTTTTCCAAACCCCTCACGTACCTCGTTAAAATGAATTCTGTTTTCGACAAATAATTGTGACATTAATATTATATCATTTCATAGACATACAAACACAGATATAACAATTAATCCAAAAGAACTTACTCTCTAATTTGTTCGAGACATGTGCAATTAAGCAAGATAAACCGGTATATCTTGTTGATAAATATAGTGTCTACCCTCTTATACTCGGCTTTACCATATGGCCCGTCTTGAATTCTTCATGGTCGGTTAAGCCTTGTCTCAATGTTCTCGTGCAGATAGCAGGAACAAAATGTGGTTGCTTCATCAAGAAGATAACCTTGCATGATAGAACGCTCTGGTCGATTTTTATTGCGTATATACTTCTTAAGAGTGTAGAGGTACCTAATGAGAATATGTTGAATAAATAAATACGGGCATACAAGACAACAATAATTTATAAATTGCGCGAAATGAAAAATTACGCGTACCTCTCGACGGAATACATCCATCGATATTGTACCGGTCCGGCTAACTTCGCCTCAGTTGCAAGATGAACCGTCAAGTGTATTATGATATCGAAGAATGACGGTGGGAAAATACGCTCAAACTTGCAAAGTATCAACGCAATAGAATTTTCTAGTTTATCCAGCATCGCAACCTCCGGTGTTTTAGCACACAACTCCCTGAAAAAACAACATAGGTCGTTGATTACTAGACTAACCGAGTCGGGGAGAGAAGTCCTGAGGGCTAATGGAAGAAGGTGCTCTACGATAACATGGTGATCATGACTTTTCAGCCCATCGATCTTGCCCTTCACAATTTTTATTTTCTTGCTGAATGATCCTGAGAAACCTGTGGGGACTTTCAAATCATGCAACACCTGCAGAAATCTTTTCTTCTCCGGTTGTGACATATGATAAGCGGCATTGGGAAGTACAAACTTGCCCGGTTTACCCGCTACCGGTCTAGGGTGCAATTCACTTCTTATTCCCCACTCTTGTAGATCCATCTGAGCATTCATGTTGTCTTTCGATTTCCCGTATTTACAAAGAAGCAAGTTAAGTATGTGCTCTGGTACTCCCTTCTCTATATGCATGACGTCCAGACAATGACGTACTGAATTTGTAGACCAGTACGGAAGCTCGAAGAAAATGCTTAACTTGTTTTAATATTGTGGTTTGACCTGTTTCGTCGGATCCATCCCGAAGGTCACGTTATTGTAACCATCCCATTTAGCAGTCACGTCCTCTCCGGACAATGGGGATGGAGATCCAAGAAGCTCCTGACGACCATCAAAGTGAACCGTATCTAACCTATAGGGGTGGTCTGGAGGCAGAAAACGTCGATGGCCGCAATAACAAACCTTCCTGCTAAAATTCAAGAATTTTGATGTTGTGTGTTCATGGCAATGAGGACATGCTTTGTGACCATGTACGGACCAACCTGATAGCATTCCATACGCAGGAAAGTCATTAATTGTCCACATTAAAACTGCACGCAGTATGAAGGTTGTATTTGTGTTTGAATCATATGTCTCTACACCATCAATGAACAAAGATTTCAACTCCTCGATCAGAGGTCGGAGATAGACGTCGATATTGTTCCCCGGTGAGTTTGGTCCGTCGATAAGAAGAGGCATCATAAAGTATGATTGGTCCATAGCCAACTAAGGCGACAGATTATAAATTATCATTACAACGGGCCATGTGCTGTGACTTCCAGCCATATAGTTGAATGGGCAGAAGTCATCAGTAGCCAGTCCGAGCCGGACATTGCGAGGATCTCTACTGAATATTGCGGCCTCCTATCGAAATCCTTCCATGCCGGTGAATCTCTTGGATGGCTCATTTTTCCATTTTCGCTTGGAAGAGCACGGTGATGCCAAATCATTGCCTCAGCTGTTTTCTTGCACCTGAATAGCCTCTGTAGCCTCTGTGTTATGGGAAAGTATCGTGCTATCTTCACAGGTATATCAGGCTTCTTATCAGAATCTTTCGGCTTATACCTGGCCTCTCCGCATGTTGGACACTCTTTCAAATCTGAATTCTCTTTCCGGTACAACACGCAATTTTTATGACATGCTTGAATCTTCTCGCACTTTAGACCCAAATCAGACATCATCTTCTGGGCTTCGTACCAGTTTTCGGGCACATTATTTCCCGGAGGCATAGAATCTTTCAAGAACGAAAGAAGCATTGTGAATGACTTGTTACTCCATCCATTTAGGCACTTAATCTGGAAAAGTTGGACGAACCATGAGAGGGTGGAATACTTCGCATTCTCATAATTGGTTTCCTAGCATCATTCATGAAATTTTCATATTTATCCGCACGCGGTCCTTGACCGAAAGGAATGTCATCTTCGGTACGAATAGATTCACCTAGGGCAGCCTCTACCATATCCTCCATTTCTTCTGATGGAAATAAATTTTCGTCTCCTGCCGCATTACCGAATTCTTCTTCTTCTCCTGCCATATTATCGTGTTCTCCTTCTTCTTCTACCGCAGTACTGCATTCTTCTCCTTCCCCGTGATATTTCCAAGTTGTATAAAGTCTAGTAAACCTATGTTTTACAATATGAAGCTCTGCCAATTCTACCTTCTGCCAGTACTTATTGCTACATCTATCGCACGGACAGAGAATCTTCTCTATTATGATCTTATTATGTGCGCGTGCAAATTCAATGAAAGCAGCAACTCCTGCGACAAACTTAGGTTGCATACGTTGTTTCCAATCCACATACATCCAGTCCTTAACTCTGACGTACTCATGGGCCATGTTAGACTGTATAACATATAAATTGTAGGTTATGCTGACTATATTGAGAAATATAAGAACGGGATAGTTACTGACAAATGAGAAAATCCGTGTATATGCTTTGTGTGTGCGTTTGTCGTTGAAAAGAATAAATTATTGCACGTATGTTAACCGATAGACGGGGACTAAGTGGCGCTTTTAGTTTCATATATGAGTATCGATGGGAATATGAAAGTTTCATATTATCATATTTCGGCAGCACCTCCCCGAACATCTCGAATCGCTCTCTAATTATGCGTTTGTTGCGTATTCTTGTTGTATGTGTGTGTTCCGGCTGTCGGGGGTAGGCTTCTATCCCATTAAGAATGTATAGAGCGAACGCCTATCACTTGTGCTTTCAACCGTTTCGAGTAAATTTCGGCAGCACCTCCCCGCTGTTCTCCGAGTACACTGTAATAGAATAGATAATCATTTCAAAGCTGTGAAACAACGCTGAAATGAACATCTAATCTATCTTTGTACACGGAGAACCAGCGGAAAGGTACCGACGAAATATCTCGAAACGGATGAAAACACAAGTGAATGAAGGCGTTTGCTTTATACATTCTTAACTTGTCCACACGGGACAAATCTATGGGCTACCATACGATTGAATTTTCTCATCGCGTAGACTATACGACGGTTGTTAGTATCGAGCTATACTGTCTGATATTTAACAACCTTCGTATAGTTCTAGATCACGACGAGCATCGCACGTATGTTAACCGATAGACGGGGACTAAGTGGCGCTTTTAGTTTCATATATGAGTATCGATGAGAATATGAAGGTTTCATATTATCATATATTGGTTTTAACCCGAACATCTCGAATCGCTCTCTAATTATGCGTTTATTGTGTATTCTTTTTGTATGTGTGTGTTCCGGCTGTCGGGGGTAGGCTTCTATCCCATTAAGAATGTATAGAGCAAACGCCCATCACTTGTGCTTTCAACCGTATCGAGAAAATTTCGGCAGCACCTCCCCGTTGTTCTTCGAGTACACTGTAATAGAATAGATAATCATTTCAAAGCTGTGAAAAAACGTTGAAATGAACATCTAATCTATCTTTGTACAAGGAGAACCAGCGGAAAGGTACCGACGAAATATCTCGAAACGAATGAAAACACAAGTGAATGAAGGCATTTGCTTTATACATTCTTAACTTGTCCACACGGGACAAATCTATGGGTTACCATACGATTGAATTTTCTCGTCGCGTAGACTATACGACAGTTGTTAGTATCGAGTTATACTGTCCGATATTTAACAACCTTCGTATAGTTCTAGGTCACGACGAGCATCGCACGTATGTTAACCGATAGACGGGGACTAAGTGGCGCTTTTAGTTTCATATATGAGTATCGATGGGAATATGAAGGTTTCATATTATCATCGAGTATCATATATTGGTTTTAACTTGAATATCTCGAATCGCTCTCTAATTATGCGTTTGTTGTGCATTCGTGTTGTATGTGTAAAATGATTTTAAACCATTGAGATCAAGATCGATAGAACTGATCATCCAACATTGCAATAGCATTCATCAACCAAAAACTATTATTGCAATGGCATTCATCTATAACAATCAACAATTAAAACTACAAATGTAGGATACCGATATCATAAAGCGTTATACGCAACATATGAATTCACATGACTGAAACATGCATCAAAATATTGAAGTAGGGGGGCAGAAAAAACCCTATTTGATTATCAAATGCATGGGTTTGTATGATTTATATGTATGTATTTGAGTGCTGCAATTCCGAAATTTGCTTTAACTTGTACGTTGCTTTATGTTTTTAATTTGATCATTTTTAAAATTGTAATTGGTTCTACACATAATTATTTCGTTATTGTAAAAGAAAATTTTGTTTCTTTCGATATAAAACAGATACGATACACGATATGATAAATAAAAAAATGAAACACAAACCGTATCAACATTTAACAACTTTGATTATGTCATATACGCGGGCCGATATTTTCATATTAGCCAATAGACAAAAATAGATTGCGGTCTGGATATGGCATATTGGCAGATGTTACCTATATACATACATGCATGTTGTCTCCCCATTTTTTCATAAATTAAACCAAATTTTCTATACATGCTAGTAATTACTGGATACATTCAGGTTAAATGCATAGAGCTAGCCGTAATTTCCTCTACGGTAAACTTTCATCAATGCAACACTTTGGTTCGCCTAACTAGATCGCCATTCACGAACACAATCTATTTATATGCCATGATTTTATACACTTAATTTTACCATATTTAATGAAAATGAATCATTCATGATATGATACATGTATATACATCGATACCCAACCCCAGCCCAGCCCCAGCCCCAGCCCCAGCCTAACCCTAGCCCCAGCCCCAACCTAACCCCAGCCCCAACCTAACCCTAGCCCCAGCCCCAGCCCAGCCCCAGCCCAGCCCCGCCCCAACCTAACCCTAACCCCAGCGCGCCCCAGCTAAACCCCAACCCCAACCCTAAGCCAAACCCTAACCCCAGCCCCAGCCCCAGCCGATCCCCAACCCTAACCCTAACCCCAATCCCAACCCCGACCACGACCGCAACCCCTGCCGAACCCCAACTCCAACCGTAACCCCAGACCCAGCCATGAACCCTAGCCCTAAAAAATCAAAAATTTCTTTAATTTAGTTGAAGATTTACTAACCTGAACGGCGGTGGCGACGAGGAGAACGGCGGTGGCGACGAGGAGAACGGCGGTGGCGATTTAGGGATTTAGTTTCGCGCGCGATCGAGAGAGGAAGAAAGAGAGCGTAGGGGATCGATCTGTGCCTTTATTAAATCGCTATTTAGTTGCCTCTACGGATATGTCCGTAGCTCCTTTGTTTACGGCTCCATAGGGGCAAACACCAAATTAAGAATTAATATTTTTATTCTTGAACGTCTAGACCCGTAGGGGCAACCTTTTAGCCCTGCGGATTAATCCGTAGGGCCAACATTAATCTGCCCCTACGGATATCAATATCCGTAGGGGCAACCCCCTATTTTAGTAGTGAACCCATCCCCATTTTGAAATGATCTTATTCTATTTTATGATTCCTCTCTAGATATTATTTATTGGGTATTTATGTGTTGTTTAAGTAATGGGCTGTTGTAATTTTAATAAAATAATTTTCACTATTTGAAATATTTTTGTAAGAAAAATATTTGGAATAATATCATGAATGTTAGGATTTATGGAATGAGATCCCTAAACTTAAAACATTTGTCATGGATATATTAAACTTAATTTAAGGATTATTTCACAGAATGCACCATATGGTATACTTGAGTTTTCCAAAAATATCCTGTAGGTAAAACTCATCATGAAAACCCTCCAAATTTTCATTTCGTTACATAGAGGCCCCGTGCGATTATTTATTCCAAAAATTGACTAAATTTACCTTTTATCTTTATAAAAATATAGGTCCTCTATATGCGTTGAAGATGAACCCAACTCTTAGAGTCGTTTAGTCAACGATTTGCCCTTATTTAGAGAACAAGACTTGATGTTCGAGGATTTGGAGAGCAAACCTCAATTTGAAATTGTTTCGAAATTTAGAGAAAAAGAGCTAATATAATGAGATTGAGACGAATAATTTAAGATAAAATTATAAGAATCGTTCAAATATGAGTTCACATGAATGTTAATGCCAAAAAACTTTACAAATCAAATCATAGGGTGTTTTTGCACAATTATTACATTTTATATATCGCATTTTTTCATCCAATATTTTGTTCATAAAAAGGGGTAGAGAAAAGATATAGGTTAGAACTCTTGCTCTTTTCTTTATGCAGAAATGAAGAGCAAAAAGTGTTGTTTGTTAGCTATTGCATCTATTAGGAATATATATGCCCTAGAGACCATTATTGTATATTATAATGGATGCTTGGACATATATACAGAGGAATTTCTTACTCAACATGATAGTATGTTATTTGGTTATTTTTTATCTTAACATGTACGCTTGTTTTAATTTACTATCCCATTGATACACGTTGATAAAGCCCTTACGATGTTGACTTGATTGCCAGGACTAGATGCAGATCATACCAGTGGGGATTGTGTAGTCCACAAGCACATCCTTTAACAATTCTTAGTTGAGAGAGAGTATTGAGATAAGGCATCGATATTCTAGAGTAGACTAGTGTGTACGTTTTTTGACCCTGTATGGTGCAATGGTTGATCCAATAATCATTGGTGTTTGACATGAAAGATTGTACACAGGTTCTCATTAGAGAATGAGTATACTGAACAAGACTCGCCAAGAAATCCTAGATGGTTCTATATCTATCGTCAAATAGCAGTTATCTGGTAACATTTATACAGGTTAGTCTGTATACCTGAGATCGTCATAGTGTATTGTGTAGTTTCCACTGTACTTTGATTTTCTCCCTACCACGGCTCAAATGAGTCATGCAAACAGATGGTTTTTGGGTACTGTCCCGAGTCACATGGAGGTAGTGAGAGATAGGAGGGGTTTCGTCACTCCTGGTATCGGGAGTTGATATTGCGCTATGCTCGATTGGTTATAACAGTAAGTCCCTGACCATGGCTGATAAGATTTACTAATAAGTTTTATCAGTAGTTTCTTAAAAGGTTATAGATCACACAACGACATGACTTATCGAGTTATTGAGATTTGACGCTTTCACCCCTAGACTCGATATACGATATATCAGATAAAGAGACCGGACTGTACGGTAAGTGTTGGATATAGGCTCTACGGGAGTTTGGACAAGTTTTCTTGTTGATCTTCTATTCGTTCAATACGTGGATAGCTATTATGTCCAGCCAGTACCGCTGATGGCTTGTGGGTATTTGATGTAATCATTACCTACTACTAGCTTATTGGCGAGTCTTTAGAGTCCAATATAGAGATTTTCTAGCTCAAGCGAAACGAAATAGGGCACGTATGGAAATATATGTGGGAGCTTGATTAAATACGAGTATATAATACCGTATTCTAATCTAACGTTTTGGATATCAGTCGCGTTATATTTGATATAATCGGATTATTGAATTAAGTGTTGATTCAATGATTTGATATATATATATATATATATATATATATATATATATATATATATATAAACTAATATTAAAATTTAATGATTTAATATATATATATATATATATATTTGATATTAGCCAGGTTATATATGATATAACCGTATTATTGAATTAAGTGTTGATTTGATAATTATATATATATATATATATATATATATATATAAATTTGTTTCATGGTTGATGATACATAGAATAAGGATGTGTGAGAATCATATTAGAGATATAGATGACAAGATAATGATTTATATTTGTGAATTAAAAAAATATGAATGAGTTATGCTTCTATGGTTTCTTTGTGAAGCATTGAGAAGCCATGACTCACTCTCTTTTCTTTGTTTTATTCACAAATATTCATGGTTTTCTTGAGCTCGTCCTTATCCTCAATGGTCCACTCTCTCACTTCCAAGTTCATTTTTTCTTCATCTCCTCACTAGCTTTTTCAAAATTGAGAAAAAGAAAAAGAAAAAGAAAAATATTTTTAGTGAGAAAAATTCATATTCCATCAGTCTACACCACTCTAGCAAATTAGTATAGATTGTTCTCTTCACTAATAGCTTGATTAGTGAAGTGTGAGCTTGAGTATGGGTTACCTCAAGATGGATCATGTTCGACGACGAAGACTACAAGAAAGCTCGTTCCATCCTTCAAATGGAGTCAAAGAAGAGTTCTAGGATTATTACTCAGAGCATTTGAAGTGAAGGACTAAATTATAAAGGTTGCAGTTTATCTTCAGTTAATTGAGAACCTAGTTTGCTAACTTTGAAACCCTAATTCTCTAGTTCGATTCTTGTTTAGTATACTTAACCATCTAGATTTTTTAAAATTGCATACTTGATACTTATAGAATCCTAGTAGAGGTGCTAAGACATACTTTCATGGTATCAGAGCTAAACTAGAGGCTTGGGAGTAGTTTAGACGAAATTAAAATGTTTGATCGACGTTTTAAACACGAAATTTGCATGTTTCTGTCCATTTTTTGAAACTTCAATTTTTTTCAAGATTAAAAATGCTCAGAAAATCGTGCAGGTAAAATTATGTAGGCTCAACAAACACAAGAACGTAACTCCACCGCTTGGTCGCGGAACCACCGTCTATACCATGTATTGGCCGTGGTTCCACCGCGCAACTGTGGAGTTAGGAGCTCGTTTTTCTTGTATTGCTTCATTTTAACATTTTGGATTTTCTGGATATTTTTAATGAGGCTCAAGTGGTTGAGATCTGTGTGAATTGTTGTTGTTTGAAATATCGATCGAAATGTTAACATCGTCTATATTGCTTTAGATATGTGATACAATTTTTAGAATTCACATTGATTAGTTTTGCGAAAACTAGTAATCGATTTGTAAATCTCCTATTTTAGTCTCAAATGATGAATTACTATGGAGTTTGGATTTGGGTCGAAACTCCGTCGTAATCTCGTATCGTACGCGAATACTTTTCGGGAGACACTAGTAGACAGGTATGCCCTTTTGCCCCAACCAAGTGACTATAGGAGAACCTCATAGCCAAGAGCATCAACTCGGTTGCTTGCGGCCATGGTGTTCTGCCCAAGTCTACTTCGTTGACGACATCGGTGGTGCGACCATCAATTAAAGTTCCCGACGAGCTTTCGAATCATTAATCGGGAATTTTGTTGAATTTCCCAGCTTACACTTTGAAAAGGGTTTTCAATTCGAGACTTAAATATAAGGTTTATAGGATTAGGCATGAAATTCGGAATATTTGATAATCCGGGTTTATGATGTCTACAGACGCGGATTCTAATTATTGTAATTTTCATTTCTTTTCTGCAACCGTAAGTGTAATATGTGTCAGTATTCCCGATCTCTTTGCTATACGACAACGTCATTAGGGATACACATATTTACTTATGTTGATGACATGTGATATTATTGTATTGCTATCGATATGTTATATTGGATCGTCGTGATTGAATAGCCGGGTTTTTTTTATGTGAGATGAGAGTTTTTCAATATTCGTTCATGTAAATAATTGTATGTAATATTATTTTATTGGGATACTTCCGGGTTGAGCTTGTTATCTCCATTCGATATATATTATTTACTTTTCCGCATTAGGATAGACCCAAGGTAGAGAGCACAAGTAATCGGGTTTTAGAGTCCAGTTGGAGGCCATCTCAAGGAGTCGAGATCGGTTTCCTAACTCTAGAATTGGCGGGTTGCTTGTCGCTCTCGCAGAGGTCTAGGGTTGTGGGCTTGGCTATTCATCACGACCGTGACATCCGTGTTTTTTGTTACTGGTTTAATCTAAAACACAGTTCTCCTAGTATATCTTATATTTCATATATCTGCTTCTGCTATTCTGTGGTGTGATGTGATCATATAACTGCAAGAGATGAATGCTACTTATATATATGATATATTAGTAGACACTATATATGTTTTACATCCGCACTAGTCCTGACCCCGCTCTGCCGTAAGTTAAGTAATTTTACGGTGAAGACATATATGTCTGTTTTATTTTCGTTTCTTCTACGATATTTAAGAAACATAATTGATGGGAATTCATTAATAAAGGATTAGTGAAAAGAAAAGAAAGCTAAAAGATATTGTAGAATCAAATTTTTCAAAAAGTAGCTCTAGTTCTTGCTTTGCCAGGACTAGATGCAGATCATACCAGTGGGGATTGTGTAGTCCACAAGTATATCATTTAACAGTTCCTAGTTGAGAGAGTATCGAGACAAGGCATCGATATTCCAGAGTAGACTAGTGTGTACGTTTCTTGACCCTGTATGGGGCGATGGTTGATCCAATATCCATTGGTGTTTGATATCAAAGATTGTGCACAGGTTCTCATTGGAGAATGAGTATACTGAACAAGACTCGCCGAGAAATCCTAGATGGTTCCATATCTATCGTCAAATAGCAGTTATCTGGTAACATTTATACAGATTAATCTGTAGACCTGAGATCGTCATAGTGTATTGTGTGGTTCCCACTGTACTTTGATTTCCTCCCTACCACGGCTCAAATGAGTCATGCAAACATATGGTTTTTGGGTACTGTCCCGAGTCACATGGAGGCAGTGAGCGATAGGAGGGGTTTCGTCACTCCCGGTATCGGGAGTTGATATTGCGCTATACTCGATTGGTTATAACAGTAAGTCCCTCACCATGGATGATAAGATTTACTAATAAGTTTTATCAGTAGTTTCTTGAAAGGTTATAGGTCACACATCGACATGACTTATCGAGTTACTGGGATTTGACGATTTCACCCCCAGACTCGATATGCGATATATCAGATAAAGAAATCGGACTGTACGGTAAGTGTTGGATATAGGCTCTACGGGAGTTTGGAAAAGTTTGCTTGTTGATCTTCTATTCGTTCAATACGTAGATAGCTATTATGTCTAGCCAGTACCACTGACGGCTTGTGGGTATTTGATGTGATCATTACCTACTGCTAGCTTATTGGCGAGTTTTTAGAGTCCAACATAGAGGTTTTCTAGCTCAAGCGAAACGAAATAGAGCACGTCTGGAAATATATGTGGGAGTTTGATTAAATACGAGTATATGATACCGTATTCTAATCTAACGTTTTGGATATCAGTAGCGTTATATTTGATATAATCGGATTATTGAATTAATAGTTGATTCAATGATTTGATATATATATATATATATTTGATATTAGCCAGGTTATATATGATATAACCGTATTATTGAATTAAGTGTTGATTTGATAATTATATATATATATATATTAATTTGTTTCATTGTTGATGATACATGGAATTAGGATGTGTGAGAAACATATTAGAGATATAGATGACAAGATAATGATTTATATTTATGAATTAAAAAAAGAAGAATGAGTTATACTTTTATGGTTTCTTTGAGAAGCATTGAGAAGCTATGACTCACTCTCTTTTCTTTGTTTTATTCATAAATATTTATGGTTTTCTTGAGCTCATCCTTATCCTCAATGGTCCATGTTTCCTGATTTAAAATCAGGAAAGCTTCTGGGAAAAGCTTCAAAAAGGGGCCACGTGCTTACACGTGACCAGCAGTCACGTGTTGACACGTGACATATAAAAGCAGCGGAAAAGGGCACATTGGTTCCCTGATCAAGTCAAGGAAAAGGCTTTAGAGGAGGTCACGTGTTCCCACGTGACCAGGGTCACGTGTTGGCACGTGACGTTCAAAGCAGCAGACTCGCTCTCCAATTGAACCAAGGAAAAAGGCGCCAAACAAGGGTCACGTGCTCACACGTGACCAGGGGTCACGTGGTAGCACGTGACGGCTAAGCAGCAGAAGAAGGCAGAGTCCAAAAGAAGAAAAAGGCTCGTTCCAAGAGAGTCACGTGTCCACACGTGACCATGGGTCACGTGGTCACACGTGACCGGCTTTCAAAGCCCATTTGGCTAACAGAATTAAATTCTGAAAGAGATTCAAATCTTTCCAAAGGAAAGCAATTATTTGGAACCGATCAAATTAGAGATTCAGAGATGATTAAATATCATCTATCTATGGAAAATCTCGAGTTTGGAAAGATTTCCCCTTTAAGTCTAACAGAAATAACAAAGGAAAATCCCTGAATTTAAAATCCAATGGTGAATAGAATTCACCTAATAATCCAAAGGTCCAGAATGAATGATGGGTGCAAATCAAATCTCTCAATGAAGATTCGTCAAAAAACTAATTGATTCGGCTGCTTCTCCTATAAATAGGAGCCTGGAGACACAAAAGAGGGGGATATACGCAGAGGAAAAAGAAAAAGGAGAGAGCCTTGATACTTTGAAGAATTTGGAGCTTCTGCAAAAAGAAAACCCTAGGTAAGAAAGGGAAAGCTTCCTGAAAGAAGGAGAATTTAATTCTCAACAGAGTTTAACTCTGACAAAATAAAAAAACAGAAGAACATATTTCTTCTCTCTTTGATAGAGGATCTGCAAAGTGCACATCTCCCCTTTAGGTTGAGAATTTAATTCTCAATGGGTTGAGATCCTGCCATGCAGATCCAAAACATGGAGAGGGGATGGAAAAACGAGAATTTAATTCTCACAGAACTATAGGAATTTAATTCCTCCAAGATAAAAGTGGGGCTTGACACTGTGTTATGGGAATTTAATTCCTTTAGAACAGAGAGAAACAGGGTTTAACCCTAATTAAGAACTTAGTTCTGTTGAGACAACGGGAATTCAATTCCCTTAATCATAATTTAACAGGGACTGGAAGTTTAATTCCTTAAAAAGCTTTTATTAGGGTTTAACCCTATTCAGTTCTTCACATAAACGAGGAATTTAATTCCTACAGAAGATTCAGGATTCGATTCTACTCCAGAATATAAGTCTTCAAAAGGAAGTAGGAATGTAATTCCTTTAAAAATTAAAGCTCGAGGAATTTAATTCCTGAAAGATCAACAGATTCTCTAAACAATTTACATGGAGGCAGGGTCACGTGCCACCACGTGACCCCCTCAAAAGATCTACAGAAAGCCCTTTGAGGTAGTCCCCCACGTGACCCACGTGACCCTTGACAGAAGCTCTAATACATAGGCATATGAATGTCCGTCACGTGATGGCACGTGATGTTCTAAAAGATGCAGCAATCTCAGCAGAATAAATGAAGGGAGGGCGCTCTCACGTGTCGCCACGTGACCCCTCTTGCTTTAGTGTTTAACACTAAGTTGGAACTCCTGAATCCAGTGTTAAAACACTGTTGGGCCGTAGTGTTCAACACTAATCAATTAACTTTATTTGCAGTGCTCAACACTGACTACCTTAGTGTTTAACACTAATTTGAGAGCTTTGTTGCCAATGCCTGATACTGATCTGTTTTAGTGTTTAACACTAATCTGAAAGCCTTGCTGCTGGTGTTTAACACCAATTATCTTTTAGTGTTAAACACTAACTTGTCAACCTCATTACCAGTGTTCAACACTGATTGCTCTGAAGCATTTAACACTAGGCTTTGGCCCAATTGGCTAAAGGGATAGAGGCAAAGCCTCTCCCTCGATGGACCCACAAGAAGTCAATATTCCAGACATGATAGGACTTAGCCCAAGCTGGCCATAAGTCCTCAATTCGTAATTAACTGGGCCAATGGGCTCATAATATAATTAATGGGTCTTGATCCCAAATTGGGCCAAGGACTATTTAATCCATTTCGGTTCTAGGGTACATCTCTTCACTCCTTTGATACTGGGCATTGTAATCCCTCAATGTCTTCAAAGAGGTGACGGGTCCCGACGACCACCCATGATATGGACTGTGGGGTCCGTAAACCCATGTCTAATGCAAAATTCCTGGTTACGTGGAACGTGGATAATGTCACTCTTTGACCCCGCGGAAAACGTCCAGAGCGGAGCCTAGTCCTCGCCGAACACAGCAATGAACCCGTGTGAAGCATCTAGTGCAAAATTCCTGGTTACGTGGAACGTGGATAATATCACTCTTTGACCCCGCGGAAAACGTCCAGAGCGGAGCCTAGTCCTCGCCGAACACGGCAATGAACCCGTGTGAAGCATCTAGTGCAAAATTCCTGGTTATGTGGAACGTGGATAATGTCACTCTTTGACCCCACGGAAAACGCCCAGAGCGGAGCCTGGTCCTCGCCAAGCACGGAAGTGAACCCGTGTAAAGCATCCAGAGCACATACCGGACTGTGGAGTCCTTAAACCCATGGACTATGACGTCCTTAACCTTGACCGAGATGTCTTAAAACTAACAATGGACCGCAATGTCCTTAAACTACCCATTGACCGAGATGTCTTAAAACTAACAACGGACCGCAATGTCCTTAAACTACCCACGGACCGCAATGTCCTTAAACTACCCATGGACCGCAATGTCCTTAAACTACCCATGGACCGCAATGTCCTTAAACTAGAACAATAGAGCCCCAAACGCTCTTTTGTCGGATCTAAACGATCCCGTTTAAGTTGATCTTAGCCTTAAAGATGGCTAACGTATCCTTAAACCTTCAAACAGACTGGACTATGATCCCCCCAATTAACTCTGGCTCGAGGGTACATCTCTGAACTCCTCTGACATCCGTCGTTGTAATCCTTCAACGTCGTCAGAGAGGTGACGGGTCCCGACGGCCACACATACCATGGACCGCAATGTCCTTAAACTAGAACAATAGAGTCCCAAACGCTCTTTTGTCGGATCTAAACGATCCCGTTTAAGTTGATCTTAGCCTTAAAGATGGCTAACGTATCCTTAAACCTTCAAACAGACTGGACTATGAATCCCCCCAATTAACTCTGGCTCGAGGGTACATCTCTGAACTCCTCTGACATCCGTCGTTGTAATCCTTCAACGTCGTCAGAGAGGTGACGGGTCCCGACGGCCACACATACGATGGACCACTATGTCCCTAAACTGGAACAATAGAGCCCAAACGCTCTTTTGTCGGATCTAAACGATCCTGTTAAGTTGATCTTAGTCTCAAATCGGACTAACGTATCCTTAACAAACGTTTGAGCTGATCTTAGCCTCAAGTATGGCTGACGTATCCTCAAACCAGACCCCCAAACCCAAATCTAAGATAAACACGGATTTGGACTAGTCCACGCCCTACGGGCGACGACATAACTCAGTCTCCGTAAACAATCCACGGGCAACAAAACATAAAATAAACACACACGACACGAAGTGACCATCTGGAGAAGGATAAAGTTGTTACCGCGATGCGGTAGCGTAATTAACTGCAGGGGCTTGCGCCTGCCGGGAAGAGCGTCCCCACAATCAAAAACCCCTCAAACGAGGGGGAATCTGACGAAGTCTGCTACATCGGCCGTATCCGTCTAAACCTCCGATGCATGGTGCCATAAACAACTTGGCATCTTCGGAGAGATGGACGGATAGCACCAATTGGCATCTGCCCCGAACCTCAGGCACGGACGCCCGAGTCCAGGCCGCCGTTCGGAGGGGACCAGATTCTGGCACGCCCGGTGGGACCTTTTCCTCTTTCCACTCCACACTTCGTGTGTCGTGATTCGCGAACCAATCGCGGTTCGCTAATAATTGCCCTTGGGTTTCAAGATACTAAGAATTGGCATCTTGCTTATTGCAGAAAGCAAAGGATCGATGGCTTCTACTTCTGCGAAATTCTCCAACTGCTCAAACTGCAATTGCGACAAACGCTCTACCTCGCCAGGAGGTGTAGCCTATGGACCCCAAGCTGCTTCGTTGTTCACAATGCCGGTGGACCAAGTGACTCAGGCCACTACCGGATTGTTCTTCGGGACTATACTCCCATCGTCAAGCTTCGCGGCGCCGGAACTGACAAAGGAAACTCTCAAGAAGTCAGTCTTTGATCGTCTTACCCCTGCCGCGGCTCCTCTCAACGAGTCGCCCAGCGTCAGCGCCTCGGTCTTCTCTAGATTGGGCCGGAAATCCTGCGAACTCATCATAGGGCCTACAATCTCAGAGAAGGCTGCTTCTAAGAAAGTGACCGGTCCTGCTCCTGAAGACATCAAAGCGACCTCCCCTGCCACAAAGTCGGTCTTTTCAAGATTGACGGCTCCAGCTCCCGCTCCTGCTATCCAAAAGACGTCGGTCTTTGACAGGCTAACACCAACAACAACCCCCCACCAACACAGGGGGCAAGACAAAACCATTCTTACCGCTGACCCAACGCCGTCCGCTCGACACGCTCGACGTCGCCATTGGCGCCGAGTAAGGAAGGCTGGGGGCAACTCCCCCTCTGGGTTGACTCCATCGGCCCCGGTGGCAGAAGTTAATGCTGCTGTTCCAACTGGGAACAGCTTCGAAATGCTAAATAAGGTGCGAAGAAATTCTCCTACCGCAGTGCTGAAGAGGTCTCCTCCCCCGTTAAAAAAGGTTGTGGAAACGGAATCAGAACAGCCCCAATCTCTTCAACGGCTGTCTTCCAAAATCTATAAGGTTTGGCGGCAGGCCCGAGACTCGACCATCGATCCAAACTCCTCCCGCCAGCACAAGAAGCTGAAAATCCAACCGGAAGCTGGTCACCAGGCTGAACCCCGAAAGGCTGTCGGGACGCCCACCTCAACGGCCCCCTCAAACTCCATGGCTCATAAAAGGAGGAGGCCAGAGAAGACCCCCCAACATGCAGCGACGGCTAAAAGCACTGAGCCCAGACGCCCTAAGTCTGGGGGCACGGTGGTGCACACTGTTTACATGGCCTCTGGAAAGGAGGAAAGCCGCACTTCTACAGGCCACCGACCGCTTACCCGATCCGTGACGAAAGCCCAGGAGCAGCAACAAAAGCTTCAGGAAATGATGAATGCTATGGCCGCACTTACCGGGCCAAAAGAAAGCCCAGAAACGTCCTCAGACGCACGCCAGGAGGAAGAAACCGACGCTGAATTTCTTCGCCGGATACTGGAGAAAAAGGACATAGAGGCTGCTGAACAAGCAGCCAACATACAACGTATGGGCTTTCTCTTCCAAGATATGATAGGAATGATGATCCAGCAGGACTTGCCCGCCGAAGATCCCCCAATCGTTCTTGAAGACGACCGAGGAGAAACGTCGAATCCACTGCCGGCCCTCTCAACGGCCAAGGAGGAGGCAATCTCTAAGGCGGACTTGGCTGACTACATAGCCCAGCAAATCCGGGTCCATCATGCAACTGAGGCAGCTGCTCAAGTCGTGAAAACGGGGCGGCCGTATCTAAGCTGGTACGACCAAATCAAATACCCGCAAGGCTATACGATACCAAAATTCCACGTGTACAAGGGGACCGGCAATCCCCATCAACATGTCGCCCAGTTCCGGGCCCTCTGTGGTAACACCGGCGGTGATGATAAACTGTTGCTCCGCCAGTTCGTAGGTAGCTTATCAGAAACAGCGTTCGAATGGTATTCGGAACTCCCGAACGATTCTATCAAAACGTTCGCTGAAATGGAGCTGCTATTCACTCAGCGATTCGCGAGCGCCAGCGAACGCACTCCAATAACTGCTTTGATAAACGCCAGGGTCAAACCAGGCGAAACCTGGGTCCAGTATGCTATACGCTGGCGGAACTTGTGGTCGAGATGCGAGCAACGCATTGAGGAGGCACCCGCAGTGGGCATGTTCGTGGGAACCCTAGACCCCCACGCAACTATCTCCCAGTTTATGATGTTCTTTAAGCCAACCACATTCCAGGCTTTAATCGACAAGTTGGCTCAGATGGACCAGATGGGTCATAGACCACCTCCCCCGAAGTCGGAACCTCGGAATGACAAGGGTAAAGGAAGGGCAACCTTCGTTGCAAATGCCCAACAGCAACCTAACGCCCCGAAACCGGCAGATCAATTGGAAGAAAGACGCCGGTATTATAATGAGAAGATGAAACGTCCCTACTCGTTCCCACGAGACAAGACGAAACGGTTATTCGAGCTGGCAATACGCAACAGACTTATAAACCTACCGAATCCAAGGCGACCGCCGCAACCCACCGAAGTGAATAACCCTAACTATTGCCCTTACCATCAAACGGTAAGCCATCCGATTGAAGATTGCTTCGTCTTCAAAGGATGGATTGAAGATCAATACCTCCAGGGGAAGTTTGTACTGTCCGAGAAGTGGAAGGTGAGCCCACCACAGCCGCATACTCCTAAGAAAACAGATACATTGGGAGCAACCTGCTCCTTTATTGAAGAAGCTCCTTGGGAGGTCGTGCTATCAACGAAAACCAAAAGAATGCTGAGAGACCTTCACGCGTGCCCTGCGATCGAATGGAAAAACCCTCTTGAACCTCAAATTATCGAGGGGATGTTGAAGCCCCGCACAGCTACGAAGGCTCGGGATAAAGGCCCAAATACTAACGCCCAACCGTCGAAATCTTCGAAGAAAAAGAAGAAGAAATCCAAGAAGCCCGCGAAGCCTGGAGACGAGCACACGAGCTTGCAGAAGCAAATCGACGCGCTGGAAGAATACAATCAAAAGGCTCAAACTCCTGTCACACTGCAAGAGTTCCTCAACCACATCTTTCAAAGGGGAGATGATGAAGAGAGCTCATCGGATGAATCCGAAGAGTATGTGGCGAGTTGTAACGTAATCTCCCACTCGTTTACCGACGATGAGAAAACTCCTAGCACTGAGAAGCAGGAGGCGGAACCTGAACCAGAGCGTGCGTGGCTGACAAATGAAATGATCAAAGCCTTCTTAGACGAAATTCGTCTAAAAAGTAAGGCGGATCAGGAGCATGAGATGGCGACGTCAGAAAGAACCAAATGCAGGCGACTGAATGAAAGAGTTGAACTACCCCCGCCAGATCAAAAGGCATCCGAAGTAGACAAGAAGATATTCAAGACAAGGAAAAGGTTTGCCAAAGCCATGTCAATGGGAATGAAGCTACCACCCTCGGAAAGGAATACACGCGATAAGGCAGAGAAGCACCCTAATTATTGCACATATCATCGGAGAATCTCACACCCCACGGAGGAGTGCGACGCCTTTAAGATATGGTGGCAAGGATATGTTGCTCGTCAGCAACAAATTAAGCGCATGAAACGCAAGATCCGTCGGGAGCAAAGAAGTACTGTCGATGGGCACAACAGAACTACTGGCAACTGTTATATGGCTCACGCCGGGGGGTCACAAGTTCTCACCATTGGGAGCGACTCTGATGAAGAAATGGCTCTAGGCCCTCTCTTTAAAGAATCCGTTTTAGGGAAAGAGGAGGAATCGGAGGCCTGCGAGAATATCCAGCTGCGCAATCGCACACTCCCAGAAAAGAATCTCGGGCCCGTAAGTAGAAAAGATAAGGGAAAGGAAAAAGCCACTGAAGATATCACTTTAGATGACCAAGTCATGAAAGAACTGGCTGCCAAAGACCCTCCTAGAAGGAGTAAAGTGGACTATAACATCCTCGCGCACCTAAGGAAACTACCTTCTCAGCTTAGCATTCTCGACGCCCTCCTATTATCAAAAGAAGCGCGAGACTCACTAATTAAGGCATTACAAGAACCTGAACAATTCTAAGCCTTCCTCGCCACTGAAAAGATGAAGGATGAACTGGAGGAAGTGCATACAGCCGATATCACTTTCGGTGATGAAGACCTCCTTCTCGGGACGTGCGACCATAACCGTCCCCTATATGTCTCCGGATACTGCCATGATATCAAGATAGGCAAGATCCTGGTGGATAATGGATCCTCCGTCAATCTCCTTAATGTTCGGGTGTAGAAGGAAATCTGCATGAGTGTGCAACATCTCGCTCGTGACAAAATTACTATCTCCGGTTTCGATTCACAATCGTCACGGACTCTCGGATCTGTGATACTAACATTACGCTTTGGACTTCTCGTCACAGACATCAAATTCCATGTCATTGACGCCAAGACCTGCTACAACGCCTTGCTCGGCCGTCCTTGGCTACACGAGTACGACATCATCCCTTCTACGCAACATCAGTGTATGAAGTACTTTAAAGATGGTTTCGAGTATACTGTAACAGGCGAGTTGAACCCATTTTTTGTGAACGAAGTCCGCAAATACGAGGATGCGAAATACTTTTTGCCAGATTTCGAGGATACAGAAAGGTGTCACAACCCGGAGAACAAAGCCGCCGCCACCGTCCCTGTTTTCGGGAGCGATACCGAAGAAGAGGAAGAGATAGTTTATGCAGGGCCATCTCAACGCAACAACCTGGGGACGCCCGCCCCCATGTTGGTCTTCGGAAGTGACTCCGAAGATGAGGTTAATGCCGTGTTCTCCAATCGGCTGCCGATACAAACACCCCTTTGCGATGACCATAGTTTGCAAATCACCATGGTACCGCGAGAACACTACAAGGATCTCGACACGCTTCAAGCTCACAATATGCAGGACCTGCAAACATTTTACATCCCTCCCAGGCAAAGGGGTGAGAAGATGATCCTATTCTACCGATCCTCAGAGTCGAAAATAGAGAAAGAGATCTGGCATGGCGCGGATGCTACATGCGACAGACTCCAACCCATCCGTCTGCCCAGATACTATACAAATGGATTAAAGAAGCTGTTGAAGCGCCAAGGAGTACCCGTAAAACAGACTGTTCGGCAGGCTCGGTTCTACAACAAGATTTGGGATGTCCCCGGGACTCAACGCAAATTGCCCAACGGGAAAATGGAAACACTCGGGCTTGGATACGCGAGAGCGGGAAAACGGGAACGGGTCCACAGTAACTACGCCATATACACCTTTGATGAAGAGGAAGACGCCCTGTCAGGAGATGCCAACCCCTCGTCAAAATTACACCCCGCGATCGAAACGCCGAGTCCGTCGTTTGGAGAACGAACGGACAAGCCTATCAGGAAAATGGGTCCGAAAGCTCAGGAAAACCACAACCGCGAAATGGCCATCTACGAGAAGGCCAGGACGCAACGCCTATTTCAACAGGCTCCAAAAGACAAAGATGCTCATCTTTGTCAACCCGTTGTGCGAAAGACCCGATGCGGAGACGGAAATAAATTAAGAAGCGGGAAGAGGAGCCGACAACAACGACGCAGGATTAGAGGGTTACGGTTACTGCGCGTCTCGGATTCGTCCCTCATGGAAAAGATGAGTAGAGCGTATTCCTTCCCCCGAGACAAGACGGAGAAGTTACTCAAGCTCGCATTAAAACATCAAATGATCGCGCTTCCAGAGTCTAGACACCCTGAGCAAGCTAACAAGGCTTCTCGTTTGAGCTATTGCTCTTATCACCGAGCCATAGGACATCCTACCGAAGACTGCTTCACCTTCAAGAACTGGGTCGAGGGCCAGTACCAACGGGGCAGATTCGCTTTATCCAACAGCTGGAGGGTAACGCCGCCACAGAAGCATAAACCCAAGGCCGCAAGAGTAGAACCGGATCCACCTCAGCCCTGGGAGCGGATTCGCACTTGTTATACGATTACGATATTAAAAGAAGAGCGCGAGAACATGGATGACTTTCCCCAGTGCTTTGAGAACAGCGACGACCAGGTGATCTCAGAATTTCCGCCAGCTCCGAGAGAACTGGAAGATGGTATACATACTACGGCGGATAACCTCAGGAAGATTGAGTTGGGATCGGCAGATGACCCGCGACCGACATTTGTCAGCGAGCTACTCTCTGAAGAAAAGGTGGCCGCGTTAAAGAACGTGCTTCTACGGCATAAAGACTGCTTCGCATGGAACTACTCTGAGATGCCAGGATTAGATCCGGAGGTTGCCGTGCATAAATTAGCAATATCCCCAGATATCAAGCCAGTCAAGCAAGCTCCAAGAAGGATGCGACTCGAGCTTGAGATGAGCATCAACGCCGAAGTCAAGAAGCTGATCGATTCTGGATTTATTCAAGAAGTCCAATATCCCGATTGGATCGCCAATATCGTCCCGGTAATGAAAAAGAATGGGACAGTACGCATATGTGTGGATTTCAGGGATCTCAATAAAGCCTGTCCAAAGGATGATTTCCCAGTACCGGTAACCGAGCTGATGATAGATAACACGTCCACTCACGAGGTTTTCTCCTTTATGGACGGTTCGTCAGGATACAATCAAATAAAGATGCATCCCGAAGACCAGAAGCACACCGCTTTCCGGACCCCTTTGGGGATATTCTGCTACAGGGTTATGCCTTTTGGTCTAAAGAACGCGGGCGCTACCTATCAAAGGGCCATGACAAAGATCTTCGACGACCTCATACATGACATCGTCGAGTGCTATATCGATGACCTCGTAGTAAAGAGCATGTCATACGAAGATCATTTAAAGCATCTGGAGACTGTATTTCAACGCCTTCGGCAATATAACTTGAAAATGAATCCCCTCAAATGCGCGTTCGGAGTCTCCTCGGGCAAATTCCTGGGATTCATCGTTCGACACCGAGGAATTGAAATAGATCCGTCAAAGATTAAAGTGATCATGGAAATGCCTCCGCCAAGAACTCTCAAACAGTTGCGGTCTCTCCAAGGGAAGCTCGCATACATCCGGCGATTTATCGCCAATCTTTCTGGCAAATGCCGTCCTTACAGCCACCTGATGAAAAAGGGGACTCCGTTCGTTTGGGATCACAAATGCCAAGGTGCACTAAATGAGATCAAGCAGTACCTGCAGAACCCTCCAGTGTTGGCTGTGCCGGTCAAAGGAAAACCCCTCATTCTTTATACAACCGCCCTCGAAGGTTCCTTGGGCGCATTATGGGCACAAGAGAACGATCAGGGGAAAGAGAGAGCACTCTACTACTTAAGTCGAGTTCTGCTGGGGGCAGAAAACAACTACTCTCCCATTGAAAAACATTGCTTGGCATTGATCTTCGCGATAACAAAGCTCAGGCACTATGCGTTGGCGCATGAAGTCCGTCTCATTTCAAAGGTGGACCCCCTTAAGTACTTAATGTCAAAAGCCATATTGACGGGACGACTCGCTAAATGGGCCCTGCTCTTGATGGAGTTCTCGATAACGTATCAACCTCTCAAGGCAGTAAAAGGCCAAGCCATTGCCGATTTCCTCGCTGAGCACCCGATACCGGCCGATTCTCCTCTGAACTGTGATTTGCCGGACGAGCATGCATTTGATGCGATTGGCGGCGGTAGCACCCGATGGGAACTCTATTTCGATGGAGCGTCCTCCATAAAGAAACAGAAACAAGGTATCCCAATGATCAAATCGGGGATAGGCCTCATCTTTGCAACTCCACAAGGAGGGATAATGCGCTTCGCCTTCTCCTTAACAGAGCCGAGGACAAACAATGAAGCTGAATACGAAGCTCTGATAGCAGGCCTCGAAATCGCCATCGACCTGGGAATTGAAGACCTCCTTATATATGGGGATTCTCAACTGGTTGTTAGTCAAGTAAATGGTGATTACCAAACGTGCAAACCGGAGTTGGTAAAGTACGGCGAAAAGGTGCAACAACTATTGGCCCAAATTCCCTCCTATACTTTGGAGAACATACCACGCGCGGAAAACAGCAAAGCAGACGCGTTAGCCAAACTTGCTAAAGAACTGGCAGACGAAAACCTCGATGATGTAAAAATCGTGGTACAAAGCCGTCGAGTGCTTGCCCCGGCAGAAATACCCTCGGAATTATATAAAGAAAAGGGAGCGACTGAGCAGACGACCCTACAAATAAAAGACCATGAGAAGGCTGAGGACTGGAGGGAAGTCTTCGTAGACTACTTCAAGTCCCACCAAATGTCCAAAGATACATCCTCAAGGCATCAGCTCATGAAACGAGCTCTATCTTTCGCCTTCGTCAACGATACTCTATACAAGAGATCGTTTGATTCTCTATGGCTGAGATGCTTGGGACCTGACGAAGCAGAAAGAGTCATTCAGGAAGTTCACGACGGACTTTGCGGTTCTCACCAAGCATGCCCAAAGATGAAGTTAAAAATTAAACGGATGGGTTACTACTGGCCCACGATGATCCAGGACTGCCTCGAGTATGCGAAGCAATGCCACTCATGCCAGATTCATGGAGACTCTATCCACCAACATCCGAATCCACTACACCCAACGGTGGCTAGCTGGCCATTCGAAATGTGGGGGACTAACATAGTCGGCCCCATCGAGCCAGCATCATCCCGGGGACATCGTTTTATCCTGGCGACAACTGATTACTTCTCCAAATGGGCAGAAGCAGTACCACTGAGGGAAGTGAAGACGGAGAATATCCTCCATTTCTTCAAGACGCACGTCATCTATCGGTTTGGAACCCCACGGCGGATTATCTCCGATAACGGGCCAGCCTACAGAAGCCATAAGATTAGCCGCTTCGCTCAACAGCACAATATAAACGGGAGATATTCTTCAGTTTACAACCCACGAGCTAACGGTCTGGCCGAGGCCTTCAATAAGACCTTGACGAAGATCATAAATAAGAACGTTTTCCGGAATAAGAGAGACTGGCACGAAAGGCTGCAAGAAGCCCTTTGGGCTTATCGAACTACATTCAAGACGGCCACGAACACAACGCCGTACGCGTTGGTATTTGGGACGGAAGCAGTGCTCCCCCTCGAGATAGAGTTACCCTCTCTACGAGTCGCAGTCCACCACGAGCCGACGAACGAAGAAAATGCTCACCTTCGGCTTGAGGAGCTTGATGCCCTCGACGAAACCCGGCTCATAGCGCAACAACATCTGGAAGCCAACAAAGCAAAGATGACGTGCTCGTACGAAAGATTGACCAGGCCGAGAACATTCCGTCAAGGCGATCTCGTACTAGTGGTCAAGAGACCTATGATCCCCAATCGTGCCAAGCGGGGAAAATTTGAGCCAAACTATGAAGGCCCTTACATCATAGACAAGGTCTACCAGGGTGGAGCCTATCTACTCATGGACATGCACGGTGAAAGGCCTTTCAGGCCAATAAACGGCCGCTTCTTAAAGAAATACTATGCTTAATGAGCCATAGCCTGGGTCAATGATAGATGACGACGACTATGTCCGCTCGCTATCTTCCTAAGCTCAGACCTTACAAGCAGCAGCCGGCCTTCCCATAACAATGGACCGAAACGTCCTTAAACTAACGACGGACCGAAACGTCCTTAAACTAACGACGGACCGAAACGTCCTTAAACTAACGACGGACCGAAACGTCCCAAAACTAACGACGGACCGAAACGTCCTTAAACTATCGACGGACCGAAACGTCCTTAAACTAACGACGGATCGAAACGTCCTTAAACTAACGACGGAACGAAACGTCCTTAAACTAACGACGGACCGAAACGTTCTTAAACTAGCGATGGACCGAAACGTCCCTAAAACTACTACCGCAGCATCCTTAGGCTGACGAGATAAAAAAAAAAGAAAAAAAAATATATAAAATAAAAAACGGTATGTCCATAAGCAAAATGGGCACGGATGAAAACCCGAAAGGGCTCCGTGAGTAAAAACAGCAGGACTACCGGCTAGTGTTTGCGAAAACCCGAAAGGACGCAACCTCGTTAAAAGACACTTATAGGGTCCGACACTTATAGGGTCCTCTCGACCTTGTAAGGAGAAACCACCTGCGTGAAATCCTTACGACTCACAAAGGAGCAACACACTTAGGGATCCTCACGATTCCTAAGGAGAAAACGCACTTGCGAGATCCTTACGACTCGTAAGGAGAATTCTCTCATGGGACCCTCACGGCTCATAAGATTTGAATATCTTAAGTTACAGAAACCTAAACCTGTTCTTAAGCAAATCCTCCACAACCTTCGATATTGCCCTACAAGGGGCTTAATACTGACCCTTGTATACAATCCAAGGGCGCGAATAAATATTTCCCCAGCAAAGTCCAGCCCTTGTAGGTCCTCTCGATCCATAAGGAGAAAGCCCTCTTGTAGGATCCTTACGACTTACAGAGGAGCACACACTTAGGAATCCTCACGATCCCTAAGGAGAAAATACACCTGCAAGATCCTCACGACTTGTAGGGAGAAATACCTTTGTGAGACCCTTACGGCTCATGAAGTCAAAAGCCTTGGTCGACAGGACCCTTAACCCTGTTTGCTGAGCCACCTTTGTTCGTCATCGACAAAGGCAAATGATGATTCGCTCCGGGCAACATGCCAGTTGTAGCGGTGCTGATGCCGAAATCGGTGCCTAAAGTCCAGGCTCGCAGCGAAAAAGCTAGCAAGCCACACATGCCTACAAAATAGCCGAAATGATGGGGCAACTTGCAATAAAAAGCAGCAAGTAAAAAATGAAGGCATGAAAAATAGCCGAAATGATGGGGCAACTCGCAATAAAAAGCAGCGAGCAGAAAATAAATAAATAGCCGAAATGATTGGGCACCGCGAAAAATAGCCGAAATGATGGGGCAATCGCGACCTTCGCGATATAAAAGCTGAAATGATAGAGCATCGCGGAAAAAGAAATAAAATAAAAATGAAATCCTCGCCCTACAGGTGATGTTACATCTACCTCTGTATACAATCCAGGGGCACAAACAAAGAAGGGATCATACTCCTTCCCCAGGTTTCATCATAAGGAGAAGCCAAATCTCGACGGTTCACAGATAGCTTAGAAATCATCTCGACGTCCGTCTCATGGCAGCAGACACAACATCAAGCGAAACGGGACAGCGGCAACCCCCAATTCCATGGCTCGGCGATACATATCACCAAGAGTCCAACCTCCATCCCGTGAAGTGCGGATACAATCAGCAAAATTCCTGGTTACGTGGAACTCGGATAATGTCACTCTTTGACCCCGTGGAAAACGTCCAGAGCGGAGCCTAGTCCTCGCCTAACGCGGCAATGAACCCGTGTGAAGCATCTAGCGCAAAATTCCTGGTTACGTGGAACGCGGATAATGTCACTCTTTGACCCCGTGGAAAACGTCCAGAGCGGAGCCTAGTCCTCGCCTAACGCGGCAATGAACCCGTGTGAAGCATCTAGTGCAAACTTCCTGGTTACGTGGAACGCGGATAATGTCACTCTTTGACCCCGTGGAAAACGTCCAGAGCGGAGCCTAGTCCTCGCCTAACGCGACAATGAACCCATGTGAAGCATCTAGCGCAAAATTCCTGGTTACGTGGAACGCGGATAATGTCACTCTTTGACCCCGTGGAAAACGTCCAGAGCGGAGCCTAGTCCTCGCCTAACGCGGCAATGAACCCGTGTGAAGCATCTAGTGCAAACTTCCTGGTTACGTGGAACGCGGATAATGTCACTCTTTGACCCCGTGGAAAACGTCCAGAGCAGAGCCTAGTCCTCGCCTAACGCGGCAATGAACCAGTGTGAAGCATCTAGCGCAAAATTCCTGGTTACGTGGAACGCGGATAATGTCACTCTTTGACCCCGTGGAAAACGTCCAGAGCGGATCCTAGTCCTCGCAGAGCACGGCAGTGAACCCGTGTGAAGCATCCAGAGCGGAGCCTGGTCCTCGCCAAGCACGGCAGTGAACCCGTGTGAAGCATCCAGAGCAAATACCGGACTGTGGAGTCCTTAAAATCCACGGACTATGACGTCCTTAACCTCGACCGTGATGTCTTAAAACTAACGATCGACCATCCCGATTCCCTACGGATTCTGTCTTGGTTTAAGGGTACATCTCTTCACTCCTTTGATACCTGGCATTGTAATTCCTCAACGTCTTCAAAGAGGTGGCGGGTCCCTGCAACCAAACACCGGACTGTGGAGTCCCTAAATCCACGGACTATGAGGTCCTTAACCTTGACCGCGATGTCTTAAAACTAACATCGGACTGTGGAGTCCTTAAATCCACGGACTATGAGGTCCTTAACCTTGACCGCGACGTCTTTAAACTACAATACCTGGAGAAACCCCTGGCTCCGTAAAACACGGACAAGGGCGACCACATCCAGCACTTACAAGTCCTCACGACCTGTAAGGAAGAAAAATTTCTCTTGTGAGATCCTTGCGACTATCAAGGGAAAACCCGCTTAAGAATCCTCACGATTCTTAAGAAGAACTTACACCTATGGGATCCTCTCGACCTGTAGGGAGAAAAACTCTTTATGAGACCCTCGTGGCTCATAAAATGCAGAGGTCTTAGGAAGCAGATCTTAACCCTGAACCCTGAGCCATCGCTGTCCTGCAAGGAGATCAAGGTATAGTATCCGCAGAATACATTCAATAAAAAGGGGACATATTATTGAGAGGAAAATTGTATCTTTTTATTCATAAACCAAAATGGATACAAGGTACAATTTATGAAAGAAACAAAAAAAGAAAGGATACTCTCATCCATGAGTATGTACAAAAAGAAAAAAAGGAGATACAAGTCCTCAAGCCGGCGGGCGGTGTAGTAATTTTACCAGCTCATCGTTCTGCTGCTGAGCCACGGCTTCATGACGCAAGATCTCCAGAAGGCGAGCCTCCGCCTGAGCTTGTTGGGCCTGATACGAAGCGAGCCGAGCTTCGAGCCCTTTCTCGGTGGCTTTATGAGCCTCGACCCTCTCACGAGTAAACGTGGCAGCTTTATCGAGAGCCACCACCTCTTTTATGGACTCCTGAAGCACCCGCCAGAGTTCATACGCTTTGTTGGCCTTGGCAGTAAGACTCGCCTGAAGCTCGCTCAGCGACCGAGCCCCTTCTTCTCGCACAACAATATGTTTACCACGTGTCGCCCTATCAGGCCATGTAAGCTCACTTTCGTGACCACAACCTTGGAAAGAGGACATACACGGTTAAGATCGCATAAATGGGCTTCCGGTCGACAGCGATAATCGATCTGAAACGCGTTCACATCACCTGGTATGAAAAGCAATGAGAAAATTTCCAATGTTTATCCTATCGAGCATGTATTCGCGATTATATGAGCATCCGAAAAAGAAATAAAATCTAAGGCATTAATTTGCATGCGACATGATGAGAATGTTGGTAATTAGAAGAAGCTTTCATGAGAAGAACACAATGTTTATTCATGCAAGCGAAAACATGCATACGAGTACCAAGCCTACATGGGAGTTCAGCATAAAGCATACAAAAGATAGGACTAATTTAAATACACTACGCTAACGGAAAAGGTCACCAAACACCGGATCAATGGCGCAAGGGTTAACAAAGTAAAGAACAAAATTCTCCATCTCCCTCTCCGCTCTCTCCAGCACATCGAAGCGACGATTCTCGCGAGAAGTCGCTCCCCATCGGTTGGCGCCATGCTCGTCCGCGAAAGCAAACATAATGGCTCGCCGGGCCTTTATCTCGCTCAGCAGATGAATTGAGTAGTCCTTTAAGGCCTGAGTAATCAAGCACGCTTCATGAAAGCCCTCGAGCTTTTCTTCCGCCGCGTCGAGCATCGCCAGGGTCATCTCCGCCGGGTGAGGAGGGATGTCGGCAAGCACGGCCGCGAGAATCATCTGGAGCCAGAGGGAACCCATCAGAAGGGGAGACCCTCTAAGGATCGAGAGCTCGTGCATGGCCGAGTCACATTCGTTGTCAGAAAGGAGGGGGTCCACCAACCGAGCGGCAAAGCGGGGGATCATCTCCTCAAGATGAACTTCCCACGGCTGTCGACGAGCATGAGGGCGATTACAAGCCATGGCACTCGTTTCTCTCTCAAGAAAAAAAAATAAATATATGATATGAATCTCTCTGTGAAAGGAAAAGAAAGCTATAGCCTCATATATAATGAAGTGCATTAAGTGCTGTGCGCAGAAAATCTCGCATGGTGAAGTTATTTCCAAGGCCTAAAAAAGGAAAGGCACCGAAAATCAAGGAGATGGAACTATTTCCAAGGCCCTTTTTCTGCACCTAACATTGTGCACTGAAAATATGGCATGAGGAAAATCTTGTGAACAGCCACATCAAGGGATCCCACGTGTAGAACACGTGAGGCCTAAACCTGGTGTGCATTTAAAAGGAAAAACCTGGAGTAGTATCCTGCATATTAAAAAAAAAAGCACAAACAATAATAGTAGCAAAACAATAAAATCCCAGAGAAAAAGCATGCAAACATATAAAGACACAACAGAACTCGTCATCCAGACTTCAAGAAAGCCATACAAAATAAAAAGAAAACTTTTACAATGGCAAGGCTTCAGACGCGGGGCATGGGTTGAGAAACTCGAAATTAACTTTATTCAAGATCTTCCAAGCATTTCGAACCTCCCGAGTATGCTTTCTCTCACGGTCACAAGCGTCGGGGTCCCCGCAGATGTCCTCTATCCTCCGGTAGGCGGCAAGTATGGCTGATTGCTGAAAAATCTGATGCAGGAAATCAATGAGATTATCCCGCCTTCTCTTGGAGATCAAGTGCATCAGATACACCGAATGTACTTTATCCTCGGCGGCGTCCAATGACCCAAGCGGCACACCAGCACAAAATAAAGGGAGAGCCTCCCTGATCGCCAGCACGATCAACCTCAGAAGAGAAGAGCGACGGGGGAGTAGCCGATGGTTGTACTCGTCAAAGCGGCTCATGATCTCGGCACACTGAGCATCGGTGAACTCCTGGTTCTGACTGCGGCCCAGCGCACGAATATACCCGTAGGAAATGATCTCGTCGAGACTATACAGATGGGCATCCATGATACCTGAAATAAAAGTCACGAGAATCGTTAGAAAACCCCCATTGCATTAATGGCAGGAAGAACCACCTAGGGACAAGAGACCTCAGGAAGCCTCCATGCGAAGAAACTGAGCTCTTCATTGGAATTAAGTTCCTAATTAAGAAAAGGGAATTAAATTCCCTGAAGCATTTTTGATGGAATTAAATTCCATGGGGTTGAAGCGCCATCGTCATCTCCCCAAAGATCATCTAAACCCTAAGAGATCTACAGTTTAAGGGTTAAGCGGTTTCACGTTCTTATGGAAAATCTGAAGGAAAAAGGGTAAAAACCCTTGTTTTGGGTTTAAAATCCAGAGAAACGTGAAGGTTCATCGTTGTCCAAGAACATTACCTGAGAAAAAAGAAGGGTTCTTTTCGAACAGAGTTAAACTCTGAAGATTGTTTCAAGACAGAGAACTAAGCTCTGAAAGTGAGAATTAAATTCTCAAAGAAGAAATTCTCGGAAGAAGAAGATGAGCAAAGTGAAGGCTCCTATGAAGAGACAGAGGTATTTATAGAAGGCAGTGGAAATGTTTCATCTCCCCAGATCCCTAGAGGAATCCAACGGTCACAAGAGGTGACAGCGTTGCACTCACGTGCAGACACGTGAGAACAACGCTGTGGGGGCATTTGTTTCCTGATTTAAAATCAGGAAAGCTTCTGGGAAAAGCTTCAAAAAGGGGCCACGTGCTTACACGTGACCAGCAGTCACGTGTTGACACGTGACATATAAAAGCAGCGGAAAAGGGCACATTGGTTCCCTGATCAAGTCAAGGAAAAGGCTTTAGAGGAGGTCACGTGTTCCCACGTGACCAGGGTCACGTGTTGGCACGTGACGTTCAAAGCAGCAGACTCGCTCTCCAATTGAACCAAGGAAAAAGGCGCCAAACAAGGGTCACGTGCTCACACGTGACCAGGGGTCACGTGGTAGCACGTGACGGCTAAGCAACAGAAGAAGGCAGAGTCCAAAAGAAGAAAAAGGCTCGTTCCAAGAGAGTCACGTGTCCACACGTGACCATGGGTCACGTGGTCACACGTGACCGGATTTCAAAGCCCATTTGGCTAACAGAATTAAATTCTGAAAGAGATTCAAATCTTTCCAAAGGAAAGCAATTATTTGGAACCGATCAAATTAAAGATTCAGAGATGATTAAATATCATCTATCTATGGAAAATCTCGAGTTTGGAAAGATTTCCCCTTTAAGACTAACAGAAATAACAAAGGAGAATCCCTGGATTTAAAATCCAATGGTGAATAGAATTCACCTAATAATCCAAAGGTCCAGAACGAATGATGGGTGCAAATCAAATCTCTCAATGAAGATTCGTCAAAAAACTAATTGATTCGGTTGCTTCTCCTATAAATAGGAGCCTGGAGACACAAAAGAGGGGGATATACGCAGAGGAAAAAGAAAAAGGAGAGAGCCTTGATACTTTGAAGAATTTGGAGCTTCTGCAAAAAGAAAACCCTAGGTAAGAAAGGGAAGGCTTTCTGAAAGAAGGAGAATTTAATTCTCAACAGAGTTTAACTCTGACAAAATAAAAAAACAGAAGAACATATTTCTTCTCTCTTTGATAGAGGATCTGCAAAGTGCACATCTCCCCTTTAGGTTGAGAATTTAATTCTCATTGGGTTGAGATCCTGCCATGCAGATCCAAAACATGGAGAGGGGATGGAAAAACGAGAATTTAATTCTCACAGAACTATAGGAATTTAATTCCTCTAAGATAAAAGTAGGGCTTGACCCTGTGTTATGGGAATTTAATTCCTTCAGAACAGAGAGAAACAGGGTTTAACCATAATTAAGAACTTAGTTCTGTTGAGACAACGGGAATTCAATTCCCTTAATCATAATTTAACAGGGACTGGAAGTTTAATTCCTTAAAAAGCTTTTATTAGGGTTTAACCCTATTCAGTTCTTCACATAAACGAGAAATTTAATTCCTACAGAAGATTCAGGATTCGATTCTACTCCAGAATATAAGTCTTCAAAAGGAAGTAGGAATGTAATTCCTTTGAAAATTAAAGCTCGAGGAATTAATTCCTGAAAGATCAACAGATTCTCTAAACAATTTATAAGGAGGCAGGGTCACGTGCCACCACGTGACCCCCTCAAAGATCTACAGAAAGCCCTTTGAGGCAGTCCCCCACGTGACCCACGTGACCCTTGACAGAAGCTCTAATACATAGGCATATGAATGCCCGTCACGTGATGGCACGTGATGCTCTGAAAGATGCAGCAATCTCAGCAGAATAAATGAAGGGAGGGCGCTCTCACGTGTCGCCACGTGACCCCTCTTGCTTTAGTGTTTAACACTAAGTTGGAACTCCTGAATCCAGTGTTAAAACACTGTTGGGCCGTAGTGTTCAACACTAATCAATTAACTTTATTTGCAGTGCTCAACACTGACTACCTTAGTGTTTAACACTAATTTAAGAGCTTTGTTGCCAATGCCTGATACTGATCTGTTTTAGTGTTTAACACTAATCTGAAAGCCTTGCTGCTGGTGTTTAACACCAATTATCTTTTAGTGTTAAACACTAAATTGTCAACCTCATTACCAGTGTTCAACACTGATTGCTCTGAAGCGTTTAACACTAGGCTTTGGCCCAATTGGCTAAAGGGATAGAGGCAAAGCCTCTCCCTCGATGGACCCACAAGAAGTCAATATTCCAGACATGATAGGACTTAGCCCAAGCTGGCCATAAGTCCTCAATTCGTAATTAACTGGGCCAATGGGCTCATAATATAATTAATGGGTCTTGATCCCAAATTGGGCCAAGGACTATTTAATCCATTCCGGTTCTAGGGTACATCTCTTCACTCCTTTGATACTGGGCATTGTAATCCCTCAATGTCTTCAAAGAGGTGACGGGTCCCGACGACCACCCATGATATGGACTGTGGGGTCCTTAAACCCATGTCTAATGCAAAATTCCTGGTTATGTGGAACGTGGATAATGTCACTCTTTGACCCCGTGGAAAACGTCCAGAGCGGAGCCTAGTCCTCGCCAAACACGGCAATGAACCCGTGTGAAGAATCTAGTGCAAAATTCCTGGTTACGTAGAACGTGGATAATGTCACTCTTTGACCCCGCGGAAAACGTCCAGAGCGGAGCCTAGTCCTCGCCGAACACGGCAATGAACCCGTGTGAATCATCTAGTGCAAAATTCCTGGTTATGTGGAACGTGGATAATGTCACTCTTTGACCCCACGGAAAACGCCCAGAGCGGAGCTTGGTCCTCGCCAAGCACGGCAGTGAACCGTGTGAAGCATCCAGAGCACATACTGGACTGTGGAGTCCTTAAACCCATGGACTATGACGTCCTTAACCTTGACCGAGATGTCTTAAAACTAACAATGGACCGCAATGTCCTTAAACTACCCATTGACCGAGATGTCTTAAAACTAACAACGGACCGCAATGTCCTTAAACTACCCACGGACCGCAATGTCCTTAAACTACCCATGGACCGCAATGTCCTTAAACTAGAACAATAGAGCCCCAAACGCTCTTTTGTCGGATCTAAACGATCCCGTTTAAGTTGATCTTAGCCTTAAAGATGGCTAACGTATCCTTAAACCTTCAAACAGACTGGACTATGAATCCCCCCAATTAACTCTGGCTCGAGGGTACATCTCTGAACTCCTCTGACATCCGTCGTTGTAATCCTGCAACGTCGTCAGAGAGGTGACGGGTCCCGACGGCCACACATACCATGGACCGCAATGTCCTTAAACTAGAACAATAGAGCCCCAAACGCTCTTTTGTCGGATCTAAACGATCCCGTTTAAGTTGATCTTAGCCTTAAAGATGGCTAACGTATCCTTAAACCTTCAAACAGACTGGACTATGAATCCCCCCAATTAACTCTGGCTCGAGGGTACATCTCTGAACTCCTCTGACATCCGTCGTTGTAATCCTTCAACGTCGTCAGAGAAGTGACGGGTCCCGACGACCACACATACCATGGACCGCAATGTCCTTAAACTAGAACAATAGAGCCCCAAACGCTCTTTTGTCGGATCTAAACGATCCCGTTTAAGTTGATCTTAGCCTTAAAGATGGCTAACGTATCCTTAAACCTTCAAACAGACTGGACTATGAATCCCCCCAATTAACTCTAGCTCGAGGGTACATCTCTGAACTCCTCTGACATCCGTCGTTGTAATCCTTCAACGTCGTCAGAGAGGTGATGGGTCCCAACGTCCACACATACGATGGACCACTATGTCCCTAAACTGGAACAATAGAGCCCAAACGCTCTTTTGTCGGATCTAAACGATCCTGTTAAGTTGATCTTAGTCTCAAATCGGACTACGTATCCTTAACAAATGTTTGAGCTGATCTTCGCCTCAAGTATGGCTGACGTATCCTCAAACCAGACCCCCAAACCCAAATCTAAGATAAACACGGATTTGGACTAGTCCACGCCCTACGGGCGACGACATAACTCAGTCTCCGTAAACAATCCACGGGCAAAAAAACATAAAATAAACTCACACGACACGAAGTGACCATCTGGAGAAGGAGAAAGTTGTTACCGCGATGCGGTAGCGTAATTAACTGCAGGGGCTTGCGCCTGCAGGAAAGAGCGTCCCCACAATAAAAAACCCCTCAAACGAGAGGGAATCTGACGAAGTCTGCTACATCGGCCGCATCCGTCTAAACCTCCGATGCACGGTGCCATAAACAACTTGGCATCTTCGGAGAGATGGACGAATAGCACCAATTGGCATCTGCCCCGAACTTCAGGCACGGACGCCCGAGTCCAGGCCGCCGTTCGGAGGGGACCAGATTCTGGCACGCCCGGTGGGACCTTTTCCTCTTTCCACTCCACACTTCGTGTGCCGTGATTCGCGAACCAATCGCGGTTCGCTAATAATTGCCCTTGGGTTTCAAGATACTAAGAATTGGCATCTTGCTTATTGCAGAAAGCAAAGGATCGATGGCTTCTACTTCTGCGAAATTCTCCAACTGCTCAAACTGCAATTGCGACAAACGCTCTACCTCGCCAGGAGGTGTAGCCTATGGACCCCAAGCTGCTTCGTTGTTCACAATGCCGGTGGACCAAGTGACTCAGGCCACTACCGGATTGTTCTTCGGGACTATACTCCCATCGTCAAGCTTCGCGGCGCCGGTACTGACAAAGGAAACTCCCAAGAAGTCAGTCTTTGATCGTCTTACCCCCTGCCGCGGCTCCTCTCAACGAGTCGCCCAGCGTCAGCGCCTCGGTCTTCTCTAGATTGGGCCGGAAATCCTGCGAACTCATCATAGGGCCTACAATCTCAGAGAAGGCTGCTTCTAAGAAAGTGACCGGTCCTGCTCCTGAAGACATCAAAGCGAGATCCCCTGCCACAAAGTCGGTCTTTTCAAGATTGAAGGCTCCAGCTCCCGCTCCTGCTATCCAAAAGACGTCGGTCTTTGACAGGCTAACACCAACAACAACCCCCCACCCACACAGGGGGCAAGACAAAACCATTCTTACCGCTGACCCAACGCCGTCCGCTCGACACGCTCGACGTCGCCATTGACGCCGAGTAAGGAAGGCTGGGGGCAACTCCCCCTCTGGGTTGACTCCATCGACCCCGGTGGCAGAAGTTAATGCTGCTGTTCCAACTGGGAACAGCTTCGAAATGCTAAATAAGGTGCGAAGAAATTCTCCTACCGCAGTGCTGAAGAGGTCTCCTCCCCCGTTAAAAAAGGTTGTGGAAACGGAATCAGAACAGCCCCAATCTCTTCAACGGCTGTCTTCCAAAATCTATAAGGTTTGGCGGCAGGCCCGAGACTCGACCATCGATCCAAACTCCTCCCGCCAGCACAAGAAGCTGAAAATCCAACCGGAAGCTGGTCACCAGGCTGAACCCCGAAAGGCTGTCGGGACGCCCACCTCAACGGCCCCCTCAAACTCCATGGCTCATAAAAGGAGGAGGCCAGAGAAGACCCCCCAACGTGTAGCGACGGCTAAAAGCACTGAGCCCAGACGCCCTAAGTCTGGGGGCACGGTGGTGCACACTGTTTACATGGCCTCTGGAAAGGAGGAAAGCCGCACTTCTACAGGCCACCGACCGCTTACCCGATCCGTGACGAAAGCCCAGGAGCAGCAACAAAAGCTTCAGGAAATGATGAATGCTATGGCCGCACTTACCGGGCCAAAAGAAAGCCCAGAAACGTCCTCAGACGCACGCCAGGAGGAAGAAACCGACGCTGAATTTCTTCGCCGGATACTGGAGAAAAAGGACAAAGAGGTTGCTGAACAAGCAGCCAACATACAACGTATGGGCCTTCTCTTCCAAGATATGATAGGAATGATGATCCAGCAGGACTTGCCCGCCGAAGATCCCCCAATCGTTCTTGAAGACGACCGAGGAGAAACGTCGAATCCACTGCCGGCCCTCTCAACGGCCAAGGAGGAGGCAATCTCTAAGGCGGACTTGGCTGACTACATAGCCCAGCAAATCCGGGTCCATCATGCGACTGAGGCAGCTGGTCAAGTCGTGAAAACGGGGCGGCCGTATCCAAGCTGGTACGACCAAATCAAATACCCGCAAGGCTATACGATACCAAAATTCCACGTGTACAAGGGGACCGGCAATCCCCATCAACATGTCGCCCAGTTCCGGGCCCTCTGTGGTAACACCGGCGGTGATGATAAACTGTTGCTCCGCCAGTTCGTAGGTAGCTTATCAGAAACAGCGTTCGAATGGTATTCGGAACTCCCGAACGATTCTATCAAAACGTTCGCTGAAATGGAGCTGCTATTCACTCAGCGATTCGCGAGCGCCAGCGAACGCACTCCAATAACTGCTTTGATTAACGCCAGGGTCAAACCAGGCGAAACCTGGGTCCAGTATGCTATACGCTGGCGGAACTTGTGGTCGAGATGCGAGCAACGCATTGAGGAGGCACCCGCAGTGGGCATGTTCGTGGGAACCCTAGACCCCCACGCAACTATCTCCCAGTTTATGATGTTCTTTAAGCCAACCACATTCCAGGCTTTAATCGACAAGTTGGCTCAGATGGACCAGATAGGTCATAGACCACCTCCCCCGAAGTCGGAACCTCGGAATGACAAGGGTAAAGGAAGGGCAACCTTCGTCGCAAATGCCCAACAGCAACCTAACGCCCAGAAACCGGCAGATCAATTGGAAGAAAGACGCCGGTATTATAATGAGAAGATGAAACGTCCCTACTCGTTCCCACGAGACAAGAAGAAACGGTTATTCGAGCTGGCAATACGCAGCAGACTTATAAACCTACCGAATCCAAGACGACCGCCGCAACCCACCGAAGTGAATAACCCTAACTATTGCCCTTACCATCAAACGGTAAGCCATCCGATTGAAGATTGCTTCGTCTTCAAAGGATGGATTGAAGATCAATACCTCCAGGGGAAGTTTGTACTGTCCGAGAAGTGGAAGGTGAGCCCACCACAGCCGCATACTCCTAAGAAAACAGATACATTGGGAGCAACCTGCTCCTTTATTGAAGAAGCTCCTTGGGAGGTCGTGCTATCAACGAAAACCAAAAGAATGCTGAGAGACCTTCACGCGTGCCCTGCGATCGAATGGAAAAACCCTCTTGAACCTCAAATTATCGAGGGGATGTTGAAGCCCTGCACAGCTACGAAGGCTCGGGATAAAGGCCCAAATACTCACGCCCAACCGTCGAAATCTTCGAAGAAAAAGAAGAAGAAATCCAAGAAGCCCGCGAAGCCTGGAGACGAGCACACGAGCTTGCAGAAGCAAATCGACGCGCTGGAAGAATACAATCAAAAGGCTCGAACTCCTGTCACACTGCAAGAGTTCCTCAACCACATCTTTCAAAGGGGAGATGATGAAGAGAGCTCATCGGATGAATCCGAAGAGTATGTGGCGAGTTGTAACGTAATCTCCCACTCGTTTACCGACGATGAGAAAACTCCTAGCACTAAGAAGCTGGAGGCGGAACCTGAACCAGAGCGTGCGTGGCTGACAAATGAAATGATCAAAGCCTTCTTAGACGAAATTCGTCTAAAAAGTAAGGCGGATCAGGAGCATGAGATGGCGACGTCAGAAAGAACCAAATGCAGGCGACTGAATGAAAGAGTTGAACTACCCCCGCCAGATCAAAAGGCATCCGAAGTAGACAAGAAGATATTCAAGACGAGGAAAAGGTTTGCCAAAGCCATGTCAATGGGAATGAAGGTACCACCCTCGGAAGGGAATACACGCGATAAGGCAGAGAAGCACCCTAATTATTGCACATATCATCGGAGAATCCCACACCCCACGGAGGAGTGCGACGCCTTTAAGATATGGTGGCAAGGATATGTTGCTCGTCGGCAACACGTTAAGCGCATGAAACGCAAGATCCATCGGGAGCAAAGAAGTACTGTCGATGGGCACAACAGAACTACTGGCAACTGTTATATGGCTCACGCCGGGGGGTCACAAGTTCTCACCTTTGGGAGCGACTCTGATGAAGAAATGGCTCTGGGCCCTCTCTTTAAAGAATCCGTTTTAGGGAAAGAGGGGAAATCGGAGGCCTGCGAGAATATCCAGCTGCGCAATCGCACACTCCCAGAAAAGAATCTCGGGCCCGTAAGTAGAAAAGATAAGGGAAAGGAAAAAGCCACTGAAGATATCACTTTAGATGACCAAGTCATGAAAGAACTGGCTGCCAAAGACCCTCCTAGGAGGAGTAAAGTGGACTATAACATCCTCGCGCACCTAAGGAAACTACCTTCTCAGCTTAGCATTCTCGACGCCCTCCTATTATCAAAAGAAGCGCGAGACTCACTAATTAAGGCATTACAAGAACCTGAACAATTCCAAGCCTTCCTCGCCACTGAAAAGATGAAGGATGAACTGGAGGAAGTGCATACAGCCGATATCACTTTCGGTGATGAAGACCTCCTTCTCGGGACGTGCGACCATAACCGTCCCCTATATGTCTCCGGATACTGCCATGATATCAAGATAGGCAAGATCCTGGTGGATAATGGATCCTCCGTCAATCTCCTTAATGTTCGGGAGTAGAAGGAAATCTGCATGAGTGTGCAACATCTCGCTCGTGACAAAATTACTATCTCCGGTTTCGATTCACAATCGTCACGGACTCTCGGATCTGTGATACTAACATTACGCTTTAGACTTCTCGTCACAGACATCAAATTCCATGTCATTGACGCCAAGACCTGCTACAACGCCTTGCTCGGCCGTCCTTGGCTACACGAGTACAACATCATCCCTTCTACGCAACATCAGTGTATGAAGTACTTTAAAGATGGTTTCGAGTATACTGTAACAGGCGAGTTGAACCCATTTTCCGTGAACGAAGTCCGCAAATACGAGGATGCGAAATACTTTTTGCCAGATTTCGAGGATACAGAAAGGTGTCGCAACCCGGAGAACAAAGCCGCCGCTACCGTCCCTGTTTTCGGGAGCGATACCGAAGAAGAGGAAGAGATAGTTTATGCAGGGCCATCTCAACGCAAAAACCTGGGGACGCCCGCCCCCATGTTGGTCTTCGGAAGTGACTCGGAAGATGAGGTTAATGCCGTGTTCTCTAATCGGCTGCCGATACAAACACCCCTTTGCGATGACCATAGTTTGCAAATCACCATGGTACCGTAAGAACACTACAAGGATCTCGACACGCTTCAAGCTCACAATGTGCAGGACCTGCAAACATTTTACATCCCTCCCAGGCAAAGGGGTTAGAAGGTGATCCTATTCTACCGATCCTCAGAGTCGAAAATAGAGAAAGAGATCTGGCATGGCGCGGATGCTACATGCGACAGACTCCAACCCATCCGTCTGCCCAGATACTATACAAATGGATTAAAGAAGCTGTTGAAGCGCCAAGGAGTACCCGTAAAACAGACTGTTCGGCAGGCTCGGTTCTACAACAAGATTTGGGATGTCCCCGGGACTCAACGCAAATTGCCCAACGGGAAAATGGAAACACTCGGGCTTGGATACGCGAGAGCGGGAAAACGGGAATGGGTCCACAGTAACTACGCCATATACACCTTTGATGAAGAGGAAGACGCCCTGTCAGGAGATGCCAACCCCTCGTCAAAATTACACCCCGCGATCGAAACGCCGAGTCCGTCGTTTGGAGAACGAACGGACAAGCCTATCAGGAAAATGGGTCCGAAAGCTCAGGAAAACCACAACCGCGAAATGGCCATCTACGAGAAGGCCAGGACGCAACGCCTATTTCAACAGGCTCCAAAAGACAAAGATGCTCATCTTTGTCAACCCGTTGTGCGAAAGACCCGATGCGGAGACGGAAATAAATTAAGAAGCGGGAAGAGGAGCCGACAACAACGACGCAGGATTAGAGGGTTACGGGTACTGCGCGGCTCGGATTCGTCCCTCATGGAAAAGATGAGTCGAGCGTATTCCTTCCCCCGAGACAAGACGGAGAAGTTACTCAAGCTCGCTTTAAAACATCAAATGATCGCGCTTCCAGAGTCTAGACACCCTGAGCAAGCTAACAAGGCTTCTCGTTTGAGCTATTGCTCTTATCACCGAGCCATAGGACATCCTACCGAAGACTGCTTCACCTTCAAGAACTGGGTCGAGGGCCAGTACCAACGGGGCAGATTCGCTTTATCCAACAGCTGGAGGGTAACGCCGCCACAGAAGCATAAACCCAAGGCCGCAAGAGTAGAACCGAATCCACCTCAGCCCCGGGAGCGGATTCGCACTTGTTATACGATTACGATATTAAAAGAAGAGCGCGAGAACATGGATGACTTTCCCCAGTGCTTTGAGAACAGCGACGACCAGGTGATCTCAGAATTTCCGCCAGCTCCGAGAGAACTGGAAGATGGTATACATACTACGGCGGATAACCTCAGGAAGATTGAGTTGGGAACGGCAGATGACCTGCGACCGACATTTGTCAGCGAGCTACTCTCTGAAGAAAAGGTGGCCGCGTTAAAGAACGTGCTTCTACGGCATAAAGACTGCTTCGCATGGAACTACTCTGAGATGCCAGGATTAGATCCGGAGGTTGCCGTGCATAAATTAGCAATATCCCCAGATATCAAGCCAGTCAAGCAAGCTCCAAGAAGATGCGACTCGAGCTTGAGATGAGCATCAACGCCGAAGTCAAGAAGCTGATCGATTCTGGATTTATTCAAGAAGTCCAATATCCCGATTGGATCGCCAATATCGTCCCGGTAATGAAAAAGAATGGGACAGTACGCATATGTGTGGATTTCAGGGATCTCAATAAAGCCTGTCCAAAGGATGATTTCCCAGTACCGGTAACCGAGCTGATGATAGATAACACGTCCACTCACGAGGTTTTCTCCTTTATGGACGGTTCGTCAGGATACAATCAAATAAAGATGCATCCCGAAGACCAGAAGCACACCGCTTTCCGGACCCCTTTGGGGATATTCTGCTACAGGGTTATGCCCTTTGGTCTAAAGAACGCGGGCGCTACCTATCAAAGGGCCATGACAAAGATCTTCGACGACCTCATACATGACATCGTCGAGTGCTATATCGATGACCTCGTAGTAAAGAGCATGTCATACGAAGATCATTTAAAGCATCTGGAGACTGTATTTCAACGCCTTCGGCAATATAACTTGAAAATGAATCCCCTCAAATGCGCGTTCGGAGTCTCCTCGGGCAAATTCCTAGGATTCATCGTTCGACACCGAGGAATTGAAATAGATCCGTCAAAGATTAAAGCGATCATGGAAATGCCTCCGCCAAGAACTCTCAAACAGTTGCGGTCTCTCCAAGGGAAGCTCGCATACATCCGGCGATTTATCGCCAATCTTTCTGGCAAATGCCGTACTTACAGCCACCTGATGAAAAAGGGGACTCCGTTCGTTTGGGATCACAAATGCCAAGGTGCACTAAACGAGATCAAGCAGTACCTGCAGAACCCTCCGGTGTTGGCTGCGCCGGTCAAAGGAAAACCCCTCATTCTTTATACAACCGCCCTCGAAGGTTCCTTGGGCGCATTATGGGCACAAGAGAACGATCAGGGGAAAGAGAGAGCACTCTACTACTTAAGTCGAGTTCTGCTGGGGGCAGAAAACAACTACTCTCCCATTGAAAAACATTGCTTGGCATTGATCTTCGCGATAACAAAGCTCAGGCACTATGCGTTGGCGCATGAAGTCCGTCTCATTTCAAAGGTGGACCCCCTTAAGTACTTAATGTCAAAAGCCATATTGACGGGACGACTCGCTAAATGGGCCCTGCTCTTGATGGAGTTCTCGATAACGTATCAACCTCTCAAGGCAGTAAAAGGCCAAGCCATTGCCGATTTCCTCGCTGAGCACCCGATACCGGCCGATTCTCCTCTGAACTGTGATTTGCCGGACGAGCATGCATTTGATGCGATTGGCGGCGGTAGCACCCGATGGGAACACTATTTCGATGGAGCGTCCTCCATAAAGAAAAAGAAACAAGGTATCCCAATGATCAAATCGGGGATAGGCATCATCTTTGCAACTCCACAAGGAGGGATAATGCGCTTCGCCTTCTCCTTAACAGAGCCGAGGACAAACAATGAAGCTGAATACGAAGCTCTGATAGCAGGCCTCGAAATCGCCATCGACCTGGGAATTGAAGACCTCCTTATATACGGGGATTCTCAACTGGTTGTTAGTCAAGTAAATGGTGATTACCAAACGTGCAAACCGGAGTTGGTAAAGTACGAAGAAAAGGTGCAACAACTATTGGCCCAAATTCCCTCCTATACTTTGGAGAACATACCACGCGTGGAAAACAGCAAAGCAGACGCGTTAGCCAAACTTGCTAAAGAACTGGCAGACGAAAACCTCGATGATGTAAGAATCGTGGTACAAAGCCGTCGAGTGCTTGCCCCGGCAGAAATACCCCTGGAATTATATAAAGAAAAGGGAGAGACTGAGCAAACGACCCTACAAATAAAAGACCATGAGAAGGCTGAGGACTGGAGGGAAGTCTTCGTAGACTACTTTAAGTCCCACCAAATGCCCAAAGATACATCCTCAAGGCATCAGCTCATGAAACGAGCTCTATCTTTCGCCTTCGTCAACGATACTCTATACAAGAGATCGTTTGATTCTCTATGGCTGAGATGCTTGGGACCTGACGAAGCAGAAAGAGTCATTCAGGAAGTTCACGACGGACTTTGCGGTTCTCACCAAGCAGGCCCAAAGATGAAGTTAAAAATTAAACGGATGGGTTACTACTGGCCCACGATGATCCAGGACTGCCTCCAGTATGCGAAGCAATGCCACTCATGCCAGATTCATGGAGACTTTATCCACCAACATCCGAATCCACTACACCCAACGGTGGCTAGCTGGCCATTCGAAATGTGGGGGACTGACATAGTCGGCCCCATTGAGCCAGCATCATCCCGGGGACATCGTTTTATCCTGGCGACAACTGATTACTTCTCCAAATGGGCAGAAGCAGTACCACTGAGGGAAGTGAAGACGGAGAATATCCTCCATTTCTTCAAGACGCACGTCATCTATCGGTTTGGAACCCCACGGCGGATTATCTCCGATAACGGGCCAGCCTACAGAAGCCATAAGATTAGCCGCTTCGCTCAACAGCACAATATAGATTGGAGATATTCTTCAGTTTACAACCCACGAGCTAACGGTCTGGCCGAGGCCTTCAATAAGACCTTGACGAAGATCATAAAAAAGAACGTTTCCCGGAATAAGAGAGACTGGCACGAAAGGCTGCGAGAAGCCTTTTGGGCTTATCGAACTACATTCAAGACGGCCACGAACACAACGCCGTACGCGTTGGTATTTGGGACGGAAGCAGTGCTCCCCCTCGAGATAGAGTTACCCTCTCTACGAGTCGCAGTCCACCACGAGCTGACGAACGAAGAAAATGCTCACCTTCGGCTTGAGGAGCTTGATGCCCTCGACGAAACCCGGCTCATAGCGCAACAACATCTGGAAGCCTACAAAGCAAAGATGACGCGCTCGTACGAAAGATTGACCAGGCCGAGAACATTCCGTCAAGGCGATCTCGTACTAGTGGTCAAGAGACCTATGATCCCCAATCGTGCCAAGCGGGGAAAATTTGAGCCAAACTATGAAGGCCCTTACATCATAGACAAGGTCTACCAGGGTGGAGCCTATCTACTCATGGACATGCATGGTGAAAGGCCTTTCAGGCCAATAAACGGCCGCTTCTTAAAGAAATACTATGCTTAATGAGCCATAGCCTGGGTCAATGATAGATGACGACGACTATGTCCGCTCGCTATCTTCCTAAGCTCAGACCATACAAGCAGCAGCCGGCCTTCCCATAACAATGGACCGAAACGTCCTTAAACTAACGACTGACCGAAACGTCCTTAAACTAACGACGGACCGAAACGTCCTTAAACTAACGACGGACCGAAACGTCCTTAAACTAACGACGGACCGAAACGTCCCTAAACTAACGACGGATAGAAACGTCCTTAAACTATCGACGGACCGAAACGTCCTTAAACTAACGACGGACCGAAACGTCCTTAAACTAACGACGGACCGAAACGTCCCTAAATTACTACCGCAGCATCCTTAAGCTGACGAGATAAAAAAATATATATATATAAAATAAAAAACGGTATGTCCATAAGCAAAATGGGCATGGATGAAAACCCGAAAGGGCTCCGTGAGTAAAAACAGCAGGACTACCGGCGAGTGTTTGTGAAAACCCGAAAGGGCGCAACCTCGTTAAAAGACACTTATAGGGTCCTCTCGACCTTGTAAGGAGAAACCACCTGCGTGAAATCCTTACGACTCACAAAGGAGCAACACACTTAGGGATCCTCACGATTCCTAAGGAGAAAACACAATTGCGAGATCCTTACGACTCGTAAGGAGAATTCTCTCATGGGACCCTCACGGCTCATAAGATTTGAAAGTCTTAAGTTACAGAAACCTAAACCTGTTCTTAAGCAAATCCTCCACAACCTTCGATATTGCCCTACAAGGGGCTTAATACTGACCCTTGTATACAATCCACGGGCGCGAATAAACATTTCCCCAGCAAAGTCCAGCCCTTGTAGGTCCTCTCGATCCATAAGGAGAAAGCCCTCTTGTAGGATCCTTACGACTTACAGAGGAGCACACACTTAGGAATCCTCACGATCCCTAAGGAGAAAATACACCTGCAAGATCCTCATGACTTGTAGGGAGAAATACCTTTGTGAGACCCTTACGGCTCATGAAGTCAAAAGCCTTGGTCGACAGGACCCTTAACCCTGTTTGCTGAGCCACCTTTGTTCGTCATCGACAAAGGCAAATGATGATTCGCTCCGGGCAACATGCCAGTTGTAGCGGTGCTGATGCCGAAATCGGTGCCTAAAGTCCAGGCTCGCAGCGAAAAAGCTAGCAAGCCACACATGCCTACAAAATAGCCGAAATGATGGGGCAACTTGCAATAAAAAGCAGCAAGTAAAAAATGAAGGCATGAAAAATAGCCGAAATGATGGGGCAACTCGCAATAAAAAGAAGCGAGCAGAAAATAAATAAATAGCCGAAATGATTGGGCACCGCGAAAAATAGCCGAAATGATGGGGCAATCGCGACCTTCGCGATATAAAAGCTGAAATGATAGAGCATCGCGGAAAAAGAAATAAAATAAAAATGAAATCCTCGCCCTACAGGTGATGTTACATCTACCTCTGTATACAATCCAGGGGCGCAAACAAAGAAGGGATCATACTCCTTCCGCAGGTTTCATCATAAGGAGAAGCCAAATCTCGACGGTTCACAGATAGCTTAAAAATCATCTCGACGTCCGTCTCATGGCAGCAGACACAACATCAAGCGAAACGGGACAGCGGCAACCCCCAGTTCCATGGCTCGGCGATACATATCACCAAGAGTCCAACCTCCATCCCGTGAAGTGCGGATACAATCAGCAAAATTCCTGGTTACGTGGAACGCGGATAATGTCACTCTTTGACCCCGTGGAAAACGTCCAGAGCGGAGCTTAGTCCTCGCCTAACGCGGCAATGAACCCGTGTGAAGCATCTAGCGCAAAATTCCTGGTTACATGGAACGCGGATAATGTCACTCTTTGACCCCGTGGAAAACGTCCAGAGCGGAGCCTAGTCCTTGCCTAACGCGGCAATGAACCCGTGTGAAGCATCTAGTGCAAACTTCCTGGTTACGTGGAACGCGGATAATGTCACTCTTTGACCCCGTGGAAAACGTCCAGAGCGGAGCCTAGTCCTCGCCTAACGCGGCAATGAACCCGTGTGAAGCATCTAGCGCAAAATTCCTGGTTACGTGGAACGCGGATAATGTCACTCTTTGACCCCGTGGAAAACGTCCAGAGCGGAGCCTAGTCCTCGCCTAACGCGGCAATGAACCCGTGTGAAGCATCTAGTGCAAACTTCCTGGTTACGTGGAACGCGGATAATGTCACTCTTTGACCCCATGGAAAACGTCCAGAGCAGAGCCTAGTCCTCGCCTAACGCGGCAATGAACCAGTGTGAAGCATCTAGCGCAAAATTCCTGGTTACGTGGAACGCGGATAATGTCACTCTTTGACCCCGTGGAAAACGTCCAGAGCGGATCCTAGTCCTCGCAGAGCACGGCAGTGAACCCGTGTGAAGCATCCAGAGCGGAGCCTGGTCCTCGCCAAGCACGGCAGTGAACCCGTGTGAAGCATCCAGAGCAAATACCGGACTGTGGAGTCCTTAAAATCCACGGACTATGACGTCCTTAACCTCGACCGTGATGTCTTAAAACTAACGATCGACCATCCCGATTCCCTACGGATTCTGTCTTGGTTTAAGGGTACATCTCTTCACTCCTTTGATACCTGGCGTTGTAATTCCTCAATGTCTTCAAAGATGTAGTGGGTCCCTGCAACCAAACACCGGACTGTGGAGTCCCTAAATCCACGGACTATGAGGTCCTTAACCTTGACCGCGATGTCTTAAAACTAACATCGGACTGTGGAGTCCTTAAATCCACGGACTATGAGGTCCTTAACCTTGACCGCGACGTCTTTAAACTACAATACCTGGAGAAACCCCTGGCTCCGTAAAACACGGACAAGGGCGACCACATCCAGCACTTACAAGTCCTCACGACCTGTAAGGAAGAAAAATTTCTCTTGTGAGATCCTTGCGACTCTCAAGGGAAAACCCACTTAAGAATCCTCACGATTCTTAAGAAGAACTTACACCTATGGGATCCTCTCGACCTGTAGGGAGAAAAACTCTTTATGAGACCCTCGTGGCTCATAAAATGCAGAGGTCTTAGGAAGCAGATCTTAACCCTGAACCCTGAGCCATCGATGTCCTGCAAGGAGATCAAGGTATAATATCCGCAGAATACATTCAATAAAAAGGGGACATATCATTGAGATGAAAATTGTATCTTTTTATTCATAAACCAAAATGGTTACAAGGTACAATTTATGAAAGAAACAAAAAAAGAAAGGATACTCTCATCCATGAGTATGTACAAAAAGAAAAAAAAGGAGATACAAGTCCTCAAGCCGGCGGGCGGTGTAGTAATTTTACCAGCTCATCGTTCTGCTGCTGAGCCACGGCTTCATGACGCAAGATCTCCAGAAGGCGAGCCTCCGCCTGAGCATGTTGGGCCTGATACGAAGCGAGCCGAGCTTCGAGCCCTTTCTCGGTGGCTTTATGAGCCTCGACCCTCTCACGAGTAAACGTGGCAGCTTTATCGAGAGCCACCACCTCTTTTATGGACTCCTGAAGCACCCGCCAGAGTTCATACGCTTTGTTGGCCTTGGCAGTAAGACTCGCCTGAAGCTCGCTCAGCGACCGAGCCCCTTCTTCTCGCACAATAATATGTTTACCACGTGTCGCCCTATCAGGCCATGTAAGCTCACTTTCGTGACCACAACCTTGGAAAGAGGACATACACGGTTAAGATCGCATAAATGGGCTTCCGGTCGACAGCGATAATCGATCTGAAACGCGTTCACATCACCTGGTATGAAAAGCAATGAGAAAATTTCTAATGTTTATCCTATCGAGCATGTATTCGCGATTATATGAGCATCCGAAAAAGAAATAAAATCTAAGGCATTAATTTGCATGCGACATGATGACAATGTTAGTAATTAGAAGAAGCTTTCATGAGAAGAACACAATGTTTATTCATGCAAGCGAAAACATGCATACGAGTACCAAGCCTACATGGGAGTTCAGCATAAAGCATACAAAAGATGGGACTAATTTAAAATACACTACGCTAACGGAAAAGGTCACCAAACACCGGATCAATGGCGCAAGGGTTAACAAAGTAAAGAACAAAATTCTCCATCTCCCTCTCCGCTCTCTCCAGCACATCGAAGCGACGATTCTCGCGAGAAGTCGCTCCCCATCGGTTGGCGCCATGCTCGTCCGCGAAAGCAAACATAATGGCTCGCCGGGCCTTTATCTCGCTCAGCAGATGAATTGAGTAGTCCTTTAAGGCCTGAGTAATCAAGCACGCTTCATGAAAGCCCTCGAGCTTTTCTTCCGCCGCGTCGAGCATCGCCAGGGTCATCTCCGCCGGGTGAGGAGGGATGTCGGCAAGCACGGCCGCGAGAATCATCTGGAGCCAGAGGGAACCCATCGGAAGGGGAGACCCTCTAAGGATCGAGAGCTCGTGCATGGCCGAGTCACATTCGTTGTCAGAAAGGAGGGGGTCCACCAACCGAGCGGCAAAGCGGGGGATCATCTCCTCAAGATGAACTTCCCACGGCTGTCGACGAGCATGAGGGCGATTACAAGCCATGGCACTCGTTTCTCTCTCAAGAAAAAAAATATATATATGATATGAATCTCTCTGTGAAAGGAAAAGAAAGCTATAGCCTCATATATAATGAAGTGCATTAAGTGCTGTGCGCAGAAAATCTCGCATGGTGAAGTTATTTCCAAGGCCTAAAAAAGGAAAGGCACCGAAAATCAAGGAGATGGAACTATTTCCAAGGCCCTTTTTCTGCACCTAACATTGTGCACTGAAAATATGGCATGAGGAAAATCTTGTGAACATCCACATCAAGGGATCCCACGTGTAGAACACGTGAGGCCTAAACCTGGTGTGCATTTAAAAGGAAAAACCTGGAGTAGTATCCTGCATATTAAAAAAAAAAGCACAAACAACAATAGTTGCAAAACAATAAAATCCCAGAGAAAAAGCATGCAAACATATAAAGACACAACAGAACTCGTCATCCAGACTTCAAGAAAGCCATACAAAATAAAAAGAAAACTTTTATAATGGCAAGGCTTCAGACGCGGGGCATGGGTTGAGAAACTCGAAATTAACTTTATTCAAGATCTTCTAAGCATTTCGAACCTCCCGAGTATGCTTTCTCTCACGGTCACAAGCGTCGGGGTCCCCGCGGATGTCCTCTATCCTCCGGTAGGCGGCAAGTATGGCTGATTGCTGAAAAATCTGATGCAGGAGATCAATGAGATTATCCCGCCTTCTCTTGGAGATCAAGTGCATCAGATACACCGAATGTACTTTATCCTCGGCGGCGTCCAATGACCCAAGCGGCACACCAGCACAAAATAAAGGGAGAGCCTCCCTGATCGCCAGCACGATCAACCTCAGAAGAGAAGAGCAACGGGGGAGTAGCCGATGGTTGTACTCGTCAAAGCGGCTCATGATCTCGGCACACTGAGCATCGGTGAACTCCTGGTTCTGACTGCGGCCCAGCGCACGAATATTCCCGTAGGAAATGATCTCGTCGAGACTATACAGATGGGCATCCATGATACCTGAAATAAAAGTCACGAGAATCGTTAGAAAACCCCCATTGCATTAATGGCAGGAAGAACCACCTAGGGACAAGAGACCTCAGGAAGCCTCCATGCGAAGAAACTGAGCTCTTCATTCGAATTAAGTTCCTAATTAAGAAAAGGGAATTAAATTCCCAGAAGCATTTTTGATGGAATTAAATTCCATGGGGTTGAAGCGCCATCGTCATCTCCCCAAAGATCATCTAAACCCTAAGAGATCTACAGTTTAAGGGTTAAGCGGTTTCACGTTCTTATGGAAAATCTGAAGGAAAAAGGGTAAAAACCCTTGTTTTGGGTTTAAAATCCAGAGAAACGTGAAGGTTCATCGTTGTCCAAGAACATTACCTGAGAAAAAAGAAGGGTTCTTTTCGAACAGAGTTAAACTCTGAAGATTGTTTCAAGACAGAGAACTAAGCTCTGAAAGTGAGAATTAAATTCTCAAAGAAGAAATTCTCGGAAGAAGAAGATGAGCAAAGTGAAGGCTCCTATGAAGAGAAAGAGGTATTTATAGAAGGCAGTGGAAACGTTTCATCTCCCCAGATCCCTAGAGGAATCCAACGGTCACAAGAGGTGACAGCGTTGCACTCACGTGCAGACACGTGAGAACAACGCTGTGGGGGCATTTGTTTCCTGATTTAAAATCAGGAAAGTTTCTGGGAAAAGCTTCAAAAAGGGGCCACGTGCTTACACGTGACCAGCAGTCACGTGTTGACATGTGACATATAAAAGCAGCGGAAAAGGGCACATTGGTTCCCTGATCAAGTCAAGGAAAAGGCTTTAGAGGAGGTCACGTGTTCCCACGTGACCAGGGTCACGTGTTGGCACGTGACGTTCAAAGCAGCAGACTCGCTCTCCAATTGAACCAAGGAAAAAGGCGCCAAACAAGGGTCACGTGCTCACACGTGACCAGGGGTCACGTGGTAGCACGTGACGGCTAAGCAACAGAAGAAGGCAGAGTCCAAAAGAAGAAAAAGGCTCGTTCCAAGAGAGTCACGTGTCCACACGTGACCATGGGTCACGTGGTCACACGTGACCGGATTTCAAAGCCCATTTGGCTAACAGAATTAAATTCTGAAAGAGATTCAAATCTTTCCAAAGGAAAGCAATTATTTGGAACCGATCAAATTAAAGATTCAGAGATGATTAAATATCATCTATCTATGGAAAATCTCGAGTTTGGAAAGATTTCCCCTTTAAGTCTAACAGAAATAACAAAGGAGAATCCCTGGATTTAAAATCCAATGGTGAATAGAATTCACCTAATAATCCAAAGGTCCAGAACGAATGATGGGTGCAAATCAAATCTCTCAATGAAGATTCGTCAAAAAACTAATTGATTCGGCTGCTTCTCCTATAAATAGGAGCCTGGAGACACAAAAGAGGGGGATATACGCAGAGGAAAAAGAAAAAGGAGAGAGCCTTGATACTTTAAAGAATTTGGAGCTTCTGCAAAAAGAAAACCCTAGGAAAGAAAGGGAAGGCTTCCTGAAAGAAGGAGAATTTAATTCTCAACAGAGTTTGACTCTGACAAAATAAAAAAATAGAAGAACATATTTCTTCTCTCTTTGATAGAGGATCTGCAAAGTGCACATCTCCCCTTTAGGTTGAGAATTTAATTCTCAATGGGTTGAGATCCTGCCATGCAGATCCAAAACATGGAGAGGGGATGGAAAAACGAGAATTTAATTCTCACAGAACTATAGGAATTTAATTCCTCCAAGATAAAAGTAGGGCTTGACCCTGTGTTATGGGAATTTAATTCCTTCAGAACAGAGAGAAACAGGGTTTAACCATAATTAAGAACTTAGTTCTGTTGAGACAACGGGAATTCAATTCCCTTAATCATAATTTAACAGGGACTGGAAGTTTAATTCCTTAAAAAGCTTTTATTAGGGTTTAACCCTATTCAGTTCTTCACATAAACGAGGAATTTAATTCCTACAGAAGATTCAGGATTCGATTCTACTCCAGAATATAAGTCTTCAAAAGGAAGTAGGAATGTAATTCCTTTGAAAATTAAAGCTCGAGAAATTTAATTCCTGAAAGATCAACAGATTCTCTAAACAATTTACATGGAGGCAGGGTCACATGCCACCACGTGACCCCCTCAAAAGATCTACAGAAAGCCCTTTGAGGCAGTCCCCCACGTGACCCACGTGACCCTTGACAGAAGCTCTAATACATAGGCATATGAATGCCCGTCACGTGATGGCACGTGATGCTCTGAAAGATGCAGCAATCTCAGCAGAATAAATGAAGGGAGGGCGCTCTCACGTGTCGCCACGTGACCCCTCTTGCTTTAGTGTTTAACACTAAGTTGGAACTCCTGAATCCAGTGTTAAAACACTGTTGGGCCGTAGTGTTCAACACTAATCAATTAACTTTATTTGCAGTGCTCAACACTGACTACCTTAGTGTTTAACACTAATTTGAGAGCTTTGTTGCCAATGCCTGATACTGATCTGTTTTAGTGTTTAACACTAATCTGAAAGCCTTGCTGCTGGTGTTTAACACCAATTATCTTTTAGTGTTAAACACTAACTTGTCAACCTCATTACCAGTGTTCAACACTGATAGCTCTGAAGCGTTTAACACTAGGCTTTGGCCCAATTGGCTAAAGGGATAGAGGCAAAGCCTCTCCCTCGATGGACCCACAAGAAGTCAATATTCCAGACATGATAGGACTTAGCCCAAGCTGGCCATAAGTCCTCAATTCGTAATTAACTGGGCCAATGGGCTCATAATATAATTAATGGGTCTTGATCCCAAATTGGGCCAAGGACTATTTAATCCATTCCGGTTCTAGGGTACATCTCTTCACTCCTTTGATACTGGGCATTGTAATCCCTCAATGTCTTCAAAGAGGTGACGGGTCCCGACGACCACCCATGATATGGACTGTGGGGTCCTTAAACCCATGTCTAATGCAAAATTCCTGGTTACGTGGAACGTGGATAATGTCACTCTTTGACCCCGCGGAAAACGTCCAGAGCGGAGCCTAGTCCTCGCCGAACACGGCAATGAACCCGTGTGAAGCATCTAGTGCAAAATTCCTGGTTACGTGGAACGTAGATAATGTCACTCTTTGACCCCGCGGAAAACGTCCAGAGCGGAGCCTAGTCCTCGCCGAACATGGCAATGAACCCGTGTGAAGCATCTAGTGCAAAATTCCTGGTTATGTGGAACGTGGATAATGTCACTCTTTGACCCCACGGAAAACGCCCAGAGCGGAGCCTGGTCCTCGCCAAGCACGGCAGTGAACCCGTGTGAAGCATCCAGAGCACATACTGGACTGTGGAGTCCTTAAACCCATGGACTATGACGTCCTTAACCTTGACCGAGATGTCTTAAAACTAACAATGGACCGCAATGTCCTTAAACTACCCATTGACCGAGATGTCTTAAAACTAACAACGGACCGCAATGTCCTTAAACTACCCACGGACCGCAATGTCCTTAAACTAGAACAATAGAGCCCCAAACGCTCTTTTTTCGTATCTAAACGATCCCGTTTAAGTTGATCTTAGCCTTAAAGATGGCTAACGTATCCTTAAACCTTCAAACAGACTGGACTATGAATCCCCCCAATTAACTCTGGCTCGAGGGTACATCTCTGAACTCCTCTGACATCCGTCGTTGTAATCCTTCAACGTCGTCAGAGAGGTGACGGGTCCCGACGGCCACACATACCATGGACCGCAATGTCCTTAAACTAGAACAATAGAGCCCCAAACGCTCTTTTGTCGGATCTAAACGATCCCGTTTAAGTTGATCTTAGCCTTAAAGATGGATAACGTATCCTTAAACCTTCAAACAGACTGGACTATGAATCCCCCCAATTAACTCTGGCTCGAGGGTACATCTCTGAACTCCTCTGACATCCGTCGTTGTAATCCTTCAACGTCGTCAGAGAGGTGACGGGTCCCGACGGCCACACATACGATGGACCACTATGTCCCTAAACTGGAACAATAGATCCCAAACTCTCTTTTGTCGGATCTAAACGATCCTGTTAAGTTGATCTTAGTCTCAAATCGGACTAACGTATCCTTAACAAACGTTTGAGCTGATCTTAGCCTCAAGTATGGCTGACGTATCCTCAAACCAGACCCCCAAACCCAAATCTAAGATAAACACGGATTTGGACTAGTCCACGCCCTACGGGCGACGACATAACTCAGTCTCCGTAAACAATCCACGGGCAACAAAACATAAAATAAACATACACGACACGAAGTGACCATCTGGAGAAGGAGAAAGTTGTTACCGCGATGCGGTAGCGTAATTAACTGCAGGGGCTTGCGCCTGCAGGGATGAGCGTCCCCACAATTAAAAACCCCTCAAACGAGGGGGAATCTGACGATGTCTGCTACATCGGCCGAATCCGTCTAAACCTCCGATGCACGGTGCCATAAACAACTTGGCATCTTCGGAGAGATGGACGGATAGCACCAATTGGCATCTGCCCCGAACCTCAGGCACAGACGCCCGAGTCCAGGCCGCCGTTCGGAGGGGACCAGTCCACTCTCTCACTTCCAAGTTCATTTTTTCTTCAACTCCTCACTAGCTTTTTCAAATTTAAGAAAAAGAAAAAGAAAAATATTTTTAGTGAGCAAAATTCATATTTTATCAATCTAAATTACTCTAGCAAATTAGTATATATTGTTCTCTTCACTAATAGCTTGATTAGTGAAGTGTGAGCTTGAGTGTGGGTTACCTTAAGATGAATCATGTTCGATGACGAAGACTACAAGAAAGCTCGTTCCATCCTTCAAATGGAGTCAAAGAAGAGTTCTAGGATTATATTACTCGGAGCATTTGAAGTGAAGGACTAAATTATAAAGGTTGTAGTTTCTCTTTAGTTAATTTAGAACCTAATTTGCTAATTTTGAAACCCTAATTCTCTAGTTCGATTCTTGTTTAGTATACTTAACCCTCTAGATTTTTTAAAATTGCATACTTGATGCTTATAGAATCCTAGTAGAGGTGCTAAGACATACTTTCATGGTATCAGAGCCAAACTAGAGCCTTTGGAGTAGTTTAGACGATGATAGATTACTATAGAGTTTGGATTTGGATCGAAACTCCGTCGTAATCTCGTATCGTACGCGAATACTTGCCGGCAGACACTAGTAAACATGTACGCCCTTTTGCCCCGACCAAGTGACTATAGGAGAACCTCATGGCAAAGAGCATCAACTCGGTTGCTTGCGGCCATGGTCTTATTCCCAAGTCTACTTCGTTGACGGCATCGGGGGTGCGGCCATCAATTAAAGTTCCTGACGAGCTTTCGAGTCATTAATCGGGAATCTTATTGAATTTTCCAGCTTACACATTGAAAAGGGTTTTCAATTCGAGGCTTAAATATGAGGTTTATAGGATTAGGCATGAAATTCGGAATATTTGATAATCCGGGTTTATGATGTCTACAGATGCAGATTCTAATTATTGTAATTTTCATTTCTTTTTTGCGACCATAAGTGTAATATGTGTCAGTATCCCCGATCTCTTTGCTATACGACAACGACATTAGAGATACATATATTTACTTATGTTGATAACATGTGATGTTATTGTATTGCTATCGATATGTTATATTGGATCATCGTGATTGAATAACCGGGTTCTTTTTATGTGAGATGAGAGTTTTTCAATTTTCATTCATGTAAATAATTGTATGTAATATTATTTTATTGGGATACTTCCTGTAGCATTTTGAAAATTTAGAAATAAATAAAATTAATTAAATTAATAATAAAATGATAAATCACAAAGTTATTAAAAACAAATAAGTCAATTTCATAAGATGTATATAAAACAAATTAAATTAAAATTTTAATATGCAACATAAATAAGTTATAAGGGTTTTAAGGTGAATTTTAGCTTCATTTTAATAAAATGAGTGTTTTATAATAAACTAAGTGGTGAGGGGTTTTTAGGTAAATTTTAGGATTTTTGTGCAAATGGAAAATTGTTAAGGGTGTAAATGAAAAGGGGATAGAAAACATTTAGCTCAGAATTTTATTGTAAATTAAAACAAAATAAGAAGATAAGGCATGGACACCTCTTCCTTGCATGCTCACACACACCCACCAGCTCCTCCTTGCATGAAATCACTATCTCTAGCTTGATGGCACCTCCTCCTTCACCTTATCCCTTTCTTTTGTCATATATAAACCTTGTTCAGATCTATTGGTTAATTAAAATTCTGAAAATTTAAAGAAAGGAAAATAAAAACAAAACAAAATATTGAAGAATAAGAGAAAGAAGAAGAAGGAAGGTAGGTTCTAGGTTTTCTCATCATCAAGGTAGGACAAGGGGTTTAGCATCTTGGAGGGGTTATTCCAACAAATTATTGTGGGTAATTTTCTTAATCACAGTAGGAGTTTAAGTTCTGTAGCTAGTTTAGTTTGAATTGAAAAGGGTTCTATAATTTCGTATTTTAGTCCAAACTAGGCTCTATTTGAATCTGTTATTGTTTGGAAGAAAATTAACCCAGCTAAACAATACCTAATTGATGTATGTAACACCTAGAGCAAAGCATAGGATCACGAACCAGAGGGCTCGGAATTGGGCTGGCGACCAAAAGGAAAAATCCGGCGTCGCCGGTTTTGTAGGATGCTAGGTGGTTTTGGATGATTGGGTGTATTTCAGTGTATAATTTTGGCCATTTTGGTGTTATTTAAATAAGTTAGTTTCACTGCAGATAGAATCTGGAAGTTAATATCGGAAAAGATGTCTAAGAAACCAAAATACGACACGGTTAAAACGCATCGCGATTTAAATTCTGTAGCGATGCAGGTTAGGGTTAAAATCCAGTATGATTAAATGTTTAATAGCTCGAAATAGTCATTTACAATATAACTAGTACGTGGGAACGGATGTTTTTAAATTCCGTCATGTCGGTGTAGCCGTTTCCTTATATAAGTTAAAATTATGATGTTAGAGTCAAATATGGGATTTTCGGAGGCAGCGAGGGAAGGGAAATGATTGGCAATTCCTGAGTAGATACGACGTTTTCCGGTGAGTAGACTAAACATCTACCGGAGAATTTTGTAAAGATGGCGTGTTACGCCCGTAGTTTTATTTAACTTAATGCTTTAATTCGTTATGCTAAATTGACAATATGCATTCACCATTCACATATATTTTGCTTAGTTGCTAGTACACTACACAAGTATCGACGAGTTATGCCACGTGCATATCTTACATGTTACACACACCTCTTCGATATTACCATGTCATTTTTACACTTAGTAGATTTCTTGCTAAAAATGATTCATATCATATTTTAAACACCCATAACAGTAGTAAGTTGCATCATTAACATCATGTTGAGTATTTGAGTATTTCATGTTGAGATAAGAGGTAAATGTATTAGTGAGGATTTATGGTTTTGCGTTTTGAATACTATTACATAAATCCAGTGATTTTCATGATTGATGTGTCATGTCCACCATGAGATGTTTTATGATTTGACTTTATTTCGGACCGAGTGGGGGAGATATACGGTCGTGGATTTTACGTTATCCATACTGAGTGGGAGAGATATACAGTTGGATACATGGTGGACCCGGTCGAGACCGAAGGGCAGGATAGCCGCATTTGAGGCGGGGAAGCCTAGCGAGCTTACTCGATACCGGAGATAGTGGTAAAAATACGGTGTATATCTAGATAATAACGACCGGTATTGTTGATTTCAGGATCATTCGAGTAGTGATGCATGTGACAAATGGAAGTTTTGTGTCGATGATGGACACGGGGAAATGAACTTTTTGGAAATAAATGATGAGATTTCAGTTTTGATTATGAGATTGTAGTATAGATTCATGATTTCCACAGATAATTAGACAGTATACTTGTTCACATTTCAGTTAGTATGATCGTCATATTTACATTATTAACCGTTATATGTTAGTTATATTCACTGAGTTGGCAACTCACCCCCGTTGTCCATTCCCGCTTGTAGCCTGCGCCCGACTGTGACTCTGGTTCCGTTCTATCAAATTCCTCAGGTCCTCCGATGAGGTCCTTCTTGAGTCCTCGCGGCAAGTACCGTTCGTGCGATCCCGTCGAGGGAAGGGGTATTGGTCATGACTGGGTGCAAGTGAGCTGACCGATACCTCCTCGGGAGGGAAGGGAACGCGACGGGCCTCAGGGCGATAGGTTGTTTTCGTGAGACCGGGGCATAGGGCCATGTGGCGCCCAGCGGGTCATAGAATCGGTCGCCGCGGGGACCTGTGGTCGCCGGAGTGAGCAAGACGTTGTTCAGTGGTTCCAGCGTGGGCAGCGTCATCTCCCCCTCTGTGGAGGTCGTGATCTCCGTGCGGGGGAACGGTGACCTGGCGGGCTGGACCCACCGTTTGGACGTGGACAAGAGCATCCATTATAAACGCGAGCCTATCGATCCTTGCCGAGAGGGCATGGATGGCATTCGGTGGGGGAGTAGATCCATCCGCGCCTCCATTGTGGGGAGGGCGACGGCTTATGCTGGGATCGTCACGGTCTTCGCTCATCATGTAGTCGAGAGCGGAAGATCAACTTTTGATGGGTGGAAAAATTTACGGTTCCCACAGACGGCGCCAACTGATGGTGGTTTGGATCTCCTTCAGATGTTGTCCTCCGTCGATTTGTCACGAGCATTGGTGAACGGCTGAGATTGGTGTTGAGAGTTGTCTCCTTGAGCGTGTGGATCTCAGTGGGCTTGTTTTGAGGCGAATCCGAGCTATCTGCAAAAGAAGTCTCGGAATGGTTGTATCACCGTGGACCCTCCGACGATCAAGTTAGCCGAGAAATTTGAACAGAGTAGCGGCTTATTAGAATAAAATTCGTTACCTGAGTCGTCTGAGAGAGGGGTTTTTATAGTGGCCGCATGGTGCGAGCTGGCGCGAGATCTTCGTCTTCGGTTACGCCCCTGACGTTACGCCTGCGTGAATGATGGGATCCTCCCATTAATGATAAGATACGCTCGTTAATGGAGGGATGTAACGGCATGGAACGCGGGATGTTGGGTGGCGGATATCTCGCTTCTTGCGAGATACGCGAAGCCGTGACGGAGGCGTTTGGGCTCTGCGTCTTTGGTTGCTCGGTAGACCCGGGGAGGTTTAGCTCGGCGGGAGGCTCGGAGGCAAGCCGGAGGCTGAGAAAGCTCGGTTCTGTGATAGCTCGGAGGCGAGCAAGGATGGCTGAGGAATCTCAGCATGTAGGAGGGCTCGAAGGCAAGCCAATGGTTATTTGTATGGCGAGCATAGGAGTGTTCCGGGAACCATCGAAGGTCGGGTCATGCCTCAGGACGATAGCCCAGGGGACACCTCCAATGTGTGGTGCTTGCCCTATTTCCATGTGCTCTAGGACACGTCATCTACCACGTGTCATGATCTGGGGAGTTTCCACTTATGAGCATCATCAAAGATAAAACCCTCTCTCAAATTGAACCATGCAATTTATGGCAAGCAATTCTCTCCTTTGTCAGCCACGCACATTTTTCATTTTGTTAAAAGTCTCAAGATATCATAGAGATTTCTTGGCTTTTAGACTTCTTTGCATGCACATTTATTTGGTGAAATCAAAAAGAAACATGGGCTGCTTTTGATGGTTGTTCCAACTTCTTTTTCTTCAACAGTTGCACCATGTCTGTTTTTCTTATTTTGAAGCATGCTATAGATTCTCTTTTTGGATTTCTTTTGTTTCCGAACTACATTTGTTTCCTGCCATTTTTGTTTCTTTCTTCAAGTTCAGTGCATATTGAACACTTTCACCTTAAAGCATTTTAAGTGTAAAACAAAAAGGGTGAACATTTTCACTGTCACAAACCCCTTGCCCAAAGAATCTCCTCAAAAATCATGTTTTATGTCATAAAAAAAATCCGGCCGGTCTAGATATGTCTGTTAACTGCATACATATTGCAGTAATCTGCAGACATTTTAGGAGAAACTGCATATTACAGGAAACGATATAGATATTGCATGCAGGGGGTTTTTTGAGAGTGGAAAACTTTTCAAGAGGGTTTTAGACGAGATTCTATAGGCTAGAGGTTTTTTTGACAACGAAAAACTTTGCCAGGTTTTTTTTTTGACAATTTACCTAAATAAAAAACTTTGTAAGTATAGAAAAGGCAATTTTTAGAAATGGAAGTGGATAATTTATCCTGCAGGTGTAACCAAGTTAGCTATTATGTAAAATAGCCCACCATTTCATCCTTTCGGATAATCGACACTGTCCATCATAATCTTTACGTAATGGAACTGATGATGCTCGATATCGTCATTTCCTGGATCGTGACACGTTGCAGATGACGTGTCCCGAAACTATCAAGAAACTACCAGGAACGGTATGTCAGTAGAATACCCCGGGTCTGCGGCCCGTGGACATGGCCGACCTTCTGCTACCGACCACACCACACCTGTGCCCGCCTTACAAACAACCGCTGGCTCCCCTCCGAGCACCCTGTACAACTGGCCTCCTCGGCTCTCTCAGCTCGTCTCCGGGCTTTAGCAGAACCAGAATACCTCGGCCTCCCGCTTGTCCCCGAGCTTCCCACCGAGCTCATCCTCCTCGGTGTCATCCTAACCGACCAGCGGCATTGATCACAGGCTCCTATGCCAAGGCTCCGCGAATCTCGCCATACGCGAGATATCTGCCACCCACGATCCCATGTTCCACGCCATCACGATCCCCCATTAACGAGCCTGTCTCTCCATTAATGCGGGATCCCGCTTATCACGCGGGCGTGACGTCGGAGCGTAACGGCCGGCGTGATTCTCGCGCCTACCCTCCCATCGCTGCTGCTATATAAACCCTTCTCTCAGTCAATCAAGGTAAGTCATTTTCTCCTCACTAGGCCATTACTCTGCTAAAATATCCGGTCTAACTTGATCGTCGGAGGGTCTTCGGTGGCACAACCACCCCGGGACTTTCTTGCAGGTAGCTCGACCACAACAATATCAAACCCATTGAGATCCATACACTTCGGGAGGAAACCTCCAACTCAATCTCAGCCGTCCATCGTCGCTCACAGCAGATCTACGGAAGGTAACATCTGAAAGAGATCCAGACCTCCATCAGTTGGCGCCGTCTGTGGGAAACGCTTGATTCCAGTGAACACATTTCGTCTTCTGATCTCAACTCAATGGCGAGTGATCACTGCGACGATTCAAGCACTAATCGCCGCCTCCCTCACAATAGAGGCGCAGACGAATCTCCTCCCCCGAACGCCATCAACGCCCTAGCCGTCCGGATAGATCGACCCGCGTCCGTCGTGGATGCGCTGGTCCGTGTCCAAACGGCAGGGCAGGCTCCCCAGGTCGCCGCTCCCCCACCTCGGGACCGGGACCCATACAGGGGAGAGAAGACTCTGCTCGTGTCGGCACGACCGACCACCGCCTCACTGCCTCCCACGGCCGCATATCTCCCGGGCCAACATATTCTATGACCCGCTGGGCGCCCCACAGCTCCACACCGAGCTCCGTCGCCAGAGCGCCTCGCCCCGAGCCCCTTCGCACCCTCGTCCCTCCCGAGGAGATGTCGGTCAGCTCGTTTGCTCACAGGCATGACCTACACCCACTCCCTCGACGGGGTCCCGCGGACGGGACTCGTCACGGCAGCTTGAAGACTACCTCACCAGGGGATCTAAGGAACCTCATCGAGAGGAACCGGTGCCCATAAAAAATCATGGTCACGTCGGCGGGGGGTACGTCGAGTACCTGCGGGACCAAACACCCAACACCGGCCGTGGAGGCCAGCAGCCATCCGAGGAAGAAGGCCAGGGAAACCGGGCCGATCATTTTTGACGACAGGGACCTCCACGGCATATCCCTGCCCCACAACGACCCTCTGGTGATTACGACCACGCCCCCGGCTCTCTTTTGGGATAGGGCACTGAGGGCAGCAAGAATCCTGGATCGGTCCATTTGTTTTGCCAAAGGGGGAAACAAGCTCAACTCGGAAGAGGAAGAAGTAGAAGAGGAAGCTGTTGGTGTCGAAAATTGCATCCCAGTTGACCAAGTCAAAGTCAAAGTCAACCCCAAGCCAAGTGGGCCCAAGCCCAGGTCAAGTGGGCCCATGCTCAAGTCGAGCCCGAACATGAAGCGGCCGGCCTCCCTCCTTGCAAAAAAAAAATCATGTAATAAATAATTTTGATGCATGAATGTAAGTAAAATGGGCATAAAACCAAATTTTTGTAAAGCCCATGGCTTATGTGCAAAAGAAATGCACATAAGCATAAGATGGGCAAAATGCCATTTTGTAAAGCCCAAGGGGCTACATGTAAATGTGTAAGCCTATAAGAGGCAACATGCTGATGAATAAAAAAAGATACTTTTCATTCTCCCCAAAAATTAGGGTTCATGTGCCTCTTTCTCCTTTCTCAGGGTTCTAAACCTTTTTCTTTCTTTTGAATTAAATCAAGAGTTTTACTCTTCCTTTTCCAAAACTAAATAGTTTTTCACCACAAAACCCACAAAGGTGAACACAGATCTCCCATCAGATCTCAAAAATAAAAGGTTTTAAAATCTCATATTTCTTGTTCTTCAAGATCCAGCCGACAGAAAAGGAGGAAGGAAATCCATCTCCAAAAATCCTACTTTGGGGAAGATCCAGGGATCAAGGAAGAAGCCCCTTCATCAGCTCCAAAAATATCTTAGGAGTTCAACTCCATAAGTCAAATGGGGAGCACAGCTCCCAGTGCAGGGACCAAGTCCCTTTTGCTGCTGACGCCTAGTGCCTGTGTGCTAGGCACGTGGAGCACTGGCGCTCTGGCGTCCAGCGCTCGCGTGCCAGGCATGTGGTGCGCTGGAGCTCTGGCGCACAGCGCCCGCGTGTCAGGCACGTGGGGCGCTGGCCCACGCATCCTTTGGATGCCCTTTCCTTTTTTTTATATATATACACACACGTACACACATACTCCACGACACTGTCTCTGTTAGAAAAAAATTTCTAGCGGGACCCCCGTAAAAACTCTGCCAGGCCTCTGATATATCCAAAACCCCTTCAAAACGCAACACTGCACATTGAGTTCGCATGACCAGTTTAACCCGTTAATCGGAGGTTCCTTTACTCCAAAGGCGAGGGGTAATTAACGGCAGCTCAGTCCGCAGCTGCCGGAGATTCAGATCCCCACAATTAATAAAGCCCAGTCTACCCTAGGCAAGGGAATCTGTAATGCGTCTGACAAGCGCGCACGTATTCCCATCTCAATGGGATGACGAAAAACACCCTATAGATTCTGGCAAACCCGGTGGGACCAATCTCTCCTCCCATATTTCGGGTTAAAAGTTCATACGAACTCAATCAATATACATATCTATATTTATACTAAAATAATGCTCTTTCATACAGTTTTCCATGCAATCAATTTTCAACAATGTCTCCAAAGATGAACTCAGCTCCCATATCCTACACAATGAAGATGGACTACAGGACGGTCCTCCCGGCCAGCCTTGGGCGACAGTGGGAGGAGCCGCTGCTACAGTTCGGCTTTATTCTGTTTGTGCCAGCTAACGCCATTCCTGCACCTCAAGCTCTGGTAACTGACAAACCGGTCTCGAAAGGCAAGAGGCCAAATGTGGTGGTCTTTAGGGCGCCCCAACCCAAACGCAAATCCATTTCCGAACATCTCTCCGTCGCTCCAGCTGGGGGCAAGGCCATTAACGTCAACGAAGTAATGGGGCATCTCGTGCAAGCTCCAACGGTACCCTCGACAACTGCTCTGTCGGGTGTCTTCTCTAAGCTCCCCGCCAATGATAAAGAGACAGCTGGATATGTGGTCCACACTGTCTACATGGTGGGCACGCGCAGCAAAAGCAAGGAAAGGGCCATTACATCTCAAATTCAATCTGGTATAAATATGGTTGCCACATTCCAAGAACAGTCTCCTCTGGAAGGTAATGAAGACCCTTCCAGTGAAGCTGATAAGCAGGGAAAGCCCTCAGTGCATGAGGAGTCGGGCTCGAAAAGCGAAGATGAACCAACTTTCCATCCTAAGACCGCAGAGAAGTAACTTCTCTAGGAGCTCCAAAAGCAGCTTAGAAGTAGAGACAAGGAGATGGCCAAGCTCTACTAAAAAATTGACGACTTGACAAACGTCGTCTTACGGCTCACAGCTCAAGTTGCCTCTCAGCCGCCCAATCAAGCATATGGTTCTACTCATGAACCGGGAAACGGTGTCCCGAGACAGCCGACGCCTATTCCATCAAATCCATAGGAGGGCGGACCGCACGAAATTCAGTCGCATCCTATCTCGGGAAATGTCTTGGCTACCGATGACAGCAACCCGCTAACTCAAGATCAAATCAAGGATTTAGTTGCCAACAAAGTCAAAACATTGATAGCCGAAGCCGGAGAGCAAAAAGAGGTCAGTAGCAGCGGGAGACCATACCCTGCTCGGTACGATCTTGTGGAGTTTCCTACTGGCTATGTCGTCCCCAAATTTGAAAGGTTCGATGTGACGGGAAATGCAAACCGGCACATTGCCCAATTTAAAGCATCATGTGAATGGCCGTTAGAGCAAGACCAATCCGTCAGTCTTCTTATAGAAAATCTGAACGACTGGATGAAACCTTTCCTGTGCACCGCAAGCCTAAAAATATTCCAAGAGCTGACCAAGAGAGTTCAAATGCTGGAACGCTCAAAGCCCAAGTCCACTCAGAATCTCCAATTCACAAACAGACCGAGATATCGGAGGGACGACAACCGGAAAAGCGAAAGCTCCAACAACACCGATTCTCTGGATAAGCAGAGAGCGAGCGGAGCAAAGACTAACAAATCTCGAGAGCTAACTTTAGAGGAAAGAAGAAATAAGGTCTACTCTTTCCGAAGGGACAAGGTCCATAAAATTTTCAAAGATACTCTGAAGAATGGCTTGCGGCTACCAGAACCAAAAAGGGTAAGTGAAGCGAACATGACTGATCATGCCAACTTTTGCCTATACCACTGAGTGCTGGGACACACTATTGAAGAATGTTGCATCTTCAAGGATTGGGTCGAGAAACAATACAAAGGGAGAGAAATATCATTGTCCCCTGGCGTGTTAACAAACAATCAAGCTGCGACCGCTAATTTCATACAAACGGTGACCGAAGTCTTTCAAGGACCTGACTCTCTCAGACATCTGCCTTTCTGCAAAAAAAGCGGACCAAGGCGACAAGCTAAGAACCAAGCGAGCAACATTGCCAATGAAGAAGCAATAGACGGGTACACAACCCATACGGTCTATATGATGGAGCTCAGAGGAACAAGTCCTCCTACGCCTCATAGTCATGACAATGATGCGGTTGTTGCCATCCAACACTGGCTTGATCCAAATGATAAAGAGCTCGCTCATGTAATTAATCCCAAGGAGCCCGTGGTTCCTGCAAAATCGAGCCCAAGCTCCAACAACTGACCACCACGTCGTTAAACTAGGAATGATAGACCTCTAAGTCTTTAAACGGGGAACCGTCGACCACCACGTCATTAAACTGGGAATAATCGACCTCTAAATCGTTAAAATGGGGATGTAAAAATGTGTAAATAAAAAAATATATATGTATATATGTATATAAATAAAAATCCGAAATGATAGGGCAACTCGTAATAAAAATCAGCGAGTAAAAATGAAAATGAAAATAAAGCCGAAATGATTCGGCAACAGCGAATAAATAGTCGAAATGATAGGGCAATCGCGACCTTCGCGATAAGAAAAGATGAAATGATAGAGCAATCGCGGTAAAAAAACGAAAAAAACGGCGAATGATGAGTCGCTCCTGGTACCATATTCCAGTGTAGCGATGCAGACGCCAACCAAATTCCAAATCCCAATGGCGAATGATGAGTCTCTCCTGGTACCATATTTCAGTGTAGCGATACAGACGCCAACCAAATTCTAAATCCCAATGGCGAATGATGAGTCGCTCCTGGTACTATATTCCAGTGTAGCGATGCACACACCAACCAAATTCCAAATCCCAAAATGGCGAATGATGAGTCGCTCCTGGTACCATATTCCAGTGTAGCGATGCAGATGCCAACCAAATTCCAAAACGAAGAATGGTGAGTCGCTCTTGGTACCATATTTCAGTGCAGCGGTGCAGACGCCAACAAAGTCCCGAAATTTTTCTGGCCCTACGGTCTAGATCATACATCCTGCAAAACCATATACACTCCACAGGCGTAAAATGATCCCAATCTCTCCCAAGTCCTACCGGCGAGACCATATTCAAATTCCCACCGGCGGTGGAGAAAAATGGTATATCCACAAGCAAAATGGGCACAGATGAAAACCCAAAAGGGCTCCTTGAGTAAAAATTGCAGGACTGCCGGCGATTTTGTGAAAACCCGAAATGGCGGAAACTCATGAAAAAGAGATGAAATGCTCTCACAAAGTCCTCTCGACTTTGTGAGGAGAAAATTCCCACGTGAGATCCTTACGACACACAAAGGAGAAACACACTCGGGAGTCCCCATGACTCTCAAGGAGAAAATACATCTACGGGATCCTTACGAGCCGTAGGGAGAAAATACTTTTATAGGACCCTTACGACCCATAAAATTGAAAAGCTTTAGGTGATAAGGATCTAAACTTGTCTCCTAAGCCATCGCTTCCCAACAGGGAAAGGCAAATGATGATTCGCTCCTGGTACCATATTCCAGTGTAGCGGTGCTGATGCCGACCCAAAAAAAAAATAATTCCTAAATCCTCCTGGGGCAAATGATGAGTTGCTCCTAGCATTATTCCAGTGCAAAAATGCAGATGCCGACAAAAAACCAATCCCCAAATCCTCTCAAAGGCAAATGATTATTCGCACCTGGTACCACATTCCAGTGTAGCGATGCTGATGTCAACACAAATCAAACCAACCAATTCCAATATCGACCACTGCGTCAAATAGTTGACACTCCGTAACGGGAAAACATCAAGCATACACTCCATGCCGGGGGCACGTCGATACAGGTACTCCGTACAGGGGAAACGTCCAACAACGACACTCCGTAACGGGAAAACGTCAAGCAGACACTCCGTGTCGGGGACACGTCAACCAGCCGACACTCCGTAACGGGGAAACATCAAGCAGACACTCTATCTCGGGGACATGTCAACCAGCCGACACTCCGCCTCGGGGAAACGTCAAGCAGACATTCCGTGCCGGGGGCACGTCGACTACAGACACTCCGCCTCGAGGAAACGTCGACCAGCGACAGTCCGTACCGGAGAAACGTCCAACAGCGACACTCCGTAACGGGAAAACGTCAAGCAGACACTTCGTGCTGGGGACACGTCAACCATCCGACACTCCGCCTCGGGGAAACGTCAAGCGGACACTCTGTGCCGAGGGCACATCGACTACAGACACTCCGACTTGGGGAAACGTCGACCAGCGACAGTCCGTACCGGGGAAGCGTCCAACAGCGACACTCCGTAATGGGGAAACGTCAAGCAGATACTCCGTGCCGGGGACACGTCAACCAACCGACACTTCATAACGGGGAAACGTCAAGAAGACACTCCGTCTCAGGGACACGTCAACCAACAGACACTCCGTGCCGGCGGCACGTCGACTACAGACACTCTGCCTCGGGGAAACGTCGACCAGCGATACTCCATACCGTGGAAACGTCCAACAGCGACACTCCGTAACGAGGAAACGTCAAGCAGACACTCCGTGCCGGGGACACGTCGACCATACGACACTCCGTAATGGGGAAACGTCAACCAAACACTCCGTCTCGGGGACACGTCAACCAGCCGACACTCCGCCTCGGGGAAACGTCAAGAAGACACTCCGTGTCGGGGGCACGTCGACTACAGACACTCCGCCTTGGGGAAACGTCGACCAGCAACAGTCCGTACCGGGGAAACGTCCAACAGCGGCACTCCGTAACGGGGAAACGTCAAGCAGACACTCCGTGCCGGGTACACGTCAACCAGCCGACACTCCGTAACGGGGAAACGTCAAGCAGACACTCCGCCTCGGGAAAACGTCGACCAGCGACACTCCATGCTGAGGGTACGTCTACCAAATCACTCCGGGGCAGGGAAACGTCTACCACAAACACTCCGTCTCGGAGACGCGTCAAGCATTGACCGTCCATGTCGTTAAAAGGGCAATGCATCCCAAAAGTGGAAACCAAAGCAAGTCGCTTCCGCGTGAAAGAAGATCCATCAATTTCATGCACACGACTCACATATGTGGTGTGCATTTATTGATGGGGGCATTTTGTTGGTGTCGAAAATTGCACCCCAGTTGACCAAGTCAAAGTCAAAGTCAACCCCAAACCAAGTGGGCCCAAGCCCAGGTCAAGTAGGCCCATGCCCGAGTCGAGCCCGAACATGAAGCGACCGGCCTCCCTCCATGCCAAAAAAAATCATCATGTAACTAATAATTTTGATGCATGAATATAAGTAAAATGGGCATAAAGCCAAATTTTTGTAAAGCCTATGGCTTCTGTGCAAAAGAAATGCACATGAGGCATGGGATTGACAAAATGCTATTTTGTAAATCCCAAGGGGCTACATGTAAATGTGTAAGCTTATAAGAGGTAACATGATGGTGAATAAAAAAAGACACTTTTCATTCTCCCCAAAAACTAGGGTTCATGCGCCTCTTTCTCCTTCCTCAAGGTTCTAAACCTTCTTCTTTCTTTTAAATTAAATCAAGAGTTTTACTCTTCCTTTTCCAAAACTAAATAGTATTTCACCACAAAACCCACAAAGGGGAACTCAGATCTCCCATCAGATCTCAAAAATAAAAGATTTTTAATATCTTATACTTCTTGTTCTTCAAGATCCAGCCGACAGAAGAGGAGGAAGGAGACCCATCTCCAAAAATCCAACTTTAGGCAAGATCCGGGGCTCAAGGGAGAAGCCCCTTCATCAGCTCCAAAAATATCTTAGGAGTTCAACTCCATAAGTCAAATGAGGAGCACAGCTCCCAGTGCAGGGACCAAGTCCCTTTTGCTGATGACGCCTAGCGCCCGCATGCTAGGAACGTGGGTGCTGGCACTCTGGCGCCCGGCGCCCATATGCCAGGCACGTGGGGTGCTGGCGCTCTGGCGCACAGCGCCCGCATGCCAGGCACGTGGGGCGCTGGCCAACGCATCTTTTGGATGCCCTTTCCTTTTTTATATATATACTATATATACATACACACATGCACGTACGCACATACTCCACGACACTATCTCTTTTAGAAAAAAAAATTTTTAACGGGACGCTGCCCCGCATCCCGCAAGAGAAATGCTAACCCCCTTGACCCCCAGCCCGCTATCCGGATAGCGGGACCCCCGTAAAAACTCTGTGGTGCCCCCGATATATCCAAAACCCCTTCAAAACACAACATTGCACATTGAGTTCGCATGACCAGTTTAACCCATTAATCGGAGGTTCCTTCGCTCGAAAGGCGAGGGGTAATTAACGGCAGATTAGTCCGCGGCTGCCGGAGATTCAGATCCCTACAATTAATAAACCCCGGTCTACCCTAAGCAGGGGGAATCTGTAATGCGCCTGACAAGAGCGCGCGTATTCCCATCTCAATGCAGTGATGAAAAACACCCTACAGAAGCTTCAAAGGACCCCTTAGACTCTACACACACTACATCTACAGACTTCTCAAAAGAAGACATCTAACCTGACTGAAGAAAGACGTCCTCGGGAGATCAAACGAGCGGAGATCCGACCTAAAAAGAGAGCGCCGAGCTAACGAGACTCAAGATGAGGAAATTATGAAGGGGTATGGGCCCTGATGAGGACCTCGCCCTTATTTATAGCATCCGGCGTACACATCCAATGGCGACAGTCATCTCTCGCCGAAACGACTCATTGCATTCGACGGCCACCATCGCTCCAACTGTCGCGCGTGCATGAATCGCATCCCATCGGACACCGGAAATCTGCGGCCCGTCGCGTCAGCCAACCAGCACCAAACACGTGGGCTGTCACTTCGGTGATCATATGCATGATCCAGCGCATCCTCTTTAATACAAGATCCGGCCCCTGATCCGCTGAGGTTATCAAGAAAATACTGCTGATTGTCCGAAAATGCACGCTTACGATATCTATGAAAAGGGGCTCACCTCGAGTGACCCGGCAGACCACTCTCGACCCGACCCATGAACGGGTCGGGACGAGAGTGGGGGGCTAATGATGATGCTCGATATCGTCATTTCCCGGATCGTGACCTGTGGCAGATGACGTGTCCCGAAGCTAGCAAGAAAGGACAAGGAACGATACGTCGGTAGAATACCCCGGGTTTGCGGCCCGTGGACATGGCCGACCTTCTGCTACCGACCACACCACACCTGTGCCCACCTTACAAACAACCGCTGGCTCCCCTCCGAGCCCTCTGCACAACTGGCCTCCTCGGCCCTCTCAGGTCGTCTCCGGGCTTTAGCAAAACCTGGATACCTCGGCCTCTCGCACGTCCCCGAGCTTCTCGCCGAGCTCATCCTCTTCGGTCTCATCCTGACCGACCCGCGGCATTGATCGTAGGCTCCGACGCCACGGCTCCGCGAATCTCACCATACGCGAGATATCCGCCGCCCATGATCCCACGTTCCACGCAATCACGATCCCCCATTAACGAGCATGTTTCGCCATTAATGCGGGATCCCGCTTATCGCGCGGGCATGAAATCGGGAGCGTAACGGCCGGGGTGATTCTCGTGTCTGCCCGCCCATCGCTGCTGCTATATAAACCCCTCTCTCAGACGATCAAGGTAAGTCATTTTCTCCTCACTAGGCCGTTATTCTGCTAAAATACCCGGTCCAACTTGATCGTCGGAGGATCCTCAGTGGCACAACCACCCCGGGACTTTCTTGCACGTAGCTCGACCACAACAACCTCATACCCATTGAGATCTACACGCTTCAGGAGGCAACCTCCAACTCAATCCCAGCTGTCCATCGTCGCTCGCAGCAAATCTACGGAAGGTAACATCTGAAGGAGATCCAGACCTCCATCAGGAACACTTTACAAACTGAGTTCAATGTGCAAAGTGTTTAAATTATATAAAATTGTTACATTCATATATTAGAGCATGAAAATCAACATAAACAAATGTACATACTGTGTTATTTTGGACACTCATTATTCCATTTTGGAAAAAGAAGACAATATTGCGCCCGATGGTCATGGCCCATTCATGTAATTACATAAAATTGGTACATTCATATTTTAGAGCATGGAGACGAAGATAAACAACGCCGAATGAATTGACATATGGTGCTGTTTTGTCCACTCGTTAATTATTCCTTGTGTAGGAAGACACATGGAAAATTTTGATAGAGGTTTTATGCAATTTGGCCACGTGGACATAAATGGCACATCACAGCAAACTCAATATATAGAGATCTCACCTCATTCATCTGCTCTCAACCCATTCCAAAGCAATAATGTTGAACCTACAACTCAACGTTTCCAAAAATGTGCTTGCTTTGCCTATGCACAACTTGCGTTCCCTCAAAATGGTTAGTTATCTCTTTTTCTAAATGGTTGATTTTTCTATAACATGTATAATCTCTGTTTCTCTTTGAACATGCAGAAGCCTCGAAGGATCTCATCCCTTCAAACCAAAACTAAGCCATGCAATGCAACCCTTGCTTCCCCGTTGGAACTAACCGAAAACTCGCGAAGATCTTCAGACTATCACCCTGCCATATGGGAGCATCGACTCATTGAACGTATTCATAGCCCATATGATGATGATGATTCAAAATTCAGAGAAAGGATCGAGGGATTGAAGAAAGAGGTGAAGAAATTAGTCAAGGAAACTACAGAGGAGCCATTAGCTAAGCTTGAGCTTATTGATTCTATAAGAAGGCTTGGTGTTGCTTATCATTTTGAGGAGGAGATTAAGGATGCAATGTCTAGACTTTATGTCGATGGTTTTGAGAAGCTTTGTGGACTGAAGGAGACTTCACTTTGCTTTAGGCTCCTTAGAGAATATGGTTACAATGCTTCCTCTGGTATGAATTAATTTGAAAAAAAAGTTGCTTGAAATGTTTGAAGTATCGGTAAGGTCCCGGTATGTCTTCAAATCTGTCCACGTTTTAAAAAAATCAGGGGTTGGACCAACACACACACACACACACATACAGCGGAGTGATCCATTGTAAATCAGTCCGCGTTTTAAAAAAAAAAAAAGAGAACTCCTGATCCACGACATATTTTAACAATCCGATCCGTTCAAGTTGATCACCCCACTCTCAAATACATGTGTGTGAAAAATTAAAGGATTTAAAGACCTTTAGCATATGTATCGGATGACGTTTATGAAAGACATGCACTTTTGCACCCATCGATGCATAGACTAAACGTTTTTAAATCCCTTGATTTTTCATACACATATATTTAAGGGTAGGGTGATCAACTTGAACGGATCAGATCGTTAAAATATATCATAGTTCTGGAATTCCCGTTTCTAAGAAACGAGGACATGTTTGCAAAGGATCACTTCCCCTGATCTGTTCAAGTTGATCAACCTAGCCTCAAATATATGTGGATGAAAAATCAAGGGATCGAAATACCTCTAACCAATGCATCAGATGACGTTTATATTGCATTATTAAAAGGCATTCATTTTCATACCTATCGATGCATATGTTAGAAATCTTCTAATCCTTTGATTTTTCATACATATATTTGAGAGTTGGTAGATCAATTTGATCAGAACGTTAAAATATGCCGTAAATCAGGAGTTCCCGTTTTTAAAAATGTGAACCGATTTGCAATGAATCATACACACACACACAGACACACACATACAGACATACAGACTCACACACTAGTTTTTTTGCACGTGCCACGCATGTGGAAAATAAATAAATTTTTTATTTATTTAATAATTTTAACTTATGGACCTATGCATCCTACAAAAATGAATTATATACAAAATTTTTGGTGAAACCAGAATAAGAAGTCTTATATCATAAAATAGGCAACTACTAATAGGACAACGAAATTTTGGACAATTTTTCTCTCTATCTCTTGCATATTTATTATGAAAATATTTGTATTCTGTTATTTAAAAAAAAAGTTGTGTGGCTTATAACGATTTATTAAATTTAGATATGTTATAAAAATTAAAAAATATCCTAAATATTAGTTTCGACGAGAGAACAAATTGCAACAGGAAAAATTACAACTGGTTTTTTTTTGGAAATGATATAAATAACTAACTTATTTATTTCGATTTCGACATAATCTCAATATATCTAATTAGTTTAACTCTATCTTTCAATTGTAAAATCTAACTATATGATTTGTTATATAGCATATAGTAACTACATAAATTAAATCATATACAAACTATAACTTTTAATAAACTAACCGTTATTTTAAAATTTATATTAACCAAAGCTTATAAAATTCATAATAAATGATTTAAATCGAGAAAACAAGTAAATAAAAATTTCAATTTCATTCTCAAAAAAGTTGATAAAGCAAATAAAATATGTGGATTCATTTTGAGCAACAATTTCCTATTCGGATACAGAGGATAACCCTAAAGGCACTTTATTTCTAATTTGTTTCTTTAAAATTCGTTAGGGTGTTAACTTTATTGTCAAAAATCAATCAAATCCATCAGAGTTATTAATTACCAAAAAGGTAAGAGTTATACTAAAAGTAATAGTACAAATATATGGTCAGCTAATAAAAAAATTGTACGATGAAATGTTCATCATTAATATAGTTTAAACATGAAAGCAAAATTTTCTATGAATTTAGAAAATATCAAACTACTACGAACATTAATTATTAAATTTCATGTCTAACGGCTTCTAAACCTTTAAAAGATCTGATGAAGTTTCGCTCTAATTTTTAAAGCAAGAACTTAAATTCTCATCTTTGTCATGAGATCAATCTCCGATTGAACAAAGATACTATGCAACAAATTCCTGCCACAAGGGTTTTTTAATGCAAATTAAAATTTGAGAATCTTAAGATCAGAAATTTAGAGAGTAAATGGCAAAAGAAAATATCTGAGATTTGATCAATCCAATAAATTCTCATCTTTGCCTATTAATTGAACTCTGATCGAACAAAGATACCATATAACAAATTCCTGCCATAAAGTTCAAACTTTTTTTTAAAAAGCAAAACTGAAATAAGGATATCATGCAACAAATTCCTGCCAAAAAGTTCAAAGTTTTTTAAAGCAAAATTAAAATTCAAGAACCTAAAATACAGAAATTTACAAAATAATGGGTTAAAGAAAGTACCTCCGCAAACAATCGAATAGGAGTTTAATCAATCCAATATATCATCAACTGTACCATGAGATCAAACTCCGATTGAATAAGGATACTAAGCAAAACGATTCTGCCACAAAGTTCGAACTTTTTTAATAGCAAAATTAAAACAAGATTACTATGCAACAAATTCCTGAGTTGGATTCTTTTTTAAAGTAAGATTTAATTTGGAGAACATAAAAATAAAAAATTTAGAGAGTGAAAGATAAAGGAAAATACCTTCGGTCACAATCAAATGAGGGTTTGAGCAATCCTATAAATTCTCATCTTTACCTTGAGACTGGACTCTAATCGAATAAGGATACTATGCAACAAATTTCTGTCAAATCGAATTTTTTTGACGCAAAATTAAAATTCGAGAACCTAAAAATCAGAAATTAAGAGAGTAAAAGGAAAATAAAGTATTTTCGGATATAATTTAGGGTTTTGATGGATTTATGACTCAATTCATAACTAAATTAGATCAACAGAAAAACCGACAAGTTCATATTCTTTCAAATCTATATCAAAATTGCAGCTTTAAAGGCAAATAAACACTAAAAATAAAAAATTAGACGGTAAAAGATAAACGAAAGTATCTTCGGAGATAATTTACAGTTTGACGGAATTATGATTCAATTTATATCAACAAAACAAATGGAAAGTATAGATTCCTTCAAACCAAGATAAAATTTACAGTTTTGAAGACAAATAAACACAAAAGATCAAAAATTTAGAGAGTTAAAGGTAAAAGAAAATACCTCAATAATGCCAAATAAAAACCGAATCATCAAAAATTAAAAGGTACCATTTTAAACAAATGTTGCTTCCGTCTTCAAATCATTAGTTGTTTGCTCTAAAACCCTCTTAGGATTTAGTCGCTTAGCACGAGAAAGAAAAGGGAATCGCTGCCTGCATCTCTTCCTTTTATTGGAACTTGGAAGATTTGGGAGAAAGAACAGAGCTTTCATATTAAAGTAATGGCGCATGAGTTAAAAAATTAAAGATATACACATAATGTATATGGATTTTCTATATTATGTTTGTTATTTTAAATTTGTTATAATAAGGATATTTTAGTTTACACCAAATTTTAACTAAACATATAGAGAAAAAAGTTTCAATTTGCTTATAGATGTACTTATTATTATTATATTGGATTTTTTTTCTGTTAGCCCCCCTCATACTTCAATATTTTTCACTATCCTCCTGTAATTAGTATTTACCTGTAACCCGCCTATACTTATAATTTACTCCTGCAGCCCCCTACTTTACTTTTGAAAATTATTCCTCATCCTCTCCGACAGCAGCCGTCCCTACTGCTGCCGCCTTCTTCTTCTCCTCTTCAACCCATCGTCTCCTTGTTCCTTCTCCTCCTCAACGCTACCGCCACCGCCATTATCACCACCATTATCTTCCTCCTTCTCTTCCTCCCATCGCCTCCTCCGTCTTCTTCCTTTTCCTTCTTAACACTACCGCCTATCATCATCATTGCCTTTTTCTTTCTTTTCTTCAACTCACAGCCGTCGCTGCCGCCGCCATCCTTCTTCCTCCAAGAATGACGACGGCGGCGGTTGTGCATTGAAAAAGAATAGGAAGAAGAAAATGATGTTGATGATGGTGGCGGTGGCGTTGAAGAGGAGGAGGAAGAAGTTGGTGTTGATGGTTTGAAGAAGAAGAGGAGGAAGATGGTGATGGTGATGGTGGTGGTGTTGACGACGACGATGTTGAAGAGGAGGAGAAAGAAGGTGGCGGTGGTGGAGACGGCGGCGATGGCGGAGGAGGAGAAATAATTTTTAAATGGCGGAGTAGAGGAGCTGAAGGAATAACTTATAAGTATAGAGAGCCTACAGGTAAGCACTAACTATATATAAGGGGGACTAAGAAAATTATTGAAGTATGAGGGGGGCTAAAAGAAAAAAAACTATTATATTATGTCTATTTATCTATATACATTACTCCTATCAGCAAATCGACACTTTTTTTGTTCGTATATTTGTTAAAATTTGGTATAATCTAAAATATTTTTATTATAATAAATTCAAATATAAGATTTACTAAAATAAAATACATCAATTTAGAAATTTTTTATAAGTTATGTAATTTCTCTTTTTAATATCTATTTAAAACAAACAAATAGTGTTGGAATAAATGTGTGGATTTTAAAGATATAGAACTTTTAGATTTAAACTATGGCACATATGCAATTATAAATTTGGTTTTCAAATAATAAACACTTTATCAATTTCTATGTGTATAATGTGAAAATATTTATCTATCTGAACGATATTATACATATTACTGTTATTGGAAAATTTGTCCAATGAAATCATGCTTAACTAAATATATGTGAGTTTTTAAAATTATACTATTTGTATTCCTATAAGTTATTTCCTTTAAAGATATAGAACATTTTAAATTTTTAACCTTTGCACATATGCAATTATCAATTTTTTAAATAATAAATAATAAATGATTTATCAAATTTCCACATGCGTAGCATATGAATTTTTTTAAAGTTTAATGTTTAAAATTAGTTAATTTCCAAACATCATGTGGAGTTTAAAAGAAAACGAAGCCTATTTTAGTTTTAGAATAAGTTTAACATATATATCCTTTTATACTTTGATCCTATCAAAGATAAGTTTCCATGAAAATTTTCATTTAGTTTATATTTATATTTAAAACTACTATTTATAAGATGTTATATACTAATTAATCTTAAAAAAAACTTAAATTTTGGTATAATCTAAAGATACTAAGCATAACAAGTTTTAGATAAGGGATTCAAAGTAAAAAAATCTTAATGATTTATAGAATTGATCTTTTAAAAATAGAAAACGAATCTTTTTAGAAAAAATAAATTATGTGCAACCAAAACTGCGTAAATCCTAACACTGTGCATCCATATTTTAATGAGTTATCTCCTCCAAGGATACAAACTGTTTTAAAATTTTAAATATGGCAAATGTGAGATTATCTAATTTGACTGTTGTCATTGTTGAGGAAGAGAAAGAAGAGTTTAAATTAATAAAATTTATTTATTTTCCACATGTGCATCGGCAAAAAACTGCATTAAAAATTGCATTTCCATCCATCCTTCACATTTTTCTCCATTAGTCCCTTGTTTAATCTATCTATGTTTTTGATCTTTAGAAATCAATTGAAATTATAACTTTCCTCTTCGCAATAAATACAATAATATTTCTATAATATTTAATTTTGGATTTTTTTCATGAAGAATTAAAGACAAAATTTAAAATAATTGTTATTTTCTTAAGAATTTTTAGTTTCAATATAATTTGAATTTTGTTCTCTCGTCAAAACTAATATTTAGGATATTTTTATTATAAAGATATCTAATTTAACAAATCGTTATAAATTATACAGCTATTTTTTTTTATAAAAAATACAGAAATCAAATCTTTTCATAAAAAATATGTGTGTGTGAGAGAGAAATTGTCCAAAACTTCAGGTAGCTTTCCAATAGAAAATCAGATACATTATTTTATTTGTATTTGCCTATTATTTAAATATAAAATCTTTTATTCGGTTTTGATCACCGAAAATTTTGTATGTAATTTGTTTTTATAGGATGGATGGATCCACAAGTTAAAAATGATTAAAAAATTAATGAAGAAAATATGCCTTAAGAGGCTTTCTCGTTTGGTGGCGTCAAATATTTATGTTCTCCATGATTTTTTAATGTTGAATTAGCAATGTGAAAAGTTCTATTGTCGCTAAACCGTTAATTTTGCATATACTAAATCGATGATGAAAAAGTGATGAAATAACAGGAAATTTGGCGTATACACATCTCACATGATAAAGATAATGACGATTGGTGCCGATCGTTGAAAAAAATTGTGAAGGGCATATTTTATCCATGCCACAGAAGAGAATTTCCTCTTATAGCACCTTTCCTCCATTATCTTCACACACATGCACACATATTTTTTCGACGCCATAGAAAGGAATTCTTTCCTATGACACCTTTCCTTCATTATCGTTATATATATATATATATATATATATATATATATATATATATATATATATATATATATATATAAGGAGGAGGAGGGAGAGAAATGGCGGTCCCTTTATCAAAAAGCGGTCTTCGTCTAAAACACACATATCCTTCATATTTTTCACTGATCTAAATTGGGCATCGTGAATACGTATCATAAAATCATTACGTTCAAAAAATCGCATGATTTACATAGCTTTAACGCGTTCATCAAGCGGATAGAAAAATCAACGGCTAACTTATAGAAAGTTTATGGACCTTTAATGGACGCGTTACAGGTCTTTACACTAATTTTTTAAAAAAACTACATTAGCGAGGGAAAGCGAGAGACAACATTTACGAGGGACAAACTTCACTCGACAATGTGTACACTATCAAGTGAAATTTCCCCTTACTAATTTTATTTCTGGAGGAAATAATACATTACCAGAGGAAAGTATAAAAAGAGTAAGTTTAATTGGGCTGGGAAATATTGCCGAGAGAAATATCCTTTGGCAATAGTCACATTAGCTATCAAAGAAATTCGAAGGGAATATTGCAGAGAAACATATCAACCCCCCGGCAATGTTTCCTGGGCATTTCTTTGATAGATAATGCGACTATTGCCAAGAGATATATCCTCAACATTGTTTTCCCCGTTATGTTTAGGCCCAATTAAATTTACATTTTTTATAACTTATCTTGGTTTTTTCTCTTAGAAATATATCATTCCCGAGAGAATATTAGCAAGAAAGAAAATTCGCTTGATAATGTATACATTACCAAGGGAAGTTTGTCCGTCGCAAATGTTGTCCCTCGCTAATCTAGTTTTTTCTACTAGTGTTAAATCTCAAGATATTTTGTATATAGGGTTTCATGATACGCAGATCAAAATGACCGGTTTGAATCAATGAATACATGAGGGTAGGTGCGTTTTGAGACCAGGGTTTTTTTAAAGAAAAAAGGGGGTCGAGGCCTCATATCATTTTTTTCTGTGCACACACTTGATATGTCAGAAGCATGACTATATGTTTTTAGCATATTGCATAATCCAAAGTTTATGACTTGTGGAAATAGATGTCTTCAACAAGTTCAAAGATGGGGAAGAATTCAAGATTTGTTTAACCCAGGATGTAAAGGGGTTGTTGAGCTTATATGAAGCTACTGACCTTTCATTTCCTGAGGAGCAGATACTAGAAGAAGCTAGGGAATTCAGTATCAAGCATCTACAATGTTTAAGTGACGATGTGGACTTGAATTTGGTTGAGCAAGTGAGATATTCTCTTGAGGCACCTTTGTATTGGTTGATGCCAAGGTTTGAAGCAAGGCATTACATTGATGCCTACGAGAGAGAAGAGGACAAGATTTCTTGCTTGCTTGAGCTAGCCAAGCTAGATTTTAATGTTGTTCAAGCATTGCATCAGAGGGAGGTAAAGGACTTATCAAGGTAAAGTCGGATGTTAACTACATTTTGCAAACATCACCCCCTCCCCCCTCCCCCCACCCCACACACACACACCCCACCCATCCACCCCACCCACGGGTCCTAGGTTTAAACTGGGATGGGGCTCATTCCTGAAAATTGTGAGATGCATTCATAGCCGACATTCAAACTTATCTCTCTCTCACTACTACAAATAAGGGTTGCCCCTACGGATTTATCCGTAGGGGCAACACACTGCCCCTACGGATATATACGTAGGGGCGAAAAAATACCTCGTAGGTGCAAAGGCCGCAGGTGCAAGTTGAGGCCCTGAACTTACCTCTACGGGCAAATTCTTGCCCCTACGGAGTTATGTGTAGGTCCTGGTGCCCCTACGGATTACACCGTAGGGTATAAGATTTTATATTATTTACGGTTATTTTTATTATATTACTTGTACCTACGGATATATCCGTAGGTCCATGTACTACCCCCTACGGATATATGCGTAGGTACTTTTCCGTAGGAGCAAAATATCAGGATTCCTGATATTTGGCCTCTACGGATAACGCCGTAGGGGAGAGGCAGTGGCCCCTACGGATATATCCGTAGGGGCATTCCCAACCCCTGGCACTGAGATCAAGAGGGAAATATCAGTTACTGCTGATATTTTGCCCCTACGGATATATCCGTAGGGGCAACATGTGTGCCTACGGATTAATCCGTAGGTACATATTGTCTATATTTTATTTTAAAAAATGGGCTGCTTGATTTTTTCCCGCCATGTGCACAATAATATATACATCAATCAAATCATATATTGCAGTATTCATAATCACATCTCACGCATATATATAATATACAAAAGAAACCCAAAAACTGAATATGATATAAATACAAACCAATATCAATATCGTTTCAAAATGTAGTACAATGTGTATGATATAAATAAATACATGTTTCAGAAAATAAGAACCAAAAATCTACCCTAGCTCGGTCCAGCTCCACCTCTGAATAACGATAGAATAATGCGCGCCTGCTCCTCGGTCAATAAACTCTGCAATTCGTCGCGAGCGGGAGTCTGAGCGGCATGTGGAGCTGGCGATGTGGTCTGCGCAGCCGCCGTCGAGGTAGTCGCTTGCGGAGCCGTGGCTGCGGGAGTCTGAGTGGGCGGTAGAGCTACAGGAGCTGTCTGCGGAACCGCAGCCGATGTAGTGGCTTGCGGAGCCGCAGCCAAAGGAGATGCATGTGGAGGCTCGGCCGATCTACCCTGTCGCGTCTGGACATAACGTGTGTAAGAAGCGTGTAAGAACTGTGCATTATTCGAATTCGTATCATTATTAAGTTATTTCGAAATTAACCCTGTTTAGATATCTAGTTTGGAAAAGCGTTGTTTATTTTAATTACATATGTATGTATGATTAATCAAACTTAAGTCTAAAACCAAATAAGCTCAAGCTACGTACTAATTATGGATATGTTGATATGTATATAATATGAAATGATATTTTACTATAAAGTAGTATACATACCAGCATCTCCTTCTACTCCTGAACGGTGGCCCTCAAGCTATCCAGTTCATGATGGACACGTCGGTCACTGGAGACGGAGGAAGTAACCGCCGGGGTGGAGTCCAACCTCATATGGGCCCTGCTAGGGCCCAATCCCCGGCCTCTCTCCCAACCTCCGTGGTGCCCTCCGTGTGCGGCGTCCCAAACTGGGGTCAGTAGCCTCGGATCGTTCTGTCCGGTAAAATCGATCCCTGAGACCTGGGCCTGCTCAACCACCCGCTCCTACACCCACATTAAGCAGTAAAGTATAAGTATAAAATTTAAACTTGAACCTTCCAAAACTAAAATTTCAAATTTGGGTAGAAAAAATATTAACACTTACGCAGTACTCCTGGGTAGCGACGTCGGGATATCGAAGCTCGCCCGTGGCAGGATCTGTCGAGGTGCCGTGGACGGCAAGATATGCGGACAGCACGCTCGGTGTACCACCTGACGCCACGGTCCGAGATGTCTGCAATATTAGAAAGTAACTCTTAATATTAGAAATATTAGAGAATAACTCTTAATATTGCAGAATATTAGAGAATAACTCTTAATTTACCGATAACTCCATGGCTCGAGTAATGTTCCTCGAGCCACCTGTGTAAGTGGGGCGACCCCTCTTCGCCGACTTCCTGTTCTCTGTATTCTGAGCGGCCTGTTTCTGCACAACGCATTAACATTTAGTTTCCTAATTAAGAAACACAAAGAAATAAATTATATCATAAATAATGAATTACATTTAAAATACATACCTGTTTGCGTTGGGAGTCGAAATAAGCGCACAATCGAGGCCATGTCTCTATGTCGACTCTCGCAAACGCCGGCGTAGATAGGAGGGCCGCTCTCTCTGCCTCGGGGGTCGCCATCCACAGGGAGTAGCAGTCGGCCTTCAGCTCATTCCTGTTGTATCAGACCTTGGCCTGCATGTTCTTCATCAGGCCATTGTACAGAGCATGAAGGTCGAGCACCCTCCCCGGATGATCAGGGTCGGCTACAGGCTGAAAATCGTAATCCAACTGAAAATACAAAAAAACATTGTTATTAGATTGCAAGTGTTAATAATAAATATATTGGATAGATCAAATGAAAATATATATTAATACATACCCGAGCCTGATCAAAGAAGAGGGCGAATGAGCGCTGGTGCTGCTCGCCCCACTCAACGTGAAGTGGATAGTTCTTCACGAGCCGGCTCTCGTCCCCCAAATACCGGCCGAACCTCTCGGCATGAGGACCGGTATAGCGATAGTCAAGGATAAAAAAAAGGGGAATGCTGCCTCCCCCCTAGCTCTGTCAGGCCTCAGCCTATGGGACTGATTCGGGCCTCGAGTCCCCCTATGGGGATGGGGAGGCCATGCGTCTGCACGAAATATCAAGACAATCAATAATAAGACAAAGTTGTATTAAGAAATCAAGGTTAAACGAAAATTCAAGTGTGATATATACCTCCGGTGACTATCGCACGAGCCTGGGCCCGGGCAGCAGCACGAGCGGGATGATAGTTCCTCCGGTGAGGAACAACCGGGTCCCGGATGCGGACGGATCCCCTCCAACTAGAAAATAAATATCGACGCTAAATTTGCATGAAGTTCATATTTATTCTATAGAGCATATGTAAAATGAGTAAATATTTTAAATTTATTCATACTAACCTGCAGACGATGCGGAGGGTATGGAAGCGGCAGGAGTGGCCCCTACGGAAGATGTGGACGCACCACCTATAATTAGACAATTAAAAATAGATTATATAAGTAATTGCAAAAAGAATGTGTAGATCAATAATATAACGTTCTAAATCAATATGCATGCAATATAGGATATATAAACATACCCGCAGGTGCGGTGGTGTCACCACCTACAGCTAGACAATAATAAAAATTGCTAAGTAAGAGCAAAAGGAATGTGTGTATTTATGATATAGCATTCTAAATCAATATACATACACTATATGATATATAAACATACCTGGAGGAGCGGGGGTGGCCTCTGTCCCAGATGTGGACGCATCACCAACAACCAGACAATCAAACATTGACAGTATAAGTAATTTTGACATAAACAGGCATGAATATCTGTAATATTACATTCAAAATGGATATGCGTGCAGTATACCTGGAGGTGTGGCAAAATCCACACGGAAGGAGGCATCCGAAGGGGTCTCCAATCTAGGTGCAAGACCGGCCCTCTGAAGCTCCCTACGGAGCTCTCCGGACGGCAGAACCGCTCTGCCTCTGCCTCTGCCGCGGCTGGAGCTCCTGCCGCCCCTCGCTGCTCCCGACATCGTCATCAAATCTAGATAAACGGTTCGTGGACGCATTAGACAATCATTAAAAGTATTGACTATATATGTATAGAGCGTAAAATGTGAAGTAATAATATAACATTACTGATAATCTTTTTCGTTTCGTGGGCACATCATACATATCTACTTGGATTTCATCGTCGATGTCATTTCTAACCCACGTAACTTCATGATCGGTCGAAGACAACCCGTCCTTCGAAACAGACGGTCGGAGCACTTTAAGCCTTCTCTCTTCTTCGTCCTCATCACTGTCCTCGTATTCTGGGACATCGTAGACATCTCTGGGTTTCCATCGGCATACAACACTCCACCCCGAATGCTTCAAACACTGTGAATAGTATACTTGAAACGCTTGGTTTGGAAAGATAAACGGATAGTCCTGACCGTAAAATCTAAGTGTGTTCACACTGGTCAATCCATATTCATCTTTCCAAGTCCCAAGACTGCTTCTCCACCTGTCCGTATCGGTTCGCGGATCCTACCAAGTACACTGGAATATATAAAAGGGTTCTGATCGTCCGGGATAGTGGATGCCGAGTATACAATTTAAGTACCCATAGTAAATCACACCGTCCGATCCTACCGTCCCAATCCCACTATTCTGAGTGGTTCTAGATGTTTCTATGTCCTTAACTTCGAATTTGTATCCAAAGACACCAAATCCTTTGTAATATGCAACCTCCATACTAGGAAATTGAGCTAAACATCTTGAATCACTCTCAAATGATGCAGACAAGTTCGGATCGTGGATCTAACAAAACAAATTTTACGACAAATACATAACGATACAAGTTTAGATTAAAACTGATAGCAATAAAATGTAATTCGAATAACTTACATGCTCTGTGACCCAATCACAAAAATTATCCTGATGGTATTTTTCCAAACGTTCTTCGTTCCAATCAGGATGCCCTTCACGTACCTCGTTAAAATGAGTTCTGTTTTCGACAAATAATTGTGACATTAATATTATGTCATTTCATACACACACAAACACAGATATAACAATTAATCCAAAAGAACTTACTCTCTAATTTGTTCAAGACATGCGCAATTAAGCAAGATAAACCGGTATATCTTGTTGATAAAAATAGTGTCTACCCTCTTATACTCGGCTTTACCATATGGCCTGTCTTGAATTCTTCGTGGTCGATTAAGCCTTGTCTCAATGTTCTCGTCCAGATAGCGGGAACAAAATGCGGTTGCTTAATCAAGAAGATAACCTTGCATGATAGAACCCTCTGGTCGATTTTTATTGCGTATATACTTCTTAAGAGTGTAAATGTACCTAATGAGAATATGTTGAATAAATAAATACGGGCATACAGGACAACAATAAATTTATAAATTGCGCGAAACGAAAAATTACACGTACCTCTCGACGGGATACATCCATCGATATTATACCGGTCCGGCTAATTTCGCCTCAGTTGCAAGATGAATCGTCAAGTGTATTATGATATCGAAGAATGACGGTGGGAAAATACGTTCAAACTTGCAAAGTATCAACGCAATAGAATTTTCTAGTTTATCCAGCGTCGTAACCTCCAGTGTTTTAGCACACAACTCCCTGAAAAAACAACATAGGTCGTCGATTACTAGACCAACCGAGTCGGGGAGAGAAGTCCTGAGGACTAATGGAAGAAGGTGCTCCACGATAACATGGTGATCATGACTTTTCAGCCCATCGATCTTGCCCTTCACAATTTTTATTTTCTTACTGAATGATCCTGAGAAACCTGTGGGGACTTTCAAATCATGCAACACCTGCAGGAATCTTTTCTTCTCCGGTTGTGACATATGATAAGCGGCATTGGGAAGTACAAACTTGCCCGGTTTACCCGCTACCGGTTTAGGGTGCAGTTCACTTCTTATTCCCCACTCTTGTAGATCCATCCGAGCATTCATGTTGTCTTTCGATTTCCCGTCTTTACACAGAAGCAAGTTAAGTATGTGATCTGATACTCCCTTCTCTATATGGATAACGTCCAGACAATGACGCACTGAATTTGTAGACCAGTACGGAAGCTCGAAGAAAATGCTTAACTTGTTCCAATATTGTGGTTTGACCTGTTTCGTAGGATCCATCCCGAAGGTCACGTTATTGTAACCATCCCATTTAGCAGTCACGTCCTCTCCGGACAATGGGGATGGAGGTCCAAGAAGCTCCTGATGACCATCAAAGTGAACCGTGTCTAACCTATAGGGGTGGTCTGGAGGCAGAAAACGTCGATGACCGCAATAACAAACCTTCCTGCTAAAATTCAAGAATTTTGATGTTGTGTGTTCATGGCAATGAGGACATGCTTTGTGACCATGTACGGACCAACCTGATAGCATTCCATACGCAGGAAAGTCATTAATTGTCCACATTAAAGCCGCACGCAGTATGAAGGTTGTATTTGTGTTTGAATCATATGTCTCTACACCATCAATGAACAAAGTTTTCAGCTCCTCGATCAGAGGTCGGAGATAGACGTCGATGTTGTTCCCCGGTGAGTTTGGTCCATCGATAAGAAGAGGCATCATAAAGTATGATTGGTCCATAGCCAACCAAGGTGACAGATTATAAATTATTATTACAACGGGCCATGTACTGTGACTTCCAGCCATATAGTTGAATGGGCAGAAGCCATCGGTAGCCAGTCCGAGCCGGACATTGCGAGGATCGCTACTGAATATTGCGTGCCTCCTATCGAAATCCTTCCATGCCGGTGAATCCCTTGGATGGCTCATTTTTCCATTTTCGCTTGGAGGAGCACGGTGATGCCAAATCATTGCCTCGGCTGTTTTCTTGCACCTGAATAGCCTCTGTAGTCTCTGTGTTATGGGAAAGTATCGTGCTATCTTCACAGGTATATCAGGCTTCTTATCAGAATCTTTATACCTGGCCTCTCCGCATGTTGGACACTCTTTCAAATTTGAATTCTCTTTCCGGTACAACACGCAATTTTTAGGACATGCTTGAATCTTCTCGCACTTTAGACCCAAATCAGACATCATCTTCTGGGCTTCGTACCAGCTTTCGGGCACATTATTTCCCGGAGGCATAGAATCTTTTAAGAACGAAAGAAGCATTGTGAATGACTTGTTGCTCCATCCATTTAGGCACTTAATAGGGAAAAGTTGGACGAACCATGAGAGGGTGGAATACTTCGCATTCTCATAAATTGGTTTCCTAGCATCATTCATGAAATTTTCATATTTATCTGCACGCGGTCCTTGACCGGAAGGAATGTCATCTTCGGTACGAATAGATTCACCTAGGGCAGCCTCTACCATATCCTCCATTTCTTCTGATGGAAATAAATTTCCGTCTCCTGCCGTATTACCGAATTTTTCTTCTTCTCCTGCCGCATTATCGTGTTCTCCTTCTTCTTCTACTGCAGTACTGCATTCTTCTCATTCCCCGTGATATTTCCAAGTTGAATAAAATCTAGTAAACCCATGTTTTACAATATGAAGCTCTGCCAATTCTACCTTCTGCCAGTACTTATTGCCACATCTATCGCACGGACAGAGAATCTTCTCTATTATGATCTTATTATGTGCGCGTGCAAATTCAAGGAAAGCAGCAACTCCTGCGACAAACTTAGATTGCATACGTTGTTTCCAATCCACATACATCCAGTCCTTAACTCTGACGTACTCATGGGCCATGTTAGACTGAATAACATATAAATTGTAGGTTATGCTGACTATATTGAGAAATATAAGAACGGATAGTTACTGACAAAGAAGAAAATCCGTGTATATGCTTTGTGTGTGCGTTTGTCGTTGAAAAGAATAAATTATCGCACGTATGTTAACCGATAGACGGGGACTAAGTGGCGCTTTTAGTTTCCTATATGAGTATCGATGGGAATATGAAGGTTTCATATTATCATATATTGGTTTTAACCCGAACATCTCGAATCGCTCTATAATTATGCGTTTGTATGTGTGTGTTCCGGTTGTCAGGGGCAGGCTTCTATCCCATTAAAAATGTATAGAGCGAACGCCCATCACTTGTGCTTTCAACCGTTTCGAGTAAATTTCGGCAGCACCTCCTCGCTGTTCTCCAAGTACACTGTAATAGAATAGATAATCATTTCAAAGCTGTGAAACAACGTTGAAATGAACATCTAATCTATCTTTGTACACGGAGAACCAGCGGAAAGGTACCGACGAAATATCTCGAAACGAATGAAAACACAAGTGAATGAAGGCGTTTGCTTTATACATTCTTAACTTGTCCACACGGGACAAATCTATGGGTTACCATACGATTGAATTTTCTCGTCGCGTAGACTATACGACGGTTATTAGTATCGAGCTATACTGTCCGATATTTAACAACCTTCGTATAGTTCTAGGTCACGACGAGCATCGCACGTATGTTAACCGATAGACGGGGACTAAGTGGCGCTTTTAGTTTCATATATGAGTATCGATGGGAATATGAAGGTTTCATATTATCATCGAGTATCATATATTGGTTTTAACCCGAACATCTCGAATCGCTCTCTAATTATGCGTTTGTTGTGTATTCTTGTTGTATGTGTGTGTTCCGGCTGTCGGGGGTAGGCTTTTATCCCATTAAGAATGTATAGAGCGAACGCCCATCACTTGTGCTTTCAACCGTTTCGAGTAAATTTCGGCAGCACCTCCCCGCTGTTCTCCGAGTACACTGTAATAGAATAGATAATCATTTCAAAGCTGTGAAACAACGTTGAAATGAATATCTAATCTATCTTTGTACACGGAGAACCAGCGGAAAGGTACCGACGAAATATCTCGAAACGGATGAAAACACAAGTGAATGAAGGCGTTTGCTTTATACATTCTTAACTTGTCCACACGGGACAAATTTATGGGTTACCATACGATTGAATTTTCTCGTCGCGTAGACTATACGACGGTTGTTACTATCGAGCTATACTGTCCGATATTTAACAACCTTCGTATAGTTCTAGGTCACGACGAGCATCGCACGTATGTTAACCGATAGACGGGAACTAAGTGGTGCTTTTAGTTTCATATATGAGTATCGATGGGAATATGAAGATTTCATATTATCATCGAGTATCATATATTGGTTTTAACCTGAATATCTCGAGTCGCTCTCTAATTATGCGTTTGTTGCATTCGTGTTGTATGTGTAACATGATTTTAAACCATTGAGATCAAGATTGATAGAACTGATCATCCTACATTGCAATAGCATTCATCAACCAAAAACTATTATTGCAATGGTATTCATCTATAACAATCAACAATTAAAACTACAAATGTAGGATACTGATATCATAAAGCGTTATACGCAATATTGATAGAACTGATAAATAAAAAAACGAAACACAAACCGTATCAAGATTTAACAACTTTGATTATGTCATATACGCGGGCCGATATTTTCATATTAGCCAATAGACAAAAATAGATTGCGGTCTGGATATGGCATATTGGCAGATGTTACCTATATGAATACATGAATGTTGTCTCCCCATTTTTTCATAAATCAAACCAACTACATACATCAAACTAGTCCATGCCACCAATCGGAAACTCCATTATGTCTTTGAATTATTATTTTTCCAAATAGCATTGAGCTCCTATTGATATTGTCCCATCCAACAAATTTGTTGTGCTTGCCTCGACGTTCATCTAGCTTTCACATGCCATACACATTAGATGAGTAATATAGTTATAAATTATGGTATTTTGTTGTCATCAATCCACCTAACCCTAACCCCAACCTAACCCTAGCCCCAGCCCAGCCCAGCCCCAACCTAACCCTAACCCCAGCGCGGCCGGCTAAACCCCAGCCCCAGCAGCAGCCGAACCCCAACCCTAACCCTAACCCCAACCCCGACCCCGACCCCGATCGCGACCCCTGCCGAACCCCAACTCGCGCGCGCAACCCCAGACCCAGCCATGAACCCTAAGCCCAAAATAATCAAAAAATTCTTTAATTTACCTCAAGATTTACTCACCTGAATGGCGGTGGCGACGACCTGAACGGCGGTGGCGACGAGAACGGTGGTGGCGACGAGGAGAACGGCGTGGCGATTTCGGGATTTTTTTCGCGCGCGATCGAGAGAGAGAAAGAAAGTGAGTGTAGGCGATCGATCTGTGCCTTTATTAAATCGATATTTAGTTGCCCCTACGGATTTACCCGTAGGTCCTTTGTTTGCAGCTCCGTAGGGGCAAACACCAAATTAAGAATTAATATTTTTATTATTGGACGTCTGGGCCCGTAGGGGCAACCTTTTAGCCCTACGGATTAATCCGTAGGGCCAAGTTAAATCTACCCCTACGGATTCCAATATCCGTAGGGGCAACACCCTATTTTACTAGTGTCTCTGGGGTGCGTGTGTGTGTAAGATTTAATTTGGTAACATTAATTGTGTTAGTATCGTAGATTTTAGTGTAATTTAACTAACATTAGAGTAATGACAATTTTTTAAGAAGGTCTTGTTTAAACAAATAATCATGAAATGAGACCTTGATAAAATTTATTTATCCAAATAGACATTTTTTTGCCACATAAGCATATAGAATAAAATATTCACCTACCTGGCAGTGCTTACATGGTAACAGATGGTGGGAAGATTTGGGACTTGTAGACAACATTAAAGGACCCTACTCTTCCCCCCCGCCCCCCCCCCCCCCCTCCGGGCATTTACACAACATTAAAGGACCTAACCGTGTTGATTGCACATGGTAACAGATGGTGGGAAGATTTGGGACTTGTAGACAAAGTCGATTTTTCACGAGATCGAATATTCGAAAATTATTTATGGGGAAATGGAATTGCACTTGAACCCCAATTCTCAAAGTGCAGAAAAATTGTGACAAAGCTCATTAGTGTTCTAAATGTTATTGATGACTTTTATGATATATATGGTACATTGGAAGAAGCTCAACTCTTCACTGCAGCAATTAGAAGGTAAAATGTATATTAAATTGGGCTTTTATTTTTGTTTATGTACCCTTAAACATTAATCTCTTATATTTCATTTACACGCTTCTGTATATCACAATAATGGCCTTGAGAATGTTGACTCAAGGCGCTGTTCCTGAAAACGGCACTCAGGGCATCCAGCCCGCGTTCCGTTCTCTGGAAAGACTGCCGCTGAGAATATGCTCAAAGGCATATTTGAGATTAAGATATCCTTTTTTGGCAATTGAGATTAATTGAAAACTCAATATTCAAGTGTTGCAATGAATACTGGTAAAATGAACATGATTTTTTTTATTTGTTAGATTTTTTAAAATCTTTTTTCTATTGGTGCATTAATTAATTAGGTGGGATCTAGAGGCTATGGAAGAACTCCCACAATACTTGAAGTTGTGTTATATGGCGTTGTACAACTTTGTCAATGAGACTGCATTTGATATCATGAAGGATTTTGGGTGGGAAGTTTTACCCCTTTTAAAAAGAGAGGTAAAAGTCCAAAAGCTATTATAAATAATAATAATAATAATAATAATAATAATAATAATAATAAAACTTGCAAAACCCAAGATATTTTATGCCAATGTTATTATTTTCTCCTTTTTATGACTATTAATTTCCGTTTGCATTTTTAACCTTTAATTATCATCTGTGTGTTTTCTCATGATCTTTCGACACATGTATATGTACATAACAATGTTCAAAATGGCGATAGCGTGTTGCATAGCGTTCCACCACTAAATAGCGAAAAGTGCGAAAAGCGTTGCACAAAGCGTAAACTACGTACATGAATTATTAATTATTACTATGATCATCTCATTTACAATAAATTATATTCTTATAAAGATATAAAATTAGCTTGAAAACATAGAACAGTGACTAATATAACAATATTTTTATGGTTGCAGTTTCTCAACTCCCCAAAATTCCCAAAAAAACAATATTTTCAAAATTTTAAATCCTTGAGATCATATATATAATTCATACTAGTATTAAACCTATCGAAAATCAATTAAATAATCTCTGTTTAAGAAACATTCTACTAAATATGATTTCAAATTGAGAGGTTAAAACTTTAATTAGACGTCTTCATATGCTTTCGGATTAGATACTGAAATCTTAAAAACTTCAATAAAAAATCTCATATGAAAATAACTTAGCGTATACTATTTGTTAAAAAGCGCAAGCAATTTGAAAAAAATACATAATTTGAGCTTTTTTCCAAAGCTTTATAGTGAATAGACTAAGTTATGCTACATAACCTAAAATAATGAGATACGTGTATAGCGAGCAATTTTAAACATTAGTACATAACATCACACATGCAAAAAAAAAAACAGTGTTAAACAAGGAACTTCAATACAAATATATATAAAATTTATTACCATACATAGACTATATTTTACCGTCAGAAAACTATATTGACGCTATAAGGATAATAGAGTAATATTTAAAAGCTACTTCAAAAACATAATGACCAAATAGTGGTAATAGAGATATAGTAAAAATGAAAAATCTTTCCCAACAGTCTCGGAGGATCCAATTCTTGTGGAAGCAAGTGAAACCATCAGTAATTGTGCAAAAAGATACGAACTATTTCTGATTCGAAAAATTCAAAAAAGTAGTAATAATTCTAACCGTCTTGTCATAAATCTTAAGAAACTGAATGCATTTATCCATGTAGCAAAGGAAAAAAAAATCTTCCGAATTTAAAATTATTATTTCATACCAATGCTATTACTAATTAAGTTGTTATTGTTATTTTCAGTGGATACGTCTATGTGAAACATACCTCAAAGAAGCAGAATGGTTTCACAAAAAAATAACACCATCTCTTGAGGAATACTTGGAAAATGGTTGGAAGTCCATAGGTGGACCGGTTCTACTGTTCCATGCTTTCTATTATGCAGGCCACAATCTAACACAGCAAACACTTGATCATTTGGAGCATGCCTATCGATTAATACATCTATCCTCAATTCTTACTCGACTTATTGATGACTCGGCACCTTCCAAGGTATTTTTGCTGTTATTAATCTTAGAGTTTCCTCTCATCCACAAACAAACAGTAACAGATAATAGGTAAAAAAAAAAAAAAAATCATATTTTAGTTTAATGATTGAATATCGCTGACAAAAAGTTTATATTGAAGGCTGAAATGGAGAATGGAGAGACATCATTATCAATCCACTGCCACATGAAGGACCCCGGTGAATCATATGAAGCTTCAAAGGAATATATCAAGGATTTGATATGGAGTTATTGGAAGGAACTCAACAAGGAAACTCTCATCAATCATGAACTTCCTAGAAATTTCATCAATGCAGCAATCAACACGCCAAGAGCATGTTTCACTATATTTCAACAAGGAGATGGCCTCGGCACTTCCAATGGCATTACAAAGGATCATATCAATTCTATGTTTGTTGAACCCATCCCCATTTTGAAATGATCTTATTCTATTTTATGATTCCTCTCTAGATATTATTTATTGGGTATTTATGTGTTGTTTTAGTAATGGGCTGTTGTAATTTTAATAAAATAATTTTCACTATTTGAAATATTTTTGTAAGAAAAATATTTGGAATAATATCATGAATGTTAGGATTTATGGCATGAGATCCCTAAACTTAAAACATTTGTCATGGATTTATTAAACTTAATTTAAGGATTATTTCACAGAATGCCCCGTATGGTATACTCGAGTTTTCCAAAACTATTCTCTAGGTAAAACACACCATGAAAACCCTCCAAACTTTCATTTCGTTACATAGAGACCTCCTGCAATTATTTATTCCAAAAATTGACTAAATTTACCTTTTATCTTTATAAAAATATAGGTCCTCTAGATGCGTTGAAGATGAACCCAACTCTTAGAGCCGTTTAGTCAACGATTTGCCCTTATTTAGAGAACAAGACTTGATGTTCGAGGATTTGGAGATCAAACCTCAATTTGAAATTGTTTCGAAATTTAGAGAAAAAGAGCTGATATAATGAGATTGGGACGGATAATTTAAGATAAAATTATAAGAATCATTCAAATGTGAGTTCACATGACCGTTAATGCCAAAAAACTTTACAAATCAAATCATAGGGTGTTTTTGCACAACTATTACATTTTATATATCGCATTTTTTCATCCAATATTTTGTTCATAAAAATGGGTAGAGAAAAATATAGGTTCACTACTACAAATAAGGGTTGCACCTACGGATATCTCCGTAAGGGCAAAAAAATACCCTGTAGGTACAAACGCCGTAGGTGCAAGTCGAAACTTTGAACATGCCCCTACGGACTAAAAATTGCTCCTACGGAGTTATGTGTAGGTACCGTTTCCCCTACGGATTAGGCCGTAGGGACAAAAAAAATTATTTTCTTTACGGTTTTATAAAATAGATTAGGTGTATCTACGGACTTATCCGTAGGGCCAAGTAGTTGTCCCTACGGATACCTGTGTAGGGGCATTTGTTTGCCCCTACGGATATATCCGTAGGGGCAACCTTAACCCCTGATACTGAGATCATAAGGGCAAAATATTAGGTATCCTGATATTTTGCCCCTACGGATAAATCCGTAGGTATATAGTTAGGTCCTACGGATTAATCCGTAGAGGCAAAATATCAGGGTTTTTTAAAAAAAAGAGGGCTGTCTATTTTTTTCTCGCCCTGTGCACAATAATATATACATCGATCATATATAAAATTAATCATCACGTAGAACATATATTGCAGTATTCATAATCACATCTCACGCATAATATACAAAACGAACCAACAAGCAAAATATGATATCAATATAAACACGCAAACACCACAATATCAATATAGTCCAAAATGTAGTACAATATGTATCATATAAATAAATATATGTTTAAAATATAAGAATCAAAAAGCTACCCTAGCCGAAGGAGATGCATGTGGAGGCTCGGCCGATGTACCCTGTCGCGTTTGGACCTACGTGTGTAATAAGCGAGTAAGAGCGGTGTATTATTCGAATTCGTATTATTATCAAGTTATTTCGAAACTCCAATCTATATATACTTAGATACTTTGGCCTCGTTTGGATATCTAGTTTGGAAAACCGTAGTTTATTTTAATTAGATATGTATGTATAATTAATCAAAACTAAGTCTACAACCAAATAAGCTCAGGTTACGTACTAATATTGGATATGTTGCTATCTATAATATGACATAATATTTTACTATTAAGTAGTATACATACCAGTATCTCCTTCAACTCCTGAACGGTGGCCTTCAAGCTCACCAGTTCCTGCTGGAAACGTCGCTCACTGGAGACAGAGGAAGTAACCGCCGGGATGGAGTCCAACCTTATATGGGCCCTGCTAGGATTGGGGTCAGCAGCATCAGATCGTTCTGTCCAGCAAAATCGGATCATTTAAATTTAAACTTTTCAATACAAAAATTTCAAATAGGGGTTGAATAAATATTAACACTTACGCAATACTCCGGAGTATCGAAATTCGCCCGTGGCGGGATCTGTTTGGGTACCATGGACAGCAAGATACGCGGACAGCACGCTCGGTATACCACCCTGCGCCAGGGTCTGAGCTCTCTGCAATTCGCAAAAAATTTACATATATTATAAAATAACTCTTAATATTACATTATATCACAGTTGATCTATTGTAATTTACCGATGCCTACAGGCTGAAAATCGTAATCCAACTGTAAATACAAAAAAAAACAATGTTATTAAATTGCAAGTGTTAACAATAATATATTGGATAAATCAAATGAAAATATATATTAATACCAGAGCCTAATCCCAGAAGAGGGCGAATCGATCCTCGATGCCTCCGCCTGCTCCACCACCCGCTCCTATATCCACATTAACCAATAAAATATAAGTATATCATTTAAATTTGAACTTTTCAAAACAAAAATTTCAAACCTGTTAGAATAAATATTAACACTTACGCAATACTCCTAGGTAGCGGTGTCGAGAAAACCTTGGAACTCCTATAAGAAATCACCTAATATTCTCATAAATTCTTGAAAGGAATAGAACTTTGAATATACAAAAAAAGAAAGTGAAAATTCTGATCAAGTACCATACTCAGATTTTAGATGACCCCCATCAAAAGACTTCTATAAAGCCAAAGAAGGCAACAGAAAACCCTTTTAGTCAATTAGTGAGTGCACCACCTGCAGTAAGAAATGGTAAAAGTATCACCCAAAAAGGGTGTAATTTACAAAATCAGTTGAACTCTTGAAAGTCAAAGAAGAACCTGACCTGCACAAATCTGATGTATACTTTCCATTGGACACTAAGAAGTCTCTAAAAGAAAAAGCCAATGTGAAAGCCATCATTAGTTTATATCAGAAGATTGATGCTGAAATAGAGAACAAAGAATGTCATTTTCGGTACGAATAGATTCACCTAAGGCAGCCTCTACCATATCCTCCATTTCTTCTCCTGGAAAGAAATTACCGTCTTCTTCTTCTGCCACATTACTGTCTTCTCCTTCTTCTTCTGCCACATTACTGTCTTTTTCTACTTATTATGTGCGCGTGCAAATTCAATGAAAGCAGAAACTCCAGCGACAAACTTAGGTTGCATACGTTGTTGCCAATTCACATACATCCAGTCTTTAACTCTGACGTACTCATGGGCCATGTTAGACTGTATAACATATAAATTGTAGGTTATGATGACTATATTGAGAAATTTAAGAACGGGATGGTTACTGACAAAGGAGAAAATCTGTGTATATGCTTTGCGTGTGCATTTGTCGTTGAAAAGAATAAATTATCGATAATCAAAGTTAGATTTGAGGATACCCATGTATGAGTTGTATTTCATATAAGTGTTTCAATTTATGAATAAATTATCGATCAATTTAAACGTTTGTTAAGGATATGTTAGTCTAATTTTAGACTAAGATCAACTTTGTATAGTTTTATATCACGACGAATATCGAACGTTTTGGCGCTTTTAGTTTCATATATGAGTATCGATGAGAATATGAAAATTCCATATTATCATCGAGTATCATATATTGGTTTTAACTTGAACATCTTGAATCACTCTCTAATGATGCGTTTGTTGTGTATTCTTATTGTATGTGTAACATGATTTTAAACTTATGAAATAATACTTGCTTAGTTACTTGCAAATTGCAACTTGAGAATAAGATATATGAAGAGACAAAGTTTGGAAAAGGAAATATAAAATGGGTTTTTTCCACATTTAAAAATGTACAGTTTTCGTCTTTTCCAACTTTAGGTGTTATAGGGGTCAGTCAAAAATTAGGTGATTTAGAAACATAGGGGAGTAATATAATGCGCTCCAAAACTTTTACGATGGTTTAGAGAAATTTAGCCTTTTTTAAAAATTATTATAGGACCCTCGAAACATCACAATAGTTAAAAAATAATAAAGAAAAGAAGAGGAGCATAGGCTATCTTTAATATAATACACAACGGGGTTGGGATTTCGCATCTCTGGAGAATCTTTGCATAAAGAGACAAAAGCAAGCTTTTAGTCATTTCCCATTTTGTCATTTGCTACATTTTGTTGATCTGGCCTTAGTAGTGGGCACTGTCAGGGTGATGAGGGTATAATGGTAATTCTTGGTTTATTTAGTAGTAATGAGATGCATGTGTACTCATGAGATCGACTGATGTATTTGATGAAGTCCATTGAAGTGTCACCTATCTACATTAATTTGAAGGTATGTATGTGGATATGCATATTGATGGTTTGTATTGTGTTATTCTTTACTTATGGTGACTCTTCCTATTTTTAGAATCACTAATCTCTATATAAAAAAAACTAAGAATAAAATAAAATGAAAATGATGGGATATGAGAGACTCATTAAACAGTTCCGGTTTAATTATAAACTGCGCCTCGAGCTTGCTATGCAACACTCATGGCTTTTTATGATTCCTGCCATATGCAATCGTTAAATATTAAATTAAGAACTATTTTTGTCATATAATATTTTGTATAAATAAACAAAAGTAAATACTGTCTTGCTATCTAAATAAAAAGATAGGCTAATAGAAATGGAATCAACGCACAAGAAATCATATCGACATTAAAGTAAGTTTAGATAACTATAAATGGCATTTAAAAGAAACTATTTTTTCTCTCAATGTTAATACTTCTCCACGTCTTGCTTTACATATTTGTTTTTCATATTATTACATATCACTTTTTATATAAATAAGGATACATTTTGTCATGAATTGTTAAGCACTTGTGTCCAAAAGGAGAAGAAAACAATGGCTTTGATTTTAGAGTTAAATAATTATTTTATTTTGCAATTCTATGAGTACCGGCATGATTAATTTCTATATCTTTCTTTGATAAAACTATAATAACATGTGTGTATTTTACAATTTATAAAAAAATATAGTAGATTAGTTTTGATCGCAGGCGTTAGCATGGAGCCGAAGCTAGTATATGAACAACCTTCATATCTAATTAGTTATTATAACCTTATTACATGAAGCGAAAAACCTATTTTAGATTTCTTACTTTCAAAAAATGGTAAAATTCATATCTACCAAACAATTTTCCAAACTCATTTTGTTAATGGAAGAGTAAATGATGTAACTTCTTAGGTATTTTTTCTTCTTTCAACATTACATAAACAAATACATAAAGTAACTTCTAAAATTACTTCCATAAATGTTTTTATGAAGTTTTTTTAAGAGAATCTCATACTCGCAATTATCCAAACAGGTCCTAAATACAACTGATGCCTGACTGATTATCACAGTTACTAGTCAGGAAATTACAACTGAACCATCAATTTCAACTTCCTCTTCTACCGCTTCCAAGACCTAACCTCACCCCACCGAAAATTATTCCCAACGCGGGTTGCATACGCCAAGACGAGAGAGAAATAGAAGTATGTGCCCCCCCCCCCCGCCCCAACCTGAAAAAACAAAATCCAGCACCCCAAACCAACACACATACACACACACCCTGTTCTCTTTTCACATTTTTCTTTTCTTCTACTTCCCAGCATGTTTTCTTCATCATTCTTTCAAAGCATCCACTTTAAAAAAAAAATTCAAAACAGTACACTAAAATTCATGCAATATACCCACGGAATTTTCAACATAACAACAAAACAACTTTTTTCATAAGAACAAAAATAACCAGTACTCAGATACCATTCATGTTTCTCATAGTTACAATTGATTGCATCTCTGCAAAATTAGCAACAACAGTTTACATCTGACTGCAAGAACTAGAACCCCAAAAAAATTACTCCCAAGGCACTCTAAATACTTCAGCAGAAATCGGATTTTCCCTAGAGGCGTATGGATGCCCGCAATTTACATTGCAAACAACATAAATAAAAAATATTCATTAAGGATTTATGTTGTGTGAACCCTAACCCTAACCCCAGCCCCAGCCCCAACCCCAACCGCAACCCTAGCCGAACCCAACCCCAACCGCAACCCTAGCTGAACCCCAACTGCAACCCCAACCCCAACCCCTAAAATAATCAAAAATTACTTTAATTGAAGATTTAATTACTGACCTGTTCGGTGGAGGAGATAATTGATAATCGGCGACAAGGAATAATAGCGACGAGAACGGGAACGAGATCGGGAACGAGAGAGAGAGAACGGCGATGAGATCGGTGAGATCGGCGACGAGATTGGCGAGGTAGGCGACGCGGTGACGAGAAAAGGGGATTTGGAAGGTTTCGCGGGCATGAGCGAGGAGAGAGGATAATCGGCGCGTAGGGAAATTATGTGCTTTTTCTATTAAATCCATATTTAGATGCCCCTATGGATTTGTCCGTAGGTCCTTGGTTTGCGGCTCCGTAGGGGCAAACACCAAATTAAGATTTAATATTTTTACTCTTGAACGTCTTGGACCGTAGGGGCAACCTTCTGGCCCTACAGCTTAATCCATAGGGCCAACATAAATCTGCCCCTACGGATTTCAATATCCGTAGGGGTAACCCCCTATTTTAGTAGTGGTTAGAACTCTTGCTCTTTTCTTCATGCAGAAATAAAGAGCAAAAAGTGTTGTTTGTTAGTTATTGTATCTATTAGGAATATATATGCCCTAGAGGCCATTATTGTATATTATAATGGATGCTTGGACATATATACAGAGGGATTTCTTACTCAACATGATAGTATGCTATTTGGTTACTTTTTATCTTAACATGTACGCTTGTTTTAATTTACTATCCTATTGATACACATTGATAAAATCCTTAGGATGTTGGCTTTATTGCCAGGACTAGATGCAGATCATACCAGTGGGGATTGTGTAGTCCACAAGCACATCCTTTAACAGTTCCTAGTCGAGAGAGAGTATCGAGACAAGGCATTGATATTCCAGAGTAGACTAGTGTGTACGTTTCTTGATCCTGTATGGGGCGATGGTTGATCCAATAACCATTGGTGTTTGACATCAAAGATTGTACACAGGTTCTCATTCGAGAATGAATATACTGAACAAGATTCGCCGAGAAATCCTAGATGGTTCCATACTTATCGTCAAATACCAGTTATCTGGTAACATTTATATAGATTATTCTGTAGACCTGAGATCGTCATAGTGTATTGTGTGGTTCCCACTGTACTTTGATTTTCTCCCTACCACGGCTCAAATGAGTCATGCAAACAGATGGTTTTCGGGTACTGTCCCGAGTCACATGGAGGCAGTGAGCGATAGGCGGGTTTCATCACTCCCGATATCGGGAGTTGATATTGCGCTATACTCGATTAGTTATAACAGTAAGTCCCTGACCATGGCTGATAAGATTTACTAATATGTTTTATCAGTGGTTTCTTGAAAGGTTATAGGTCACATATCGACATGACTTATCAAGTTACTGGGGTTTAACGATTTCACCCCCAGACTCGATATGCGATATATCAGATAAGGAGACCGGACTGTACGCTAAGTGTTGGATATAGGCTCTACGGGAGTTTGGACAAGTTTGCTTGTTGATCTTCTATTCGTTCGATACGTGGATAGCTATTATGTCCAGCCAGTACTACTGACGGCTTACGGCTATTTGATATGATCATTACCTACTGCTACCTTATTGGCGAGTCTTTAGAGTCCAACATAGAGGTTTTCTAGCTCAAGCGAAATGAAATAGGGCACGTATGGAAATATATGTGTGAGCTTGATTAAATACTAGTATATGATACCGTATTCTAATCTAAAGTTTTGGATATCAATTGTGTTATATTTGATATAATCGGATTATTGAATTAAGTGTTGATTCAATGATTTGATATATATATATATATATATATATATATATATATATATAAACTAATATTAAATATTAGCCGGTTATATATCATTGAATCAATTGTTAATTTAATGATTTGATATATATATATATATATTTGATATTAGCCAGGTTATATATGATATAACCGTATTATTGAATTAAATGTTGATTTGATAATTATATATATATATATATATATATATATATATTAATTTGTTTCATGGTTGATGATATATAGAATTAGGATGTGTGAGAATCATATTAGAGATATAGATGACAAGATAATGATTTATATTTGTGAATTAAAAAAAGAAGAATGAGTTATACTTCTATGATTTCTTTGAGAAGTATTGAGAAGCCATGACTCACTCTCTTTTCTTTGTTTTATTTACAAATATTCATGGTTTTCTTGAGCTCGTCCTTATCCTCAATGGTCCACTCTCTCACTTCCAAGTTCATTTTCTCTTCATCTCCTCACTAGCTTTTTCAAAGTTGAGAAAAAGAAAAAGAAAAATATTTTTAGTGAGCAAAATTCATATTTCATCAATCTACACTACTCTAGCAAATTAGTATAGATTGTTCTCTTCACTAATAGCTTGATTAGAGAAGTGTGAGTTTGAGTGCGAGTTATCTCAAGATGGATCATGTTCGACGACGAAGACTACAAGAAAGCTCGTTCCATCCTTCAAATGGAGTCAAAGAAGAGTTCTAGGATTATTACTCAGAGCATTTGAAGTGAACGATTAAATTATAAAGGTTGCAGTTTCTCTTCAGTTAATTTAGAACCTAATTTGCTAACTTTGAAACCCTAATTCTCTAGTTCGATTCTTGTTTAGTATACTTAACCCTTTAGATTTTTTAAAATTGCATACTTGATACTTATAGAATCCTAGTAGAGGTGCTAAGACATACTTTCATGGTATCAGAGCCAAACTAGAGGCTTTGGAGTAGTTTAGACAAAATTAAAATATTCGATCGACGTTTTAAACACGGAATTTTCATGTTTCTGTCCATTTTTTGAAACTTCAATTTTTTTCAAGGTTAAAAATGCTCAGAAAATAGTGCAGGTAAAATTATGTAGGCTCAAGAAACACAAGCACGTAACTCCACCACTTGGTCGCGGAACCGCCGCCTATACTATGTATTGGTCGTGGTTCCACCGCGCAACTGTGGAGTTAGGAGCTCGTTTTTCTTGTATTGCTTCATTTTAACATTTTAGATTTTCTGGATATTTTTAATGAGGCTCAAGTGGTTGAGATCTTTATGAATTGTTGTTGTTTGAAATATCGATCGAAATGTTAACATCGTCTATATTGCTTTGGATATGTGATACAATTTTTGGAATTCACATTGATTAGTTTTGCGAAAACTAGTAATCGATTTGTAAATCTCCTATTTTAGTCTCAAATGATGGATAACTATGGAGTTTGGATTTGGATCGAAACTCCGTCGTAATCTCGAATCGTACGCGAATACTTGCCGGGAAACACTAGTTGACATGTATGCCCTTTTGCCCCGACCAAGTGACTATAGGAGAACCTCATGGCCAAGAGCATCAACTCGGTTGCTTGCGGCCATGGTGTTCTTCCCAAGTTTACTTCGTTGATGGCATCGGGGGTGCGGCCATCAATTAAAGTTCCCGACGAGCTTTCGAATCATTAATCGGGAATCTTATTGAATTTCCCAGCTTACACTTTGAAAAGGGTTTTCAATTCGAGACTTAAATATGAGGTTTATAGGATTAGGCATGAAATTCGGAATATTTGATAATCCGGGTTTATGATGTCTACAGATGCGGATTTTAATTATTGTAATTTTTATTTCTTTTCTGCGACCATAAGTGTAATATGTGTCAGTATCCCCGATCTCTTTGCTATACGACAACGACATTAGAGATACACATATTTACTTATGTTGATGACATGTAATGTTATTGTATTGCTATCGATATATTATATTGGATCGTCATGATTGAATAGCCGGGTTCTTTTTATGTGAGATGAGAGTTTTTCAATTTTCATTCATGTAAATAATTGTATGTAATATTTTTTTATTGGGATACTTCCGGATTGAGGTTGTTGTTTACATTCGATATATATTATTTACTTTTCCGTATTAGGATAGACCCAAGATAGACAGCACAAGTAATCGGGTTCTAGAGTCCAGTGGGAGACCATCTCAAGGAGTCGAGATCGGTTTCCTAACTCTAGAATTGGCGGGTTGCTTGTCGCTCTCGTAGAGATTTAGGGTTGTGGGCTTGGCTATTCATCACGACCGTGAAATCCGTGTTTTTCATTACTGGTTTAATCTAAAACACAGATCTCCTAGTATATCTTATATTTCATATATCTGTTTATACTATTCTGTGGTGTGATGTGATCATATAACTGCATGAGACGAATGCTACTTATATATATGATATATTAGTAGACACTATATATGTTTTGCATCAGTGCTAGTCCTGACCCCACTCTGCCGTAAGTTAAATAATTTTACGATGAAGGCATATATGTGTGTTTTATTTTCGTTTCTTCTATGATGTTTAAGAAACATAATTGATGGGACTTCATTAATAAGATTAATAAAAAGAAAAGAAAGCTAAAAGATATTGTAGAATCAAATTTTTCAAAAAAATAGCTCTAGTTCTTGCTTTGCATAGTGGTATTCCATTATGAATATCTAACACCTCATTCGATGAGGAAAGAGCCGAGATCCCTTCACTGGGAATGACCTCTTTAGCAAAAATTAGTATATGCTACAACCTACTCGGTTTGTTTTGAAAACTACTCGATTTTTAAAGTGGAGTTTAAACCACTCCTTTTCAAATCACTAGATTCTATAATGATATCAAGTTCATTATTTTAAAGGTTTTCTTCAAAACCGGTCGTAACCCTCCGTCATTTCTGATATGTAGTGTTTAGTATTCGTGCTTTGTTTTTTGACCTCCGTCAAGGCACGGTGTACGGTAGCTGGATAATACTTATCTGTAGCATGGTGATGCGATCAGTAGAGACAGTCACACAGCCTTGTTGACCTTCGTCAAGGTTTTGTGTGGGTGGGTTCGAATCGATCAAGAAATGACTGGTTGAACTTGACTGGCGGCCTATAGTTTGTTGACCCCTGTCAAGGTCATAGGTCGTTAGGGGTAAAAACCATTATCGAGAATTTCAAGTATTGAAATTTGCAATAAGATTGCATACCTTCTATATGATAGTTAGATCCCAATGCCCACTATAAGTAAGCGTTACTCCTGCGAGAGTTTTCCACTTTATAATTAGCTAATCAAGTAGGTGTCTAAGAAAGTGTTAACGGGGTTATGCCCATGCGGAAATGAGGTTATTTAATTAGTTCTATTCGAAAACACAGGGAGACTCTCTCGGAGTATCAACACCGGCCTGGCTGGTCGATTAGCGAACATGTAGGGTGTAATTAATCCTGGATAATCTTACCTTTTAGTATTTGAAGGAAGTGTTCGCCGTCGAAAACAGAGACGGACCGGGATGGATCATCTTGCCTGAATTCGGAGGCAGATGCTATTTGGATTTATCTGTCCACCTCTCCGATGATGCCAAGTTGATTTATGGTACCGTATATCGGAGCTTTGGACAGACGCGGCCGTTATAGAAGATTTCATCAGATTCCCCCTCATTTTGCGAGGGGTTTTGATTGTGAGGACGCTCTTCCTTACAGGCGCAAACCCCTACAGTTAATTACGTTACCGCGTTGTGATAACCACTTTTTCCTTCTCCGGAAGTTCACTTCGTATCATGCTGTGTTTGTTTTATTTTGGGTTGCCCATGGATTGTATACGGAGACTAATTTATGTCATCGTCCGTAGGGTGTCGATTAGTCCAAATATGTATACTTGAGATTTGGGTTTAGGTCAAGAATTTTTCTTGACAGTGCCCACTTTGGTAGCTTGGTTTGCTAACGGGCCGAAGAAACTTCCGTCCCCCTACGTCTTGTAAGCGGTAGGCTCCACCGGGCAATACTTCGGAGATGAGAAAAAGGCCGTCCCACTTCGGGGAGAACTTGCGCAGTCTTCCCTGATCTACGAATTCGTTTCGCCTTAAGATCAAATCTCCTGTCTTGAAGGAGCAATGCTTAACTCGGGTGTTGTAGTAGCGAGCAGTTTGCTGTTGATAAGCGGCAGCTTTGATCTGTGCCCGGTCCCGCTTCTCTAGCAAGATGTCCAAATTAGTCCGGAGAGCCGAGGTGTTTGCTTCGTCATCGAAGCGTTCGACTCAGTAACAGGACAGTCCGATCTCTGCTGGGATAATTGTCTCGGTACCATAGCAGAGGCTGAAGGGGGTCTCTCTCGTGGGCGTCTTCTTCGAAGTGCATAAGACCTATAACACTCGTGGTAGTTCTTCGAACCCGCTACCCTGCCTTCCTTCTAAACGAGTTCGAAGACCTCGTATGACGTCTCGGTTAGCAACCTCGGCCTATCCGTTGCATTGAGGATGAGCGACCGCGGCAAACTTCATTAGTATGTGGTATTCGTTGCAGAACCCTTTGACTTTTTCGTTTTTGAAATTCATCCTGTGGTCGGTAACGATACATCTCGGGATCCCGAATCGGAAGATTATGTTGTTTTGCAGGAATTTGATGGTCGTGGTGGCGTCCAGTTTTCTGATGGGGATGGCCTAAATCCACTTCGTGAAATAGTCTACCGCGACGAGAATGTATTTGTGCCCGCCCATACCTGTAGGGAGTTGGCCCACCATGTCCATCTCCCATTGGCCAAACGACCATGGGGAGGTAAGGGCCGTTAGCTCGGTAGCCGAAAAATGTGGTATGCTGCTATGGAGTTGACAGCTTTTGCATCTTCTGACGAGCTTTTGAGCATCTTGGTGAATCGTCGGCCAATAGTACCCTTGGAGCAGCGTCTTTTGTAGTAATGTACGGGCTTCTTGATGCACTCTACCGACCAATTCGTGTATCTCACGCAAGATGTAGTCGGCTTCGTAAGGGTCGACGCACCGGAGCAGAGGCTGTGTGTACGATTTCTTGTAAAGGTTTCCATTGCTCCAGACGAAATAGCGGACTTTAGCTTGAATGCGAAGCCCTTCCCCTCGGTCCTCTGGAAGTGTACCCTCCTTCAGGAACTCTACGAGGGGCTTCCTCCAATCCTGGCCTCCCTCCTGGATAGTGTATACTTGAACCGTTTCCTCTCTGTCTTCTACGCTGGGCCGTGGCAAGACTTCAAAGAGGATATTCCTCTTATTGTTGGCCGTATAGGAAGAGGCTAGCTTGCTCAGGGAGTCGGCCTGGGCGTTCAGGTGCAGAGGAATCTGCTCCACTTAAACTTCGTCGAAACTTTTTTGTAGTCTCTTTATCTCGGCTAAGTACTTCGCCATGAGCGGCTCTCGGGCCTCAAAGTGCCCGGTCACTTGGACGACGACTAGGGCGGAGTCGCTGCGAATTCGGATCGTCTTCAGCCCCACTCCGGAGGCGATTCACAACCTGGTGAGCAAGTTCTCGTATTCCGCGGCGTTGTTTGACACTCTGAACCTGAGCTTCAAAGAGTACTCCATTTCTGTCTCGTTTGGGCCTCGAATGATAAAGCCGGCACCGCTCCCCTCCTCGGTAGAAGATCCATCGACATAGAGGACCCAGTCGGGGACAGAGTCGGGCACTTCTTCGACCAAGGGTTGGGACCCGGGGATAGACACCGACGCTGCTTCTTTGTTGGGGATAGTACATTTGACAACAAAGTCTGCCAGGACTTGCGCTTTGATGGCTTTCCTGGGGCGGTATTTGATGTCGAACTGGGATAACTCCCACATCTATTTCTCCTGATGACCAGATGATTCAAGGGAGGAGAGAATAATCCTTATGGGCTATTTGGTGAGGACGAAGATGTTGTGTGCCTGGAAGTAGTACCGTAGCTTCCTTGATGCGACGATAAGCGCCAAGACAATCTTTTCTATGGTCGGGTACCTTGTTTCCGCGTCTTTAAAGATATGGCTAACGTAGTAGGCCGGCTTCTGTACTCCTTCGACTTCTCGGATGAGCACCGAGCCAGCAGCATGATCGTATACCGCAAGGTACAGTAACAGCTCGTCTCCTTTGATTGGCTGGGTGAGCAGCGGGGGGTTTTCTGGTGCACTTTGAGTTGCTCGAAAGCGTTTTGACACTCTTCCAACCATTCGAACCTTGGAATCTTTCTCAAGGCATTGAAGAATGGGAGGCACTTTTCTCCGGATCTCGACATGAAGTGACTAAGAGCGGCCACTCTCCCTGTGAGTCGCATGATCTCCACGCTGCTCTTTGGCGTGACCATGTTGAGAATGGCGCAGATCTTCTCCGGGTTAGCTTCGATTCCTCAGTGGGTAATCATGAACCCGAGGAATTTCCTGTTAGTGATTCCGAACGCGCAATTGGCTGGATTCAGCTTCATTTTGTACTTGCGGAGGATATCAAATGTCTCGCCAAGATCCTTAGCGTGCTTGTCCGATGAGGTTGATTTCATGACCATATCGTCGACGTAAACCTCCATGTTCCTCCCGATCTGCGGCTTGAACATTTTGTTAACCAAGCGCTGGTATGTAGCCCCGACGTTTTTGAGGCCGAAGGGCATCACTTTGTAGCAATATACCCCCCGGTCCGTGGTGAACGCGGTTAGTTCTTCATCTGCCGGGTTCATACGGTTCTGGTTGTAGCCGGAGAAAGCGTTCATGAAACTGAGCAATTCGTGGCCTGACGAGCTGTCCACAAGCTGGTCTATCCGAGAGAGAGGATAGTTGTCTTTTGGGTAGGCCTTGTTCAAATCTGTGAATTTGACGCACAAGTGTCACTTCCCGCTCGCCTTTTTAACCATGACCACATTCCCCAGCCATTCCGAGTAGGTCACATTTCTAATGAAGTTGGCTGGAAGCAACCTATCGACCTCGTCCTCGATCGCCTTTTGTTTGATCGGAGCGAAACTTTGCTTCTTTTGCCTGATGGGTTGGGCCTTCGGGTCGACCCCGAGCTTATGTGATATTACCTTGGGGTCGATCCCGGGCATGTCAACAGGCTCTTAGGAAAAAATGTCCGAGTTTCCTCGGAGAAAGTGGATCAAGTCTTCACACCGGGCTCCCATCAAAAGAGATCCGATCTGGACAGTTCATTCCTTGTTCCCCTCGACGAGGGGGACCTCTGTTAGCGCTTCTACCGGGGCCTTTCGGATTTCCTTCTGTTCGTCATGAGTATCCAAGGACCCATGGAAATCATTTGCGCTTCCAAGGTCGTCGCTCTGCTCTTCAATGGTGGATGTCGCCGTGAAGCAAATCTTGGCGATTTGCTGGTTCCCGTAGGCCTGGCCTATGCCACCTTGATCCAACGAAAACTTGATCGCGAGGTTGTAGGTCAAGATCTGAGCCCAAAGGGAGTTCAGCGTCGAGCATCCCAAGAGGATGTTGTAGGACGAGGGGATCCTGACGATGATGAATTCCACCGGTACGATCTTCGAACGGCATGCTTTCCCAATGTTAAGGAGGAGGGTAACCACTCCTTCGACCGGGATGGAGTGGTTGGTAAACTCGACAGGATGTGGGCGGTTGGCCGTAGGTCGGACGGGCCGAACCCCATACGCAGAAAGCAGTCATAGAAAAGGATATCTGCCGAGCTTCCTGAGTAAACCAATATCCTTTGAACCTCATAGTGGTGGACCCGTGCCGTAATCACGAGGGGGTCGTTGTGAGGAAAGAATATACCGTGGAGGTCTTTATCAGTGAAGGTGATGGGCTCGACGGTCCTGCATTTCTTTGGGGGCTGGTCGCTTGTTCTTTCGAAGGGTAGGATGCGGCGAACCTCGCCATCCCCATGTGTAGACCCCGAAGAAAGGACTATGATTTGGCTGATCGTTAATTCCCGGGGAGGGGATGGTTGTCGTTCTCCCTGTCTTCCTGTCTTTTTTCCCACAGGTATTTCGCCAGGTGGCCCGAGCGGATCAACTCCTTGATATAGTCGCGGAGTTGATTGCAGTTCTCGGTCGGGTGTCCCTACGACCTATGGAAGGCACAGTACGGGCCTCGGGTCCTTTTAGCCACTCTATTGGTGACCGAAGGGAGCTTGAAGAATCACTCACCCTTCGTCTCCTCTAACAGCTCGGTCTAATAGATGTTGAGTGGAGTATACTCCTGAAACTTCGGGGAGTATGGATTTGGCCGGTCGACCTTCTTCTTCTCTTCTCTTCCCTTCTTCTTTTGGTCGGCCTGGTCGCTCTGGGGTATGTTTGAGTTTACCTCAGACTCGAGTTGGATTTCTCGCTCGGTCCAAGCTTTTACATCGGCCATGGTCTTAGGTTGTGCTAATGCAAAGGAGCGGAGCCACTCCTTATGCCTAAAACCCGACCTCAGATTGGTGATGAAGGTTTCGTCCTGGTGCTCTAGAACTTCAAGAAGAGCGTTGTAGAAGCGAGTGATGTATCCTTTAAAGGATTCCTTGTCCCCGCTCTTTATACTGAATAGGTAATCGACATTTCGCGTCTGTCGTCTGTTCCCGACGAAATGTCCGAGGAACTGGGCGGTCAGCTCATCAAAGGTAGAGATGGAGCATGGAGTGAGTCCTCGAAACCAGTCTCGTCTAGCCCGGATGAGAGCGGCGGGAAATGCTCGGCATTGGGCAGTGTCGGAGTTATCCTAGAAGCTCGTGCCTGCCGTGAATGCGTCCAAATGGTCCTTCGGGTCGGACTTCCCATCGAAGAGGGCCACATTAGGAGGTATGTTTCTGGACGAGACGTGTACGGCGAGCAACTCTTCGGTGAAGGGCTTTGTAAACGAGTCGGCGACATATCTGGCCCCCTCGCACGACGGGTGACCCTCCCGATGTATATCCTCGATTTTCTTTTTGAGGACGTCGAGACGACTATGGTACCATGAGGATTCGGCGTGGTCAGAGTAATGGCCATTCCCGCATGTAGCCTGCGCCTAACTGTGACTCTGGTTCCGTTCTATCAAATTCCTCAAGTCCTCCGATGAGGTCCTTCTTGAGTTCTCGCGGCGAGTGCCGTTCGTGTGATCCCATTGAGGGAAGGGGTGTCGGTCATGACTGGGTGCAAGCAATCTGACCGATACCTCCTCGGGAGGGACGGGAATGTGACGGGCCTCAGGGCGATAGGCTGTTTTCGTGAGACCGGGGCATAAGGTCATGTGGCGCCCAGCGGGTCATAGAATCGGTCGCCGCGGGGGACCTGTGGTCGCCGGAGTGAGCAAGACATTGTTCAGTAGTGCCAGCGTGGGCAGCATCATCTCCCCCTCTGTGGATGTCCTGATCTCCGGGTGGGGGAACGGTAACCTGGGGGGCTGGGCCTACCGTTTGGATGTGGACAAGAGCATCCACTATGGACGCGAGCCTATCGATCCTTGCTGAGAGGGCATGGACAGCATTTGGTAGGGGAGTAGATCCGTCCGTGCCTCCATTGCGGGGAGGGCGACGGCTTGTGCAGGGATCGTCACGGTCTTCACTCGTCATGTAGTCGAGCGCGGAAGATCAACTTTTGATGGGTGGAAAAATTTATGGTTCCCACAGACGGCGCCAACTGATGGGGGTTTGGATCTCCTTCAGATGCTGTCCTCCGTCGATTTGTCGTGAGCGTTGGTGAACGGTTGAGATCGGTGTTGAGAGTTGTCTCCTTGAGCGTGTAGATCTCAGTGGGCTTGTTTTAAGGCGAATCCGAACTATCTGCAAAAGAAGTCCCGGGATGGTTGTATCACCGTGGACTCTCCGACGATCAAGTTAGCCGAGAAATTTGGACAGAGTAGCGGCTTATTAGAATAAAATTCGTTACCTGAGTCGTCTGAGAGAGGGGTTTTTATAGTGGTCACATGGAGCGAGCTGGCGCGAGATCTTCGTCTTCGGTTACGTCCCTGATATTACACCTGCGTGAATGATGGAACCCTCCCATTAATGATGAGATATGCTCGTTAATGGAGGGATGCGACGGCGTGAAACGCAGGATGTTGGGTGGCAGATATTTCGCTTCTTGCGAGATATGCGAAGCCGTGGCGGAGGCGCTTGGGCTCTGCGTCCTTGGTTGCTCGGTAGATCCGGGAAGGTTTAGCTCGGCGGGAGGCTCGGAGGACGAGAAAACTCGGTTCTGTGATAGTTCGGAGGCGAGCAAGGATGGCTGAGAAAGCTCAGCGTATAGGAGGGCTCGAAGGCGAGCCAATGGTTATTTGTATGGCGAGCTTAGGAGTGTTCCGGGAACCATCGAAGGTCGGGTCATGCCTCGAGACGATAGCCTAGGGGACGCCTCCAATGTGTGGTGCTTGCCCTGTTTCCGTGAGCTTTGGGACACGTCATCTACCATGTGTCATGATCTTGGGAGTTTCCACTTATGAGCATCATCAAAGATAAAACCCTCTCTCAAATTGAACCATGCAATTTATGGCAAGCAACTCTCTCCTTTGTCAGGGACGCAAAATTTTCTTTTTGTTAGAAGTCTCGGGTGATCATAGAGATTTCTTGGCTTTTAGACTTCTTTGCATGCACATTTATTTGGTGAAACCAAAAAGAAACATGGGCTGCTTTTGATGGTTGTTCCAACTTCTTTTTCTTCAACAGTGGCACCTTGTTAGTTTTTCTTATTTTGAAGCATGCTATAGATTCTCTTTTTGGATTTCTTTTGTTTCCGAACTATATTTGTTTCCTGCCATTTTTGTTTCTTTCTTCAAGTTCAGTGCATATTGAACACATTCACCTTAGAGCATTTTAAGAGTAAAACAAAAAGGGTGAACATTTTCACTGTCACAAACCCCTTGCCCAAAGAACCTCCTCAAAAATCATGTTTTATGTCATAAAAAAAATCCGGCCGGTCTAGATATGTCTGTTAACTGCATACATATTGCAATAATCTGCAGACATTTTAGGAGAAACTGCATATTACAGGAAACTATATAGATATTGCATGCAGAGGGGTTTTTGATAGTGGAAAGCTTTTCAAGAGGGTTTTAGACGAGATTCTATAGGCCGGATTTTTTTTGACAGAGAAAAACTTTGCCAGGGTTTTTTTTTTGACAATTTACCTAAATAAAAAACTTTGTAAGTATAGGAAAGGCAATTTTTAGAAATGGAAGTGGATAATTTATCCTGCAGGTGTAACCAAGTTAGCTATTATGTAAAACAGCCCACCATTTCATCCTTTCGGATGATCGACACTGTCCATCATAATCTTTACGTAATGGAACTGATGATGCTCGATATCGTCATTTCCCGGATCGTGACATGTGGCAGATGACGTGTCCCGAAACTAGTAAGAAAGGACCAGGAACGATATGTCGGTAGAATACCCCGGGTCTGCGGCCCGTGGACATGACCGACCTTCTGCTACCGACCACACCACTCCTGTGCCCGCCTTACAAACAACCGCTGGCTCCCCTCCGAGCCCCCTGTAAACTGGCCTCCTCGGCTCTCTCAGCTCGTCTCCGGGCTTTAACAGAACCAGGATACCTTGGCCTCCCGCTCGTCCCCGAGCTTCCCGCCGAGCTCATCTTCCTCGGTGTCATCCTAACCGACAAGCGGCATTGATCACGGGCTCCTATGCCACGGCTCCGCGAATCTCGCCAAACGCGAGATATCCGCCGCCCACGATCCCATGTTCCACGCCCTCACGATCCCCCATTAACGAGCTTGTCTCTCCATTAATGCGGGATCCCGCTTATCACACGGGCGTGACGTCGGGAGCGTAACGGCCGGCGTGATTCTCGCGCCTACCCTCCCATCGATGCTGCTATATAAACCCCTCTCTCAGACGATCAAGGTAAGTCATTTTCTCCTCATTAGGCCGTTACCCTGCTAAAATATCTGGTCTAACTTGATCGTCGGAGGGTCCTCGGTGGCACAACCACCCTGGGACTTTCTTGAAGGTAGCTCGACCACAACAATCTCAAACCATTGAGATACATACCCTTCAGGAGGCAACCTCCAACTCAATCCCAGCCGTCCATCGTCGCTCGCAGCAAATCTACGGAAGGTAACATCTGAAGGAGATCCAGACCTCCATCAGTTGGCGCCGTCTGTGGGAAACGCTTGATTCCATTGAACAAATTTCGTCTTTCGATCTCAACTCAATGGCGAGCGATCACTGCGACGATCCAAGCACTAACCGCCGCCTCCCTCACAACAGAGGCGCGGACGAATCTCCTCCCCCGAACTCCATCAACTCCCTAGTCATCCGGATAGATCGACCCACGTCCGTCGTGGATGCGCTGGTCCGTGTCCAAATGGCAGGGCAGGCTCCTCAGGTCACCGCTCCCCCACCTCGGGACCGGGACCCATACAGGGGGAGAGAAGACTCTGCTCGCGTCGGTAAGGCCGACCACCGCCTCCCACGGCTGCAGATCTCCCGGGCCAACATATTCTATGACCCGCTGGGCGCCCCACAGCTCCACACCGAGCGCAAGTCACCCCGTGCCGACACGTGGCGCTCTTGCGCTCCAGCGCAAGCGCTCGAGCGCAAGTCATCCCGGTGCCGACACGTGGCGCGCTTGCGCTCCAGCGCAAGCGCTCGAGCGCAAGCGCTCGAGCGCAAGCGCTCGAGCGCAAGTCGCCCCCGTGCCGACACGTGGCGCGCTTGCGCCCAAGCGCTCAGCGTCCGAGCGCAATGCGCCCACGTGCCGACACGTGGCACATTACGCTCCAGCACTCTGCGCTCGAGCGCAAAGCGCCCACGTGCCGACACGTGGCTCGCTTGCGCTCAAGCGCCTAGGCGCTGGCCCCACGCATCCTTTGGATGTCTTTTTCCCCTTTATTTATATATACATATATATATATACATATGTATACAAATGTACACATACACATGCTCCGCCACACTCTCCCCCTCAAAAAATTTTTTGGGTCGGGACGCTGCCCCGAACCCCGCAAGGGGGCTGCCAGCCCCCTTGACCCCCAGCCCGCTATCCGGGTAGCGGGACCCCCGTAAAAACTCTGCGTGGCTCCCGATACATCCAAAACCCCCTTTTAAAATAAAACACACGCATTCCGCACCTTGAGTTCGCATGACCAGTTTAACCCGTTAATCGGAGGTTTCCTCGCCCCAAAGGCGAGGGGTAATTAACGGCAGCTTAGTCCGCAGCTGCCGGAGATTCGGATCCCCACAATCATTAAACCCTAGCCTACCCTAGGCAGGGGGAATCTGTAGTACGCCTGACAAGCGTGCGCGTATTCCCATCTCAATGGGGTGACGAAAAACACCCTACAGGTTCTGGCACGCCCGGTGGGACCAATCTCTCCTCCCATATTTCGGGTTAAACGTTCATGCGAACTCAATCAATATACATACCTGTATTTATACTAAAAATAATGCTTTTTAATGCAGATTTTCAAGCAATCAACCTTCGACGACAATGTCTCCCCAGACGAATTCAGCTTCCAACGTGACCCCGATTCCGTACGTGGTCAAGATCAATGCTCGTGTGGTTCTCCCCGCAAGCCTCAGTCGACAGTGGGAGGAACCGCCCCGCCAGTTCGGCTCCATCATCATCTACTCTGCCGGAAGCGCTCATCTTGCGGAGATCCCGGTGGAACAGGTGGCCAAGCCGGTCTCAAGGGGCAAGAGGCCGAATGTCGTGATCGCCAAGGCACCACAACCGAAACTCAAGACGCTATCTGAATGATTCTCTGGTGCTCCAGCGGGGGGCAAGAACTTCGTTACAAAGGGCAACATCAAGTGTTGCGGACGAGCTCAGGCGATGACTCCAACAAATGCACAATCGGGCATATCTCCAAGGCCCTCCATCAACCGGTCTGCGGCGTCTCCCCAAAGAGCCGAGGTCTGCCAGGTGCTTAGAAAAGAAAAGTTAAGGCAGAAGCGGCTCAGGTATCGAGCCAACAAGAGGGCCAAGGCTTCGGCTAAATGGAATCGTGTGAAGTTCCAAGTGCAGGGTTGCCCCGCGACGACGGCTGAGTCGGACGTAAGAATCGGAAATTCCTTTGAGCCTCTGAAGTGGGTTCAGAAAAACGCCATGACCGCCACAATCAAGAAGACAGCGGTCCTAACAGTGCCACAAAGAGACGTGTCCCGACCCCAACAGAAAAAGTATGACACTGTCTCTTCAAGAGTCTATCAAGCACTCTGTGCCGCGTGAAAGCAGCGGGGCAAACCCAGAAAAGAAGCGCCAGCACCATTCAAGAACCTGGTTAGGCCAGCCGCCTTCAATCGACTACCAGCTACCGAAACAAGGGGGTCAAGACAGCGATCCGTGAAATCAGCTGCCAATGATAGAAAGACGGCCGGATATATCATCCATACGGTCTATATGGCGGGCGGACGCCCCAGCGACAACCTTCGCAGCAAAAGCAAGGACGGAGCCACCACATCCCAAGCCCAATCTAGCCTGAATGTGGTTGCCGCCGCCCAAGAACAGCCACCCCCGCTGGATGAAGAAAACCCTCTCGATGAGGACGATAGGCAGAAAGACCCCTCGGACAATGCAGAGTCAAGCTCGGACAGCGAGGAAGAGCCGACTTTCCGCCCCAGGACTGCGGAGCAGGAATTGCTTCAAGAGCTTCGAAAACAGCTCAGGAGCAAAGATAAAGAGATGGCCAAGCTCTATTCAAAGATTGACGACTTAACGAATGTGGTGATGCAGCTTACGGCTCAAATTGCTCGAGCGCCTCCCAATCAAGCACAAGCCGCTACTAATCAGCCGGGTGATGACAATCCGAGGCAGCCAATGCCTGTTCCTTTGGGACCAAGGCTGGTCGAGCAGCATGAAAGCCGGCCACACTCCACTTCTGGGGACGTCTTGGCCCAAGATAGCACTATCCCGCTAACACAGGATCGGATAATGGATTTGGTCACCAGCAAGGTTAAAACATTGGTGGCCGAAGCTGAAGCTCAGAAAGAAATCGGCAGTAGTGGGCGGCCATATCCTGCGCGGTACGATCTGATTGAGTTCCCAAGCGGCTACGTCATTCCTAAGTTCGGAAGATTTGATGGAACAAGGAATGCAAATCAGCACGTCGCCCACTTCAAAGCATCGTGCGGAAATACAGGGGGCAATGACGCGCTCCTTCTTCGTCAGTTTGTCAAAAGCCTGACCGGCGTCGCCTTCGACTGGTATGCGAGTATACCGGACGGGTCTGTCATTACCTTTGCCCAAATGGAGTCCCTGTTTCGGCAAAGGTTCATGAGTGTCAGTGATAAAATCTCCATTGCCGACCTTGTGAGGACTAAGCCGGGGAAGAATGAAAGCAACACCGACTTTATCGCCCGATGGCGTAATCTCATAGTCAAGTGAGAACCGCCGCTGGAGCAGGACCAGTCCGTCAGCCTTCTTATTGGGAACCTCAGCAATTGGATGGTCCCATTCTTGTGTACAGCGGGCCTCAAGACATTTCAGGAGCTAACCAAGAAAGTTCAAATGCTGGAAAACTCGAAGCAAGAGTCCCCGCCGGACTCTCAGAGAGACAAAACCTGGAAAAGCAAGCGGGACGACAACCGTAGAAGCGGGAGTTCCAGCAGTACCAATGTCTTCAATGCCTCCGACAATGAAGAAAAGCGAAGGGCGGGTGAATCCAAAACCAACCGGTCTCGAAAGCCATTGCTGGGAGGAGACGGGCCTTCCCTAGAGGAGAAGAAGAACAAGGTTTACTCTTTCAGAAGGGACAAGGTCCGTAAGATATTTAAAGATGCCTTGAACAACGGCCTACAATTGCCGGAGTCGAAAAGACCCCAAGAAGCAAAAATGACCGACAATCCTCTGTATTGCCCGTACCCCCGAGTAGTGAGCCATGCGATCGAGGATTGCTACATCTTTAAAGACTGGGTCGAGAAGCAGTACAAGGCTGGAGAGATCGAGCTGTCCAAAAGTGTGTTGGTGAACAATCAAGTTGCAACCACCAACTTTATACAGACAGAAGTTGAAGCCTTCTGGGAGCAGACAGCCGAACCCGCTGCCCCGAAAAATGAAACGGAATCATCGCGGCCTCCGTGGAGTACGCACATATCTAATAAGACGAAGAAGATGATAAAGCTACTTCGGAAAGAACCCATGACGGAATGGGAAGGGCAGAAAAGACCTACCAGTCCAGCTGCCAATGCGACTCCATCAGGCTCAAAATCCAAGAAGCTCAAGAAGAAGAAAAGTGCAGCTCGGCGCGAAAAAGAGTCTGCAGGGAGATCGACCATTCAAAAATATATCGATTCTCTCGAAGAATATGAACAAAAGGAAAGAACATTGATTCAATTGAAGGAGTTCTTCCCTGTACAAGCGGCTGAAATTCTGAAGGAGTTAGAAGAAGACTCCAATGAAGAGATCCCAGTAGTGACCTGCTACGCTATCCATCTTGGCAGCGACTCCGAGGATGAGCTCTGTTTTCCCGAAGAGGACGAAGAGCTCGCCACAACGGCCAATCAAATCCAGCTCAGAAGCGGCAGGGCTCTACCGCCAAATCAGGGCAATGCCCCAAAAGGGAAGGAAAAACAAGTCGCTAATGAAGAAGATGGCAGAGAACTGGCTGATGAAAACATAAGTCCTTCCTCGGTGGACTATAACGTCTTGGCGCATCTCCGGAAGCTTCCGTCTCTCCTGAGCATCTACGACGCCTTGGTCCTATCTAAGGAGCTTAGAGATGTTCTCATCCACACTCTACAAAACCCCGAGCGGTATCAGGCTCACTTTGCGGAAATTAATATGAAAGAAGCCCAGCACGCTTTGCATGCCGCCGCAGTCACATTTAAGGATGAAGACTTGCTACTGGGAACGGCTGAGCATAATCGGCCGCTTTACGTGACCGGGTACAGCGACGGAGATCGAATTAATCACATATTGATTGATCCGGGGTCCTCAGTGAATATCATGAACTTGCGAACTCTAAAGAGTTTGTCAATGGACGTCCGACACCTGTCAAGGGAAAGGATTGTCATTCAAGGCTTCAACCAAAATTGCCAGCAAGTTCTGGGGTCTATAGCTTTGCCAATCAAATTTGGGGATCTGCAAACTGAAGCTAAGATATACGTGATCGACGCTGACACGTCTTATAAGATTCTCTTGGGGCGGCCGTGGCTCCACGATTATGGCATCATTCCGTCAACTCTCCATCAATGCATGAAGTATACTAAAAATGGCGAAGAAAGACGCATTGACGGAGACATCCAGCCGTTCGGTGTGCATGAAGTCCGATATGAAGATTCTCGGTACTTTATGAACCACCAAAATGCTAAGCCACAACTGACTGAGGATAGACCGGCCCTAAGACTCAAAAGCAAATCTGCGCCGGCTGTCACTTTCAAAAGCAAAAATACCCAAGTGCGCCCGCATTTCGGTAGCGACACTGATGAGTCCGACGCTGGGAGCCCGTCCTTCCGTAAAACTCGCCCTCATTTCGGCGGCGATACGGATGAATCTGTTACTGAGGGCCCATCTAGCAGCAAAGTCCGCCCTCATCTTGGCAGTGACACTGAAGAGTCAGAAGAAGAGGACCTGCTGTGCAACAGCTGTGCAGATTGGCCCCCCATGCAGCAAGCGAAACTACGAGAGACATTCGAAGTCGCAGAAGGGTCCCTGGCCATCACAAGGGTGCCGGAACGGATGTGCAAAGAGCTCGACGCATTGTCAGTCTCTACCGTGGACCAGCTGAAAACTTTCTACGTGCCCGGGAGGAAAAATGGACAGAAGGGCATCCTGTTTTACAGGTCAAACCCCGTTGTGCACCCGGACGATCTTTCTGTCGTGTGCCTTCCCTATGAGAGAGGCATAAAAGCCGTCCTCAATCCCAGATACTATACGCCCGAGATGCGGGAATACTTTAAGAAGTGCGGATGCCGGTTATATCAAACGGAGTCCGAAGCAAAGTTTTACGAAGGGCTATGGTATCCGCCCCAGGTCCGAGCACTCATCGATGGACGAATTCCAGATAGACGGGGCATAGGCTACATTCAACCTGATTCCAAAGCGTGCTACATGATCCATGTTGGTGAGGCCAGCGAAAGATCAAATGATGACGACGAGATAGCCGAGCCAGAAGAAGCTCCTCAAGAGCTCGAAGATGGCGGACAAGCAACCTTTGACGAGCTAACCGAGGTTGACTTAGGAACGCCCGATAATCCAAGGCCGACCTACATCAGCTCGCTCTTTTCAGAAGAAATGAAAGTGCAGATAATTGCCCTGCTGCATGAGTTCGTCGACTGCTTCGCGTGGATATACAAAGAAATGCCTGGCCTTTCCCCTGAAGTGGCCGTACATAAGTTGGCTATATCTCCTGATGCTAAGCCAGTCAAACAAGCTCCTAGAAGAATGAGAAGGGAACTAGAAGAAAAGGTCATCGAGGAAACTAAGAAACTCATCGATGCCGGCTTCATCAGGGAAGAGAAATATGCAGACTGGATCACATGCATAGTCCCAGTGAAGAAGAAAAATGGGCAGATCCGAGTTTGTGTCGATTTCAGGGACCTCAACAAGGCATGTCCTAAAGACGACTTCCCGCTACCGGTCATGGAAATGATGGTCGATGACACCTCAAATTATGAACTGTTCACCTTTATGGATGGCTCGTCTGGATATAATCAGATCAAGATGTCGCCTGAGGATGAGAAGCACACATCATTTCGAACCCCGATCGGAATATATTGCTACAAGGTAATGCCATTCGGACTGAAGAACGCAGGTGCTACATATCAAAGGGCAATGACTAATATCTTTGATGACCTAATCCATAAAGTCGTCGAATGCTATGTTGATGATCTGGTCATCAAGACTAAAGCCAAGGCCGATCATATCCAAGATCTCAGGGCCGTTCTCACCAGACTGAGGGAATACGATCTGAAGATGAATCCTCTGAAGTGCGCTTTTGGCGTGTCATCGGGAAGATTCCTGGGCTTCATAGTCCGACATCGAGGGATCGAAGTTGACCCATCAAAGATAAAGGCCATCATGGAGATGCCCCCTCCGAAGAGTTTGACGCAGCTAAGATCTTTTCAAGGCAAGCTTGCTTATATACGGAGGTTTATCTCGAATTTATCGGGGAGATGTAGGCCCTTCTCAAAGCTCATGAAGAAAGGAGCTCCTTTTATCTGGGATGCCGAATGTCAAGCAGCGTTCGAAAGCATCAAACAATACTTGTTGCACCCTCCAGTGCTGGTCGCTCCCATTCCAAATAAACCACTGATTCTCTACACTGCCGCGCTGGACGAGTCACTCGGTGCGCTCCTTGCCCAGAATAACGAGGAGGGAAAAGAAAATGCCCTCTACTACCTCAGTCGAACTCTAGTCGGGGCGGAACACAACTACTCCCCAATCGAAAAGCAATGCCTGGCTCTGATATTTGCTGTGAAGAAGCTGAGGCACTATCTGCTCGCTCATCGGTTATGCTGATCTCCAAGGTCGACCCGCTCAAACACTTGATGACCAGAGCGAGCCTAGCCGGCAGAATGGCAAGATGGGCTGTTATGCTACTTGAGTTTGACATAGTTTACACTCCTCAGAAAGCAGTAAAAGGGCAAGCTCTTGCAGACTTTCTCGCTGCTCATCCCATACCAGAAGGGTCGCCGCTAAATTGTGAGTTACCCGATGAACAAGTGCTGCACCTCGAGAAAGATGAGCCATGTTGGGAGCTCTACTTCGATGGAGCCTCGTCAATAAGGACCTCCTGTAAATCAAGCGTCCCGGAGATAAAAGCAGGGATAGGATTGGTGTTCATCACACCATCAATGGGAACCCTACGGCGTTCTTTTGCTCTCACCGAGCCTCGGACAAACAATGAAGCTGAGTATGAAGCTCTGATAGCTGGTTTGGAGCTCGCCATAGAAATGGAAATCCGTCAGCTACGAGTTTACGGTGACTCCCAGCTCGTCGTCAACCAAGTAAGCGGTGATTATAAGATATACAAACCCGAATTAGCTCGGTATAGAGGCCGGGTGGTGGAACTCATGAAACGGTTCACTCATATTGAACTAATGAGAATCCCCAGAGTGTTGAACGGAAAAGCCGACATACTCGCTCGCTTAGCCAAGGAGCTGGCTGATCCTGACATGGACGAAATTCTGATCACAGTCAGGAGCCGGCAAATTCTACCCCCAGTCTCTCTACGAGAAGAGGAAAGCGCGGAACAGAAGAGCAGTCCCGCCGAAGAAGCTTCAATCATCCAAGACGAGCCCGATTGGAGAGAACCCTTCATAGAGTACCTCCGATATGACAAGCTTCCCGAAGAAAAATCTGCGAGGATTCAGCTGAAGAAAAGAGCTCTCCGATACGTGTTTGTAAATGACACGTTATACCGCAGGTCATATGACCAACTCTGGCTCAGGTGTCTGTCATTGTCCGAAGCCCAAAAGGTCATGAAAGATGCCCACTCGGGCATTTGCGGTGCTCACCAATCTGGCCCCAAGATGCGACTTCAAATCAAACGGCTTGGGTATTACTGGCCCACCATGATATGGGATTGCGGAGAGCATGCAAAGAAATGTTATATCTGCCAAATTCACGGTGATTTTATTCACAAGCATCCCAATCCATTGCATCCTACGGTGGCGTCGTGGCCCTTCGAAGTCTGGGGCACCGACATTGTTGGCCCAATTGATCCTTCGTCATCCAAAGGCCATCGGTTTATACTGGCCGCGACAGACTACTTCTCCAGATGGGCTGAAGCTGTCCCGCTAAAAGAAGTCAAGACAAAAGATATTCTGACATTCTTCCAGCATAATATTATATACCGCTTCGGTACACCAAGAAGAATCATTTCTGACAACGGGCCTTCTTTCAAGAGCTTCAATATCTCAAGGTTCGCTACTCAGCACAAGATAGACTGAAGATATTCCTCCATCTATAATCCAAGAGCCAATGGCCTAGCCGAAGCCTTCAATAAGACTTTATGCAAGCTCCTGAGGAAAAATGCTTCAGCCAACAAGAGAGACTGGAATCTCAAGCTTCACGAGGCATTGTGGGCATATCGTACCACGCACCGTACTCCAACTCAGTCCACTCCATACTCGTTGCTCTTCGGAGTGGAGGCGGTCCTCCCCCTCGAAGTCGAAGTTCCAAGCTTAAGAATGGCCGTCCAACATGAGTTGACGGAGGAGGAAAACGTGCTCCTTCGACTTGAAGAACTCGATGCCCTCGAAGAAAAGAGGCTCGCGGTGCAGCAAAATCTGGAGCTATACCGAGCCCGAATGTCACGGGCCTATGACAAGATAACCCATCTCCGCGCTTTCAAGAAAGGTGAATTGGTGTTGGTTCTCAAAAGACCAATCATCCCCAATCGATATGCCAAGGGAAAATTCGAGCCAAACTGGGAAGGACCATACGTCATCGAGAAAGTGTTTGACGGGGGATCCTACCAACTAATAAGTGCCGAGGGAGAAAGGCCCATGCCACCCATCAATGGCCGATATCTCAAGAAATACTACACGTGAATGCTCCAAGTCACAGGCGAATTGAGCACATCAGCCCTACGGTCTGGATCAGACATCCTGCAAAACCGTATACAATTCACGGACGTAAATGATCCCTATTTCTCCCAAATCCTGCCGGTGAGACTACTTTTAAAGTCCCACCAGTGGCCAAAAAAAAAAAGACGGAAAAAAAATATAATAAAAGAAATAAAAAATAAACGGTATGTCCACAAGCAAAACGGGCATGGATGAAAACCCGAAAGGGCTCCGTGAGTAAAAACAGCAGGACTACCGGCGAGTCTGTGAAAACCCGAAAGGGCGCAAAATCGTGAAAAGAGATGAAATACACTCGCAAAGTCCTCTCGACCTTGTGAGGAGAAAACCCCTGCGTGAGATCCTTACGACTCATAAAGGAGCAACACACTTAGGAATCCTCACGATTCCTAAGGAGAAAATACGCCTGCGGGATCCTTACGACTCGTAGGGAGAAAATACTTTTATGGGACCCTCACGGCCCATAAAATTGAAAAGCCTTAGGTGATAGGGACCCAAACCTATCTCCTAAGCCATCGTTCCCCAACGGGCAACGGCAAATGATGAGTCGCTCCTGGCATTTCGCTTCAGTGTTAGCGGTGCTGATGCCGACCAAAAACCCAAATCCCAAGTCCTCCCAAGGCAAATGATGAGTTGCTCCTGGCATTATTCCAGTGCAGCAACGCTGATGCCAAACAAGATCCAAATTCCAAGTCCCCAAACGGCGAATGATGAGTCGCTCCTGGTATCATATTCCAGTGTAGCGATGCAGACGCCAACCAAATTCCAAATCCCATACCCCAACGGCGAATGATGAGTCGCTCCTGGTACCACATTCCAGTGCAGCGATGCAGACGCCAACAAATCCCTGAAATCTTTCCGGCCCTACGGTCTGGATCGTACATCCTGCAAAACCGTATACAATCCACGGGCGTAAAACAATCCCGATCTCTCCAAAAAAAAAAGAAAAAAAAGGAAGAAGAAAAAATAAAAATAACGGTATGTCCACAAGCAAAATGGGCACGGATGAAAACCCGAAAAGGCTCCGTGAGTAAAAACAGCGGGACTGCCGGCGAGTTTGTGAAAACCCGAAAGGGCGCAAACTCGTAAAAAAAAGAAAAGAAATGAAATGCACTCGTAAAGTCCCCTCGACTTTGTGAGGAGAACATTCCCGCGTGAGATCCCTATGACTCACCAAGGAGCAACACACTTAGGAGTCCCCACGACTCTTAAGGAGAAAACACACCTACGAGATCCTTTCGACTCGTAGGGAGAAAATACTTCTATGGGACCCTTATGGCCCATAAAATTGAAAAGTCTTAGGTGATAGGGATCTAAACCTGCCTCCTAAGCCATCCATTCCCAAATCCTCTCGGGGCAAATGATGAGTTGCCCCTGGCATTATTCCAGTGCAGCAATGCAGATGTCAAACAAAAACCAAAATCCCAAAATCCTCTCAATGACAGATGATGATTCGCTCCTGGTACCATATTCCAGTATAGCGATGCTGATGTCAACCCAAATCAAAATCAACAAGTCAACTTCCACTCCGACACCACAGAAAGCGGAGCGAATCAGAATCCAATCTCTACACCGCAAGAAGCAGAGCAAGTCAAGTCTACCCCTGACACTGCAAGAAGCAGAGCAAGTCAAATCAAGCACCGATCGTCCAAGTCGCAAAAAGGGCAGAACCGACCGTCCAAGTCGCTAAAATGGCAGCATCGACCGTCCAAGTCGCAAAAAGGGCAGCATCGACCGTCCACGTCGCTAAAATGGCAGCACCGACCGTCCATGTCGCAAAAAGGGCAGAACCGACCGTCCAAGTCGCTAAAATGGCAGCATCGACTGTCCAAGTCGTAAAAAGGCAGCACCGACCGTCCACGTCGCTAAAATGGCAGCACCGACCGTCCAAGTCGCTAAAAGGGCAGCATCGACCGTCCACGTCGCTAAAATGGCAGCACCGACCGTCCATGTCGCAAAAAGGGCAGAGCCGACCGTCCAAGTCGCTAAAATGGCAGCACCGACCGTCCATGTCGCAAAAAGGGCAGAACCGACCGTCCATGTCGCAAAAAGGGCAGAACCGACCGTCCATGCGCAAAAAGGGCAGAATCGACCGTCCACGTCGCTAAAATGGCAGCACCGACCGTCCACGTCGCAAAAAGGGCAGAACCGACCGTCCAAGTCGCAAAAAGGGCAGCCCCGACCGTCCACGTCGCAAAAAGGGCAGCGCAGGATTCCTACAAAGCGGGAACCAGATCACTCCGGGCCAGGGGAAACGTCTATCACGGACACTCCATCTCGGAGTCATGTCAAGCAACGACCGTCCATGTCGTAAAAAGGGCAGTGCCAGCTTCTTAAAAAGCGTGAACCAAATCAAGTCGCCTCTAAGTAAAAGAAGATCCATCAATTTCATACACACGATCCACATGTGGTGTGCATTTATTGATGGGGGGCAATTTGTTGGGGTAAAAATTTACACCCCGGTTGACCAAATCAAAATCAAAGTCAACCCCAATCCAAGTGGGCCCAAGCCCAGATCCAGTGGGCCCATGCCCGGGTCGAGCCCGAACATGAAGCGGCCGGCCTCCCCCCATGCCAAGATAAAAATTTTGTAATAAATAATTTTGTTGTATTTCTTTTATTTTATTTTATGGATAAATGTAAGAAAAATAGGCATAAAACCAAATTTTTGTAAAGCCCATGGCTTATGTGCAAAAAAGAAATGGCACATGAGCCATGAGATAGGCAAAATGCAATTTTGTAAAGCCCAAGGGGCTATGTGTAAAGTGCATGGCCTATAAAGGCAAAGCCAATGAAATAAAAAAAAACTTTTTCCCTCAAAAAAAAAAGTCTCAGAGCTGAGCTCTTTCTTCCATCTTCAAGGTTCCAAAACCTTCTTCTTTCTCTTGAATTAAATCAAGAGTTTTACTCTTCTTTTTATAAAACAAAATAGTTTTTCACCACAAAACCCATTAAGGGGAACTCAGATCGGCCATCAGATCTCAAAAAGGAGAGATTTTGATATCTCACATCCCTTGATCTTCAAGATCCGGCCAAACAACAGGAGGAAGAAGAAGAATATCTTTCACTAAACCCCCAAAAAAGAAGAAGAACACACTCAGGAGTCCAACTCCTCTCTGATTTCTCTTCAGAGAAATCTTTTAGGCCAAAAGCTCTTTTTCTTGCCGGCGCTCAAGCGCAGAGCGCCCACGTGCTGACACGTGGCGCTCTTGCGCTCGAGCGCAGAGCGCCCCCGTGCCGACACGTGGCGCTCTTGCTCTCCAGCGCAAGCGCTCGAGCGCAAGTCGCCCCGGTGCCGACACGTGGCGCGCTTGCGCTCCAGCGCAAGTCGCCCCCGTGCCGACACGTGGCGCGCTTGCGCTCCAGCGCAAGCGCTCGAGCGCAAGTCACCACGGTGCCGACACGTGGCACGCTTGCGCCCAAGCGCTCAGCGTCCGAGCGCAAAGCGCCCACGTGCCGACACGTGGCGCGTTGCGCTCCAGCACTCTACGCTCGAGCGCAAAGTGCCCAAGTGCCAATACGTGGCGCGCTTGCGCTCAAGCGCCTAGGCGCTGGCCCCACGCATCCTTTGGATGTCTTTTTCTCCTTTATTTATATATACATGTATATATACATATATATACAAATGTAAACATACACATGCTCCGCCACACTCTCCCCCTCAAAAAATTTTTGGGTCGGGGCGCTGCCCCCAACCCCGCAAGGGGGCTGCCAGCCCCCTTGACCCCCAGCCCGCTATCCGGGTAGCGGGACACCCGTAAAAACTCTGCGTGGCTCCCGATACATCCAAAACCCCCTTTTAAAATAAAACACACGCATTCCGCATCTTGAGTTCGCATGACCAGTTTAACCCGTTAATCAGAGGTTCCCTCGCCCCAAAGGCGAGGTGTAATTAACGGCAGCTTAGTCCGCGGCTGCCGGAGATTCGGATCCCCACAATCATTAAACCCCAGCCTACCCTAGACAGGGGGAATCTGTAGTACGCCTGACAAGCGTGCACGTATTCCCATCTCAATGGGGTGACGAAAAACACCCTACAGGGGGAATGCTGCCTCCACCCTAGCTCTATCAGGCCTCAGCCTATGGGACTGATTCGGGCCTCGAGTCCCCCTCTGGGGATGGGGAGGCCCTGCGTCTGCACGAAATATCAAGACAATCAATAATAAGACAAAGTTGTATTAAGAAATCAAGATTAAACGAAAATTCAAGTGTGATATATACCTCCGGTGACTATCGCACGAGCCTGGGCCCGGTCAGCAGTACGAGCGGGACGATAGTTCCTCCGGTGAGGAACAACCGGAGTCCCGGATGCGGACGCATCCCCTCCAACAAGAAAATAAATATCGACGCTAAATTTCCATGAAGTTCATATTTATTCTATAGAGCATATGTAAAATGAATAAATATTTTAAATTTATTCATACTAATCTGCAGACGATGCGGAGGGTATGGAAGCGGCAGGAGTGGCCCCTGCGGAAGATGTGGACGCATCACCTATAATTAGACAATTAAAAATAGATTATATAAGTAATTGCAAAAAGAATGTGTAGATCAATAATATAACGTTCTAAATCAATATGCATGCACTATTGGATATATAAACATACCCGCAGGTGCGGTGGTGTCACCACCTACAGCTAGACAATAATAAAAATTGCTAAGTAAGAGCAAAAGGAATGTGTGTATTTATGATATAGCATTCTAAATCAATATGCATACACTATATGATATATAAATATACCTGGAGGAGCGGGGGTGGCCTCTGTCCCAGATGTGGACGCATCACCAACAACTAGACAATCAAACATTGACAATATAAGTAATTATGACATGAATAGGCATGAATATCTGTAATATTACATTCAAAATGGATATGCGTGCAGTATACCTGGAGATGTGGCAAAATCCACACGGAAGGAGGCATTCGAAGGGGTCTCCGATCTGGGTGCAAGACCGGCCCTCTGAAGCTCCCTACGGAGCTCTCCGGGCGGCAGAACCGCTCTGCCTCTGCCGCGACTGGAGCTCCTGCCGCCCCTTGCTGCTCCCGACATCGTCATCAAATCTAGATAAACGGTTCGTGGACGCATTAGAAAATCATTAAAAGTATTGACTATATATGTATAGAGCGTAAAATGTGAAGTAATAATATAACATTACTGATAACCTTTTTCGTTTCGTGGACGCATTATACATATCTACTTGGATTTCATCGTCGATGTCATTTCTAACCCACGTAACTTCATGATCGGTCGAAGACAACCCGTCCTTCACAACAGACGGTCGGAGCACTTTAAGCCTTCTCTCTTCTTCGTCCTTATCGCTGTCCTCGTATTCTGGGACATCGTAGACATCTCTGGGTTTCCATCGGCATACAACACTCCACCCCGGATGCTTCAAACACTGTGAGTAGTATACTTGGAACGCTTGGTTCGGAAAGATAAACGGATCGTCCTGACCGTAAAATCGAAGTGTGTTCACACTGGTTAATCCATATTCATCTTTCCAAGTCTCAAGACTGCTTCTCCACCTGTCTGTATCGGTTCGCGGATCGTACCAAGTATACTGGAATATATAAAAGGGTTCTGATCGTCCGGGATAGTGGATGTCGAGTATACAATTTAAGTACCCATAGTAAATCACACCGTCCGATCTTACCGTCGCAATCCCACTATTTTAAGTGGTTCTAAATGTTTCTATGTCCTTAACTTCGAATTTGTATCTAAGGACACCAAATCCTTTGTAATATGCAACCTCCATACTAGGAAATTGAGCTAAACATCTTGAATTACTCTCAAATGATGCAGACAAGTTCGGATCGTGGATCTAACAAAGCAAATTTTACGACAAATACATAACGATACAAGTTTAGATTAAAACTGATAGCAATAAAATGTTATTCGAATAACTTACATAATCTGTGACCTAATCACAAAAATTATCCTGATGGTATTTTTCCAAACCCCTCACGTACCTCGTAAAAATGAATTCTGTTTTCGACAAATAATTGTGACATTAATATTATATCATTTCATACACACACAAACACAGATATAACAATTAATCCAAAAGAACTTACTCTCTAATTTGTTTGAGACATGCGCAATTAAGCAAGATAAACCGGTATATCTTGTTGATAAATATAGTGTCTACCCTCTTATACTCGGCTTTACCATATGGCCCGTCTTGAATTCTTCGTGGTCGGTTCAGCCTTGTCTCAATGTTCTCGTCCAGATAGCGGGAACAAAATGTGGTTGCTTCATCAAGAAGATAACCTTGCATGATAGAACGCTCTGGTCGATTTTTATTGCGTATATACTTCTTAAGAGTGTAGAGGTACCTAATGAGAATATGTTGAATAACTAAATACGGGCATACAGGACAACAACAATTTATAAATTACGCGAAACGAAAAATTACACGTACCTCTCGACGGGAACATCCATCGATATTGTACCGGTCCGGCTAACTTCGCCTCAGTTGCAAGATGAACCGTCAAGTGTATTATGATATCGAAGAATGACGGTGGGAAAATACGCTCAAACTTGCAAAGTATCAACGCAATAGAATTTTCTAGTTTATCCAGTGTCGCAACCTCCAGTGTTTTAGCACACAACTCCCTAAAAAACAACATAGGTCGTTGATTACTAGACCAACCGAGTCGGGGAGAGAAGTCATGAGGGCTAATGGAAGAAGGTGCTTTACGATAACATGGTGATCATGACTTTTCAGCCCATCGATCTTGCCCTTCACAATTTTTATTTTCTTGCTGAATGATCCTGAGAAACCTGTGGGGACTTTCAAATCATGCAACACCTGCAGGAATCTTTTCTTCTCCGGTTGTGACATATGATAAGCGGCATTGGGAAGTACAAACTTGCCCGGTTTACCCGCTACCGGTCTAGGGTGCAATTCACTTCTTATTCCCCACTCTTGTAGATCCATCCGAGCATTCATGTTGTCTTTCGATTTCCCGTCTTTACAAAGAAGCAAGTTAAGTATGTGCTCCGGTACTTCCTTCTCTATATGCATGACGTCCAGACAATGACGCACTGAATTGGTGGACCAGTACGGAGGCTCGAAGAAAATGCTTAACTTGTTCTAATATTATGGTTTGACCTATTTCGTCGGATCCATCCCGAAGGTCACATTATTGTAACCATCCCATTTAGCAGTCACGTCCTCTCCGGACAATGGGGATGGAGGTCCAAGAAGCTCCTGACGACCATCAAAGTGAACCGTATCTAACCTATAGGGGTGGTCTGGAGGCAGAAAACGTCGATGGCCGCAATAACAAACCTTCCTGCTAAAATTCAAGAATTTTGATGTTGTGTGTTCATGGCAATGAGGACATGCTTTGTGACCATGTACGGACCAACCTGATAGCATTCCATACGCAGAAAAGTCATTAATTGTCCACATTAAAACCGCACGCAGTATGAAGGTTGTATTTGTGTTTGAATCATATGTCTCTACACCATCAATGAACAAAGATTTCAACTCCTCGATCAGAGGTCGGAGATAGACGTCGATATTGTTCCTCGGTGAGTTTGGTCCGTCGATAAGAAGAGGTATCATAAAGTATGATTGGTCCATAGCCAACCAAGACGACAGATTATAAATTATCATTACAACGGGCCATGTGCTGTGACTTCCAGCCATATAGTTGAATGGGAAGAAGCCATCAGTAGCCAGTCCGAGCCGGACATTGCGAGGATCGCTACTGAATATTGCGTGCCTCCTATCGAAATCCTTCCATGCCGGTGAATCTCTTGGATGGCTCATTTTTCCATTTTCGCTTGGAGGTGCACGGTGATGCCAAATCATTGCCTCGGCTGTTTTTTTGCACCTGAATAGCCTCTGTAGCCTCTGTGTTATGGGAAAGTATCGTGCTATCTTCACAGGTATATCAGGCTTCTTATCAGAATCTTTCGGCTTATACCTGGCCTCTCCGCATGTTGGACACTCTTTTAAATCTGAATTCTCTTTCCGGTACAACACGCAATTTTTATGACATGCTTGAATCTTCTCGCACTTTAGACCCAAATCAGACATCATCTTCTGGGCTTCGTACCAGTTTTCGGGCACATTATTTCCCGGAGGCATAGAATCTTTCAAGAACGAAAGAAGCATTGTGAATGACTTGTTACTCCATCCATTTAGGCACTTAATCTGGAAAAGTTGGACGAACCATGAGAGGGTGGAATACTTCGCATTCTCATAATTGGTTTCCTAGCATCATTCATGAAATTTTCATATTTATCCGCACGCGGTCCTTGACTGGAAGGAATGTCATCTTCGGTACGAATAGATTCACCTAGGGCAGCCTCTACTATATCCTCCATTTCTTCTGATGGAAATAAATTTCCGTCTCCTGCCGCATTACCGAATTCTTCTTCTTCTGCTGCCACATTATCGTGTTCTCCTTCTTCTTCTACCGCAGTACTGCATTCTTCTCCTTTCCCGTGATATTTCCAAGTTGTATAAAGTCTAGTAAACCCATGTTTTACAATATGAAGCTCTGCCAATTCTACCTTCTGCCAGTACTTATTGCTACATCTATCGCACGGACAGAGAATCTTCTCTATTATGATCTTATTATGCGTGCGTGCAAATTCAATGAAAGCAGCAACTCCTGCGACAAATTTAGGTTGCATACGTTGTTTCCAATTCACATACATCCAGTCCTTAACTCTGACGTACTCATGGGCCATGTTAGACTGTATAACATATAAATTATAGGTTATGCTGACTATATTGAGAAATATAAGAACGGGATAGTTACTGACAAATGAGAAAATCCGTGTATATGCTTTGTGTGTGCGTTTGTCGTTGAAAAGAATAAATTATTGCACATATGTTAACCATAGACGGGGACTAAGTGGCGTTTTTAGTTTCATATATGAGTATCGATGGGAATATGAAAGTTTCATATTGTCATATTTCGGCAGCACCTCCCCGAACATCTCGAATCGCTCTCTAATTATGCGTTTGTTGCGTATTCTTGTTGTATGTGTGTGTTCCGGCTGTCGGGGGTAGGCTTCTATCCCATTAAGAATGAATAGAGCGAACGCCCATCACTTGTGCTTTCAACCGTTTCGAGTAAATTTCGGCAGCACCTCCCCGCTGTTCTCCGAGTACACTGTAATAGAATAGATAATTATTTCAAAGCTGTGAAACAACGTTGAAATGAACATCTAATCTATCTTTGTACACGGAAAACCGGCGGAAAGGTACCGATGAAATATCTCGAAACGGATGAAAACACAAGTGAATGAAGGCGTTTGCTTTATACATTCTTAACTTGTCCACACGGGACAAATCTATGGGTTACCATACGATTGAATTTTCTCGTCGCATAGACTATACGACGGTTATTAGTATCGAGTTATACTGTCCGATATTTAACAACCTTCGTATAGTTCTAGGTCACGACGAGCATCGCACGTATGTTAACCGATAGACGGGGACTAAGTGGCGCTTTTAGTTTCATATATGAGTATCGATGAGAATATGAAGGTTTCATATTATCATATATTGGTTTTAACCCGAACATCTCGAATCGCTCTCTAATTATGCGTTTGTTGTGTATTCTTGTTGTATGTGTGTGTTCCGGCTGTCGGGGGTAGGCTTCTATCCCATTAAGAATGTATAGAGCAAACGCCCATCACTTGTGCTTTCAACCGTTTCGAGTAAATTTCGGCAGCACCTCCCCGCTATTCTCTGAGTACACTGTAATAGAATAGATAATCATTTCAAAGCTGTGAAACAACGTTGAAATGAACATCTAATCTATCTTTGTACAAGGAGAACCAGCGGAAAGGTACCGACGAAATATCTCGAAACGGATGAAAACACAAGTGAATGAAGGCATTTGCTTTATACATTCTTAACTTGTCCACACGGGAAAAATCTATGGATTACCATACGATTGAATTTTCTCGTCGCGTAGACTATACGACGGTTGTTAGTATCGAGTTATACTGTCTGATATTTAACAACCTTCGTATAGTTCTAGGTCACGACGAGCATCGCACGTATGTTAACCGATAGACGGGGACTAAGTGGCGCTTTTAGTTTCATATATGAGTATCGATGGGAATATGAAGGTTTCATATTATCATCGAGTATCATATATTGGTTTTAACCTGAATATCTCGAATCGCTCTCTAATTATGCGTTTGTTGTGCATTCGTGTTGTATGTGTAAAATGATTTTAAACCATTGAGATCAAGATCAATAGAACTGATCATCCTACATTGCAATAGCATTCATCAACCAAAAACTATTATTGCAATGGCATTCATCGATAACAATCAACAATTAAAACTACAAATGTAGGATACCGATATCATAAAGTGTTATACGCAACATATGAATTCACATGACTGAAACATGCATCAAAATATTGAAGTAGGGGGGCAGAAAAAACCCTATTTGATTATCAAATGCATGGGTTTGTATGATTTATATGTATGTATTTGAGTGCTGCAATTCCGAAATTTGCTTTAACTTGTACGTTGCTTTATGTTGTTAATTTGATCATTTTTAAAATTGTAATTGGTTCTACACATAATTATTTCGTTATTGTTACAGAAAATTTTGTTTCTTTCGATATGAAACAGATACGATACACGATATGATAAATAAAAAAATGAAACACAAACCGTATCAACATTTAACAACTTTGATTATGTCATATACGCGGGCCGATATTTTCATATTAGCCAATAGACAAAAATAGATTGCGGTCTGGATATGGCATATTGGCAGATGTTACCTATATGCATACATGCATGTTGTCTCCCCATTTTTTCATAAATTAAACCAAATTTTCTATACATGCTAGTAATTACTGGATACATTCAGGTTAAATGCATAGAGCTAGCCGTAATTTCCTCTATGGTAAACTTTCATCAATGCAACACTTTGGTTCGCCTAATTAGATCGCCATTCACGAACACAATTTATTTATATGCCATGATTTTATACACTTAATTTTACCATATTTAATGAAAATGAATCATTCATGATATGATACATGTATATACATCGATATCCAACCCCAGCCCAGCCCCAGCCTAACCCTAGCCCTAGCCCCAGCCCCAACTTAACCCTAGCCCCAGCCCCAGCCCAGCCCCGCCCCAACCTAACCCTAACCCCAGCGCGCCCCAGCTAAACCCCAACCCCAACCCTAAGCCAAACCCTAACCCCAGCCCCAGCCCCAGCCGTAGCCGATCCCCAACCCTAACCCTAACCCCAACCCCAACCCCGACCACGACCGCAACCCCTGCCGAACCCCAACTCCAACCGTAACCTCAGACCCAGCCATGAACCCTAGCCCTAAAAAATCAAAAATTTCTTTAATTTAGTTGAAGATTTACTAACCTGAACGGCGGTGGCGACGACGAGAACGGCGGTGGCGACGAGGAGAACGGCGGTGGCGATTTGGGGATTTAGTTTCGCGCGCGATTGAGAGAGGAAGAAAGAGAGCGTAGGGGATCGATCTGTGCCTTTATTAAATCGCTATTTAGTTGCCCCTACGGATATGTCCGTAGGTCCTTTGTTTGCGGCTCCATAGGGGCAAACACCAAATTAAGAATTAATATTTTTATTATTGAACGTCTAGACCCGTAGGGGCAACCTTTTAGCCCTGCGGATTAATCCGTAGGGCCAACATTAATCTGCCCCTACGGATATCAATATCCGTAGGGGCAACCTCCTATTTTAGTAGTGAACCCATCCCCATTTTGAAATGATCTTATTCTATTTTATGATTCCTCTCTAGATATTATTTATTGGGTATTTATGTGTTGTTTAAGTAATGGGCTGTTGTAATTTTAATAAAATAATTTTCACTATTTGAAATATTTTTGTAAGAAAAATATTTGGAATAATATCATGAATGTTAGGATTTATGGCATGAGATCCCTAAACTTAAAACATTTGTCATGGATATATTAAACTTAATTTAAGGATTATTTCACAGAATGCACCATATGGTATACTTGAGTTTTCCAAAAATATCCTGTAGGTAAAACTCATCATGAAAACCCTCCAAATTTTCATTTCGTTACATAGAGGCCCCCTGCGATTATTTATTCCAAAAATTGACTAAATTTACCTTTTATCTTCATAAAAATATAGGTCCTCTATATGCGTTGAAGATGAACCCAACTCTTAGAGTCGTTTAGTCAACGATTTGCCCTTATTTAGAGAACAAGACTTGATGTTCGAGGATTTGGATAGCAAACCTCAATTTGAAATTGTTTCGAAATTTAGAGAAAAAGAGCTGATATAATGAGATTGAGACGAATAATTTAAGATAAAATTATAAGAATCGTTCAAATATGAGTTCACATGAATGTTAATGCCAAAAAACTTTACAAATCAAATCATAGGGTGTTTTTGCACAACTATTACATTTTATATATCGCATTTTTTCATCCAATATTTTGTTCATAAAAATGGGTAGAGAAAAGATATAGGTTAGAACTCTTGCTCTTTTCTTCATGCAGAAATGAAGAGCAAAAAGTGTTGTTTGTTAGCTATTGCATCTATTAGGAATATATATGCCCTAGAGACCATTATTGTATATTATAATGGATGCTTGGACATATATACAGAGGAATTTCTTACTTAACCTGATAGTATGTTATTTGGTTATTTTTTATCTTAACATGTACGCTTGTTTTAATTTACTATCCCATTGATACATGTTGATAAAGCCCTTACGATGTTGACTTGATTGCCAGGACTAGATGCAGATCATACCAGTGGGGATTGTGTAGTCCACAAGCACATCCTTTAACAGTTCTTAGTTGAGAGAGAGTATTGAGATAAGGCATCGATATTCCAGAGTAGACTAGTGTGTACGTTTCTTGACCCTGTATGGGGCGATGGTTGATCCAATAATCATTGGTGTTTGACATCAAAGATTGTACACAGGTTCTCATTAGAGAATGAGTATACTGAACAAGACCCGCCAAGAAATCCTAGATGGTTCCATATCTATCGTCAAATAGCAGTTATCTGGTAACATTTATACAGGTTAGTCTGTACACCTGAGATCATCATAGTGTATTGTGTGGTTTCCACTGTACTTTGATTTTCTCCCTACCACAGCTCAAATGAGTCATGCAAACAGATGGTTTTTGGGTACTGTCCCGAGTCACATAGAGGTAGTGAGCGATAGGAGGGGTTTCGTCACTCCTGGTATCGGGAGTTGATATTGCGCTATGCTCGATTGGGTATAACAGTAAGTCCCTGACCATGACTGATAAGATTTACTAATAAGTTTTATCAGTAGTTTCTTAAAAGGTTATAGATCACACATCGACATGACTTATCAAGTTATTGAGATTTGACGTTTTCACCCCCAGACTCGATATACGATATATCAGATAAAGAGACCGGACTGTACGGTAAGTGTTGGATATAGGCTCTACGGGAGTTTGGACAAGTTTTCTTGTTGATCTTCTATTCGTTCAATACGTGGATAGCTATTATGTCCAGCCAGTACCGCTGATGGCTTGTGGGTATTTGATGTGATCATTACCTACTGCTAGCTTATTGGCGAGTCTTTAGAGTCCAATATAGAGGTTTTCTAGCTCAAGCGAAACGAAATAGGGCACGTATTGAAATATATGTGGGAGCTTGATTAAATACGAGTATATAATACCGTATTCTAATCTAACGTTTTGGATATCAGTCGCGTTATATTTGATATAATCGGATTATTTAATTAAGTGTTGATTCAATGATTTGATATATATATATATATATATATATATATAAAAACTAATATTAAAATTTAATGATTTGATATATATATATATATTTGATATTAGCCAGGTTATATATGATATAACCGTATTATTGAATTAAGTGTTGATTTGATAATTATATATATATATATATATATTAATTTGTTTCATGGTTGATGATACATAGAATAAGGATGTGTGAGAATCATATTAGAGATATAGATGACAAGATAATGATTTATATTTGTGAATTAAAAAAATAAGAATGAGTTATGCTTCTATGGTTTCTTTGTGAAGCATTGAGAAGCCATGACTCACTCTCTTTTCTTTGTTTTATTCATAAATATTCAGGGTTTTCTTGAGCTCGTCCTTATCCTCAATGGTCCACTCTCTCATTTCCAGGTTCATTTTTTCTTCATCTCCTCACTAGCTTTTTCAAAATTGAGAAAGAGAAAAAGAAAAAGAAAAATATTTTTAGTGAGAAAAATTCATATTCCATCAGTCTACACTACTCTAGCAAATTAGTATAGATTGTTCTCTTCACCAATAGCTTGATTAGTGAAGTGTGAGCTTGAGTATGGGTTACCTCAAGATGGATCATGTTCGACGACGAAGACTACAAGAAAGCTCGTTCCATCCTTCAAATGGAGTCAAAGAAGAGTTCTAGGATTATTACTCGGAGCATTTGAAGTGAAGGACTAAATTATAAAGGTTGCAGTTTCTCTTCAGTTAATTTAGAACCTAATTTGCTAACTTTGAAACCCTAATTCTCTAGTTCGATTCTTGTTTAGTATACTTAACCATTTAGATTTTTTAAAATTGCATACTTGATACTTATAGAATCCTAGTAGAGGTGCTAAGATATACTTTCATGGTATCAGAGCTAAACTAGAGGTTTGGGAGTAGTTTAGACGAAATTAAAATGTTTGATCGACGTTTTAAACACGGAATTTGCATGTTTCTGTCCATTTTTTGAAACTTCAATTTTTTTTCAAGATTAAAAATGCTCAGAAAATCGTGCAGGTAAAATTATTTATGCTCAACAAACACAAGCACGTAACTCCACCACTTGGTCGCGGAATCGCCGTCTATACCATGTATTGGCCGTGGTTCCACCGCGCAACTGTAGAGTTAGGAGCTCGTTTTTCTTGTATTGCTTCATTTTAGCATTTTGGATTTTCTGGATATTTTTAATGAGGCTCAAGTGGTTGAGATCTGTGTGAATTGTTGTTGTTTGAAATATCGATCGAAATGTTAACATCGTTTATATTGCTTTAGATATGTGATACAATTTTTAGAATTCACATTGATTAGTTTTGCGAAAACTAGTAATCGATTTGTAAATCTCCTATTTTAGTCTCAAATGATGAATTACTATGGAGTTTGGATTTGGATCAAAACTCTGTCGTAATCTCGTATCGTACGCGAATACTTGTTGGGAGACACTAGCAGACAGGTATGCCCTTTTGCCCCGACCAAGTGACTATAGGAGAACCTCATGGCCAAGAGCATCAACTCGGTTGCTTGCGGCCATGGTGTTCTGTCCAAGTCTACTTCGTTGACGGCATCGGGGGTGCGACCATCAATTAAAGTTCCCGACGAGCTTTCGAATCATTAATCGGGAATTTTGTTGAATTTCCCAGCTTACACTTTGAAAAGGGTTTTCAATTCGAGGCTTAAATATAAGGTTTATAGGATTAGGCATGAAATTCGGAATATTTGATAATCCGGGTTTATGATGTCTACAGATGCGGATTCTAATTATTGTAATTTTCATTTCTTTTCTGCGACCGTAAGTGTAATATATGTCAGTATTCCCGATCTCTTTGCTATACGACAACGACATTAGGGATACACATATTTACTTATGTTGATGACATGTGATATTATTGTATTGCTATCGATATGTTATATTGGATCGTCGTGATTGAATAGCCGGGTTTTTTTTATGTGAGATGAGAGTTTTTCAATATTCATTCATGTAAATAATTGTATGTAATATTATTTTATTGGGATACTTCCGGGTTGAGCTTGTTATCTCCATTCGATATATATTATTTACTTTTCCGCATTAGGATAGACCCAAGGTAGAGAGCACAAGTAATCGGGTTCTAGAGTCCAGTTGGAGGCCATCTCAAGGAGTCGAGATCGGTTTCCTAACTCTAGAATTGGCGGGTTGCTTGTCTCTCTCGCAGAGGTCTAGGGTTGTGGGCTTGGCTATTCATCACGACCGTGAAATCCGTGTTTTTTGTTACTGGTTTAATCTAAAACACAGTTCTCCTAGTATATCTTATATTTCATATATCTGCTTCTGCTATTCTGTGATGTGATGTGATCATATAACTGCATGAGATGAATGCTACTTATATATATGATATATTAGTAGACACTATATATGTTTTACATCCGCGGTAGTCCTGACCCCGCTCTGCCGTAAGTTAAGTAATTTTACGGTGAAGACATATATGTCTGTTTTATTTTCGTTTCTTCTACGATATTTAAGAAACATAATTGATGGGAATTCATTAATAAGATTAGTGAAAAGAAAAGAAGGCTAAAAGATATTGTAGAATCAAATTTTTCAAAAAAATAGCTCTAGTTCTTGCTTTGCCAGGACTAGATGCAGATCATACCAGTGGGGATTGTGTAGTCCACAAGTATATCCTTTAACAGTTCCTAGTCGAGAGAGTATCGAGACAAGGCATCGATATTCCAGAGTAGACTAGTGTGTACGTTTCTTGACCCTGTATGGGGTGATGGTTGATCCAATAACCATTGGTGTTTGACATCAAAGATTGTGCACAGGTTCTCATTGGAGAATGAGTATACTGAACAAGACTCGCCGAGAAATCCTAGATGGTTCCATATCTATCGTCAAATAGCAGTTATCTGGTAACATTTATACAGATTAGTCTGTAGACCTGAGATCGTCATAGTGTATTGTGTGGTTCCCACTGTACTTTGATTTCCTCCCTACCACGGCTCAAATGAGTCATGCAAACATATGGTTTTTGGGTACTGTCCCGAGTCACAAGGAGGCAGTGAGCGATAGGAGGGGTTTCGTCACTCCCGGTACCGGGAGTTAATATTGCGCTATACTCGATTGGTTATAACAGTAAGTCCCTCACCATGGCTGATAAGATTTACTAATAAGTTTTATCAGTAGTTTCTTGAAAGGTTATAGGTCACACATCGACATGACTTATCGAGTTACTGGGATTTGACGATTTCATCCCCAGACTCGATATGTGATATATCAGATAAAGAAACCGGACTGTACGGTAAGTGTTGGATATAGGCTCTACGGGAGTTTGGAAAAGTTTGCTTGTTGATCTTCTATTCATTCAATACGTGGATAGCTATTATGTCTAGCCAGTACCACTGACGGCTTGTGGGTATTTGATGTGATCATTACCTACTGCTAGCTTATTGGCGAGTTTTTAGAGTCCAACATAGAGGTTTTCTAGCTCAAGCGAAACGAAATAGGGCACGTCTGGAAATATATATGGGAGTTTGATTAAATACGAGTATATGATACCGTATTCTAATCTAATGTTTTGGATATCAGTCGCGTTATATTTGATATAATCGGATTATTGAATTAAGTGTTGATTCAATGATTTGATATATATATATATATATATATATATATATATATATATATATTTGATATTAGCCAAGTTATATATGATATAACCGTATTATTGAATTAAGTGTTGATTTGATAATTATATATATATATATATTAATTTGTTTCATTGTTGATGATACATAGAATTAGGATGTGTGAGAAACATATTAGAGATATAGATGACAAGATAATGATTTATATTTATGAATTAAAAAAAGAAGAATGAGTTATACTTTTATGATTTCTTTGAGAAGTATTGAGAAGCCATGACTCACTCTCTTTTCTTTGTTTTATTCATAAATATTTATGGTTTTCTTGAGCTCATCCTTATCCTCAATGGTCCACTCTCTCACTTCCAAGTTCATTTTTTCTTCAACTCCTCACTAGCTTTTTCAAATTTAAGAAAAAGAAAAAGAAAAATATTTTTAGAGAGCAAAATTCATATTTTATCAATCTACACTACTCTAGCAAATTAGTATATATTGTTCTCTTCACTAATAGCTTGATTAGTGAAGTGTGAGCTTGAGTGTGGGTTACCTTAAGATGAATCATGTTCGATGACGAAGACTACAAGAAAGCTCGTTCCATCCTTCAAATGGAGTCAAAGAAGAGTTCTAGGATTATATTACTCGGAGCATTTGAAGTGAAGGACTAAATTATAAAGGTTGTAGTTTCTCTTCAGTTAATTTAGAACCTAATTTGCTAATTTTGAAACCCTAATCTCTAGTTCGATTCTTGTTTAGTATACTTAACCCTCTAGATTTTTTAAAATTGCATACTTGATGCTTATAGAATCCTAGTAAAGGTGCTAAGACATACTTTCATGGTATCAGAGCCAAACTAGAGCCTTTGGAGTAGTTTAGACGATGATGGATTACTATAGAGTTTGGATTTGGATCGAAACTCCGTCTTAATCTCGTATCGTACGCGAATACTTGCCGGGAGACACTAGTAAACATGTACGCCCTTTTGCCCCGACCAAGTGACTATAGGAGAACCTCATGGCAAAGAGCATCAACTCGGTTGCTTGCGGCCATGGTCTTCTTCCCAAGTCTACTTCGTTGACGGCATCGGGGTGCGGCCATCAATTAAAGTTCCTGACGAGCTTTCGAGTCATTAATCGGGAATCTTATTGAATTTTCCAGCTTACACATTGAATAGGGTTTTCAATTCGAGGCTTAAATATGAGGTTTATAGGATTAGGCATGAAATTCGGAATATTTGATAATCCGGGTTTATGATGTCTACAGATGCAGATTCTAATTATTGTAATTTTCATTTCTTTTTTGCGACCATAAGTGTAATATGTGTCAGTATCCCCGATCTCTTTGCTATACGACAACGACATTAGAGATACACATATTTACTTATGTTGATGACATGTGATGTTATTGTATTGCTATTGATATGTTATATTGGATCATCGTGATTGAATAACCGGGTTCTTTTTATGTGAGATGAGAGTTTTTCAATTTTCATTCATGTAAATAATTGTATGTAATATTATTTTATTGGGATACTTCCTGTAGCATTTTGAAAATTTAGAAATAAATAAAATTAATTAAATTAATAATAAAATGATAAATCACAAAGTTATTAAAAACAAATAAGTCAATTTCATAAGATGTATATAAAACAAATTAAATTAAAATTTTAATATGCAATATAAATAAGTTATAAGGGTTTTAAGGTGAATTTTAGCTTCATTTTAATAAAATGAGTGTTTTATAATAAACTAAGTTGTGAGGGGTTTTTAGGTAAATTTTAGGATTTTTGTGCAAATGGAAAATTGTTAAGGGTGTAAATGAAAAGGGGATAGAAAACATTTAGCTCAGAATTTTATTGTAAATTAAAACAAAATAAGAAGATAAGGCATGGACACCTCTTCCTTGCATGCTCACACACACCCACCAGCTCCTCCTTGCAAGAAATCACTATCTCTAGCTTGATGGCATCTCCTCCTTCACCTTATCCCTTTCTTTTGTCATATATAAACCTTGTTCAGATCTATTGGTTAATTAAAATTCTGAAAATTTAAATAAAGGAAAATAAAAACAAAACAAAACATTGAAGAATAAGAGAAAGAAGAAGAAGGAAGGTAGGTTCTAGGTTTTCTCATCATCAAGGTAGGACAAGGGGTTTAGCATCTTGGAGTGGTTATTCCAACAAATTATTGTGGGTAATTTTCTTAATCACAGTAGGAGTTTAAGTTCTGTAGCTAGTTTAGTTTGAATTGAAAAGGGTTCTATAATTTCGTATTTTAGTCCAAACTAGGCTCTGTTTGAATCTGTTATTGTTTGGAAGAAAATTAACCCAGCTAAACAATACCTAATTGATGTATGTAACACCTAGAGCAAAGCATAGGATCACGAACCAGAGGTCTCGGAATTGGGCTGGCGACCAAAAGGAAAAATCCGGCGTCGCCGGTTTTGTAGGATGCTAGGTGGTTTTGGATGATTGGGTGTATTTCAGTGTATAATTTTGGCCATTTTGGTGTTATTTAAATAAGTTAGTTTCACTGCAGATAGAATCTGGAAGTTAATATCGGAAAAGATGTCTAAGAAACCAAAATACGACACGGTTAAAACGCATCGCGATTTAAATTCTGTGGCGATGCAGGTTAGGGTTAAAATCCAGTATGATTAAATGTTTAATAGCTAGAAATAGTCATTTACAATATAACTAGTACGTGGGAACGGATGTTTTTAAATTCCGTCATGTCGGTGTAGCCGTTTCCTTATATAAGTTAAAATTATGATGTTAGAGTCAAATACGGGATTTTCGGAGGCAGCGAGGAAAGGGAAATGATTGGCAATTCCTGAGTAGATACGACGTTTTCCGGTGAGTAGACTAAACATCTACCGGAGAATTTTGTAAAGATGGCGTGTTACGCCCGTAGTTTTATTTAACTTAATGCTTTAATTCGTTATGCTAAATTGACAATATGCATTCACCATTCACATATATTTTGCTTAGTTGCTAGTACACTGCACAAGTATCGACGAGTTATGCCACGTGCATATCTTACATGTTACACACACCTCTTCGATATTACCATGTCATTTTTACACTTAGTAAATTTCTTGCTAAAAATGATTCATATCATATTTTAAACACCCATAACAGTAGTAAGTTGCATCATTAACATCATGTTGAGTATTTGAGTATTTCATGTTGAGATAAGAGGTAAATGTATTAGTGAGGATTTATGGTTTTGCGTTTTGAATACTATTACATAAATCCAGTGATTTTCATGATTGATGTGTCATGTCCACCATGAGATGTTTTATGATTTGACTTTATTTCGGACCGAGTGGGGGAGATATACGATCGCGGATTTTACGTTATTCATACTGAGTGGGAGAGATATACAGTTGGATACATGGTGGACCCGGTCGAGACCGAAGGGCAGGATAGCCGCATTTGAGGCGGGGAAGCCTAGTGAGCTTACTCGATACCGGAGATAGTGGTAAAAATACGGTGTATATCTAGATAATAACGACCGGTATTGTTTATTTCAGGATCATTTGAGTAGTGAAGCATGTGAGAAATGGAAGTTTTGTGTCGATGATGGACATGGGGAAATGAACTTTTTGGAAATAAATGATGAGATTTCAGTTTTGATTATGAGATTGTAGTATAGATTCATGATTTCCACAGATAATTAGACAGTATACTTGTTCACATTTCAGTTAGTATGATCGTCATATTTACATTATTAACTGTTATATGTTAGTTATATTCACTGAGTTGGCAACTCACCCCCGTTGTACCACAGTTCCTTGCAGGGTTAGAGTGGACGGTTAGCAGCGGTGCAGATCTACTCTTTCCGCTTTTATCGCATCTTTTGTTAGGTGGGTTACATATGTAGTAACCTTCTCTTTTGGGTATTGTATTTTGTATCTAGAATTTCTCCATCAGACCTGTATATGACTTAGAGTGAGAGATGGTTATATGTATATTATTGGACAGTTGAGATCGTTTAGTTCGATAAATTGTTATTTCTTTTCTTTATGACTGGGATTCGTATTGATGCCCTATATACTGAGATTTTATTTTCTGCTGTTGATATTGTTGATCCCAATTGGGGATGCAACTAAACTTAACACCTTATACTTGTTTAATATTTTAACTTCATAAATTGTGATTTTTACTAAAAACTAAAATTTCTATATAAAGAATTCCGCAAAAAGGATTTTGATCTTGGTTTTCGGCTTACTTGAACTGTGTGCATATCTTTAGATATTAAACAATATAAGTGCCGGTCACATCCAAACTTTGGGTCGTGATAAAGTTGGTATCAGAGCTTAGGAGTAACCTTACGGAATCGAGTAGAGAATTTAAAATAGATTGACGTGAGTCCGTGAGTTAGGATGACCTTTGGTTTGATGGAGTAGGTGAATTAGGATGAGTGCAGTACCGTACGTATGTTCCGCGGTATATTTACGTTACCATACTCAGCCTAACTAAGCTTAGGATGGATGTCTTGATCTATTCTTCTGTTGATTCTCCGTTATTGATTGTTCCTATTCATAAGCCTTATTAACTCTCGTTTCTTGTTCCAGTTGCTATGGGTACGCGGGCTAGGCGAGCCGCAGCCAGAGATGCAGCTAGGACGAATCCGCCTGTGACGGCGACTGGTACACCGGACGTTCCAGCGGTGCATGGGCATGTTGATCCTCCTCCTCCAGATCGCATGACTAGGATTGAGGAGGGCATGTTGGGATTACAGTGAGTGGTAGGACAGTTAGCTGAGGCCGCTCGAGTACTGAGACAGGATCTGGCACCGACAGTAGCAGAGTCCGAGGTACAACCTACACAGATGGTAGCACGTGTAGATACGAGAGTAATGGAGGTATCGCATGCGGAGTTTATGAGATTGAGAGCTCTGGTATTTACAGGGACCGATGTAGCGGAAGATTCTCAATCCTTTCTTGATAGGATGGCGAGAATTGGCAGATCATTGCGATGTTATGATGTGAGGTCAGTTAAGCTGACTAGCTTTCGTTTGGAGGGACTTGCACAGGAGTGGTGTGAGTCGATAGAGAGAGGATGAGCTATGGGTTGTCCTCAGATGTCGTGGACTGAGTTTTCCGAGGTCTTTCTTGCCAGATTTCTTTCACAAAGTGTGAGGGGCGCTAGAGCTAGCTATTTTGAAGCATTGCGGAAATCGGCAAGTATGTCGGTGGCAGATTATGGTTTACGATTCACCCAGCTGTCGCTCTATGCCCCATACTTAGTACCTACGGAGCAGCTTCGGGTGAAGAGGTTCCTAAGGAGTTTGGACACGCAGTTGTATCTGGTTATAAGCTCCTAGCATTTTGATACGTATGCGCAGGCCATGGATGAAGCGATACGAGTGGAGGAGCATTTGAGCGAGGCAGTGGTTATTCCAGAGCCAAAGAGGAGTAGATCGATCGGGCCAATGACTAGACAGTTTGGCAGAGGTAGAGGCAGATATACTCCAGACCACAGTTTCGGATGAGGTTGGACCCAGGGCCAGATGTTCAGTTCTTATCCCGATGATCAGAGGCCCCCATCTAGATGTTTTAGTTGTGGGCTTCCCGGACACTTTGTGCGGGATTGTAGATCCCAGGTAGGGACCGTTGCTCTACAGGCTGCTTTACCCCTTCCACCTTCTATGCCGATGGCTTTACTTCCTCCTCCAGTTGGCGCTACACGCCAGGCAGTTGCACCATGAGGCCGAGGGTTTACGGAACGTTCTCAGAGAGGTCGAGGAGATAGAGGTAGAGGACGACAGGATGCGGGCAGGGGCCAGACACGGGTATTTGCGCTGACTCCACAGGATGCCCAGGTATCAAATGCGGTCATGACAGGTACTCTTAGAGTATGTTCGTTAGAGGCACATGTTTTATTTGATCCCGGTTCTACACATTCTTATGTATTTTCACGATTTGCACTTTTTGGGGGGAAAGATTCGTCGTTGTTAGAGTTACCATTAGTAGTGATTACCCCGGTGGGAGATTCTTTTATAGCTCGGCACGTATTCAGGTCATGTTCTATGCGTATTGGTGATAAAGATTCGCTAGTTGATCTGATTCTCCTGGGTATGTTAGATTTTGATATACTACTTGGTATGGATTGGTTAGCCGCTTGTCATACCTATGTAGATTGTCGGGGGAAGGCGGTTAGATTTTGTTTTCCAGGTGAACCAGTTTTTTTTGTGCAGGGGGACTGTAATATTACTCCTGCCAACATGATTTCTGCTTTTTGTGCGGGACGACTCTTGAAGAAGGGTTGCCATGGGCTCTTGGCATTTGTTCAGGACTTAGGAGTCGCTGAGATTCCATTGGACCAGGTTCCGATCGCACGAGAATTTCCTGAGGTGTTTTCTGCTGAGTTACCAGGATTGCCACCCGATCGTGACATTGAATTTTGCATCAACTTGATTCCGGGTGCGAGGCCTATTTCTATACCACCCTATCGAATGACACCGACGGAGTTGAAGGAACTCAAAAGCCAGTTGCAAGAGTTGTTAGATAGAGGGCTTGGTCATCCCAGTGTATCACCGTGGGGAGTTCCCGTCTTATTTGTAAGGAAGAAGGACGGTAGTATGAGACTGTGCATCGACTACCGACAGCTGAATCGCGTCACTGTGTGAAACAGATATCCACTACCACGTATAGCTGACTTATTTGATCAGTTGCAGGGAGCTGGTTACTTTTCGAAGATTGATTTGTGGTCAGGGTATCACCAGTTGAGGGTTCGGAAATGCGATATTCCGAAGACTGCATTTCGCACAAGATATGGGCACTATGAATTTCTGATGATGTCGTTCGGACTCACCAACGCTCCAGCAGCTTTTATGGATATGATGAACTGTATCTTTAGACCCTTCATTGATCAATTTATTATAGTGTTCATAGATGACATTCTTGTTTATTCTCGGAGTCGGACGGAGCACGAGCAGTATTTGCGTATTACGTTGCAGACCTTGAAGGAGTATCAGCTGTTTGCAAAATTCTCCAAATGTGCGTTTTGGCTGGATAGTATGGAATTCTTGGGACACATAGTTACTAGAGCTGGGATATGTGTGGACCCGAAGAAGATTGAAGTGGTACAACACTGGAACAAACCTATGTCAGTTACAGAGGTTCGGAGTTTCTTAGGTCTAGCAGGATATTACCGACGCTTCGTGCAGGATTTTTCACGGATCGCTGCACCTTTGACCGGATTGAATAGGAAGGAGGTTCCATTTCAGTGGAAAAATGCATGTGAGCTGAGTTTCCAGCAACTGAAGATATGCTTGACGACTGCACCAGTCTTATCTTTACCTTACGGGTCAGGTGGTTTCGTTGTGTATTGTGATGCATCTCGAGTGGGGTTAGGCTGTGTGTTGATGCAGCACGGCAGGGTTGTAGCTTATGCTTCTCGACAGTTGAAGAGGCACGAACAAAACTACCCCACTCATGATCTAGAGATGGCTGCTTGGTATTCGCATTGAAGATTTGGAGACATTACTTGTATGGAGAGTCGTGCCAAATCTTCACAGATCATAAGAGCTTAAAGTATATTTTTCAGCAGAGGGATCTGAACCTAAGGCAGCGTAGATGGATGAAACTGGTGAAAGATTACGATTGTGAGATCTTGTATCATCCAGGCAAGGCAAATGTTGTAGCATATTCTTTGAGTCGGAGACCTGGAGGTAGCTTATCTCATTTGCGCATCTTGCAGAGACAGTCTTCTACAAACTGGCAGATTTTATGTGATAGTCGTATACAGTTTGAGTTCACCCCGACAGGAGGGCAGCTAGCACATGTTCGCACTCGACCTCAGTTATTGGATCGTATTCGAGAGACACAGCCTGCAGATACTCGTATGATGGAGATTATGGATCAGGTTAGGCAGGACAGGGAGACGGAGTTTGTGATTGTTGATCATGGAGTATTACGTTTCAGGAATCGTCTTTGTGTACCAGATTCTAACGGATTGAGTCGTGAGATTTTAGAGGAGGCCCATAGATCAGCATACAGTATTCATCCTGGTTCCACCAAGATGTATCATGATCTGAAGGATATGTATTGGTGGGAAGGAATGAAGAGGGATGTTGCGGAATATGTTTCGAGATGCTTGACTTGTCAGCAAGTCATGGCAGAACACCAGAGGCCAGCCGGAGAATTGCAGCCCTTATCCATTCCAGAGTGGAAATGGAAACAGATTTCCATGGATTTCGTGGTGGGTCTACCCAGGATTAGCAGAGGGTATGATTCCATTTGGGTTATTGTAGATAGATTGACAAAGGCAGCTAATTTTCTTCCAGTGAAGACGACGTATGGTTTTGCACAGTATGCTCAGATTTATATCGATGAGATTGTACGTTTGCATAGAGTTCTGACGTGCATAGTTTCAGATAGGGGTACCCAATTTATTAGTAGGCTATAGCAAAAACTTCAAGAATCTCTGGGTACACGGTTGAGTTTTAGTACAGCTTTTCACCTACAGACAGATGGTCAGTTAGAGCGGACCGTTCAGACACTAGAGGATATGCTTCGGGCTTGTAGCCTTGATTTCGGTGGTAGTTGGGATCGTCACTTATCTTTGATAGAATTCTCGTACAACAACAGTTTTCAGGAGACGATCCAGATGGCACCCTTTGAAGCTTTGTATGGGAGGAAATGTCGATCACCCGTTTGCTGGACGGAACTGAGCGAGAGTTGCATCTTGGGACCGCAGATAGTATAGGAGACTACAGAGAAGATTCAATTGATACGGGATAGAATGAAGGAGGCCCAGTGCAGACAGAAATCGTATGCAGATCGACGACGTCGTAGACTCGAATTTCAGGTGGGGGATCCTATGTTCCTTCGTGTATCTCCGATGAAAGGTGTGACGCGTTTCGGGATAAAGGGAAAGCTCAGCCCCAGATATGTCGGACCTTATGAGATTCTGGAGAGAGTGGGTGCTGTAGCTTATCGTTTAGCACTTCCACCAAGTTTTCCCGACGTGCATCAGGTGTTCCAGGTTTCGATGCTTCGCAAGTATCTTCACGATCCTTCTCACGCGATCCAGCATCAGACCTTACAGCTTGAGCCGGATTTATCCTACACAGTGCAGCCAGTCGCTATTCTTAACAGGCAGGCAAAGAAACTACGATCGAGGGTATTTCCATCTGTAAATGTTCTTTGGCATGGAAAGAATCGTGAGGAGATTATTTAGGAGACCGATGATGCGATGCGGAAGAAATTTCCACATCTTTCTGAATGTATGTCTAGTTAAATTTTTTTAAATTCAGGGACCGAATTTTCTTAAGGGGAGAATATTGTTGCATTTTGAAAATTTAGAAATAAATAAAATTAATTAAATTAATAATAAAATGATAAATCACAAAGTTATTAAAAACAAATAAGTCAATTTCATAAGATGTATATAAAACAAATTAAATTAAAATTTTAGTATGCAACATAAATAAGTTATAAGGGTTTTAAGGTGAATTTTAGTTTCATTTTAATAAAATGAGTGTTTTATAATAAACTAAGTTGTGAGGGGGTTTTAGGTAAAGTTTAGGATTTTTGTGCAAATGGAAAATTGTTAGGGTGTAAATGAAAAAGGGATAGAAAACATTTAGCTCAGAATTTTATTGCAAATTAAAACAAAATAAGAAGATAAGGCATGAACACATCTTCCTTGCATGCACATACACCCACCAGCTCCTCCTTGCATGAAATCACCATCTCTACCTTGATGGCACCTCCTCCTTTACTTTATCCCTTTCTTTTGTCATATATAAAACTTGTTCAGATCTATTGGTTAATTAAAATTCTGAAAATTTAAAGAAAGGAAAAGAAAAACAAAACAAAACAAAACATTGAAGAACAAGAGAAAGAAGAAAAAGGAAGCTAGATTCTAGGTTTTCTCATCATCAAGCTAGGACAAGGGGTTTAGCATTTTGGAGGGGTTATTCCAACAAATTATTGTGGGTAATTTTCTTAATCACAGTAGGAGTTTAAGTTCTGTAGCTAGTTTAATTTGAATTGAAAAGGGTTCTATAATTTCGTATTTTAGTCCAAACTAGGCTCTGTTTGAATTTGCGATTGTTTGGAAGAAAATTAACCTAACTAAACAATACCTAATTGATGTATGTAACACCTAGAGCAAACCATAGGATCACGAACCAGAGGGCTCGGAATTGGGCCGGCGACCAAAAGGAAAAATCCGGCGTCGCCGGTTTTGTAGGATGCTGATGGTTTTGGATGGTTGGGTGTATTTCAGTCTATAATTTTGGTCATTTTGGTGTTATTTAAACAATTTAGTTTCATTGTAGATAGAATATGGAAGTTAATATTGGAAAAGATGTCTAAGAAACCAAAATACGACACAGTTAAAACGCATCGCGATTTAAATTCTATAGCGATGCAGGTTAGGGTTAAAATCTAGTAAGGTTAAATGTTTAATAACTCGAAATAGTCGTTTACAATATAAGTAGTACGTGTGAACGGGTGTTTTTAAATTTCGTCATGTCGGTGTAGCCGTTTCCTTATATAAGTTAAAATTGTGATGTTAGATTCGAATACGGGAGATACGACGTTTTCCGGTGAGTAGACTAAACATCTACCGGGGAATTTTGTAAAGATGACGTGTTACGACCGTAGTTTTATTTAACTTAATGCTTTAATTCGTTATGCTAAATTGACAATATGCATTCACCATTCATATATATTTTGCTTAGTTGCTAATACACTGCATAAGTATCGACGAGTTATGCCACGTGCATATCTTACATGTTACACACACGTCGTCGATATTACCATGTCACTTTTACACTTAGTAGATTTCTTACTAAAAATGATTCATATCATATTTTAAAAACCCATAACAGTAGTAAGTTGCATCATTAATATCATGTTGAGTATTTGAGTATTTCATGTTGAGATAAGAGGTAAATGTATTAGTGAGGATTTATGGTTTTGAGTTTTGAATACTATTATATAAATCCAGTGATTTTCATGATTGATGTGTCATTTCCACCATGAGATGCTTTATGATTTGGCTTTATTCCGGACTGAGTGGGGGTGATATACGGTCGCGGATTTTACGTTATCCATACTAAGTGGGGGAGATATACAGTTGGATACATGGTGGACCCGGTCGAGACCGAGGGGTAGGATAGCCGCATTTGAGGCAGGGGAGCCTAGCGAGGTTACTCGATACCGGAGATAGTGGTAAAAATACGGCGTATATCTAGATGATAACGACCGGTATTATTGATTTCAGGATTATTCGAGTAGTGATGCCTATGAGAAATGGAAGTTTTGTGTCGATGATGGACACAGAGAAATGAACTTTTTGGAAATAAATGATGAGATTTCAGTTTTGATTATGAGATTGTAGTATAGATTCATAATTTCCACAGATAATCACACAGTATACTTGTTCACATCTCAGTTAGTATGATCGTCATATTTACATTATTAACCGTTATATATTAGTTATATTCACTGAGTTGGCAACTCACCCCCGTTGTGCCACGGTTCATTGCAGAGGTAGAGTGGACGGTTAGCAGCGGTGCAGATCTACTCTTTCCGCTTATATCGCATCTTTTGCTAGGTGGGTTACATATGTAGTAACCTTCTCTTTTGAGTATTGTATTTTGTATCTAGAAGTTCTCCATCAGACCTGTATATGACTTAGAGTGAGAGATGGTTATATGTATATTATTGGACAGTTGAGATCGTTTAGTTCGATAAATTGTTATTTCTTTTCTTTATGTCTGGGATTCGTACTGATGTTCTATATACTGAGATTTTATTTTCCGTTGTTGATATTGTTGATCCCAGTTGGGGATGCAACTAAATTTAACATCTTATACTTTTTTAATATTTTAACTTCATAAATTGTGATTTTTACTAAAAACTAAAATTTCTATATAAAGAATTCTGCAAAAAGAATTTTGATCTTGGTTTTCGGCTTATTTGGACTGTGTGCATATCTTTAGATATTATACAATCTAAGTGCCGGTCACATCCAAACTTTGGGTAGTGACACTTCCGGGCTGAGGTTGTTGTCTACATTCGATATATATTATTTACTTTTCCATATTAGGATAGACCCAAGGTAGAGAGCACAAGTAATCGGGTTCTAGAGTCCAGTGGGAGGCCATCTCAAGGAGTCGAGATCGGGTCCTTTTAGCCGCTCTTTTGGTGACCAAAGGGATCTTGAAGAATCGCTCACCCTTCGCCTCCTCTAACAGCTCGGTCTAAGAGATGTTGAGTGGAGTATACTCCTGGAACTTCGGGGGGATATGGCTTTGGCCGATCGACCTTCTTCTTCTCTTTTCTTCCCCTCTTCTTTTGGTCGGCCTGGTCGTTCCGGGGTAGGTTTGAGTTTACCTCAGACTCGATTTGGATTTCTCGCTCGGTCCAAGCTTTTACATCGGCCATGGTCTTAGGTTGCGCTAATGCAAAGGAGCGGAGCCACTCTTTATGCCTAAGACCCGACCTCAAATTGGTGATGAAGGTTTCGTCCCGGTGCTCTGGAACTTCAAGAAGAGCGCTATAGAAGCGAGTGATTATCCTTTAAAGGATTCCTTTTCCCCACTCTTTATAGTGAATAGGTAATCGGCATTCCGCTTCTGTCGTCTGTTCCCGACGATATGTCCGAGGAACTGGGCGGTCAACTCATCAAAGGTAGAGATAGAGCATGGAGTGAGTCCTTGGAACCAGTCTCGTCCAGCCCGGATGAGAGTGGCGGGAAATGCTCGGCATTGGGCAGCGTCGGAGTTATCTTGGAAGCTCATACCCGCCGTGAATGCGTCCAAATGGTCCTTCGGGTTGGACTTCCCGTCGAAGAGGGCCACATTAGGAGGTATGTTTCTGGTCGAGACGTGTACGGCGAGCAACTCTTCGGTGAAGGGCTTTGTAAGCAAGTCGACGACATATCTGGCCCCCTCGCTCGACGGGTGACCCTCCCGATGTATATCCTCGATTTTCTTTTCGTGGACGTCGAGACGATTGTGGTACCCCGAGCATTCGGTGTAGTCAGAGTAGTGTCCATTCCCGCTTGTAGCCTGCGCCCGACTATGATCTGGTTCCGTTCTATCAAATTCCTTAGGTCCTTCGATGAGGTCCTTCTTGAGTCCTCGCGGCGAGTACCGTTCGTGCGATCCCGTCGAGGGAAGGGGTATTGGTCATGACTGGGTTCAAGCGAGCTGACCGATACCTCCTCGGGAGGGAAGGGAACGTGACGGGCCTCAGGGCGATAGGTTGTTTTCGTGAGACCGGGGCATAGGGCCATGTGGCGCCCAGCGGGTCATAGAATCGGTCGCCGCGGGGGACCTGTGGTTGCCGGAGTGAGCAAGACGTTGTTCAGTGGTGCCAGCGTGGGCAGCGTCATCTCCCCTTCTGTGGAGGTCGTGATCTCCGGGCGGGGGAACGGTGACCTGGCGGGCTGGGCCCACTGTTTGGACGTGGACAAGAGCATCCACTATAAACGCGAGCCTATCGATCCTTGCCGAGAGGGCATGGATGGCATTCGGTGGGGGAGTAGATCCATCCGCGCCTCCATTGTGGGGAGGGCGACGGCTTATGCTGGGATCGTCACGGTCTTCGCTCATCATGTAGTCGAGAGCGGAAGATCAACTTTTGATGGGTGGAAAATTTTACGGTTTCCACAGACGGCGCCAACTGATGGGGGTTTGGATCTCCTTCAGTTGTTATCCTCCGTCGATTTGTCACGAGCATTGGTGAACGGCTGAGATTGGTGTTGAGAGTTGTCTCCTTGAGCGTGTAGATCACAGTGGGCTTGTTTTGAGGTGAATCCGAGCTATCTGCAAAAGAAGTCCCGGGATGGTTGTATCACCGTGGACCCTCCGACGATCAAGTTAGCCGAGAAATTTGAACAGAGTAGCGGCTTATTAGAATAAAATTCATTACCTGAGTCGTCTGAGAGAGGGGTTTTTATAGTGGTCGCATGGTGCGAGCTGGCGCGAGATTTTCGTCTTCGGTTACGCCCCTGACGTTACGCCTGTGTGAATGATGGGATCCTCCCATTAATGATGAGATACGCTCGTTAATGGAGGGATGTGACGGCGTGGAACGCGGGATGTTGGGTGGCGGATATCTCGCTTCTTGCGAGATACACGAAGCCGTGGCGGAGGCGCTTGGGCTCTGCGTCCTTGGTTGCTCGGTAGACCCGGGGAGGTTTAGCTCGGCGGGAGGCTCGGAGGCAAGCCGGAGGCTGAGAAAGCTCGGTTCTGTGATAGCTCGGAGACGAGCAAGGATGGCTGAGGAAGCTCAGCATGTAGGAGGGCTCGAAGGAGAGCCAATGGTTATTTGTATGGCGAGCATAGGAGTGTTCCGGGAACCATCGAAGGTCGGGTCATGCCTCAGGACGATAGCCCAGGGGACGCCTCCAATGTGTGGTGCTTGCCCTATTTCCGTGAGCTCTAGGACACGTCATCTACCACGTGTCATGATCTGGGGAGTTTCCACTTATGAGCATCATCAAAGATAAAACCCTCTCTCAAATTGAACCATGCAATTTATGGCAAGCAATTCTCTCCTTTGTCAGCCACGCACATTTTTCATTTTGTTAAAAGTCTCAAGATATCATAGAGATTTCTTGGCTTTTAGACTTCTTTGCATGCACATTTATTTGGTGAAATCAAAAAGAAACATGGGCTGCTTTTGATGGTTGTTCCAACTTCTTTTTCTTCAACAGTTGCACCTTGTCTGTTTTTCTTATTTTGAAGCATGCTATAGATTCTCTTTTTGGATTTCTTTTGTTTCCGAACTACATTTGTTTCCTGCCATTTTTGTTTCTTTCTTCAAGTTCAGTGCATATTGAACACTTTCACCTTAGAGCATTTTAAGAGTAAAACAAAAAGGGTGAACATTTTCACTGTCACAAACCCCTTGCCCAAAGAATCTCCTCAAAAATCATGTTTTATGTCATAAAAAAAATCCGGCCGGTCTAGATATGTCTGTTAACTGCATACATATTGCAGTAATCTGCAGACATTTTAGGAGAAACTGCATATTACAGGAAACGATATAGATATTGCATGCAGGGGGTTTTTTGAGAGTGGAAAACTTTTCAAGAGGGTTTTAGACGAGATTCTATAGGCCAGAGGTTTTTTTGACAACGAAAAACTTTGCCGGGTTTTTTTTTTTTTGACAATTTACCTAAATAAAAGACTTTGTAAGTATAGAAAAGGCAATTTTTAGAAATGGAAGTGGATAATTTATCCTGCAGGTGTAACCAAGTTAGCTATTATGTAAAATAGCCAACCATTTCATCCTTTCGGATAATCGACACTGTCCATCATAATCTTTACGTAATGGAACTGATGATGCTCGATATCGTCATTTCCTGGATCGTGACACGTGGCAGATGACGTGTCCCGAAACTATCAAGAAACTACCAGGAACTGTATGTCGGTAGAATACCCCGGGTCTGCGGCCCGTGGACATGGCCGACCTTCTGCTACCGACCACACCACACCTGTGCCCACCTTACAAACAACCGCTGGCTCCCCTCCGAGCACCCTGTACAACTGGCCTCCTCGGCTCTCTCAGCTCGTCTCCGGGCTTTAGCAGAACCAGAATACCTCGGCCTCCCGCTTGTCCCCGAGCTTCCCGCCGAGCTCATCCTCCTCGGTGTCATCCTAACCGACCAGCGGCATTGATCACAGGCTCCTATGCCAAGGCTCCGCGAATCTCGCCATACGCGAGATATCTGCCGCCCACGATCCCATGTTCCACACCATCACGATCCCCCATTAACGAGCCTGTCTCTCCATTAATGCGGGATCCCGCTTATCACGCGGGCGTGACGTCGGGAGCGTAACGGCCGGCGTGATTCTCGCGCCTACCCTCCCATCGATGCTGCTATATAAATCCCTCTCTCAGACGGTCAAGGTAAGTCATTTTCTTCTCACTAGGCCATTACTCTGCTAAAATATCTGGTCTAACTTGATCGTCGGAGGGTCCTCGGTGGCACAACCATGCCGGGACTTTCTTGCAGGTAGCTCGACCACAACAATCTCAAACCCATTGAGATCCATACACTTCAGGAGGAAACCTCCAACTCAATCCCAGCCGTCCATCATCGCTCGCAGCAGATCTACGGAAGGTAACATCTGAAAGAGATCCAGACCTCCATCAGTTGGCGCCGTCTGTGGGAAACGCTTGATTCCAGTGAACACATTTCGTCTTCTGATCTCAACTCAATGGCGAATGATCACTGCGACGATTCAAGCACTAATCGCCGCCTCCCTCACAACAGAGGCGCAGACGAATCTCCTCCCCCGAACGCCGTCAACGCCCTAGCCGTCCGGATAGATCGACCCGCGTCCGTCGTGGATGCGCTGGTCCGTGTCCAAACGGCAGGGCAGGCTCCCCAGGTCGCCGCTCGCCCACCTCGGGACCGGGACCCATACAGGGGAGAGAAGACTCTGCTCGTGTCGGCACGGCCGACCACCGCCTCACCGCTTCCCACGGCCGCATATCTCCCGGGCCAACATATTCTATGACCCGCTGGGCGCCCCACAGCTCCACACCGAGCTCCGTCGCCAGAGCGCCTCGCCCCGAGCCCCTTCGCACCCTCGTCCCTCCCAAGGAGATGTCGGTCAGCTCGTTTGCTCACAGGCATGACCTACACCCACTCCCTCGACGGGGTCCCGCGGACGGGACTCGTCACGGTAGCTTGAAGACTACCTCACCAGGGGACCTAAGGAACCTCATCGAGAGGAACCGGTGCCTATAAAAAATCATGGCCACGTCGGCGGGGGGTACGTCGAGTACCTGCGGGACCAAACACCCAACACCGGCCGTGGAGGCCAGCAGCCATCCGAGGAAGAAGGCCAAGGAGACCAGGCCGATCATTTTTGACGACAGGGACCTCCACGGCATATCCCTGCCCCACAACGACCCTCTGGTGATTATGGCCACGCCCCCGGCTCTCTTTTGGGATAGGGCACTGAGGGCAGCAAGAATCCTGGATCGGTCCATTTGTTTTGCCAAAGGGGGAAACAAGCTCAACTTAGAAGAGGAAGAAGTGGAAGAGGAAGCTGTTGGTGTCGAAAATTGCATCCCAGTTGACCAAGTCAAAGTCAACCCCAAGCCAAGTGGGCCCAAGCCCAGGTCAAGTGGGCCCATGCTCAAGTCGAGCCCGAACATGAAGCGGCCGGCCTCCCTCCATGCAAAAAAAAAATCATGTAATAAATAATTTTGATGCATGAATGTAAGTAAAATGGGCATAAAATCAAATTTTTGTAAAGCCCATGGTTTATGTGCAAATGAAATACACATAAGCATGAGATGGGCAAAATACCATTTTGTAAAGCCCAAGGGGCTACATGTAAATGTGTAAGCCTATAAGAGGCAACATGTTGATGAATAAAAAAAGATAATTTTCATTCTCCCCAAAAATTAGGGTTCATGTGCCTCTTTCTCCTTTCTCAAGGTTCTAAACCTTTTTCTTTCTTTTGAATTAAATCAAGAGTTTTACTCTTCTTTTTCCAAAACTAAATAGTTTTTCACCACAAAACCCACAAAGTTGAACACAGATCTCCCATCAGATCTCAAAAATAAAAGATTTTTAAAATCTCATATTTCTTGTTCTTCAAAATCCAGCCGACAGAAAAGGAGGAAGGAAATCCATCTCTAAAAATCCTACTTTGGGGAAGATCCAGGGATCAAGGAAGAAGCCCCTTCATCAGCTCCAAAAATATCTTAGGAGTTCAACTCCATAAGTCAAATAGGGAGGACAGCTCCCAGTGTAGGGACCAAGTCCCTTTTGCTGCTAACCCCTAGCGCCTGTGTGCTAGGCACGTGGAGCACTGGCGCCCGGCGCCCGCGTGCCAGGCATGTGGTACGCTGGAGCTCTGGCGCACAGCGCCCGCGTGTCAGGCACGTGGGGCGCTGGAGCTCTGGCGCACAGCGCCCGCGTGTTAGGCACGTGGGGCGCTGGCCCACGCATCCTTTGGATGCCCTTTCCTTTTTTTTTTATATATACACACACGTACACACATACTCCACGACACTGTCTCTGTTAGAAAAAATTTTCTAGCGGGACCCCCGTAAAAACTCTGCCAGGCCTCTGATATATCCAAAACCCCTTCAAAACACAACACTGCACATTGAGTTCGCATTACCAGTTTAACCCGTTAATCGGAGGTTCCTTCACTCCAAAGGCGAGGGGTAATTAACGGCAGCTTAATCCGCATCTGCCGGAGATTCAGATCCCCACAATTAATAAACCCCAGTCTACCCTAGGCAGGGGAATCTGTAATGCGCCTGACAAGCGCGCACGTATTCCCATCTGAATGGGATGACGAAAAACACTCTATAGATTCTGGCAAGCCCGGTGGGACCAATCTCTCCTCCCATATTTCGGGTTAAAAGTTCATACGAACTCAATCAATATACATATCTATATTTATACTAAAATAATGCTCTTTCATGCAGTTTTCCAAGCAATCAATTTTCAACAATGTCTCCAAAGATGAACTCAGCTCCCATATCCTACACAATGAAGATGGACTACAGGAGGTCCTCCCGGCCAGCCTTGGGCGACAGTGGGAAGAGCCGCTGCTACAGTTCGGCTTTATTCTGTTTGTGCCAACTAACGCCATTCCTGCACCTCAAGCTCTGGTAACTGACAAACCGGTCTCAAAAGGGAAGAGGCCAAATGTGGTGGTCTTTAGGACGCCCCAACCCAAACGCAAATCCATTTCCGAACATCTCTCCGTCGCTCCAGCTGGGGGCAAGGCCATTAACGTCAACGAAGTAATGGGGCATCTCGCGCAAGCTCCAACGGTACCCTCGACAACTGCTCGATCGGGTGTCTTCTCTAAGCTCCCCGCAAATGATAAAGAGACAGCTGGATATGTGGTCCACACTGTCTACATGGTGGGCACGCGCAGCTAAAGCAAGGAAAGGGCCATTACATCTCAAATTCAATCTGGTATGAATATGGTTGCCACATTCCAAGAACAGTCTCCTCTGGAAGGTAATGAAGACCCTTCCAGTGAAGCTGATAAGCAGGGAAAGCCCTCAGTTCATGAGGAGTCTGGCTCGGAAAGCGAAGATGAACCAACTTTCCATCCTAAGACCGCAGAGAAGTAACTTCTCTAGGAGCTCCGAAAGCAGCTTAGAAGTAGAGACAAGGAGATGGCCAAGCTCTACTAAAAAATTGACGACTTGATAAACGTCGTCTTACGGCTCACAGATCAAGTTGCCTTTCAGCCGCCCAATTAAGCACATGGTTCTACTCATGAACCGGGAAACGGTGTCCCGAGACAGCTGACGCCTATTCCATCAAATCCATAGGAGGGCGGACCGCACGAAATTCAGTCGCATCCTATCTCGGGAAATGTCTTGGCTACCGATGACAGCAACCCGCTAACTCAAGATCAAATCAAGGATTTGGTTGCCAACAAAGTCAAAACATTGGTAGCCGAAGCCGGAGAGCAAAAAGAGGTCAGTAGCAGCGGGAGACCATACCCTGCTCGGTACGATCTTGTGGAGTTTCCTACTGGCTATGTCGTCCCCAAATTTGAAAGGTTCGATGTGACGGGAAATGCAAACCGGCACATTGCCCAATTTAAAGCATCATGTGCGAACACTGGGGGTAATGATGCGCTCCTTCTCTGCCAGTTTGTCAATAGTTTGATCGATGTTGCTTTCTTTTGGTATGCAAGTATACCGGATGACTCGATCACGACGTTCGCTCAAATAGAATCCATGTTCAAGCAAAGATTCATGAGTGTCAGCGATAAAATCACTATTGCTGACCTTGTAAGGACCCAGCCAAAGAACAACGAAAGCAACATGGATTTTATAGTCCAATGGGGCAATCTCTCTATCAAATGCGAATGGCCGTTAGAGCAAGACCAATCCGTCAGTCTTCTTATAGAAAATCTGAACGACTGGATGAAACCTTTCCTGTGCACCGCAAGCCTAAAAATATTCCAAGAGCTGACCAAGAGAGTTCAAATGCTGGAACGCTCAAAGCCCAAGTCCACTCAGAATCTCCAATTCACAAACAGACCGAGATATCGGAGGGACGACAACCGGAAAAGCGAAAGCTCCAACAGCACCGATTCTATGGATAAGCAGAGAGCGAGCGGAGCAAAGACTAACAAATCTCGAGAGCTAACTTTGGAGGAAAGAAGAAATAAGGTCTACTCTTTCCGAAGGGACAAGGTCCATAAAATTTTCAAAGATACTCTGAAGAATGGCTTGCGGCTACCAGAACCAAAAAGCGTAAGTGAAGCGAACATGACTGATCATCCCAACTTTTGCCTATACCACTGAGTGCTGGGACACACTATTGAAGACTGTTGCATCTTCAAGGATTGGGTCGAGAAACAATACAAAGGGAGAGAAATATCATTGTCCCCTGGCGTGTTAACAAACAATCAAGCTGCGACCGCTAATTTCATACAAACGGTGACCGAAGTCTTTCAGGGACCTGACTCTCTCAGACATCTGCCTTTCTGCAAAAAAAGCGGACCAAGGCGACAAGCTAAGAACCAAGCGAGCAACATTGCCAATGAAGAAGCAATAGACGGGTACACAACCCATACGGTCTATATGATGGAGCTCAGAGGAACAAGTCCTCCTACGCCTCATAATCATGACAATGATGCGGTTGTTGCCATCCAACACTGGCTTGATCCAAATGATGAAGAGCTCGCTCATGTAATTAATCCCAAGGAGCCCGTGGTTCCTGCAAAATCGAGCCCAAGCTCCAACAACTGACCACCACGTCGTTAAACTGGGAATGATAGACTTCTAAGTCTTTAAATGGGGAACCGTCGACCACCACGTCATTAAACTGGGAATAATCGACCTCTAAATCGTTAAACTGGGGATGTAAAAATTTGTAAATAAAAAAATATATATGTAAATATGTATATAAATAAAAATCCGAAATGATAGGGCAACTCGTAATAAAAATCAGCGAGTAAAAATGAAAATGAAAATAAAGCCGAAATGATGAGGCAACAGCGAATAAATAGTCGAAATGATAGGGCAATCGCGACCTTCGCGATAAGAAAAGATGAAATGATAGAGCAATCGCGGTAAAAAAAACGAAAAAAACGGCGAATGATGAGTCGCTCCTGGTACCATATTCCAGTGTAGCGATGCAGACGCCAACCAAATTCCAAATCCCAATGGCGAATGATGAGTCTCTCCTGGTACCATATTTCAGTGTAGCGATACAGACGCCAACCAAATTCTAAATCCCAATGGCGAATGATGAGTCGCTCCTGGTACCATATTCCAGTGTAGCAATGCAGACGCCAACCAAATTCCAAATCCCAAAATGGCGAATGATGAGTCGCTCCTGGTACCATATTCCAGTGTAGCGATGCAGATGCCAACCAAATTCCAAAACGGAGAATGGTGAGTCGCTCTTGGTACCATATTTCAGTGCAGCGATGCAGACGCCAACAAAGTCCCAAAATTTTTCTGGCCCTACGGTCTAGATCATACATCCTGCAAAACCATATACAATCCACAGGCGTAAAACGATCCCAATCTCTCCCAAGTCCTACCGGCGAGACCATATTCAAATTCCCACCGGCTGTGGAGAAAAATGGTATATCCACAAGCAAAATGGGCACAGATGAAAACCCGAAAGGGCTCCTTGAGTAAAAATTGCAGGACTGCCGGCGATTTTGTGAAAACCCGAAATGGCACAAACTCATGAAAAAGAGACGAAATGCTCTCACAAAGTCCTCTCGACTTTGTGAGGAGAAAATTCCCACGTGAGATCCTTACGACACACAAAGGAGCAACACACTCGGGAGTCCCCACGACTCTCAAGGAGAAAATACACCTACGGGATCCTTACGAGCCGTAAGGAGAAAATACTTTTATAGGACCCTTACGACCCATAAAATTGAAAAGCTTTAGGTAATAGGGATCTAAACTTGTCTCCTAAGCCATCGCTTCCCAACAGGGAAAGGCAAATGGTGATTCGCTCCTAGTACCATATTCCAGTGTAGCGGTGCTGATGCCGCCAAAAAAAAAACTAATTCCCAAATCCTCCTGGGGCAAATGATGAGTTGCTCCTAGCATTATTCCAGTGCAACAATGCAGATGCCGACAAAAAACCAATCCCCAAATCCTCTCAAAGGCAAATGATTATTCGCACCTGGTACCACATTCCAGTGTAGCGATGCTGATGTCAACACAAATCAAACCAACCAATTCCAATATCGACCACTGTGTCAAATAGTTGACACTCCGTAACGGGGAAACATCAAGCAGACACTCCATGCCGGGGACACGTCGATACAGGTACTCCGTACCGGGGAAACGTCCAACAACGACACTCCGTAACGGGAAAACGTCAAGCAGACACTCCGTGTCGGGGACACGTCAACCAGCCGACACTCCGTAACGGGGAAACGTCAAGCAGACACTCCATCTCGGGGACATGTCAACCAGCCGACACTCCGCCTCGGGAAAACGTCAAGCAGACATTCCGTGCCTGGGGCACGTCGACTACAGACACTCCGCCTCGAGGAAACGTCGACCAGCGACAGTCCGTACCGGAGAAACGTCCAACAACGACACTCCGTAACGGGAAAACGTCAAGCAGACACTTCGTGCTGGGGACACGTCAACCATCCGACACTCCGCCTCGGGGAAACGTCAAGCGGACACTCTGTGCCGAGGGCACATCGACTACAGACACTCCGACTTGGGGAAACGTCGACCAGCGACAGTCCGTACCGGGGAAGCGTCCAACAGCGACACTCCGTAATGGGGAAACGTCAAGCAGATACTCCGTGCCGGGGACACGTCAACCAGCCGACACTTTGTAACGGGGAAACGTCAAGAAGACACTCCGTCTCAGGGACACGTCAACCAACAGACACTCCGTGCCGGCGGCACGTCGACTACAGACACTCTGCCTCGGGGAAACGTCGACCAGCGATACTCCGTACCGTGGAAACGTCCAACAGCTACACTCCGTAACGAGGAAACGTCAAGCAGACACTCCGTGCCGGGGACACGTCAACCATCCGACACTCCGTAATGGGAAAACGTCAACTAAACACTCCGTCTCGGGGACACGTCAACCAGCCGACACTCCGCCTCGGGGAAACGTCAAGAAGACACTCCGTGTCGGGGGCACGTCGACTACAGACACTCCGCCTCGGGGAAACGTCGACCAGCAACAGTCCGTACCGGGGAAACGTCCAACAGCGGCACTCCGTAACAGGGAAACGTCAAGCAGACACTCCGTGCCAGGGACACGTCAACCAGCCGACACTCCGTAACGGGGAAACGTCAAGCAGACACTCCGCCTCGGGGAAACGTCGACCAGCGACACTCCATGCTGGGGGTACGTCTACCAAATCACTCCGGGGCAGGGAAACGTCTACCACAAACACTCCGTCTCGAAGACGCGTCAAGCATTGACCGTCCATGTCGTTAAAAGGGCAATGCATCCCAAAAGTGGGAACCAAAGCAAGTCGCTTTCGCGTGAAAGAAGATCCATCAATTTCATGCACACGACTCACATATGTGGTGTGCATTTATTGATGGGGGCATTTTGTTGGTGTCGAAAATTGCACCCCAGTTGACCAAGTCAAAGTCAAAGTCAACCCCAAACCAAGTGGGCCCAAGCCCAGGTCAAGTGGGCCATGCCCGAGTCGAGCCCGAACATGAAGCGACCGGCCTCCCTCCATGCCAAAAAAAATCATCATGTAATAAATAATTTTGATGCATGAATATAAGTAAAATGGGCATAAAGCCAAATTTTTGTAAAGCCCATGGCTTATGTGCAAAAGAAATGCACTTGAGGCATGGGATTGACAAAATGCTATTTTGTAAATCCCAAGGGGCTACATGTAAATGTGTAAGCTTATAAGAGGTAACATGATGGTGAATAAAAAAAGACACTTTTCATTCTCCCCAAAAACTAGGGTTCCTGCGCCTCTTTCTCCTTCCTCAAGGTTCTAAACCTTCTTCTTTCTTTTAAATTAAATCAAGAGTTTTACTCTATCTTTTCCAAAACTAAATAGTATTTCACCACAAAACCCACAAAGGGGAACTCAGATCTCCCATCAGATCTCAAAAATAAAAGATTTTTAATATCTCATACTTCTTGTTCTTCAAGATCCAGCCGACAGAAGAGGGGGAAGGAGACCCATCTCTAAAAATCCCACTTTAGGCAAGATCCAGGGCTCAAGGGAGAAGCCCCTTCATCAGCTCCAAAAATATCTTAGGAGTTCAACTCCATAAGTCAAATGAGGAGCACAGCTCCTAGTGCAGGGACCAAGTCCCTTTTGCTGATGACGCCTAGCGCCCGCATGCTAGGAACGTGGGTGCTGACGCTCTGGCGCCCAGCGCCCATATGCCAGGCACGTGGGGCGCTGGCGCTCTGGCGCACAGCGCCCGCATGCCAGGCACGTGGGGCGCTGGCCAACGCATCTTTTGGATGCCCTTTCCTTTTATATATATATATACTATATATATATACACACACGCACGTACGCACATACTCCACGACACTATCTCTTTTAGAAATTTTTTTTTAACGAGACGCTGCCCCGCATCCCGCAAGAGGACTGCTAACCTCCTTGACCCCAGCCCGCTATCCGGATAGCAGGACCCCCGTAAAAACTCTGTGGGGCCCCCGATATATCCAAAACCCCTTCAAAACACAACATTGCACATTGAGTTCGTATGAACAGTTTAATCCATTAATCGGAGGTTCCTTCGCTCGAAAGGCGAGGGGTAATTAACGGCAGATTAGTCCACGGCTGCCGAAGATTCAGATCCCTACAATTAATAAACCCCAGTCTACCCTAAGCAGGGGGAATCTGTAATACGCCTGACAAGAGCGCGCGTATTCCCATCTCAATGCAGTGATGAAAAACACCCTACAGAAGCTTCAAAGGACCCCCTAGACTCTACACACACTACATCTACAGACTTCTCAAAAGAAGACATCTAACCTGACTGAAGAAAGACGTCCTCGGGAGATCAAACGAGCGGAGATCCGACCTAAAAAGAGAGCGCCGAGCTAACGAGACTCAAGATGAGGAAATTATGAAGGGGTATGGGCCCTGATGAGGACCTCGCCCCTATTTATAGCATCCGGCGTACACATCCAACGGCGACAGTCATCTCTCGCCAAAACGACTCATTGCATTCGACGGCCACCATCGCTCCAACTGTCGCGCGTGCATGAATCGCATCCCATCGGACACCGGAAATCTGCGGCCCGTCGCGTCAGCCAACCAGCACCAAACACGTAGGCCATCACTTCGGTGATCATATGCACGATCCAGCGTATCCTCTTTAATACAAGATCCGGCCCCTGATCCGCTGAGGTTATCTAGAAAATACTGCTGATTGTCCGAGAATGCACGCTTACGATATCTATGAAAAGGAGCTCACCTCGAGTGACCCGGTAGACCACTCTCGACCCGACCCATGAACGGGTCGGGACGAGAGTGGGGGGCTAATGATGATGCTCGATATCGTCATTTCCCGGATCGTGACATGTGGCAGATGACGTGTCCCGAAGCTAGCAAGAAAGGACCAGGAACGATACGTCGGTAGAATACCCCGGGTTTGCGGCCCGTGGACATGGCCGACCTTCTGCTACCGACCACACCACACCTGTGCCCACCTTACAAACAACCGCTGGCTCCCCTCCGAGCCCCCTGCACAACTGGCCTTCTCGGCCCTCTCAGCTCGTCTCCGGGCTTTAGCAAAACCTGGATACCTCGGCCTCCCGCACGTCCCCGAGCTCATCCTCCTCGGTCTCATCCTGACCGACCCGCGGCATTGATCGCAGGCTCCGACGCCACGGCTCCGCGAATCTCACCATACGCGAGGTATCCACCGCCCATGATCCCACGTTCCACGCAATCACGATCCCCCATTAACGAGCCTGTCTCGCCATTAATGCGGGATCTCGCTTATCGCGCGGGCATGAAATCGGGAGCGTAACGGCCGGGGTGATTCTCGTGTCTGCCCGCCCATCGCTGCTGCTATATAAACCCCTCTCTCAGACGATCAAGGTAAGTCATTTTCTCCTCACTAGGCCGTTATTCTGCTAAAATATCCGGTCCAACTTGATCGTCGGAGGATCCTCAGTGGCACAACCACCCCGGGACTTTCTTGCACGTAGCTCGACCACAACAACCTCAAACCCATTGAGATCTACACGCTTCAGGAGGCAACCTCCAACTCAATCCCAGCTGTCCATCGTCGCTCGCAGCAAATCTACGGAAGGTAACATCTGAAGGAGATCCAGACCTCCATCAGGAACACTTTACAAACTGAGTTCAATGTGCAAAGTGCTTAAATTATATAAAATTGTTACATTCATATATTAGAGCATGAAAATCAACATAAACAAATGTACATACTGTGTTATTTTGGACACTCATTATTCCTTTTTGGAAAAAGAAGACAATATTGTGCCCGATGGTCATGGCCCATTCATGTAATTACATAAAATTGGTACATTCATATTTTAGAGCATGGAGATGAAGATAAACAACGCCGAATGAATTGACATATGCTGTTGTTTTGTCCACTCGTTAATTATTCCTTGTGTAGGAAGACGCATGGAAAATTTTGATAGAGGTTTTATGCAATTTGGCAACGTGGACATAAGTGGCACATCACAGCAAACTCAATATATAGAGATCTCACCTCATTCATCTGCTCTCAACCCATTCCAAAGCAATAATGTTGAACCTACAACTCAACGTTTCCAAAAATGTGCTTGCTTTGCCTATGCACAACTTGAGTTCCCTCAAAATGATTAGTTATCTCTTTTTCTAAATGGTTGATTTTTCTATAACATATATAATCTCTGTTTCTCTTTGAACATGCAGAAGCCTGAAAGGATCTCATCCCTTCAAACCAAAACTAAGCCATGCAATGCAACCCTTGCTTCCCCGTTGGAATTAACCGAAAACTCGCGAAGATCTTCAGACTATCACCCTACCATATGGGAGCATCAACTCATTGAACGTATTCATAGCCCATATGATGATGATTCAAAATTCAGAGAAAGGATCGAGGGATTGAAGAAAGAGGTGAAGAAATTAGTGAAGGAAACTACAGAGGAGCCATTAGCTAAGTTTGAGCTTATTGATTCTATAAGAAGGCTTGGTGTTGCTTATCATTTTGAGGAGGAGATTAAGGATGCAATGTCTAGACTTTATGTCGATGGTTTTGAGAAGCTTTGTGGACTGAAGGAGACTTCACTTTGCTTTAGGCTCCTTAGAGAATATGGTTACAATGCTTCCTCTGGTATGAATTAATTTGAAAAAAAAGTTGCTTGAAATGTTTGAAGTATCGGTAAGGTACCGGTATGTCTTCAAATCTGTCCACGTTTTAAAAAAATCAGGGGATGGACCAAAACACACACACACACACACATACAGTGGAGTGATCCATTGTAAATCAGTCCGCGTTTTAAAAAAAAAAAAGAACTCCTGATCCACGACATATTTTAACGATCCGATCCGTTCAAGTTGATCACCCCACTCTCAAATACATGTATGCGAAAAATTGAAGGATTTAAAAACCTTTAGCATATGTGTCGGATGACGTTTATGAAAGACGTGCACTTTTGCACCCATCGATGCATAGACTAGACGTCTTTAAATCCCTTGATTTTTCTTAAACATATATTTAAGGATAGGGTGATCAACTTAAACGGATCGGATCGTTAAAATATATCATAGTTCGGGAGTTCCCGTTTCTAAAAAACGAGGACATGTTTGCAAAGGATCACTTCCCCTGATCTGTTCAAGTTGATTAACCTAGCCTCAAATATATGTGGATGAAAAATCAAGGGATCGAAAGACCTCTAACCAATGCATCAGATGACGTTTATATTGCATTATTAAAAGACATTCATTTTCACACCTATCGATGCATATGTTAGAAATCTTCTAATCCTTTGATTTTTCATACATATATTTGAGAGTTGGTAGATCAATTTGATCAGAACGTTAAAATATGCCGTAAATCAGGAGTTCTCGTTTTTAAAAATGTGAACCGATTTGCAATGAATCATACACACACACACAGACACACACATACAGACATACAGACCCACACACTAGTTTTTTTGCACGTGCCACGCATGTGGAAAATAAATAATTTTTTTTATTTATTTAATAATTTTAACTTATGGACCTATGCATCCTACAAAAATGAATTATATACAAAATTTTTGGTGAAACCAGAATAAGAAGTCTAATATCATAAAATAGGCAAAAACGAAATTTTGGACAATTTTTCTCTCTATCTCTTGCATATTTATTATGAAAATATTTGTATTCTGTTATTTAAAAAAAAGTTGTGTGGGTTATAACGATTTATTAAATTTAGATATGTTATAAAAATTAAAAAATATCCTAAATATTAGTTTCGACGAGAGAACAAGTTGCAACAGGAAAAATTACAACTGGTTTTTTTTTTGGAAATGATATAAATAACTAACTTATTTATTTCGATATCGACATAATCTCAATATATCTAATTAGTTTAACTCTATCTTTCAATTGTAAAATCTAACTATATGATTTGTTATATAGCATATAGTAACTACATAAATTAAATCATATACAAACTATAACTTTTAATAAACTAACCGTTATTTTAAAATTTATATTAACCAAAGCTTATAAAATTCATAATAAATGATTTAAATCGAGAAAACAAGTAAATAAAAATTTCAATTTCATTCTCAAAAAAGTTGATAAAGCAAATAAAATATGTGGATTTATTTCTAATTTGTTTCTTTAAAATTCGTTAGGGTGTTAACTTTATTGTCAAAAATCAATCAAATCCATCAGAGTTATTAATTACCAAAAAGGTAAGAGTTATACTAAAAGTAATAGTACAAATATATGGTCAGCTAATAAAAAAATTGTACGATGAAATGTTCATCATTAATATATATAGTTTAAGCATGAAATCAAAATTTTCTATGAATTTAGAAAATATCAAACTACTACGACATTAATTATTAAATTTCATGTCTAACGGCTTCTAAACCCTTAAAAGATCTGATGAAGTTTCGCTCTAATTTTTTAAGCAAGAACTTAAATTCTCATCTTTGTCATGAGATCAATCTCCGATTGAACAAAGATACTATATATGCAACAAATTCCTGCCACAAGGGTTTTTTAATGCAAATTAAAATTTGAGAATCTTAAGATCAGAAATTTAGAGAGTAAATGGCAAAAGAAAATATCTGAGATTTGATCAATCCAATAAATTCTCATCTTTGCCTATTAATTGAACTCTGATCGAACAAAGATACCATATAACAAATTCCTGCCATAAAGTTCAAACTTTTTTTTAAAAAGCAAAACTGAAATAAGGATATCATGCAACAAATTCCTGCCAAAAAGTTCAAAGTTTTTTAAAGCAAAATTAAAATTCAAGAACCTAAAATACAGAAATTTACAAAATAAAGGGTTAAAGAAAGTACCTCCGCAAACAATCGAATATGAGTTTAATCAATCCAATATATCATCAACTGTACCATGAGATCAAACTCCGATTGAATAAGGATACTAAGCAAAACGATTCTGCCACAAAGTTCGAACTTTGTTAAAAGCAAAATTAAAACAAGATTACTATGCAACAAATTCCTGAGTTGGATTCTTTTTTAAAGTAAGATTTAATTTGGAGAACATAAAAATAAAAAATTTAGAGAGTGAAAGATAAAGGAAAATACCTTCGGTCACAATCAAATGAGGGTTTGAGCAATCCTATAAATTCTCATCTTTACCTTGAGATTGGACTCTAATCGAATAAGGATACTATGCAACAAATTTCTGTCAAATCGAATTTTTTTGACGCAAAATTAAAATTCGGGAACCTAAAAATCAGAAATTAAAAGAGTAAAAGGAAAATAAAGTATTTTCGGATATAATTTAGGGTTTTGATGGATTTATGACTCAATTCATAACTAAATTAGATCAACAGAAAAACCGACAAGTTCATATTCTTTCAAATCTATATCAAAATTGCAGCTTTAAAGGCAAATAAACACTAAAAATAAAAAATTAGACGGTAAAAGATAAACGAAAGTATCTTCGGAGATAATTTACAGTTTGACGGAATTATGATTCAATTTATATCAACAAAAAAAAATGGAAAGTATAGATTCCTTCAAACCAAGATAAAATTTACAGTTTTGAAGACAAATAAACACAAAAGATCAAAAATTTAGAGAGTTAAAGGTAAAAGAAAATACCTCAATAAACAGAGAGAGAGTATGAATTCCATGCCAAATAAAAACCGAATCATCAAAAATTAAAAGGTACCATTTTAAACAAATGTTGCTTCCGCCTTCAAATCATTAGTTGTTTGCTCTAAAACCTTCTTAGGATTTAGTCGCTTAGCACGAGAAAGAAAAGGGAATCGCTGCCTGCATCTCTTCCTTTTATTGGAACTTGGAAGATTTGGGAGAAAGAACAGAGCTTTCATATTAAAGTAATGGCGCATGAGTTAAAAAATTAAAGATATACACATAATGTATATGGATTTTCTATATTATGTTTGTTATTTTAAATTTGTTATAATAAAGATATTTTAGTTTACACCAAATTTTAACTAAACATATAGAGAAAAAAGTTTCAATTTGCTTATAGATGTACTTATTATTATTATATTGGGTTTTTTTTCTGTTAGCCCCCCTCATACTTCAATATTTTTCACTATCCCCCTGTAATTAGTATTTACTTGTAACCCGCCTATACTTATAACTTACTCCTGCAGCCCCCTACTTTACTTTTGAAAATTATTCCTCATCCTCTCCGACAGCCGCCGTCCCCACTGCTGTCGCCTTCTTCTTCTCCTCTTCAACCCATCGGCTCCTTGTTCATTCTCCTCCTCAACGCTACCGCCACCGCCATTATCACCACCATTATCTTCCTCCTTCTCTTCCACCCATCGCCTCCTCCTTCTTCTTCCTTTTCCTTCTTAACACTACCGCCATCATCACCATTACCTTTTTCTTTCTTTTCTTCTTCAACTCACAACCGCCGCCGCCGCCGCCATCCTTCTTCCTCCAAGAATGACGACGGCGGCGGTTGTGCATTGAAAAAGAATAGGAAGAAGAAAATGATGTTGATGATGGTGGCGGTGGCGTTGAAGAGAAGGAGGAAGAAGTTGGTGTTGATGGTTTGAAGAAGAAGAGGAGGGGAAGGAGGAAGATGGTGATGGTGATGGTGGTGGTGTTGACGACGACGATGTTGAAGAGGAGGAGAAAGAAGGTGGCGGTGGTGGAGACGGCGGCGGTGGTGGAGGAGGAGAAATAATTTTTAAATGGCGGAGTAGAGGAGCTGAAGGAGTAACTTATAAGTATAGAGAGCCTACAGGTAAGTACTAACTATATATAAGAGGGACTAAGAAAATTATTGAAGTATGAAGGGGGCTAAAAGAAAAAAAACTATTATATTATATCTATTTATCTATATACATTACTCCTATAAGCAAATCGATACTTTTTTTGTTCGTATATTTGTTAAAATTTGGTATAATCTAAATTATTTTTATTATAGTAAATTCAAATATAAGATTTACTAAAATAAAATACATCAATTTAGAAATTTTTTATAAGTTTTGTAATTTCTCTTTTTAGTATCTATTTAAAACAAACAAATCGTGTTGGAATAAATGTGTGGATTTTAAAGATATAGAAATTTTTAGATTTAAACTATGGCACATATGCAATTATAAATTTTGTTTTCAAATAATAAACACTTTATCAATTTCTATGTGTATAATGTGAAAATATTTATCTATTTGAACGATATTATACATATTACTGTTATTGGAAAATTTGTCCAATGAAATCATGCTTAACTAAATATATGTGAGTTTTAAAAATTATACTATTTGTATTCCTATAAGTTATTTCCTTTAAAGATATAGAGCATTTTAAATTTTTAACCTTTGCACATATGCAATTATCAATTTTTTAAATAATAAATAATAAATGATTTATCAAATTTCCACATGTGTAGCATATGAATTTTTTTAAAGTTTAATGTTTAAAATTAGTTAATTTCCAAACATCATGTGGAGTTTAAAAGAAAACGAAGCCTATTTTAGTTTTAGAATAAGTTTAACATATATATCCTTTTATACTTTGATCCTATCAAAGATAAGTTTCCATGAAAATTTTCATTTAGTTTATATTTATATTTAAAACTACTATTTATAAGATGTTATATACTAATTAATCTTAAAATAAACTTAAATTTTGGTATAATCTAAAGATACTAAGCATAACAAGTTTTAGATAAGGGATTCAAAGTAAAAAAATCTTAATGATTTATAGAATTGATCTTTTAAAAATAGAAAATGAATCTTTTTAGAAAAAATAAATTATGTGCAACCAAAACTGCGTAAATCCTAACACTGTGCATCCATATTTTAATGAGTTATCTCCTCCAAGGATACAAACTGTTTTAAAATTTTAAATATGGCAAATGTGAGATTATCTAATTTGACTGTTGTCATTGTTGAGGAAGAGAAAGAAGTGTTTAAATTAATAAAATTTATTTATTTTCCACATGTGCATCGTGCAAAAAACTGCATTAAAAATTGCATTTCCATCCATCCTTCACATTTTTCTCCATTAGTCCCTTGTTTAATCTATCTATGTTTTTTATCTTTAGAAATCAATTGAAATTATAACTTTCCTCTTCGCGATAAATACAATAATATTTCTATAATATTTAATTTTGGATTTTTTTCATGAAGAATTAAAGACAAAATTTAAAATAATTGTTATTTTCTTAAGAATTTTTAGTTTCAATATAATTTGAATTTTGTTCTCTCGTCCAAACTAATATTTAGGATATTTTTATTATAAAGATATCTAATTTAACAAATCGTTATAAATTATACAGCTATTTTTTTTTTAATAAAAAATACAGAAATCAAATCTTTTCATAAAAAATATGTGTGTGTGAGAGAGAAATTGTCCAAAACTTCAGGTAGCTTTCCAATAGAAAATCAGATACATTATTTTATTTGTATTTGCCTATTTTTTAAATATAAAATCTTTTATTCGGTTTTCATCACCGAAAATTTTGTATGTAATTTGTTTTTATAGGATGGATAGATCCACAAGTTAAAAATGATTAAAAAAATAATGAAGAAAATTTGCCTTAAGAGGCTTTCTTGTTTGGTGGCGTCAAATATTTATGTTCTCCATGATTTTTTAATGTTGAATTAGCAATGTGAAAAGTTCTATTGTCGCTAAACCGTTAATTTTGCTTATACTAAATCGATGATGAAAAAGTGATGAGATAACAGGAAATTTGGCGTATACACGTCTTACATGATAAAGATAATGACGATTGGTGCCGATCGTTGAAAAAAATTGTGAAGGGCATATTTTATCCATGCCACAGAAGAGAATTTCCTCTTATAGCACCTTTCCTCCATTATCTTCACACACATGCACACATATTTTTTTGACGCCATAGAAAGAAATTCTTTCCTATGACACCTTTTCTTCATTATCCTCATGTATATATATATATATATATATATATATATATAGAGAGAGAGAGAGAGAGAGAGAGATTAATGGAGGAAAGAGGCCATAGGAGGGGATTTCCTCCTATGGCGTCGAAAAAACATACCCTCCCTAGTTTTTTCCGACGATCGGCACCCACCATCTTCATCGACATCATCTAAGATGTGGGTATACCAAATTTCATGTGATTCTACAACTTTTTCACCGTTGATTTAGTGGGTTCAAAATTAACGGTTTACCGACAATAGAACTTTTTACATTGTTAAATCAACGGTGAAAAAGTTGTAGAATCACATGAAATTTGGTGTATCCACATCTTAGATGATGACGATGAAGATGGTGGGTGCCGATCGTCGGAAAAAACTAGGGAGAGAGTATTTTTTCGACGCCATAGGAGGGAATTCCCTCCTATGGCATCTTTTCTCCATTATTCTCATATATATATATATATATATATATAAGGAGGAGGAGGGAGAGAAATGGCGGTCCCTTTATCAAAAAGTGGCCTTCGTCTAAAACACACATATCCTTCATATTTTTCACTGATCTAAATTGGGCATCGTGAACTACGTATCATAAAATCATTACGTTCAAAAAATCGCCTGATTTACATACCTTTAACGCGTTCATCAAGCAGATAGAAAAATCAACGGCTAACTTATAGAAAGTTTATGGACCTTTAATGGACGCGTTACAGGTCTTTACACTAAATTTTTAAAAAAACTACATTAGCAAGGGAAAGCGAGAGACAACATTTACGAGGGACAAACTTCACTCGACAATGTGTACACTATCAAGTGAAATTTCCCCTTACTAATTTTATTTCTGGGGGAAATAATACATTACCAGAGGAAAGTATAAAAAGAGTAAGTTTAATTGGGCTGGGAAATATTGCCGAGAGAAATATCCTTTGGCAATAGTCGCATTAGCTATCAAAGAAATTCAAAGGGAATATTGCAGAGAAACATATCAACCCCCCGGCAATGTTTCCTGGGCATTTCTTTGATAGATAATGCGACTATTGCCAAGAGATATATCCTAAACATTGTTTTCCCTGTTATGTTTAGGCCCAATTAAATTTACACTTTTTATAACTTATCTTGGTCTTTTCTCTTAGAAATATATCATTCCCGAGAGAATATTAGCAAGAAAGAAAATTCGCTTGATAATGTATACATTACCAAGGGAAGTTTGTCCGTCGCAAGTCTCGCTAATGTAGTTTTTTCTACTAGTGTTAAATCTCAAGATATTTTGTATATAGGGTTTCATGATACGCAGATCAAAATGACCGGTTTGAATCAATGAAATACATAAGGGTAGGTGTGTTTTGAGACAAGGTTTTTTTTTTTTAAAGAAAAAAGGGGGCCGACTCATATCTTTTTTTTCTGTGCACACACTTGATATGTCAGAAGCATGACTATATGTTTTTAGCATATTGCATAATCCAAAGTTTATGACTTGTGGAAATAGATGTCTTCAACAAGTTCAAAGATGGGGAAGAATTCAAGATTTGTTTAACCCAGGATGTAAAGGGGTTGTTGAGCTTATATGAAGCTACTGACCTTTCATTTCCTGAGAAGCAGATACTAGAAGAAGCTAGGGAATTCAGTATCAAGCATCTACAATGTTTAAGTGACGATGTGGACTTGAATTTGGTTGAGCAAGTGAGATATTCTCTTGAGGCACCTTTGTATTGGTTGATGCCAAGGTTTGAAGCAAGGCATTACATTGATGTCTATGAGAGAGAAGAAGACAAGATTTCTTGCTTGCTTGAGCTAGCCAAGCTAGATTTTAATGTTGTTCAAGCATTGCATCAGAGGGAGGTAAAGGACTTATCAAGGTAAAGTCGGATGTTAACTACATTTGCAAACATCACCCCCCCCCCCCCACCCCACACACACACACACACACACCACCCATCCACCCCACCCACGGGTCCTAGGTTTAAACTGGGATGGGGCTCATTCCTGAAAATTGTGAGATACATTCATAGCCGACATTCATACCTATCTCTCTCTCACTACTACAAATAAGGGTTGCCCCTACGGATTTATCCGTAGGGGAAACACACTGCCCCTACGGATATATACGTAGGGGCGAAAAAATACCCCGTAGGTGCAAAGGCCGCAGGTGCAAGTTGAGGCCCTGAACTTGCCCCTACGGGCAAATTCTTGCCCCTACGGAGTTATGTGTAGGTCCTGGTGCCCCTACGGATTACACCGTAGGGTATAAGATTTTATATTATTTACGGTTTTTTTTATTATATTACTTGTACCTACGGATATATCCGTAGGTCCATGTACTACCCCCTACGGATATATACCTAGGTACTTTTCCGTAGGGGCAAAATATCAGGATTCCTGATATTTGGCCCCTACGGATAACGCCGTAGGGAAGAGGCAGTGGCCCCTACGGATATATCCGTAGGGGCATTCCCAACCCCTGGCACTGAGATCAGGGGGAAATATCAGTTACTGCTGATATTTTGCCCTTACGGATATATCCGTAGGGGCAACATGTGTGCCTACGGATTAATCCGTAGGTACATATTGTCTGTATTTTTTTTTAAAAATGGGCTGCTTGATTTTTTCCCGTCCTGTGCACAATAATATATACATCAATCAAATCATATATTGCAGTATTCATAATCACATCTCACGCATATATATAATATACAAAAGAAACCCAAAAACTGAATATGATATAAATACAAACCAATATCAATATCGTTTCAAAATGTAGTACAATGTGTATGAAATAAATAAATACATGTTTCAAAAAATAAGAACCAAAAATCTACCCTAGCTCGGTCCAGCTCCACCTCTGAATAACGATAGAATTACACGCGCCTGCTCCTCGGTCAATAAACTCTGCAATTCGTCGCGAGCGGGAGTCTGAGCGGCATGTGGAGCTGGCGATGTGGTCTGCACAGCCGCCGTTGAGATAGTCGCTTGCGGAGCCGTGACTGCGGGAGTCTGAGTAGGCGGTGGAGCTACAGGAGCTGTCTGCGGAACCGCAGCCGATGTAGTGGCTTGCGGAGCCGCAGCCGAAGGAGATGCATGTGGAGGCTCGGCCGATCTACCCTGTCGCGTCTGGACATAACGTGTGTAAGAAGCGTGTAAGAACTGTGTATTATTTGAATTTGTATCATTATTAAGTTATTTCGAAACCCTGTTTGGATATCTAGTTTGGAAAAGCGTTGTTTATTTTAATTACATATGTATGTATGATTAATCAAACTTAAGTCTAAAACCAAATAAGCTCAAGCTACGTACTAATTATGGATATGTTGATATGTATATAATATGAAATGATATTTTACTATAAAATAGTATACATACCAGCATCTCCTTCAACTCCTGAACGGTGGCCCTCAAGCTATCCAGTTCCTGATGGACACGTCGGTCACTGGAGACGGAGGAAGTAACCGCCGGGGTGGAGTCTAATCTCATATGGGCCCTGCTAGGGCCCATTCCCCGGCATCTCTCCCAACCTCCGTGGTGCCCTCCGTGTGCGGCGTCCAGAACTGGGGTCAGTAGCCTCGGATCGTTCTGTCCGGTAAAATCGATCCCCGAGACCTGGGCCTGCTCAACCACCCGCTCCTACACCCATATTAAGCAGTAAAGTATAAGTATAAAATTTAAACTTGAACCTTCCAAAACTAAAATTTTAAATTTGGGTAGAAAAAATATTAGCACTTACGCAGTACTCCTGGGTAGCGACGTCGGGATATCGAAGCTCGCCCGTGGCGGGATCAGTCGAGGTGCCGTAGACGGCAAGATATGCGGACAGCACGCTCGGTGTACCACCTGACGCCACGGTCCGAGATGTCTGCAATATTAGAAAGTAACTCTTAATATTAGAAATATTAGAGAATAACTCTTAATATTGCAGAATATTAGAGAATAACTCTTAATTTACCGATAACTCCATGGCTCGAGTAATGTTCCTCGAGCCACCTGTGTAATTGGGGCGACCCCTCTTCGCCGACTTCCTGTTCTCTGTATTCTGAGCGGCCTGTTTCTGCACAACGCATTAACATTTAGTTTTCTAATTAAGAAACACAAAGAAATAAATTATATCATAAATAATGAATTACATTTAAAATACATACCTGTTTGCGTTGGGAGTCGAAATAAGCGCACAATAGAGGCCATGTCTCTACGTCGACTCTCGCAAACGCCGGCGTAGATAGGAGGGCCGCTCTCTCTGCCTCGGGGGTCGCCATCCACAGGGAGTAGCAGTCGGCCTTCAGCTCATTCCTGTTGTATCGGACCTTGGCCTGCATGTTCTTCATCAGGCCATTGTACAGAGCATGAAGGTCGAGTACCCTCCCCGGGTGATCAGGGTCGGCTACAGGCTGAAAATCGTAATCCAACTGAAAATACAAAAAAAACATTGTTATTAGATTGCAAGTGTTAATAATAAATATATTGGATAGATCAAATGAAAATATATATTAATACATATCCGAGCCTGATCAAAGAAGAGGGCGAATGAGCGCTGGTGCTGCTCGCCCCACTCAACGTGAAGTGGATAGTTCTTCATGAGCCGGCTCTCGTCCCCAAATACCGGCCGAACCTCTCGGCATGAGGACCGGTACAGCGATAGTCAAGGATAAAAAAAAGGGGGAATGCTGCCTTCCCCCTAGCTCTGTCAGGCCTCAGCCTATGGGACCGATTCGGGCCTCGAGTCCCCCTCTGGGGATGGGGAGGCCCTGCGTCTGCACGAAATATCAAGACAATCAATAATAAGACAAAGTTGTATTAAGAAATCAAGGTTAAATGAAAATTCAAGTGTGATATATACCTCCGGTGACTATCGCACGAGCCTGGGCCCGGGCAGCAGCACGAGCGGGATGATAGTTCCTCCGGTGAGGAACAACCGGGGTCCCGGATGCGGACGCATCCCCTCCAACTAGAAAATAAATATCGACGCTAAATTTGCATGAAGTTCATATTTATTCTATAGAGCATATGTAAAATGAGTAAATATTTTAAATTTATTCATACTAACCTGCAGACGATGCGGAGGGTATGGAAGCGGCAGGAGTGGCCCTTGCGGAAGATGTGGACGCACCACCTATAATTAGACAATTAAAAATAGATTATATAAGTAATTGCAAAAAGAATGTGTAGATCAATAATATAACGTTCTAAATCAATATGCATGCACTATAGGATATATAAACATACCCGCAGGTGCGGTGGTGTCACCACCTACAGCTAGACAATAATAAAAATTGCTAAGTAAGAGCAAAAGGAATGTGTGTATTTATGATATAGCATTCTAAATCAATATACATACACTATATGATATATAAACATACCTGGAGGAGCGGGGGTGGCCTCTGTCCCAGATGTGGATGCATCACCAACAACTAGATAATCAAATATTGACAGTATAAGTAATTTTGACATAAACAGACATGAATATCTGTAATATTACATTCAAAATGGATATGCGTGCAGTATACCTGGAGGTGTGGCAAAATCCACACGGAAGGAGGCATCCGAAGGGGTCTCCAATCTAGGTGCAAGACCGGCCCTCTGAAGCTCCTTACGGAGCTCTCCGGCCGGCAGAACCGCTCTGCCTCTGCCGCGGCTGGAGCTCCTGCCGCCCCTCGCTGCTCCCGACATCGTCATCAAATCTAGATAAACAGTTCGTGGACGCATTAGACAATCATTAAAAGTATTGACTATATATGTATAGAGCGTAAAATGTGAAGTAATAATATAACATTACTGATAACCTTTTTCGTTTCGTGGGCGCATCATACATATCTACTTGGATTTCATCGTCGATATCATTTCTAACCCACGTAACTTCATGATCGGTCGAAGACAACCCGTCCTTCGAAACAGACGGTCGGAGTACTTTAAGCCTTCTCTCTTCTTCGTCCTCATCGCTGTCCTCGTATTCTGGGACATCGTAGACATCTCTGGGTTTCCATCGGCATACAACACTCCACCCCGGATGCTTCAAACACTGTGAATAGTATACTTGGAACGCTTGGTTCGGAAAGATAAACGGATCGTCCTGACCGTAAAATCGAAGTGTGTTCACACTGGTCAATCCATATTCATCTTTCCAAGTCCCAAGACTGCTTCTCCACCTGTCCGTATCGGTTCGCGGATCGTACCAAGTACACTGGAATATATAAAAGGGTTCTGATCGTCCGGGATAGTGGATGCCGAGTATACAATTTAAGTACCCATAGTAAATCACACCGTCCGATCCTACCGTCGCAATCCCACTATTCTGAGTGGTTCTAGATGTTTCTATGTCCTTAACTTCGAATTTGTATTCAAGGACACCAAATCCTTTGTAATATGCAACCTCCATACTAGGAAATTGAGCTAAACATCTTGAATCACTCTCAAATGATGCAGACAAGTTCGGATCGTGGATCTAACAAAATAAATTTTACGACAAATACATAACGATACAAGTTTAGATTAAAACTGATAGCAATAAAATGTAATTCGAATAACTTACATGCTCTGTGACCCAATCGCAAAAATTATCCTGATGGTATTTTTCCAAACGTTCTTCGTTCCAATCAGGATGCCCCTCACGTACCTCGTTAAAATGAGTTCTGTTTTCGACAAATAATTGTGACATTAATATTATGTCATTTCATACACACACAAACACAGATATAACAATTAATCCAAAAGAACTTACTCTCTAATTTGTTCAAGACATGCGCAATTAAGCAAGATAAACCGGTATATCTTGTTGATAAACATAGTGTCTACCCTCTTATACTCGGCTTTACCATATGGCCCGTCTTGAATTCTTCGTGGTCGGTTAAGCCTTGTCTCAATGTTCTCGTCCAGATAGCGGGAACAAAATGTGGTTGCTTCATCAAGAAGATAACCTTGCATGATAGAACCCTCTGGTCGATTTTTATTGCGTATATACTTCTTAAGAGTGTAAAGGTACCTAATGAGAATATGTTGAATAAATAAATACGGGCATACATGACAACAATAAATTTATAAATTGCGCGAAACGAAAAATTACACGTACCTCTCGACGGGATACATCCATCGATATTGTACCGGCCCGGCTAATTTCGCCTCAGTTGCAAGATGAACCGTCAAGTGTATTATGATATCGAAGAATGACGGTGGGAAAATACGCTCAAACTTGCAAAATATCAACGCAATAGAATTTTCTAGTTTATCCAGCGTCGCAACCTCCAGTGTTTTAGCACACAACTCCCTGAAAAAACAACATAGGTCGTTGATTACTAGACCAACCGAGTCGGGGAGAGAAGTCCTGAGGGCTAATGGAAGAAGGTGCTCCACGATAACATGGTGATCATGACTTTTCAGCCCATCGATCTTGCCCTTCACAATTTTTATTTTCTTACTGAATGATCCTGAGAAACCTGTGGGGACTTTCAAATCATGCAACACCTGCAGGAATCTTTTCTTCTCCGGTTGTGACATATGATAAGCGGCATTGGGAAGTACAAACTTTCCCGGTTTACCCGCTACCGGTTTAGGGTGCAGTTCACTTCTTATTCCCCACTCTTGTAGATCCATCCGAGCATTCATGTTGTCTTTCGATTTCCCGTCTTTACACAGAAGCAGGTTAAGTATGTGATCTGATACTCCCTTCTCTATATGGATGAAGTCCAGACAATGACGCATTGAATTTGTAGACCAATACGGAAGCTCGAAGAAAATGCTTAACTTGTTCCAATATTGTGGTTTGACCTGTTTTGTAGGATCCATCCCGAAGATCACGTTATTGTAACCATCCCATTTAGCAGTCACGTCCTCTCCGGACAATGGGGATGAAGGTCCAAGAAGCTCCTGATGACCATCAAAGTGAACCGTGTCTAACCTATAGGGGTGGTCTGGAGGCAAAAAACGTCGATGGCCGCAATAACAAACCTTCCTGCTAAAATTCAAGAATTTTGATGTTGTGTGTTCATGGCAATGAGGACATGCTTTGTGACCATGTACGGACCAACCTGATAGCATTCCATACGCAGGAAAGTCATTAATTGTCCACATTAAAGCCGCACGCAGTATGAAAGTTGTATTTGTGTTTGAATCATATGTCTCTACACCATCAATGAACAAAGTTTTCAGCTCCTCGATCAGTGGTCGGAGATAGACGTCGATATTGTTCCCCGGTGAGTTTGGTCCGTCGATAAGAAGAGATATCATAAAGTATGATTGGTCCATAGCCAACCAAGGTGACAGATTATAAATTATTATTACAACGGGCCATGTACTGTGACTTCCAGCCATATAGTTGAATGGGCAGAAGCCATCGGTAGCCAGTTCGAGCCGGACATTGCGAGGATCGCTACTGAATATTGCGTGCCTCCTATCGAAATCCTTCCATGCCGGTGAATCTCTTGGATGGCTCATTTTTCCATTTTCGCTTGGAGGAGCACGGTGATGCCAAATCATTGGTTCGGCTGTTTTCTTGCACTTGAATAGCCTCTGTAGCCTCTGTGTTATGGGAAAGTATCGTGCTATCTTCACAGGTATATCAGGCTTCTTATCAGAATCTTTCGGCTTATACCTGGCCTCTCCGTATGTTGGACACTCTTTCAAATCTGAATTCTCTTTCCGGTACAACGCAATTTTTAGGACATGCTTGAATCTTCTCGCACTTTAGACCCAAATCAGACATCATCTTCTGGGCTTCGTACCAGCTTTCGTGCACATTATTTCCCGGAGGCATAGAATCTTTCAAGAACGAAAGAAGCATTGTGAATGACTTGTTACTCCATCCATTTAGGCACTTAATCTGGAAAAGTTGGACGAACCATGAGAGGGTGGAATACTTCGCATTCTCATAAATTGGTTTCCTAGCATCATTCATGAAATTTTCATATTTATCCGCACGCGGTCCTTGACCGGAAGGAATGTCATCTTCGGTACGAATAGATTCACCTAGGGCAGCCTCTACCATATCCTCCATTTCTTCTGATGGAAATAAATTTCCGTCTCCTGCCGTATTACCGAATTCTTCTTCTTCTCCTGCCGCATTATCGTGTTCTCCTTCTTCTTCTACCGCAGTACTGCATTCTTCTCCTTCCCCGTGATATTTTCAAGTTGAATAAAGTCTAGTAAACCCATGTTTTACAATATGAAGCTCTGCCAATTCTACCTTCTGCCAATACTTATTGCCACATCTATCGCACGGACAGAGAATCTTCTCTATTATGATCTTATTATGTGCGCGTGCAAATTCAAGAAAAGCAGCAACTCCTGCGACAAACTTAGGTTGCATACGTTGTTTCCAATCCACATACATCCAGTCCTTAACTCTGACGTACTCATGGGCCATGTTAGACTGAATAACATATAAATTGTAGGTTATGCTGACTATATTGAGAAATATAAGAACGGGATAGTTACTGACAAAGGAGAAAATCCGTGTATATGCTTTGTGTGTGCGTTTGTCGTTGAAAAGAATAAATTATCGCACGTATGTTAACCGATAGACGGGGACTAAGTGGCGTTTTTAGTTTCATATATGAGTATCGATGGGAATATGAAGGTTTCATATTATCATATATTGGTTTTAACCCGAACATCTCGAATCGCTCTATAATTATGCGTTTGTATGTGTGTGTTCCGGCTTTCGGGGGTAGGGTTCTATCCCATTAAGAATGTATAGAGCGAACGCCCATCACTTGTGCTTTCAACCGTTTCGAGTAAATTTCGGCAGCACCTCCTCGCTGTTCTCCGAGTACACTGTAATAGAATAGATAATCATTTCAAAGCTTTGAAACAACGTTGAAATGAACATCTAATCTATCTTTGTACACGGAGAACCAGCGGAAAGGTACCGACGAAATATCTCGAAACGGATGAAAACACAAGTGAATGAAGGCGTTTGCTTTATACATTCTTAACTTGTCCACACGGGACAAATCTATGGGTTACCATACGATTGAATTTTCTCGTCGTGTAGACTATACGACGGTTGTTAGTATCGAGCTATACTGTCCGATATTTAACAACCTTCGTATAGTTCTAGGTCACGACGAGCATCGCACGTATGTTAACCGATAAACGGGGACTAAGTGGCGCTTTTAGTTTCATATATGAGTATCGATGGGAATATGAAGGTTTCATATTATCATCGAGTATCATATATTAGTTTTAACCCGAACATCTCGAATCGCTCTCTAATTATGCGTTTGTTGTGTATTCTTGTTGTATGTGTGTGTTCCGGCTGTCGGGGGTAGGCTTCTATCCCATTAAGAATGTATAGAGCGAACGCCCATCACTTGTGCTTTCAACCGTTTCGAATAAATTTCGCCAGCACCTCCCCGCTGTTCTTCGAGTATACTGTAATAGAATAGATAATCATTTCAAAGCTGTGAAACAACGTTGAAATGAACATCTAATCTATCTTTGTACACGGAGAACCAGCGGAAAGGTACCGACGAAATATCTCGAAACGGATGAAAACACAAGTGAATGAAGGCGTTTGCTTTATACATTCTTAACTTGTCCACAAGGGACAAATTTATGGGTTACCATACGATTGAATTTTCTCGTCGCGTAGACTATACGACGGTTGTTAGTATCGAGCTATACTGTCCGATATTTAACAACTTTCGTATAGTTCTAGGTCACGACGAGCATCGCACGTATGTTAACCGATAGACGGGGACTAAGTTGGGCTTTTAGTTTCATATATGAGTATCGATGGGAATATGAAAGTTTCATATTATCATCGAGTATCATATATTGGTTTTAACCTGAATATCTCGATTCGCTATCTAATTATGCGTTTGTTGTGCATTCGTGTTGTATGTGTAACATGATTTTAAACCATTGAGATCAAGATTGATAGAACTGATCATCCTACATTGCAATAGCATTCATCAACCAAAAACTATTATTGCAATGGTATTCATCTATAACAATCAACAATTAAAACTACAAATATAGGATACTGATATCATAAAGCGTTATACGCAGCATTGATAGAACTGATAAATAAAAAAACAAAACACAAACCGTATCAAGATTTAACAACTTTGATTATGTCATATACGCGGGCCGATATTTTCATATTAGCCAATAGGCAAAAATAAATTGCGGTCTGGATATGGCATATTGGCAGATGTTACCTATATGCATACATGCATGTTGTCTCCCCATTTTTTCATAAATCAAACCAACTACATACATCAAACTAGTCCATGCCACCAATCGGAAACTCCACTATGTCTTTGAATTATTATTTTTCCAAATAGCATTGAGCTCCTATTGATATTGTCCCATCCAACAAATTTGTTGTGCTTGCCTCTGACATTCATCTAGCTTTCACATGCCATACACATTAGATGAGTAATATAGTTATAAATTATGGTATTTTGTTGTCATCAATCCACCTAACCCTAACCCCAACCTAACCCTAGCCCCAGCCCAGCCCAGCCCCAACCTAACCCTAACCCCAGCGCGGCCAGCTAAACCCCAACACCAACCCTAAGGCAAACCCTAACCCCAGCCCCAGCCCCAGCAGCAGGCGAACCCCAACCCTAACCCTAACCCCAACCCCGATCCCGACCCCGACCGCGACCCCTGCTGAACCCCAACTCGCGCGCGCAACCCCAGACCCAGCCATGAACCCTAAGCCCAAAATAATCAAAAAATTCTTTAATTTACCTCAAGATTTACTCACCTGAACGCCGGTGGCGACGAGGAGAACGGCGGTGGCGACGAGGAGAACGGCGTGGCGATTTCGGGATTTTTTTCGCGCGCGATCGAGAGAGAGAAAGAAAGTGAGCGTAGGCGATCGATCTGTGCCTTTATTAAATCGATATTTAGTTTCCCCTACGGATTTACCCGTAGGTCCTTTGTTTGCGGCTCCGTAGGGGCAAACACCAAATTAAGAATTAATATTTTTATTCTTGGACGTCTGGGCCCGTAGGGGCAACCTTTTAGCCCTACGGATTAATCCGTTGGGCCAAGTTAAATCTGCCCCTACGGATTCCAATATCCGCAGGGGCAACCCCCTATTTTACTAGTGTCTCTGGGATGCGTGTGTGTGTAAGATTTAATTTGGTAACATTAATTGTGTTAGTATCGTAGATTTTAGTGTAATTTAACTAACATTAGAGTAATGACAATTTTTTAAGAAGGTCTTGTTTAAATAAATAATCATGAAATGAGACCTTGATAAAATTTATTTATCCAAATAGACATTTTTTTGCCACATAAGCATATAGAATAAAATATTCACCTACCTGGCAGTGCTTACATGGCAATAATGAGATCTATTTCTCTAAATAAATTTTTGAAGAGGCCTAGCCTCATAACTATCTATACTGGCTAGCATTTTTGGAATGTGTGTTTGCACGTCATTATAGATATTTTATTAATGAATTTATTTATTATTTCATCTACGTGCATCACAATTTTTAAATAATGATGAAGTGGCAATACAATTATGTGCATCACTTATGTAGAATAATAATGAGTGCGTTGCACTTAGAACAATGATATTTTTTTGTTTGATTTCTTTCAATAAATAAGAAGCCACATCCCAAATCAATTTCAAAATTAAATGACTCATTTCCTTTTGTCCTATAACAGTAGAGATGTAAAAATAGATTTTCTTAAAAAATCAATGGAAATTTTATAAAATTTTCTTCATTATCTATTTCTCATCAAATAATCTTAGGTAATCCATATAAATTTATACTTCATCATTTATTAAGAATTAAAGGTACATGAACAAAGCATTAAGAAAACATTTACAGAGTAGCACAAATATATCTTTCCATAACATTTGATTTAAAATATATATTTTTATTATTTATTTTTTAATTTTCATCAAATATTTTTTAATATATTTTTATTCAACACCTTTTGGCTACATTATAAAAGAGAAAATGATGATTAACATATAAGAGAATTTATTTTCCAAAAAAGTTATTTTGATAAATAATTATAAATTAAACCTCATTGAATTTTTTTTTAGAGAAATAGACCTGGTTATTGACACATAAGTAATTACATGTATATAAATGTTTTATTCTAATTGCTTATGTGGCTAAAGAAAGATCTATATCTATAAATAAATTTTAATGAGACATGTTTTGCTAATTATTTATTAAAACGAGACTTTTCTATAAAAAAATCCTTGGAGTAAATTTGCAATATTTATAAATAATTTGATTACGACTAATATAAATTTGGTTTGACTTTATACGCACACACTTAGTTTTGCAGTCAAATTATCTCCAAATTCAGTAAATCGGCTGCAAATTATAGGGTGTACTTAAGAGTACAATATAAAAAAAATCCCCCCTAACCCCCCCCCCCCCCCCCCCACCCGGGAATTTACACAAGACCTAACCGTGTTGATTGCACATGGTAACAGATGGTGGGAAGATTTGGGACTTGTAGACAAAGTCGATTTTTCACGAGATCGAATATTCGAAAATTATTTATGGGGAAATGGAATTGCACTTGAACCCCAATTCTCAAAGTGCAGAAAAATTGTGACAAAGCTCATTAGTGTTCTAAATGTTATTGATGACTTTTATGATATATATGGTACATTGGAAGAAGCTCAACTCTTCACTGCAGCAATTAGAAGGTAAAATGTATATTAAATTGGGCTTTTATTTTTGTTTATGTACCCTTAAACATTAATCTCTTATATTTCATTTACACGCTTCTGTATATCACAATAATGGCCTTGAGAATGTTGACTCAAGGCGCTGTTCCTGAAAACGGCACTCAGGGCATCCAGCCCGCGTTCCGTTCTCTGGAAAGACTGCCGCTGAGAATATGCTCAGAGGCATATTTGAGATCAAGATATCCTTTTTTGGCAATTGAGATTAATTGAAAACTCAATATTGAAGTGTTGCAATGAATACTGGTAAAATGAACATGATTTTTTTTATTTGTTAGATTTTTTTTAATCTTTTTTCTATTGGTGCATTAATTAATTAGGTGGGATCTAGAGGCTATGGAAGAACTCCCACAATACTTGAAGTTGTGTTATATGGCGTTGTACAACTTTGTCAATGAGACTGCATTTGATATCATGAAGGATTTTGGGTGGGAAGTTTTACCCCTTTTAAAAAGAGAGGTAAAAGTCCAAAAGCTATTATAAATAATAATAATAATAATAATAGTAATAATAATAATAAAACTTGCAAAACCCATGATATTTTATGCAAATGTTATTATTTTCTCCTTTTTATGACTATTAATTTCCGTTTGCATTTTTAACCTTTAATTATCATCTGTGTGTTTTCTCATGATCTTTCAACACATGTATATGTACATAACAATGTTCAAAATGGCGATAGCGTGTTGCATAGCGTTCCACCATTAAATAGCGAAAAGTGCGAAAAGCGTTGCACAAAGCGTAAACTACGTACATGAATTATTAATTATTACTATGATCATCTCATTTATAATAAATTATATTATTATAAAGATATAAAATTAGCTTGAGAACATAGAACAGTGACTAATATAACAATATTTTTATGGTTGCAGTTTCTCAACTCCCCAAAATTCCCAAAAAAACAATATTTTCAAAATTTTAAATCCTTGAGTTCATATATATAATTCATACTAGTATTAAACCTATCGAAAATCAATTAAATAATCTCTGTTTAAGAAACATTCTACTAAATATGATTTCAAATTGAGAGGTTAAAACTTTAATTAGACGTCTTCATATGGTTTCGGATTAGATACTGAAATCTTAAAAACTTCAATAAAAAATCTCATATGAAAATAACTTAGCGTATACTATTTGTTAAAAAGCGCAAGCAATTTGAAGAAAATACATAATTTGAGCTTTTTTCCAAAGCTTTATTGTGAATAGACTAAGTTATGCTACATAACCTAAAATAGTGAGATACGTGTATAGCGAGCAATTTTAAACATTAGTACATAACATCACACATACAAAAAAAAAACAGTGTTAAACAAGGAACTTCAATACAAATATATATAAAATTTATTACCATACATAGACTATATTTTACCGTCAGAAAACTATATTGACGCTATAAGGATAATAGAGTAATATTTAAAAGCTACTTCAAAAACATAATGACCAAATAGTGGTAATAGAGATATAGTAAAAATGAAAAATCTTTCCCAACAGTCTCGGAGGATCCAATTCTTGTGGAAGCAAGTGAAACGATCAGTAATGGTGCAAAAAGATACGAACTATTTCTGATTCGAAAAATTCAAAAAAGAAGTAATAATTCTAACCGTCTTGTCATAAATCTTAAGAAACTGAATGCATTTATCCATGTAGCAAAGGAAAAAAAAAATCTTCCGAATTTAAAATTATTATTTCATACCAATGCTATTACTAATTAAGTTGTTATTGTTATTTTCAGTGGATACGTCTATGCGAAACATACCTCAAAGAAGCAGAATGGTTTCACAAAAAAATAACACCATCTCTTGAGGAATACTTGGAAAATGGTTGGAAGTCCACATGTGGACCGGTTCTACTCTTCCATGCTTTCTATTATGTAGGCCACAATCTAACACAGCAAACACTTGATCATTTGGAGCATGCCTATCGATTAATACATCTATCCTCAATTCTTACTCGACTTATTGATGACTTGGCACCTTCCAAGGTATTTTTGCTGTTATTAATCTTAGAGTTTCCTCTCATCCACAAACAGTAACAGATAATAGGTATAAAAAAAAATCATATTTTAGTTTAATGATTGAATATCGCTGACAAAAAGTTTATATTGAAGGCTGAAATGGAGAATGGAGAGACATCATTATCAATCCACTGCCACATGAAGGACTCTGGTGAATCATATGAAGCTTCAAAGGAGTATATCAAGGATTTGATATGGAGTTATTGGAAGGAACTCAACAAGGAAACTCTCATCAATCATGAACTTCCTAGAAATTTCATCAATGCAGCAATCAACACGCCAAGAGCATGTTTCACTATATTTCAACAAGGAGATGGCCTTGGCACTTCCAATGGCATTACAAAGGATCATATCAATTCTATGTTTGTTGAACCCATCCCCATTTTGAAATGATCTTATTCTATTTTATGATTCCTCTCTACATATTATTTATTGGGTATTTATGTGTTGTTTTAGTAATGGGCTGTTGTAATTTTAATAAAATAATTTTCACTATTTGAAATATTTTTGTAAGAAAAATATTTGGAATAATATCATGAATGTTAGGATTTATGGCATGAGATCCCTAAACTTAAAACATTTGTCATGGATTTATTAAACTTAATTTAAGGATTATTTCACAGAATGCACCGTATGGTATACTCAAGTTTTCCAAAACTATTCTCTAGGTAAAACACACCATGAAAACCCTCCAAACTTTCATTTCGTTACATAGAGACCTCCTGCAATTATTTATTCCAAAAATTGACTAAATTTACCTTTTATCTTTATAAAAATATAGGTCCTCTAGATGCGTTGAAGATGAACCCAACTCTTAGAGCCGTTTAGTCAACGATTTGCCCTTATTTAGAGAACAAGACTTGATGTTCGAGGATTTGGAGATCAAACCTCAATTTGAAATTGTTTCGAAATTTAGAGAAAAAGAGCTGATATAATGAGATTGAGACGGATAATTTAAGATAAAATTATAAGAATCATTCAAATGTGAGTTCACATGACCGTTAATGCCAAAAAACTTTACAAATCAAATCATAGGGTGTTTTTGCACAACTATTACATTTTATATATCGCATTTTTTCATCAAATATTTTGTTCATAAAAATGGGTAGAGAAAAGATATAGGCCCACTACTACAAATAAGGGTTGCACCTACGGATATCTCCGTAGTGGCAAAAAAATACCCTGTAGGTACAAACGCCGTAGGTGCAAGTCGAAACCTTGAACATGCCCCTACGGACTAAAAATTGCCCCTACGGAATTATGTGTAGGTACCGTTTCCCCTACGGATTAGGCCGTAAGGACAAAAAATTTATTTTCTTTACGGTTTTATAAAATAGATTAGGTGTATCTACGGACTTATCCGTAGGCCAAGTAGTTGTCCCTACGGATACCTGTGTAGGGGCATTTGTTTGCCCCTACGGATATATCCGTAGGGGCAACCTTAACCCCTGATACTGAGATCATAAGGGCAAAATATTAGGTATCCTGATATTTTTCCCCTACGGATAAATCTGTAGGTATATAGTTAGGTCCTACGGATTAATCCGTAGAGGCAAAATATCAGGGTTTTTTTTTAAAAAGAGGGCTGCCTATTTTTTTCTCGCCCTGTGCACAATAATATATACATCGATCATATATAAAATTAATCATCACGTAGAACATATATCGCAGTATTCATAATCACATCTCACGCATAATATACAAAACGAACCAACAAGCAAAATATGATATCAATATAAACACGCAAACACCACAATATCAATATCGTCCAAAATGTAGTACAATATGTATCATATAAATAAATATATGTTTAAAATATAAGAACCAAAAAGCTACCCTAGCCGAAGGAGATGCATGTGGAGGCTCGACCGATGTACCCTGTCGCGTTTGGACCTACATGTGTAATAAGCGAGTAAGAGCTGTGTATTATTCGAATTCGTATTATTATCAAGTTATTTCGAAACCCCAATCTATATATACTTAGGTATACTTAGGTCTCGTTTGGATATCTAGTTTGGAAAACCGTAGTTTATTTTAATTAGATATGTATGTATAATTAATCAAAACTAAGTCAACAACCAAATAAGCTCAGGTTATGTACTAATATTGGATATGTTGCTATCTATAATATGACATAATATTTTACTATTAAGTAGTATACATACCAGCATCTCCTTCAACTCCTGAACGGTGGCCTTCAAGCTCTCCAGTTCCTGCTGGAAACGTCGCTCACTGGAGACAGAGGAAGTAACCGCCGGGGTGGAGTCCAACCTTATATGGGCCCTGCTAGGATTGGGGTCAGCAGCATCGGATCGTTCTGTCCAGCAAAATCGGATCATTTAAATTTAAACTTTTCAAAACAAAAATTTCAAATAGGGGTTGAATAAATATTAACACTTACGCAATACTCCGGAGTATCGAAACTCGCCCGTGGCGAGATCTGTTTGGATACCATGGACGGCAAGATACGCGGACATCACGCTCGGTGTACCACCCTGCGCCAGGGTCTGAGCTCTTTGCAATTCGCAAAAAATTTACATATATTATAAAATAACTCTTAATATTACATTATATCACAGTAGATCTATTGTAATTTACCGATGCCTACAGGCTGAAAATCGTAGTCCAACTGTAAATACAAAAAAAACAATGTTATTAAATTGCAAGTGTTAACAATAATATATTGGATAAATCAAATGAAAATATATATTAATACCAGAGCCTGATCCCAGAAGAGGGCGAATCGATCCTCGATGCCTTCGCCTGCTCCACCACCCGCTCCTATATCCACATTAACCAGTAAAATATTAGTATATCATTTAAATTTGAACTTTTGAAAACAAAAATTTCAAACCTGTTAGAATAAATATTAACACTTACGCAATACTCCTAGGTAGTGGTGTCGAGAAAACCTTGGAACTCCTATAAGAAATCACCTAATATTCTCATAAATTCTTGAAAGGAATAGAACTTTGAATATACAAAAAAAGAAAGTGAAAATTCTGATCAAGTACCATACTCAGATTTTAGATGACCCCCATCAAAAGACTTCTATAAAGCCAAAGAAGGCAACAGAAAACCCTTTTAGTCAATTAGAGAGTGCACCTGCAGTAAGAAATGGTAAAAGTATCACCCAACAAGGGTGTAATTTACAAAATCAGTTGAACTCTTGAAAGTCAAAGAAGAACCTGACCTGCACAAATATGATGTATACTTTCCATTGGACACTAAGAAGTCTCTAAAAGGAAAAGCCAATGTGAAAGCCATCATTAGTTTATATCAGAAGATTGATGCTGAAACAGAGAACAAAGAATGTCATTTTCGGTACGAATAGATTCACCTAAGGCAGCCTCTACCATATCCTCCATTTCTTCTCCAGGAAAGAAATTACCGTCTTCTTCTTCTGCCACATTACTGTCTTCTCCTTCTTCTTCTGCCACATTACTGTCTTTTTCTTCTTATTATGTGCGCGTGCAAATTCAATGAAAGCAGAAACTCCAGCGACAAACTTAGGTTGCATACGTTGTTGCCAATTCACATACATCCAGTCTTTAACTCTGACGTACTCATGGGCCATGTTAGACTGTATAACATATAAATTGTAGGTTATGATGACTATATTGAGAAATCTAAGAACGAGATGGTTACTGACAAAGGAGAAAATCTGTGTATATGCTTTGTGTGTGCATTTGTCGTTGAAAAGAATAAATTATCGATAATCAAAGTTAGATTTGAGGATACCCATGTATGAGTTGTATTCTATATAAGTGTTTCAATTTATGAATAAATTATCGATCGATTTAAACGTTTGTTAAGAATATGTTAGTCTAATTTTAGACTAAGATCAACTTTGTATAGTTTTATATCACGACGAACATCGAACGTATGTTAACCGATAGACGGGGACTAAGTGACGCTTTTAGTTTCATATATGAGTATCGATGAGAATATGAAAATTCCATATTATCATCGAGTATCATATATTGGTTTTAACTTGAACATCTTGAATCACTCTCTAATGATGCGTTTGTTGTGTATTCTTATTGTATGTGTAACATGATTTTAAACTTATGAAATAATACTTGCTTAGTTACTTGCAAATTGCAACTTGAGAATAAGATATATGAAGAGACAAAGTTTGGAAAAGGAAATATAAAATGGGTTTTCTCCACATTTAAAAATGTACAGTTTTCGTCTTTTCCAGCTTTAGGTGTTATAGGGGTCAGTCAAAAATTAGGTGATTTAGAAACATAGAGGAGTAATATAATGCGCTCCAAAACTTTTACGATGGTTTAGAGAAATTTAGCCTTTTTAAAAAAATTATTATAGGACCCTCGAAACATAACAATAGTTAAAAAAGAATAAAGAAAAGAAGAGGAGCCTAGGCTATATTTAATATAATACACAGCGGGGTTGGGATTTCGCATCTCTGGAGACTCTTTGCATAAAGAGACAAAAGCAAGCTTTTAGTCATTTCCCATTTTGTCATTTGCTACATTTTGTTGATCTGGCCTCAGTAGTGGGCACTGTCAGGGTGATGAGGGTATAATGGTAATTCTTGGTTCATTTAGTAGTAATGAGATGCATGTGTACTCATGAGATCGACTGATGCATTTGATGAAGTCCATTGAAGTGTCACCTATCTACATTAATTTGAAGGTATGTATGTGGGTATGCATATTGATGGTTTGTATTGTGTTATTCTTTACTTACGGTGACTCTTCCTATTTTTAGAATCACTAATCTCTATATAAAAAAAACTAAGAATAAAATAAAATGAAAAAGATGGGATATGAGAGACTCATTAAACAGTTCCGGTTTAATTATAAACTGCGCCTCGAGCTTGCTATGCAACACTCATGGCTTTTTATGATTCCTGCCATATGCAATCGTTAAATATTAAACTAAGAACTATTTTTGTCATATAATATTTTGTATAAATAAACAAAAGTAAATACTGTCTTGCTATCTAAATAAAAAGATAGGCTAATAGAAATGGAATCAATGCACAAGAAATCATATCGACATTAAAGTAAGGTTAGATAACTATAAATGGCATTTAAAAGAAACTATTTTTTCTCTCAATGTTAATACTTCTCCACGTCTTGCTTTACATATTTGTTTTTCATATTATTACATATCACTTTTTATATAAATAAGGATACATTTTGTCATGAATTGTTAAGCACTTGTGTCCAAAAGGAGAAGAAAACAATGGCTTTGATTTTAGAGTTAAATAATTATTTTATTTTGCAATTCTATGAGTACCGGCATGATTAATTTCTATACCTTTCTTTGATAAAACTATAATAACATGTGTGTATTTTACAATTTATAAAAAAATATAGTAGATTAGTTTTGATCGCAGGCGTTAGCATGGAGCCGAAGCTAGTATATGAACAACCTTCATATCTAATTAGTTATTATAACCTTATTACATGAAGCGAAAAACCTATGCTAGATTTCTTACTTTCAAAAAATGGTAAAATTCATGTCTACCAAACAATTTTCCAAACTCATTTTGTTAATGGAAGAGTAAATGATGTAACTTCTTAGGTATTTTTTCTTCTTTCAACATTACATAAACAAATACATAAAGTAACTTCTAAAATTACTTCCATAAATGTTTTTATGAAGTTTTTTTAAGAGCATCTCATACTCGCAATTATCCAAACAGGTCCTAAATACAACTGATGCCTAACTGATTATCACAGTTACTAGTCAGGAAATTACAACTGAACCATCAATTTCAACTTCCTCTTCTACCGCTTCCAAGACATAACAACAAAACAACTTTTTTCATAAGAACAAAAATAACCAGTACTCAGATACCATTCATGTTTCTCATAGTTACAATTGATTGCATCTCTGCAAAATTAGCAACAGCAGTTTACATCTGACTGCAAGAACTAGAACACCAAAAAAATTACTCCCAAGGCACTCTAAATACTTCAGCAGAAATCGGATTTTCCCTAGAGGCGTATGGATGCCCGCAATTTACATTGCAAACAACATAAATAAAAAATATTCATTGAGGATTTATGTTGTGTGAACCCTAACCCTAACCCCAGCCCCAGCCCCAACCCCAACCCCAACCGCAACCCTAGCCGAACCCAACCCCAACCGCAACCCTAGCTGAACCCCAACTGCAACCCCAACCCCAACCCCTAAAATAATCAAAAATTACTTTAATTGAAGATTTAATTACTGACCTGTTCGGTGGAGGAGATAATCGATAATCGGCGACGAGGAATAATAGCGACGAGAACGGGAACGAGAGAGAGAGAACGGCGACGAGATCGGTGAGATCGGCGACGAGATTGGCGAGGCAGGCGACGCGGCGACGAGAAACGGGGATTTGGGAGGTTTCGCGGGCACGAGCGAGGAGAGAGGATAATCGGCGCGTAGGGAAATTATGTGCTTTTTCTATTAAATCCATATTTAGATGCCCCTACGGATTTGTCCGTAGGTCCTTGGTTTGTGGCTCCATAGGGGCAAACACCAAATTAAAATTTAATATTTTTACTCTTGAACGTCTTGGACCGTAGGGGCAACCTTCTGGCCCTACAGCTTAATCCGTAGGGCCAACATAAATCTGCTCCTACGGATTTCAATATCCGTAGGGGCAACACTCTATTTTAGTAGTGGTTAGAACTCTTGCTCTTTTCTTCATGCAGAAATGAAGAGCAAAAAGTGTTGTTTGTTAGTTATTGTATCTATTAGGAATATATATGCCCTAGAGGCCATTATTGTATATTATAATGGATGCTTGGACATATATACAGAGGGATTTCTTACTCAATATGATAGTATGCTATTTGGTTATTTTTTATCTTAACATGTACGCTTGTTTTAATTTACTATCCCATTGATACACATTGATAAAATCCTTAGGATGTTGGCTTGATTGCCAGGACTAGATGCAGATCATACAAGTGGGGATTGTGTAGTCTACAAGCACATCCTTTAACAGTTCCTAGTCGAGAGAGAGTATCGAGACAAGGCATCGATATTCCAGAATAGACTAGTGTGTACGTTTCTTGACCCTGTATGGGGCGATGGTTGATCCAATAACCATTGGTGTTTGACATCAAAGATTGTACACAGGTTCTCATTGGAGAATGAATATACTGAACAAGATTCGCCGAGAAATCCTAGATGGTTCCATACTTATCGTCAAATAGCAGTTATCTGGTAACATTTATATAGATTATTCTGTAGACCTGAGATCGTCATAGTGTATTGTGTGGTTCCCACTGTACTTTGATTTTCTCCCTACCACGGCTCAAATGAGTCATGCAAACAGATGGTTTTCGGGTACTGTCCCGAGTCACATGGAGGCAGTGAGCGATAGGAGGGTTTCATCACTCCCGATATCGGGAGTTGATATTGCGCTATACTCGATTGGTTATAACAGTAAGTCCCTGACCATGGCTGATAAGATTTACTAATATGTTTTATCAATGGTTTCTTGAAAGGTTATAGGTCACATATCGACATGACTTATCAAGTTACTGGGGTTTAACGATTTCACCCCCAGACTCGATATGCAATATATCAGATAAAGAGACCGGACTGTACGCTAAGTGTTGGATATAGGCTCTACGGGAGTTTGGACAAGTTTGCTTGTTGATCTTCTATTCGTTCGATACGTGGATAGCTATTATGTCCAGCCAGTACTACTGACGGCTTGCGGCTATTTGATATGATCATTACCTACTGCTACCTTATTGGCGAGTCTTTAGAGTCCAACATAGAGGTTTTCTAGCTCAAGCGAAACGAAATAGGGCACGTATGGAAATATATGTGTGAGCTTGATTAAATACTAGTATATGATACCGTATTCTAATCTAACGTTTTGGATATCAATCGTGTTATATTTGATATAATCGGATTATTGAATTAAGTGTTGATTCAATGATTTGAGATATATATATATATATATATATAAGAGAATAATGGAGAAAAGATGCCATAGGAGGGAATTCCCTCCTATGGCGTCGAAAAAATACCCCCTCCACCAATTTTTCCGACGATCGGTCCCCATCATCTTCATCGTCATCATTTAAGATGTGGGTACACCAAATTTCATGTGATTCTACAACTTTTTCACCGTTGATTTAGCAATGTAAAAAGTTCTATTGTCGGTAAACCGTTAATTTTGAACCCACTAAATCAACGGTGAAAAAGTTGTAGAATCACATGAAATTTGGTGTACCCACATCTTAAATGATGACGATGAAGATGATGGGGGCCGATCGTCGGAAAAATTGGTGGAGGGGGTATTTTTTCGACGCCATAGGAGGGAATTCCCTCCTATGGCCTCTTTCCTCCATTAATCTCTATATATAAACTAATATTAAATATTAGCCGATTATATATGATATAACCGGATTATTGAATCAATTGTTAATTTAATGATTTGATATATATATATATATTTGATATTAGCCAGGTTATATATGATATAACCGTATTATTGAATTAAATGTTGATTTGATAATTATATATATATATATATATATATATATTAATTTGTTTCATGGTTGATGATACATAAAATTAGGATGTGTGAGAATCATATTAGAGATATAGATGACAAGATAATGATTTATATTTGTGAATTAAAAAAAGAAGAATGAGTTATACTTCTATGATTTCTTTGAGAAGTATTGAGAAGCCATGACTCACTCTCTTTTCTTTGTTTTATTTACAAATATTCATGGTTTTCTTGAGCTCGTCCTTATCCTCAATGGTCCACTCTCTCACTTCCAAGTTCATTTTCTCTTCATCTCCTCACTAGCTTTTTCAAAGTTGAGAAAAAGAAAAAGAAAAATATTTTTAGTGAGCAAAATTCATATTTCATCAATCTACACTACTCTAGCAAATTAGTATAGATTGTTCTCTTCACTAATAGCTTGATTAGTGAAGTGTGAGTTTGAGTGCGAGTTACCTCAAGATGGATCATGTTCGACGACGAAGACTACAAGAAAGCTCGTTCCTGTAAGTGCACGGCGGCGCCCCGGCCGTCAATCCGACGGCCAAATGCGGAAGCGGTGATAAACTTTAAATTTTCTTTAACTGGCAAACCGCCGCGCACTAATACCCGGATCGAACCACTAACTAGTCCTAGCTATCTACAAGAAAGGGAAGAGAGATATACCGACAGATCCGAGTCCTCCGGTCTTCTCGTCGTCGTCCCGATCTCCTGCGGAATGTCCCTTCTCCTCCTCGTCGCCGGAAGTGCACCACATCACCTACTTCTTTTACGGGCTCCCACCTTAATGCCGAGGCAACTCAGGCACGAAGCTGGCTAGTCGACGTGCCCAAGGTTTGCTGTAGAATGTAGTGTACAAGTCTCATTTTGGGGTTGTAGGAATTGCCTTTTGGTGGAGGGATGAACTATGGAGTTTGGAGATGGAACTTGTGGGATTTTTGCAACATGAAATGAGCCAAAAACCCACACACACAAAATTGGACAGCCCCCCCAAGGCATGGCCGGCCACCATAAGAGAGAGGAGAGTGAGAATGGAGAGTCTCAAAGAAAATGGGAGCCATTCTCATATCATGCAAGAGAGAGAGAGGAATGGTTATCATGAAAAGCAATGATCACACAATCAAACCCATACTCCAAAAACCCACCTACTACAACCATGATTGCTCACAAAGTCAAGCAATCATGATAGAAGAAATCAAGGTCAAAAGAATGGTGCACCATCATGATAAAACAATAATGCAAAGACCCCCTCCACAATTGCTTATTTGCAACAATGCAAATAAGCCCTCCTCCACCAATCTTCGGCCAATGAACGATACAAAGGAAATCGGCCGAAACGAAAAGCAAACTGGCAACTCCAAAAAACTGGTCCCGTGATAAATTACAGGAAAACCCCGATACTCTGCATACACACCCGCATTTGTATTCCGACCGAAATACAAATGCAATGAGACAAAGTCTACACTGTACTATACTAGGATTCGGCTTAAACCAAAGCCGGCCAGTAATATCCGTTCGATCCTGATCCGTGCAATACCGCACGTATCTGATCGAACCCTGCCATATAACCATACGGCCTATAGTACAAACTGTCCGATCCTGATCCGTGCAATACCGCACGTATCTGATCGGACATTGCCATATCTCCATACGGCTTCTACAACTTTTCGCCCGAAAGCTGAGTAACTGAATGTGGGGGACTCTAAAGACTCGTCAACACCTTGGTTGTGGATTTAACCACTAGCACGTCAGAGGTATAAGCCAATACGTAACGGGCTACCAGGTATTGACTAAAAGGGACGTCTGTGAGCGAACTCAGCCTGACAACCCTACTGAGCCTGTCAGTGACAATATCCGTACAGTCCGGTCCGTTCGTCTATGAGTATCGCATGGCGGGCCTAGGGGGTTGGTAAAAGTCAGACCCCCAAAAGCGGTACAAGTCGTGTCGGAGTGTAGCCCAGAACACCCTGAGATACTACTGGAATACCTACCAGTAAATCTCCTTGCCTCGGCCGAGGGCTTCGTGTAATGGCTCTCCTAGACACAGCACGACCTCACCCTCAATACCGGGAGAGACGAACCCCTGAAGATACGCTCACTGCCTCCATGTGGCTCGGGACTGTACCCAACTAAAACCTGTTTGCACGACTCCTTTGAGTCATGGTAGGGTAGTAATCAAAGTACAGTGGGAACTCACACAAGACAAATGACGATCCCCAAGTCGATGAACTAACCTGCACACATGTCACCAGGGAACTGCCATCTGACGTCTGGTATATGACCAACTGGCATGTTCCCGGCGAGTCCTGTCCAGTGTACTCATAACCCAATGAGCACCTGTATACATCTTAGGTGAACTAACTGACACCAGTGGCTTGTGAGACCGGCCACCGCCCCTCGTCGGGGTCTCGACTGTATACACTAGTCTACTCTGGAGTATCGATGCCCTGTCTCGAAACTCACACGACTAGGGACCATTTAAGGATATGCTTATAGACTGCCAGCTCCCACGTATATGATCGCCCTCATACTGCTGGTGGTCAAGCAAGAATCCTAGGGGCTCTATCAACGTGTAATAGCGACTTGTCAGGTCACCTAAAGCAGTACACGATGATAAAGGTAAACCAGATAGCATACTATCATCTCGAGTAAGACTGTCCTACCGGGATAGGTCCTCCATCAATCATTGCAATCACATACCTGTGACCTAATAATTGACTCTGAGGGCACTATCTCCAACAGTTCCATCCTTCAAATAGAGTCAAAGAAGAGTTCTAGGATTATTACTCAGAGCATTTGAAGTGAACGACTAAATTATAAAGGTTGCAGTTTCTTTTCAGTTAATTTAGAACCTAATTTGCTAACTTTGAAACCCTAATTCTCTAGTTCGATTCTTGTTTAGTATACTTAACCCTCTAGATTTTTTAAAATTGTACACTTGATACTTATAGAATCCTAGTAGAGGTGCTAAGACATACTTTCATGGTATCAGAGCCAAACTAGAGGCTTTGGAGTAGTTTAGACAAAATTAAAATATTCGATCGACGTTTTAAACACGGAATTTTCATGTTTCTGTCCATTTTTTGAAACTTCAATTTATTTCAAGGTTAAAAATGCTCAGAAAATAATGCAGGTAAAATTATGTAGGCTCAAGAAACACAAGCACGTAACTCCACCACTTGGTCGCGGAACCGCCGCCTATACTATGTATTGGTCATGGTTCCACCGCGCAACTGTGGAGTTAGGAGCTCGTTTTTCTTGTATTGCTTCATTTTAACATTTTAGATTTTCTGGATATTTTTAATGAGGCTCAAGTGGTTGAGATCTTTGTGAATTGTTGTTGTTTGAAATATCGATCGAAATGTTAACATTGTCTATATTGCTTTGGATATGTGATACAATTTTTGGAATTCACATTGATTAGTTTTGCGAAAACTAGTAATCGATTTGTAAATCTCCTATTTTAGTCTCAAATGATGGATAACTATGGAGTTTGGATTTGGATCGAAACTCCGTCGTAATCTCGAATCGTACGCGAATACTTGCCGGGAAACACTAGTAGACATGTATGCCCTTTTGCCCCGACCAAGTGACTATAGGAGAACCTCATGGCCAAGAGCATCAACTCGGTTGCTTGCGGCCATGGTGTTCTTCCCAAGTTTACTTCATTGATGGCATCGGGGGTGCGGCCATCAATTAAAGTTCCCGATGAGCTTTCGAATCATTAATCGGGAATCTTATTGAATTTCCCAGCTTACACTTTGAAAAGGGTTTTCAATTCGAGACTTAAATATGAGGTTTATAGGATTAGGCATGAAATTCGGAATATTTGATAATCCGGGTTTATGATGTCTACAGATGCGGATTCTAATTATTGTAATTTTCATTTCTTTTCTTCGACCATAAGTGTAATATGTGTCAGTATCCCCGATCTCTTTGCTATACGACAACGACATTAGAGATACACATATTTACTTATGTTGATGACATGTAATGTTATTGTATTGCTATCAATATGTTATATTGGATCGTCGTGATTGAATAGCCGGGTTCTTTTTATGTGAGATGAGAGTTTTTCAATTTTCATTCATGTAAATAATTGTATGTAATATTTTTTTATTGGGATACTTCCGGGTTGAGGTTGTTGTCTACATTCGATATATATTATTTACTTTTCCGTATTAGGATAGACCCAAGATAGAGAGCACAAGTAATCGGGTTCTAGAGTCCAGTGGGAGACCATCTCAAGGAGTCGAGATCGGTTTCCTAACTCTAGAATTGACGGGTTGCTTGTCGCTCTCATAGAGGTTTAGGGTTGTGGGCTTGGCTATTCATCACGACCGTGAAATCCGTGTTTTTCATTACTGGTTTAATCTAAAACACAGATCTCCTAGTATATCTTATATTTCATATATCTGTTTATACTATTCTGTGATGTGATGTGATCATATAACTACATGAGACGAATGCTACTTATATATATGATATATTAGTAGACACTATATATGTTTTGCATCAGTGCTAGTCCTGACCCCGCTCTGCCGTAAGTTAAATAATTTTACGATGAAGGCATATATGTGTGTTTTATTTTCGTTTCTTCTATGATGTTTAAGAAACATAATTGATGGGACTTCATTAATAAGATTAATAAAAAGAAAAGAAAGCTAAAAGATATTGTAGAATCAAATTTTTCAAAAAAATAGCTCTAGTTCTTGCTTTGCATAGTGGTATTCCATTATGAATATCTAACACCTCATTTGATGAGGAAATAGCCGAGATCCGTTTACTGGGAATGACCTCTTTAGCAAAAATTAGTATATGCTACAACCTACTCGGTTTGTTTTGAAAACTACTCGATTTTTAAAGTGGAGTTTAAACCACTCCTTTTCAAATCACTAGATTCTATAATGATATCAACTTCATTATTTTAAAGGTTTTCTTCAAAACCGGTCGTAACCCTCCGTCATTTCTGATATGTAGTGTTTAGTATTCGTGCTTTGTTTGTTGATCTCCGTCAAGGCACGGTGTACGGTAGCTGGATAATACTTATCTGTAGCATGGTGATGCGATCGGTAGAGACAGTCACACAGCCTTGTTGACCTTCGTCAAGGTTTTGTGTGGGTGGGTTCGAATCGATCAAGAAATGACTGGTTGAACTTGACTGGCGGCCTACAGTTTGTTGACCCCTGTCGAGGTCATAGGTCGTTAGGGGTAAAAACCATTATCGAGAATTTCAAGTATTGAAATTTGCAATAAGATTGCATACCTTCTATATGATAGTTGGATCCCAATGCCCACTATAAGTAAGCGTTACTCCTGCGAGAGTTTTCCACTTTATAATTAGCTAATCAAGTAGGTGTCTAAGAAAGTGTTAACGGGGTTATGCCCATGCGGAAATGAGGTTATTTAATTAGTTCCATTCGAAAACACAGGGAGACTCTCTCGGAGTATCAACACCAGCCTGGCTGGTCGATTAGCGAACATGTAGGGTGTAATTAATCCTGGATAATCTTACCTTTTAGTATTTGAAGGAAGTGTTCGTCGTCGAAAAAAGAGACGGACCGGGATGGATCATCTAGCCTGAATTCGAAGACAGATGCTATTTGGATTTATCTGTCCACCTCTCCGATGATGCCAAGTTGATTTATGGTACCGTATATCGGAGGTTTGGACAGACGCGGCCGTTGTAGAAGATTTCATCAGATTCCCCCTCATTTTGCGAGGGGTTTTGATTGTGAGGACGCTCTTCCTTACAGGCGCAAACCCCTACAGTTAATTACGTTACCGCGTTGTGATAACCACTTTTTCCTGCTCCGGAAGTTCACTTCGTATCATGTTGTGTTTGTTTTATTTTGGGTTGCCCATGGATTGTATACGGAGACTAATTTATGTCATCGTCCGTAGGGTGTCGATTAGTCCAAATCTGTATACTTGAGATTTGGGTTTAGGTCAAGAATTTTGCTTGACAGTGCCCACTTTGGTAGCTTGGTTTGCTAACGGGCCGAAGAAACTTCCATCCCCCTACGTCTTGTAAGCGGTAGGCTCCACCGGGCAATACTTCGGAGACGAGAAAAAGGCCGTCCTATTTCGGGGAGAACTTGCGCAGTCTTCCCTGATCTACGAATTCGTTTCGCCTTAAGATCAAATATCCTGTCTTGAAGGAGCAATGCTTAACTCGGGCGTTGTAGTAGCGAGCAGTTTGATGTTGATAAGCGGCGGCTTTGATCTATGCCCGGTCCCGCTTCTCTCGCAAGATGTCCAAATTAGTCCGGAGAGCCGAGGTGTTTGCTTCGTCATCGAAGCGTTCGACTCAGTAACAGGACAGTCCGATCTCTGCTGGGATAATTGTCTCGGTACCATAGCAGAGGCTGAAGGGGGTCTCTCTCGTGGGCGTCTTCTTCGAAGTGAATAAGACCTATAACACTCGTGGTAGTTCTTCGAACCCGCTACCCTGCCTTCCTTCTAAACGAGTTCGAAGACCTCGTATGACGTCTCGGTTAGCAACCTCGGCCTGTCCGTTGCTTTGAGGATGAGCGACCGTGGCAAACTTCATTAGTATGTGGTATTCGTTGCAGAACCCTTTGACTTTTTCGTTTTCGAAATTCATCCTGTGGTCGGTAACGATACACCTCGGGATCCCGAATCGGAAGATTATGTTGTTCTGCAGGAATTTGATGGTCGTGGTGGCGTCCAGTTTTCTGATGGGGATGGCCTCAATCCATTTCGTGAAATAGTCTACCGCGACGAGAATGTATTTGTGCCCGCCCATACCTGTAGGGAGTTGGCCCACCATGTCCATCTCCCATTGGGCAAACGGCCATGGGGAGGTAAGGGCCGTTAGCTCGGTAGCCGAAAAATGGGGTATGCTGCTATGGAGTTGACAGCTTTTGCATCTTCTGACGAGCTTTTGAGCATCTTGATGAATCGTCGGCCAATAGTACCCTTGGAGCAGCGTCTTTTGTACTAAAGTACGGGCTTCTTGATGCGCTCTACCGACCCATTCGTGTATCTCACGCAAGATGTAGTCGGCTTCGTGAGGGTCGACGCACCGGAGCAGAGGCTGTGTGTACGATTTCTTGTAAAGGTTTCCATTGCTCCAGACGAAATAGCGGACTTTAGCTTGAATGCGAAGCCCTTCCCCTCGATCCTCTGGAAGTGTACCCTCCTTCAGGAACTCTACGAGGGGCTTCCTCCAATCCTGGCCTCCCTCCTGGATAGTGTATACTTGAACCGTTTCCTCTCTGTCTTCTACGCTGGGCCGTGGCAAGACTTCAAAGAGGATATTCCTCTTATTGTTGGCCGTATAGGACGAGGCTAGCTTGCTCAGGGAGTCGGCCTGGGCGTTCAGGTGCAGAGGAATCTGCTCCACTTAAACTTCGTCGAAACTTTTTTGTAGTCTCTTTACCTCGGCTAAGTACTTCGCCATGAGTGGCTCTCGGGCCTCAAAGTGCCCGGTCACTTGGACGATGACTAGGGCGGAGTCGCTGCGAATTCAGATCGTCTTCAGCCCCACTCCGGAGGCGATTCGCAACCTGGTGAGCAAGTTCTCGTATTCCGCGGCGTTGTTTGACGCTCTGAACCTGAGCTTCAAAGAGTACTCCATTTCTGTCTCGTTTGGGCCTCGAATGATAAAGCAGGCACCGCTCCCCTCTTCGGTAGAGGATCCATCGACATAGAGGACCCAGTCGGGGACAGAGTCGGGCACTTCTTCGACCAAGGGTTGGGACCCGGGGATAGACACCGACGCTGCTTCTTTGTTGGGGATAGTACATTTGACAACAAAGTCTACCAGGACTTGCGCTTTGATGGCTTTCCTGGGGCGGTATTTGATGTCGAACTGGGATAACTCCCACATCTATTTCTCCAGACGACCAGATGATTCAAAGGAGGCGAGAATAACCCTTATGGGCCATTTGGTGAGGACGAAGATATTGTGTGCCTGGAAGTAGTACCGTAGATTCCTTGAGGCGACGATAAGCGCCAAGACAATCTTTTCTATGGTCGGGTACCTTGTTTCCGCGTCTTTAAAGATATGGCTAACGTAGTAGACCGGCTTCTGTACTCCTTCGACTTCTCGGATGAGCACCGAGCCAGCAGCATGATCGGATACCGCAAGGTACAGTAACAGCTCGTCTCCTTCGATTGGCTGGGTAAGCAGCGGGGGGTTTTCTGGTGCACTTTGAGTTGCTCGAAAGCGTTTTGAAACTCTTCCAACCATTCAACCTTGGAATCTTTCTCAAGGCATTGAAGAATGGGAGGCACTTTTCTCCGGATCTCGACATGAAGTGACTAAGAGCGGCCACTCTCCCTGTGAGTCGCATGATCTCCACGTTGCTCTTTGGCGTGGCCATGTTGAGAATGGCGCAGATCTTCTCTGGGTTAGCTTCGATTCCTCAGTGGGTAACCATGAACCCGAGGAATTTCCTGTTAGTGACTCCGAACGCGCAATTGGCTGGATTCAGCTTCATTTTGTACTTGCGGAGGATATCAAATGTCTCGCCAAGATCCTTAGCGTGCTCGTCCGATGAGGTTGATTTCATGACCATATCGTCGACGTAAACCTCCATGTTCCTCCCGATCTGCGGCTTGAACATTTTGTTAACCAAGCACTGGTATGTAGCCCCGACGTTTTTGAGGCCGAAGGGCATCACTTTGTAGCAATATACCCCCCGGTCCGTGGTGAACGCGGTTAGTTCTTCATCTGCCGGGTTCATACGGTTCTGGTTGTAGCCGGAGAAAGCGTTCATGAAACTGAGCAATTCGTGGCCTGACGAGCTGTCCACAAGCTGGTCTATCCGAGAGAGAGGATAGTTGTCTTTTGGGTAGGTCTTGTTCAAATCTGTGAATTTGACGCACATGCGTCACTTCCCGCTCGCCTTTTTAACCATGACCACATTCCCCAGCCATTCCGAGTAGGTCACATTTCTAATGAAGTTGGCTGGAAGCAACCTATCGACCTCGTCCTCGATCGCCTTTTATTTGATCGGAGCGAAACTTTACTTCTTTTGCCTGATGGGTTGGGCCTTCGGGTTGACCCCGAGCTTGTGTGATATTACCTTGGGGTCGATCCCGGGCATGTCAACAGGCTTTTAGGAAAAAATGTCCGAGTTTCCTCGGAGAAAGTGGATCAAGTCTTCACACCGGGCTCCCATCAAAAGAGATCCGATCTGGACAGTTCATTCCTTGTTCCCCTCGACGAGGGGACTTCTGTTAGCGCTTCTACCGGGGCCTTTCGGATTTCCTTCTGTTCGTCATGAGTATCCAAGGACCCAAGGAAATCATTTGCGCTTCCAAGGTCGCCGCTCTGCTCTTCAATGGTGGATGTCGCCGTGAAGCAAATCTTGGCGATTTGCTGGTTCTCGTAGGCCTGGCCTATGCCACCTTGATCCAACGAAAACTTGATCGCGAGGTTGTAGGTCAAGATCCGAGCCCAAAGGGAGTTCAGCGTCGAGCATCCCAAGAGGATGTTGTAGGACGAGGGGATCCTGACGACGATGAATTCCACCGGTACGATCTTCGTACGGCCCGCTTTCCCAATGTTAAGGAGGAAGGTAACCACTCCTTCGACCGGGATGGAGTGGTTGGTAAATCTCGACAGGATGTGGGCGGTTGGCCGTAGGTCAGACGGGCCGAACCCCATACGCAGAAAGCAGTCATAGAAAAGGATATCTGCCGAGCTTCCTGAGTCAACCAATATCCTTTGAACCTCGTAGTGGTGGACCCGTGCCGTAATCACGAGGGGGTCGTTGTGAGGAAAGAATATACCGTGGAGGTCTTTATCAGTGAAGGTGATGGGCTTGACGGTCCTGCATTTCTTTGGCGGCTGGTCGCTTGTTCTTTTGACGGGTAGGATGCGGCGAACCTCGCCATCCCCATGTGTAGACCCCGAAGAAAGGACTATGATTTGGCTGATCGTTAATTCCCGGGGAGGGGATGGTTGTCGTTCTCCCTGTCTTCCTGTCTTTTTTCCCACAGGTATTTCGCCAGGTGGCCTGAGCGGATCAACTCCTTGATATAGTCGCGGAGTTGTTTGCAGTTCTCGGTCGGGTGTCCCTGCGACCTATGGAAGGCACAGTACGGGCATCGGGTCCTTTTAGCCACTCTATTGGTGACCGAAGGAAGCTTGAAGAATCACTCACCCTTCGTCTCCTCTAACAGCTCGGTCTAATAGATGTTGAGTGGAGTATACTCCTGAAACTTTGGGGAGTATGGATTTGGCCGGTCGACCTTCTTCTTCTCTTCTCTTCCCCTCTTCTTTTGGTCGGCCTGGTCGCTCCGGGGTATGTTTTAGTTTACCTCAGACTCGAGTTGGATTTCTCGCTCGGTCCCAGCTTTTACATCGGCCATGGTCTTAGGTTGTGCTAATGCAAAGGAGCGGAGCCACTCCTTATGCCTAAAACCCGACCTCAGATTAGTGATGAAGGTTTCGTCCTGGTGCTCTAGAACTTCAAGAAGAGCGTTGTAGAAGCGAGTGATATATTCTTTAAAGGATTCCTTGTCCCCGCTCTTTATACTGAATAGGTAATCGACATTTCGCTTTTATCGTCTGTTCCCGACGAAATATCCGAGGAACTGGGCGGTCAGCTCATCAAAGGTAGAGATGGAGCATGGAGTGAGTCCTCGAAACCAGTCTCGTTTAGCCCGGATGAGAGCGGCGGGAAATGCTCGGCATTGGACAGAGTCGGAGTTATCCTGTAAGCTCGTGCCTGCCGTGAATGCGTCCAAATGGTCCTTCGGGTCGGACTTCCCGTCGAAGAGGGCCACATTAGGAGGTATGTTTCTGGACGAGACGTGTACGGCGAGCAACTCTTCGGTGAAGGGCTTTGTAAACGAGTCGGCGACATATCTGGCCCCCTCGCACGACGGGTGACCCTCCCGATGTATATCCTCGATTTTCTTTTCGAGGACGTCGAGACGACTATGGTACCCCGAGGATTCGGCGTTGTCAGAGTAATGGCCATTCCCGCTTGTAGCCTGCGCCTAACTGTGACTCTGGTTCCGTTCTATCAAATTCCTCAAGTCCTCCGATGAGGTCCTTCTTGAGTTCTCACGGCGAGTGCCGTTCGTGTGATCCCATTGAGGGAAGGGGTGTCGGTCATGACTGGGTGCAAGCGATCTGACCGATACCTCCTCGGGAGGGATGGGAATGCGACGGGCCTCAGGGCGATAGGCTGTTTTCGTGAGACCGGGGCATAAGGTCATGTGGCACCCAGCGGGTCATAGAATCGGTCGCCGCGGGGGACCTGTGGTCGCCGGAGTGAGCAAGACATTGTTCAGTGGTGCCAGCGTGGGCAGCAGCATCTCCCCCTCTGTGGATGTCCTGATCTCCGGGTGGGGGAACGGTGACCTGGGGGGCTGGGCCTGCCGTTTGGACGTGGACAAAAGCATCCAATATGGACGCGAGCCTATCGATCCTTGCTGAGAGGGCATGGATAGCATTCGGTAGGGGAGTAGATCCGCCCGCGCCTCCATTGTGGGGAGGGCGACGTCTTGTGCAGGGATCATCACGGTCTTCGCTCGTCATGTAGTCGAGCGCGGAAGATCAACTTTTGATGGGTGGAAAAATTTATGGTTCCCACAGACGGCGCAAACTGATGGGGGTTTGGATCTCCTTCAGATGCTGTCCTCCGTCGATTTGTCGCGAGCGTTGGTGAACGGTTGAGATTGGTATTGAGAGTTGTCTCCTTGAGCGTGTAGATCTCAGTGGGCTTGTTTTGAGGCGAATCCGAGCTATCTGCAAAAGAAGTCCCAGGATGGTTGTACCACCGTGGACTCTCCGACGTTCAAGTTAGCCGAGAAATTTGGACAGGGTAGCGGCTTATTAGAATAAAATTCGTTACCTGAGTCGTCTGAGAGAGGGGTTTTTATAGTGGTCAAATGGAGCGAGCTGGCGCGAGATCTTCGTCTTCGGTTACGTCCCTGACATTACACCTGCGTGAATGATGGAACCCTCCCATTAATGATGAGATACGCTCGTTAATGGAGGGATGCGACGGCGTGAAACGCGGGATGTTGGGTGGCGGATATTTCGCTTCTTGCGAGATACGCGAAGCCGTGGCGGAGGCACTTGGGCTCTGCGTCCTTGGTTGCTCGGTAGACCCGGGGAGGTTTAGCTCGGCGGGAGGCTCGGAGGCCGAGAAAGCTCGGTACTGTGATAGTTCGGAGACGAGCAAGGATTGCTGAGGAAGCTCAGCGTATAGGAGGGCTCGAAGGCGAGCCAATGGTTATTTGTATGGCGAGCTTAGGAGTGTTCCGGGAACCATCGAAGGTCGGGTCATACCTCGGGACGATAGCCCAAGGGACGCCTCCAATGTGTGGTGCTTGTCCTGTTTCCGTGAGCTTTGGCACACGTCATCTACCATGTGTCATGATCTTGGGAGTTTCCACTTATGAGCATCATCAAAGATAAAACCCTCTCTCAAATTGAACCATGCAATTTATGGCAAGCAACTCTCTCCTTTGTCAGGGACGCAAATTTTTCTTTTTGTTAGAAGTCTCAGGTGATCATAGAGATTTCTTGGCTTTTAGACTTCTTTGCATGCACATTTATTTGGTGAAACCAAAAAGAAACATGGGCTGCTTTTGATGGTTGTTCCAACTTCTTTTTCTTCAACAGTTGCACCTTGTTAGTTTTTCTTATTTTGAAGCATGCTATAGATTCTCTTTTTGGATTTCTTTTGTTTCCGAACTACATTTGTTTCCTGCCATTTTTGTTTCTTTCTTCAAGTTCAGTGCATATTGAACACTTTCACCTTAGAGCATTTTAAGAGTAAAACAAAAAGGGTGAACATTTTCACTGTCACAAACCCCTTGCCCAAAGAATCTCCTTAAAAATCATGTTTTATGTCATAAAAAAAATCCGGCCGGTCTAGATATGTCTGTTAACTGCATACATATTGCAATAATCTGCAGACATTTTAGGAGAAACTGCATATTACAGGAAACTATATAGATATTGCATGCAGGGGGGTTTTTGATAGTGGAAAGCTTTTCAAGAGGGTTTTAGACGAGATTCTATAGGCCGGATTTTTTTTGACAGCGAAAAACTTTGCCAGGTTTTTTTTTTTGACAATTTACCTAAATAAAAAACTTTGTAAGTATAATAGAAATGGAAGTGGATAATTTATCCTGCAGGTGTAACCAAGTTAGCTATTATGTAAAATAGCCCACCATTTCATCCTTTCGGATAATCGACACTGTCCATCATAATCTTTACGTAATGGAACTGATGATGCTCGATATCGTTATTTCCCAGATCGTGACACGTGGCAGATGACGTGTCCCGAAACTAGTAAGAAAGGACCAGGAACGATATGTCGGTAGAATACCCCGGGTCTGTGGCCCGTGGACATGGCCGACCTTCTGCTACCGACCACACCACTCCTGTGCCCGCCTTACAAACAACCGCTGGCACCCCTCCGAGCCCCCTGTAAACTGGCCTCCTCGGCTCTCTCAGCTCGTCTCCGGGCTTTAACAGAACCAGGATACCTTGGCCTCCCGCTCGTCCCCGAGCTTCCCGCCGAGCTCATCTTCCTCGGTGTCATCCTAACCGACCAGCGGCATTGATCACAGGCTCCTATGCCACGGCTCCGCGAATCTCGCCATACGCGAGATATCCGCTGCCCACGATCCCATGTTCCACGCCCTCACGATCCCCCATTAACGAGCTTGTCTCTCCATTAATGCGGGATCACGCTTATCACACGGGCGTGACGTCGGGAGCGTAACGGCCGGCGTGATTCTCGCGCCTACCCTCCCATCGATGCTGCTATATAAATCTCTCTCTCAGACGATCATGGTAAGTCATTTTCTCCTCATTAGGCCGTTACTCTGCTAAAATATCTGGTCTAACTTGATCGTCGGAGGGTCCTCGGTGGCACAACCACCCTGGGACTTTCTTGAAGGTAGCTCGACCACAACAATCTCAAACCCATTGAGATACATACGCTTCAGGAGGCAACCTCCAACTCAATCCCAGCCGTCCATCGTCGCTCGCAGCAAATCTACGGAAGGTAACATCTGAAGGAGATCCAGACCTCCATCAGTTGGCACCGTCTGTGGGAAACGCTTGATTCCAGTGAACAAATTTCGTCTTTCGATCTCAACTCAATGGCGAGCGATCACTGCGACGATCCAAGCACTAACCGCCGCCTCCCTCACAACAGAGGCGCGGACGAATCTCCTCCCCCGAACTCCATCAACTCCCTAGCCATCCGGATAGATCGACCCACATCCGTCGTGGATACGCTGGTCCGTGTCCAAATGGCAGGGCAGGCTCCTCAGGTCACCGCTCCCCCACCTCGGGACCGGGACCCATACAGGGGGAGAGAAGACTCTGCTCGCGTCGGCACGGCCGACCACCGCCTCCCATGGCTGCAGATCTCCCGGGCCAACATATTCTATGACCCGCTGGGCGCCCTACAGCTCCACACCGAGCTCCGTCGTCAGAGCGCCTTGCCCCGAGCCCCTTCGCACCCTCATCCCTCCCGAGGAGATGTCGGTCAGCTCGTCTGCTCACAGGCATGGCCGACACCCACTCCCTCGATGGGGTCCCGCGGACATGACTCGTCATGGCAGCTTGAAGGCTACCTTACCAGGGGACCAAAGGAACCTCATCGAGAGGAACCGGTGCCCATCAAAAATCATGGTCACGTCGGCGGGGGGTACGTCGAGTACCAGCGGGACCAAACACCCAACGCCGGCCGCGGATGCCAGCAGCCATCCGAGGAAGAAGGCCAGGGAGACCGGGCCGATCATTTTTGACGACAGGGACCTCCACGGCTTATCCCTGCCCCATAACGACCCTCTGGTGATTACGGCTCGGGTCCACCAATACAAGGTGCACAGGATACTGGTCGACTTGGGAAGCTCGGCGGACATTCTCTTTTACAATTGCTTTCTACGCATGGGGCTCACCCCAGCAGACCTAAAGCCGACCTCTCATGTATTTTCAGGATTCACCAACCACTCCTTCCCGGTAGAAGGGGTAATCACTCCACATTTTAACGTCGGGGAGGCCGGCCGTACGCGAACGGTGCCTATGGAAATCATCGTAGCGAGAATCCCATCGGCCTACAACATCTTCCTCAGCCGCCCTACGCTGAACTCCCTCCAGGCCCATATATCAACTTACTACCTCGCGATGAAGTTCCCTCTCGACCATGGTGGGATAGGTCGGGTCTTTGGAGACCGGCGGATTGCAAAGGTTGGCTTCACTACAACATCTTCGTCTGAGCGGCCAACCGACGATGTTGAGGGTGAAGGTGACATCAGGGGTTCACTAGACACTCGAGACGAACAAAGAGAGGTCCGAGGGACCCCAGTGGAGCCACTGACAGAGGTTCCCCTCATAGAAGGGGACGACAAAAAGATCGTTCAGATCGGATCAATGCTGACAGGAACTCAGCGAGATGACCTGGTTCATTTCCTCAGAAGCAACTCCGACATGTTCGTCTGTGCGCCTGCTGACATGCCCGGGATCGACCCCAAAATCATATCTCATAAGCTTAGGGTAGATCCCACGGTCTGACCCATCAGGCAGAAAAAGTTAACCTTCGCCCCGGTCAAACAGAAGGCTATCGAGGACGAAGTAGATCGGCTACTCGCCGCCAACTTCATTCGGAATGTAACCTATTCGGAGTGGCTGGAGAACGTAGTTCTGGTCAAAAAGTCGAGTGGGAAATGGCGTATGTGCGTCGACTTCACCGACCTCAACAATGCCTGCCATAATGACAACTATCCCCTCCCTCGGATAGGCCAGCTCGTAGACAGCTCGTCAAGACACGAGCTATTGAGCTTCATGGATGCCTTTTCCGGCTACAATCAGATCCTTATGAATCCGATGGACGAAAATCTTACCGCACTCACAACGGACCGTGGGGTATACTGCTACAAGGTAATGCCCTTCGGTCACAAGAACACCGGGGCTACGTGCCAACGATTGGTCAACCGCATGTTCAAGCCACAGATCGGCAGGAACATGGAAGTTTACGTCGACGATATGCTCGTTAAATCAATCTTATCGGGCGACCATGCCAAGGATCTGGGCGAGGCCTTCGAAGTACTCCACAAGTTCAAGATGAAACTGAACCCCGCCAAGTGCGCATTCGGGGTCACCGGGGGAAAGTTCCTCGGTTTCATGGTCACCACCGTGGAATCGAAGCTAACCCAGAAAAAATCGACGCTATCCTCAACATGGCCACACCCAAGACCAACATTGAGATCATGCGACTAACAGGACGGGTAGCCGCTCTGAGCCGTTTCATGTCGAGGTCTAGGGAGAAGTGCCTCCCATTCTTCAAAGCTCTAAGGAAGATTCCGAGGTTCGAGAGGTCAGAGGAGTGCTAGACCGCCTTGGACCAATTAAAGAGGCACCTTGCGGCGCCACCGCTGCTTACCCGACCAATTGAAGGAGACAAGCTATCACTGTATCTGGTGGTATCTGACCAAGCAGCGGGCTCAGTGCTCATCCGGGAGGTCGACGGAGTGCAGAAGCCGGTATACTACGTGAGCCACGTCTTCAAAGACGCAGAAACGAGGTACCCGGCCATAGAGAAGATCATTTTGGCACTCATTGTGGCCTCAAGGAAGGTACGGCAGTACTTCCAGGCGCACACCATCCTAGTGCTTACCGAGCGCCCACTGGGGGCTATCCTCGCCTCACCCGAATCCTCGGGCCGCTTAGAGAAATGGAGGTGGGAGCTATCCCAATTTGACATAATATATCGCCCGAGGCAGGCCATCAAAGCACAGGACCTGGTCGATTTTATCGTCGAGTGCACCCTCCTCAGTAAGGAACCAGAGTCCACGCTGCCCCTCGCGGCTAAACCCTCGATCGAGGGGAAGCCTGACTCAGTCCCTGAGTGCATTATTTACGTCAACGGGTCCTCGACCGAGGAAGGCTGTGGTGCCGGCCTCGTCATTCAAGACCCAAACGAGGCAGAAATGGAGTATTCTCTGAAGATTGGGTTCAAGGCCTCAAACAACGCGGCAGAATACGAGGCCCTGCTGGATGGACTGCGCATGGCCTCCGGGATGGGGCTTAAAATAATTTGAATTCGTAGTGACTCAGCCCTAGTCGTCGGCCAAGTGATCGGCCATTTCGAAGCTCGGGAACCTCTAATAGAGAAGTATCTGTCCGAGGTAAGAAGACTCCGAAAGAACTTCGATGAGGTCTAGGTAGAGCAAATACCCAGACAGCTCAATGCCCAACCCGATGCCCTAAGTAAGCTAGCTTCATCCTACTCGGCCAACAATAAGCGATCTATCCTCTTCGAGATCTTGCCACGGCCCAACGTGGAAGACGGGGCAATAATACTTCATGTGTACACAGCTCAGGAAGAAGACCGAGACTGGAGGAAGCCCCTCGTGGAATTCCTAAGGGAAGGTACGCTCCCAGAAGATCGGGAAGCAGCCCGCCATCTCCGGACCAAAGCCCGTCACTTCGTCTGGAGCAATGGGAACCTTTACAAGAAGTCCTTCACTCAGCCCCTACTCCGATGCATCGACCCCCACGAAGCCGACTACGTCCTCCATGAAATCCACGAAGGGGTCGGCGGCGCACACCAAGGGGCCCGCACCTTAATCCAGAAGGCATTGCTTCAGGAGTACTATTAGCCAACTCTCCACCAGGACACCCAGAATCTCGTCAGAAGATGCAAAAGTTGCCAACTCCACGGAAGCATACCTCTCCTCTCAACAACCGTGCTAACCGCCCTGATCTCTCCGTGGCCGTTCGCCCAGTGGGGAATGGTCATGATAGGCCAGTTCCCTACCGGCACGGGCGGGCACAAGTATGTCCTCGTCACAGTGGATTACTTCACGAAGTGGATTGAAGCCGTCCCCATCAGGAAACCAGATGCCGCCGCGACTATCAAGTTCCTGCAAAACAACGTGATACTCCGGTTCGGCATTCCGAGGTGTATCATCACCGACTACAGGACGAACTTCGAAAACGAGAAAGTGAAGAAATTCTGCAATGAGTATCATATACTCATGAAGTTTGCTGCGGTCGCGCATCCCCAATTCATCGAGCAAGCTGAAGTCGCCAATCAGGACGTCCTCCGAGGTATCTGGACCCGCCTACAAGGACGCCAAGGCAGTTGGTTCGAAGAATTACCCCGGGTCCTATGGGCCCTGCACACGTCAAAGAAGACCTCCACCGGGGAAACCCTTTTCAGTCTCTACTACGGGACCGAGGCGATTGTCCCAGCGGAGATCAAGCTACCTAGTCACCGGGTTGAATATTTCGACGACGAAGCAAACACCATGGCCCTCCGGACCAACCTAGGCATCCTATTGGAGAAGCGAGATAGGGCTCAGATCAGAACCGCTGCCTATCAACAGCAAACCGCCCGATATTATAACACGCGAGTCAAGCGTCGCTTCTTCAAGACCGGAGACCTGGTCCTGAGGAGAAACGAGTTCGTCGATCAAGGAAAGCTGCATAAATTTCCCATAAATGGGATGGTCCCTTCCTCGTCTCTGAGGTCTTTCCCGGCGGGGCCTATCGCTTACAAGATGCGGACGGACGCAAATTTCCATGGTCTTACAATGCTGAGAAGCTCAAGCTATACCAATGAGGGGAATATCTACGGTTGTGTATTTCTTCTTTCTCAAGGACAATGTAAACTTTTCTAAAGTCCTTTCTATCTAAATAATAAGAAGGGAACATTACATATGTAGTAACCTTCTCTTTTGGGTATTGTATTTTGTATCTAGAAGTTCTCCATCATACCTATATATGACTTAGAGTGAGAGATGGTTATATGTATATTATTGGACAGTTGAGGTCGTTTAGTTCGATAAATTGTTATTTCTTTTCTTTATGACTGGGATTCGTATTGATGTCCTATATACTGAGATTTTATTTTCTGCTGTTGATATTGTTGATCCCAATTGGGGATGCAACTAAACTTAACACCTTATACTTGTTTAATATTTTAACTTCATAAATTGTGATTTTTACTAAAAACTAAAATTTCTATATAAAGAATTCCGCAAAAAGGATTTTGATCTTGGTTTTCGGCTTACTTGGACTGTGTGCATATCTTTAGATATTATACAATATAAGTGACGGTCACATCCAAACTTTGGGTCGTGACAAAGTTGGTATCAGAGCTTAGGAGTAACCTTACGGAATCGAGTAGAGAATTTAAAATAGATTGACGTGAGTCTGTGAGTTAGGATAACCTTTGGTTTGATGGAGTAGGTGAATTAGGATGAGTGCAGTACCGTACGTATGTTCCGCGACATATTTATGTTACCATACTCAGCCTAACTAAGCTTAGGATGAATGTCTTGATCTATTCTTCCGTTGATTCTCCGTTATTGATTGTTCCTATTCATAAGCCTTATCAACTCTCGTTTCTTGTTCCAGTTGCTATGGCTACGCGGGCTAGGCGAGCCACTACCAGAGATGCAGCTAGGACGAATCGGCCTGTGACGGCGACTGGTACACCGGACGTTCCGGCGGTGCATGAGCATGTTGATCCTCCTCCTCCAGATCGCATGACTAGGATTGAGGAGGGCATGTTGGGATTGCAGCGAGTGGTAGGACAGTTAGCTGAGGCCGCTCGAGTACTGAGACAGGATCTGGCACCGACAGTAGCAGAGTCCAAGGTACAGCCTACGCAGACGGTAGCACGTGTAGATACGAGAGTAATGGAGGTATCGCATGCGGAGTTTATGAGATTGAGAGCTCTGGTATTTACAGGGACCGATGTAGCGGAAGATTCTCAATCCTTTCTTGATAGGATGGCGAGAATTGGCAGATCATTGCGATGTTCTGATGTGAGGTCAGTTAAGCTGACTAGCTTTCGTTTGGAGGGACTTGCACAGGAGTGGTGTGAGTCGATAGAGAGAGGATGAGCTATGGGTTGTCCTCAGATGTCGTGGACCGAGTTTTCCGAGGTCTTTCTTGCCAGATTTCTTTCACAGAGTGTGAGGGGCGCTGGAGCTAGCTATTTTGAAGCATTGCGGAAATCGGCAAGTATGTCGGTGGCAGATTATGATTTACGATTCACCCAGCTGTCGCTCTATGCCCTATACTTAGTACCTACGGAGCAGCTTCGGGTGAAGAGGTTCCTAAGGAGTCTGGACACGCAGTTGTATCTGGCTATAAGCTCCCAGCATTTTGATACGTATGCGCAGGCCATGGATGAAGCGATACGAGTGGAGGAGCATTTGAGCGAGGCAGTGGTTATTCCAGAGCCAAAGAGGAGTAGATCGATCGGGCCAATGACTAGACAGTTTGGCAGAGGTAGAGGCAGATATACTTCAGACCGCAGTTTCGGATGAGGTTAGACCCAGGGCCAGATGTTCAGTTCTTATCCCGATGATCAGAGGCCCCCATCTAGATGTTTTAGTTGTGGGCTTTCCGGATACTTTGTGCGGGATTGTAGATCCCAGGGAAGGACCGTCGCTCCACAAGCTGCTTTACCCCTTCCACCTTCTATGCCGATGGCTTTACTTCCCCCCCCAGTTGGCACTACACGCCAGGCAGTTGCACCATGAGGTCGAGGCTTTACGGAACGTTCTCAGAGAGGTCAAGGAGATAGAGGTAGAGGACGACAGGATGCGGGCAGGGGCCAAACACGGGTATTTGCGCTGACTCCACAGGATGCCCAGGCATCAAATGCGGTCGTGACAGGTACTCTTAGAGTATGTTCGTTAGAGGCACATGTTTTATTTGATCCCGGTTCTACACATTCTTATGTATTTTCACGATTTGCACTTTTTTGGGGGAAAGATTCGTCGTTGTTAGAGTTACCATTAGTAGTGATTACCCCGGTGGGAGATTCTTTTATAGCTCGGCACGTATTCAGGTCATGTTCTATGCGTATTGGTGATAAAGATTCGCTAGTTGATCTGATTCTCCTGGATATGTTAGATTTTGATATACTACTTGGTATGGATTGGTTAGCCGCTTGTCATGCCTATGTAGATTGTCGGAGGAAGGCGGTTAGATTTTGTTTTCCAGGTGAACCAGTTTTTGTTGTGCAGGGGGACTGTAATATTACTCCTGCCAACATGATTTCTGCTTTTTGTACGGGATGACTCTTGAAGAAGGGTTGTCATGGGCTCTTGGCATTTGTTCAGGACTTAGGAGTCACTGAGATTCCATTGGACTAGGTTCCGATCGCACGAGAATTTCCTGAGGTGTTTTCTGCCGAGTTACCAGGATTGCCACCCGATCGTGACATTGAATTTTGCATCGACTTGATTCCGGGTGCGAGGCCTATTTCTATACCACCCTATCGAATGACACCGACGGAGTTGAAGGAACTCAAAAGCCAGTTGTAAGAGTTGTTAGATAGAGGGCTTGTTCATCCCAGTGTATCACCGTGGGGAGTTCCCGTCTTATTTGTAAGGAAGAAGGACGGTAGTATGAGACTGTGCATCGACCACCGACAGCTGAATCGCGTCACTGTGTGAAACAGATATCCACTACCACGTATAGCTGACTTATTTGATCAGTTGCAGGGAGCTGGTTACTTTTCGAAGATTGATTTGTGGTCAGGGTATCACCAGTTGAGGGTTCGGAAATGCGATATTCCGAAGACTGTGTTTCGCACAAGATATGGGCACTATGAATTTCTGATGATGTCGTTCGGACTCACTAACGCTCCAGCAGCTTTTATGGATATGATGAACCGTATCTTTAGACCCTTCATTGATCAATTTATTATAGTGTTCATAGATGACATTCTTGTTTATTCTCGGAGTCGAACGGAGCACGAGCAGTATTTGCGTATTACGTTGCAGACCTTGAAAGAGCATCAGCTGTTTGCAAAATTCTCCAAATGTGCGTTTTGGCTGGATAGTATGGAATTCTTGGGACACATAGTTACTAGAGCTGGGATATGTGTGGACCCGAAGAAGATTGAAGTGGTACAACACTGGAACAAACCTATGTCAGTTACAGAGGTTCGGAGTTTCTTAGGTCTAGCAGGATATTACAGACGCTTCGTGCAGGATTTTTCACGGATCGCTGCACCTTTGACCGGATTGACTAGGAAGGAGGTTCCATTTCAGTGGAAAAATGCATGTGAGCTGAGTTTCCAGCAACTGAAGACATGCTTGACGACTGCACCAGTCTTATCTTTACCTTACGGGTCAGGTGGTTTCGTTGTGTATTGTGATGCATCTCGAGTGGGGTTAGGCTGTGTGTTGATGCAGCACGGCAGGGTTGTAGCTTATGCTTCTCGACAGTTGAAGAGGCACGAACAAAACTACCCCACTCATGATCTAGAGATGGCTGCTTGGTATTCGCATTGAAGATTTGGAGACATTACTTGTATGGAGAGTCGTGCCAAATCTTCACAGATCATAAGAGCTTAAAGTATATTTTTCAGTAGAGGGATCTGAACCTAAGGCAGCGTAGATGGATGGAACTGGTGAAAGATTACGATTGTGAGATCTTGTATCATCCAGGCAAGGCAAATGTTGTAGCAGATTCTTTGAGTCAGAGACCTGGAGGTAGCTTATCTCATTTGCGCATCTTGCAGAGACAGTCTTCTACAGACTGGCAGATTTTATGTGATAGTCGTATACAGTTTGAGTTCACCCCGACAGGAGGGCAGCTAGCACATGTTCGCACCCGACCTCAGTTATTGGATCGTATTCGAGAGACACAGCCTGTAGATACTCGTATGATGGAGATTATGGATCAAGTTAGGCAGGACAGGGAGACGGAGTTTGTGATTGTTGATCATGGAGTATTACATTTCAGGAATCGTCTTTGTGTACCAGATTCTGACGGATTGAGGCGTGAGATTTTAGAGGAGGCCCATAGATCAGCATACAGTATTCATCCTGGTTCCACCAAGATGTATCATGATCTGAAGGATATGTATTAGTGGGAAGGAATGAAGAGAGATATTGCGGAATATGTTTCGAGATGCTTGACTTGTCAGCAAGTCAAGGCAGAACACCAGAGGCCAGCCGGAGAATTGCAGCCCTTATCCATTCCAGAGTGGAAATGGAAACAGATTTCCATGGATTTCGTGGTGGGTCTACCCAGGATTAGCAGAGGGTATGATTCCATTTGGGTTATTGTAGATAGATTGACAAAGGCAGCTCATTTTCTTCCAGTGAAGACGACGTATGGTTTTGCACAGTATGCTCAGATTTATATCGATGAGATTGTACGTTTGCATAGAGTTCCGACGTGCATAGTTTCAGATAGGGGTACCCAATTTATTAGTAGGCTATAGCAGAAACTTCAAGAATCTCTAGGTACACGGTTGAGTTTTAGTACAGCTTTTCACCTACAGACAGAAGGTCAGTTAGAGCGGACCGTTCAGACACTAGAGGATATGCTTCGGGCTTGTAGCCTTGATTTCGGTGGTAGTTGGGATCGTCACTTATCTTTGATAGAATTCTCGTACAACAACAGTTTTCAGGAGACGATCCAGATGGCACCCTTTGAAGCTTTGTATGGGAGGAAATGCCGATCACCCGTTTGCTGGACGGAACTGAGCGAGAGTTGCATCTTGAGACCGCAGATAGTACATAAGACTACAGAGAAGATTCAATTGATACGGGATAGAATGAAGGAGGCCCAGTGCAGACAGAAATCGTATGCAGATCGACGACGTCGTAGACTCGAATTTTAGGTGGGGGATCATATGTTCCTTCGTGTATCTCCGATGAAAGGTGTGACGCGTATCGGGATAAAGGGGAAGCTCAGCCCCAGATATGTCGGACCTTATGAGATTCTGGAGAGAGTGGGTGCTGTAGCTTATCGTTTAGCACTTCCACCAAGTTTTCCCGACGTGCATCCGGTGTTCCACGTTTCGATGTTTCGCAAGTATCTTCACGTTCTTTTTCACGCGATCCAGCATCAGACCTTACAGCTTGAGCCGGATTTATCCTACACAGTGCAGCCAGTCGCTATTCTTAACAGGCAGGCAAAGAAACTACGATCGAGGGTATTTCCATCTGTAAATGTTCTTTGGCATGGAAAGAATCGTGAGGAGATTATTTAGGAGACCGAGGATGCGATGCGGAAGAAATTTCCACATCTTTCTGAATGTATGTTTAGTTAAATTTTTTTAAATTCGGGGACCGAATTTTCTTAAGGGGGGAATATTGTTGCATTTTGAAAATTTAGAAATAAATAAAATTAATTAAATTAATAATAAAATGATAAATCACAAAGTTATTAAAAACAAATAAGTCAATTTCATAATATGTATATAAAACAAATTAAATTAAAATTTTAGTATGCAACATAAATAAGTTATAAGGGTTTTAAGGTGAATTTTAGTTTCATTTTAATAAAATGAGTGTTTTATAATAAACTAAGTTGTGAGGGGTTTTTAGGTAAAGTTTAGGATTTTTGTGCAAATGGAAAATTGTTAGGGTGTAAATGAAAAAGGGATAGAAAACATTTAGCTCAGAATTTTATTGCAAATTAAAACAAAATAAGAAGATAAGGCATGAACACATCTTCCTTGCATGCACATACACCCACCACCTCCTCCTTGCATGAAATCACTATCTCTACCTTGATGGCACCTCCTCCTTTACTTTATCCCTTTCTTTTGTCATATATAAAACTTGTTCAGATCTATTGGTTAATTAAAATTCTAAAAATTTAAAGAAAGGAAAAGAAAAACAAAACAAAACAAAATATTGAAGAACAAGAGAAAGAACAAAAAGGAAGCTAGATTCTAGGTTTTCTCATCATCAAGCTAGGACAAAGGGTTTAGCATTTTAGAGGGGTTATTCCAACAAATTATTGTGGGTAATTTTCTTAATCACAGTAGGAGTTTAAGTTCTATAGCTAGTTTAATTTGAATTGAAAAGGGTTCTATAATTTCGTATTTTAGTCCAAACTAGGCTCTGTTTGAATTTGCGATTGTTTGGAAGAAAATTAACCTAACTAAACAATACCTAATTGATGTATGTAACACCTAGAGCAAACCATAGGATCACGAACCAGAGGGCTCGGAATTGGGCCGGCGACCAAAAGGAAAAATCCGGCGTCGCCGGTTTTGTAGGATGCTGGTGGTTTTGGATGGTTGGGTGTATTTCAGTGTATAATTTTGGTCATTTTGGTGTTATTTAAACAATTTCGTTTCATTGTAGATAGAATCTGGAAGTTAATATCGGAAAAGATGTCTAAGAAACCAAAATACGACACAGTTAAAACGTATCGCGATTTAAATTCTGTAGCGATGCAGGTTAGGGTTAAAATCTAGTAAGGTTAAATGTTTAATAGCTCGAAATAGTCGTTTACAATATAAGTAGTACGTGTGAACGGGTGTTTCTAAATTCCGTCATGTCGGTGTAGCCGTTTCCTTATATAAGTTAAAATTATGATGTTAGATTCGAATACGGGATTTTCGGAGGCAGCGAGGAAAGGGAAAGGATTGGCAATTCCTGAGTAGATACGACGTTTTCCGGTGAGTAGATTAAACATCTACCGGGAAATTTTATAAAGATGACGTGTTACGCCCGTAGTTTTATTTAACTTAATGCTTTAATTCGTTATACTAAATTGACAATATGCATTCACTATTCACATATATTTTGCTTAGTTGCTAATACACTGCACAAGTATCGACGAGTTATGCCACGTGCATATCTTACATGTTACACACATCTCGTCGATATTACCATGTCACTTTTACACTTAGTAGATTTCTTACTAAAAATGATTCATATCATATTTTAAACACCCATAACAGTAGTAAGTTGCATCATTAATATCATGTTGAGTATTTGAGTATTTCATGTTGAGATAAGAGGTAAATGTATTAGTGAGGATTTATGGTTTTGAGTTTTGAATACTATTATATAAATCCAGTGATTTTCATGATTGATGTGTCATGTCCACCATGAGATGCTTTATGATTTGGCTTTATTCCGGACTGAGTGGGGGAGATATACGATCGCGGATTTTACGTTATCCATACTGAGTGGGGAAGATATACAGTTGGATACATGGTGGACCCGGTCGAGACTGAGGGGTAGGATAACCGCATTTGAGCAGGGGAGCCTAGCGAGGTTACTCGATACCGGAGATAGTGGTAAAAATACGGCGTATATCTAGATGATAACGACCGGTATTGTTGATTTCAGGATCATTCGAGTAGTGATGCCTGTGAGAAATGGAAGTTTTGTGTCGATGATGGACACAGGGAAATGAACTTTTTGGAAATAAATGATGAGATTTCAGTTTTGATTATGAGATTGTATTATAGATTCATGATTTACACAGATAATCACACAATATACTTGTTCACATTTCAGTTAGTATGATCGTCATATTTACATTATTAACCGTTATATATTAGTTATATTCACTGAGTTGGCAACTCACCCTCGTTGTGCCACGGTTCATTGCAGAGGTAGAGTGGACGGTTAGCAGCGGTGCAGATCTACTCTTTCCGCTTATATCGCATCTTTTGCTAGGTGGGTTACATATGTAGTAACCTTCTCTTTTGAGTATTGTATTTTATATCTAGAAGTTCTCCATCAGACCTGTATATGACTTAGAGTGAGAGATGGTTATATGTATATTATTGGACAGTTGAGATCGTTTAGTTCGATAAATTGTTATTTCTTTTCTTTATGTCTGGGATTCGTACCGATGTTCTATATACTGAGATTTTATTTTCCGTTGTTGATATTGTTGATCCCAGTTGGGGATGCAACTAAATTTAACATCTTATACTTGTTTAATATTTTAACTTCATAAATTGTGATTTTTACTAAAAACTAAAATTTCTATATAAAGAATTTCGCAAAAAGAATTTTGATCTTGGTTTTCGGCTTATTTGGACTGTGTGCATATCTTTAGATATTATACAAACTAAGTGTCGGTCACATCCAAACTTTGGGTAGTGACACTTCCGGGCTGAGGTTGTTGTCTACATTCGATATATATTATTTACTTTTCCGTATTAGGATAGACCAAAGGTAGAGAGCACAAGTAATCGGGTTCTAGAGTCCAGTGGGAGGCCATCTCAAGGAGTCGAGATCGAGTCCTTTTAGCCGCTCTATTGGTGACCAAAGGGATCTTGAAGAATCGCTCACCCTTCCCCTCCTCTAACAGCTCGGTCTAAGAGATGTTGAGTGGAGTATACTCCTGGAACTTCGGGGGATATGGCTTTGGCCGGTCGACCTTCTTCTTCTCTTTTCTTCCCCTCTTCTTTTGGTCGGCCTGGTCGTTCCGGGGTAGGTTTGAGTTTACCTCAGACTCGATTTGGATTTCTCGCTCGGTCCAAGCTTTTACATCGGCCATGGTCTTAGCTTGCGCTAATGCAAAGGAGCGGAGCCACTCTTTATGCCTAAGACCCGACCTCAAATTGGTGATGAAGGTTTCGTCCCGGTGCTCTGGAACTTCAAGAAGAGCGCTATAGAAGCGAGTAATGTGTCCTTTAAAGGATTCCTTGTCCCCGCTCTTTATAGTGAATAGGTAATCAGCATTCCGCTTCTGTCGTCTGTTCCCGACGATATGTCCGAGGAACCGGGCGGTCAGCTCATCAAAGGTAGAGATGGAGCATGGAGTGAGTCCTCGGAACCAGTCTCGTCCAGCCCGGATGAGAGTGGCGGGAAATGCTCGGCATTGGGCAGCGTCGGAGTTATCCTGGAAGCTCATGCCCGCCGTGAATGCGTCCAAATGGTCCTTCGGGTTGGACTTCCCGTTGAAGAGGGCCACATTAGGAGGTATGTTTCTGGTCGAGACGTGTACGGCGAGCAACTCTTCGGTGAAGGGCTTTGTAAGCGAGTCGACGACATATCTGGCCCCCTCGCTCGACGGGTGACCCTCCCGATGTATATCCTCGATTTTCTTTTCATGGACGTCGAGACGATTGTGGTACCCCGAGCATTCGGCGTGGTCAGAGTAGTGGCCATTCCCGCTTGTAGCCTGCGCCCGACTGTGACTCTGGTTCCGTTCTATCAAATTCCTCAGGTCCTCTGATGAGGTCCTTCTTGAGTCCTCGAGGCGAGTACCGTTCGTGCGATCCCGTCGAGGGAAGGGGTATTGGTCATGACTGGGTGCAAGTGAGCTGACCGATACCTCCTCGGGAGGGAAGGGAACGCGACGGGCCTCAGGGCGATAGGTTGTTTTCGTGAGACCGGGGCATAGGGCCATGTGGCGCCCAGCGGGTCATAGAATCGGTCGCCGCGGGGGACCTGTGGTCGCCGGAGTGAGCAAGACGTTGTTCAGTGGTGCCAGCGTGGGCAGCGTCATCTCCCCCTCTGTGGAGGTCATGATCTCCGGGCGGGGGAACGGTGACCTGGCGGGCTGGGCCCACCGTTTGGACGTGGACAAGAGCATCCACTATAAACGCGAGCCTATCGATCCTTGCCGAGAGGGCATGGATGGCATTCGGTGGGGGAGTAGATCCATCCGCGCCTCCGTTGTGGGGAGGGCGACGGCTTATGCTGGGATCGTCACGGTCTTCGCTCATCATGTATTCGAGAGCGGAAGATCAACTTTTGATGGGTGGAAAAATTTACGGTTCCCACAGACGGCGCCAACTGATGGGGTTTGGATCTCCTTCAGATGTTGTCCTCCGTCGATTTGTCACGAGTATTGGTGAACGGCTGAGATTGGTGTTGAGAGTTGTCTCCTTGAGCGTGTGGATCTCAGTGGGCTTGTTTTGAGGCGAATCCGAGCTGTCTGCAAAAGAAGTCCCGGGATGGTTGTATCACCGTGGACCCTCCGACGATCAAGTTAGCCGAGAAATTTGGACAGAGTAGCGGCTTATTAGAATAAAATTCGTTACCTGAGTCGTCTGAGAGAGGGTTTTTTATAGTGGTCGCATGGTGCGAGCTGGCGCGAGATCTTCGTCTTCGGTTACGCCCCTGACGTTACGCTTGCATGAATGATAGGATCCTCCCATTAATGATGAGATACGCTCGTTAATGGAGGGATGTGACGGCGTTGAACGCGGGATGTTGGGTGGCGGATATCTCGCTTCTTGCGAGATACGCGAAGCCGTGGCGGAGGCGCTTGGGCTCTGCGTCCTTGGTTGCTCGGTAGACCCGGGGAGGTTTAGCTCGGCGGGAGGCTCGGAGGCAAGCCGGAGGCTGAGAAAGCTCGGTTCTGTGATAGCTCGGAGACGAGCAAGGATGGCTGAGGAAGCTCAGCATGTAGGAGGGCTCGAAGGCGAGCCAATGGTTATTTGTATGGCGAGCATAGGAGTGTTCCGGGAACCATCGAAGGTCGGGTCATGCCTCAGGATGATAGCCTAGGGGACGCCTCCAATGTGTGGTGCTTGCCCTATTTCCGTGAAATCTAGGACACGTCATCTACCACGTGTCATGATCTGGGGAGTTTCCACTTATGAGCATCATCAAAGATAAAACCCTCTCTCAAATTGAACCATGCAATTTATGGCAAGCAATTCTCTCCTTTGTCAGCCACGCACATTTTTCATTTTGTTAAAAGTCTCAAGATATCATAGAGATTTCTTGGCTTTTAGACTTCTTTGCATGCACATTTATTTGGTGAAATCAAAAAGAAACATGGGCTGCTTTTGATGGTTGTTCCAACTTCTTTTTCTTCAACAGTTGCACCTTGTCAGTTTTTCTTATTTTGAAGCATGCTATAGATTCTCTTTTTGGATTTCTTTTGTTTCCGAACTACATTTGTTTCCTAGCCATTTTTGTTTCTTTCTTCAAGTTCAGTGCATATTGAACACTTTCACTGTCACAAACCCCTTGCCCAAAGGGTGAACTTTTTCACTGTCACAAACCCCTTGCCCAAAGAATCTCCTCAAAAATCATGTTTTATGTCATAAAAAAAATCCGGCCGGTCTAGATATGTCTGTTAACTGCATACATATTACAGTAATCTGCAGACATTTTAGGAGAAACTGCATATTACAGGAAACGATATAGATATTGCATGCAGGGGTTTTTTTGAGAGTGGAAAACTTTTCAAGAGGGTTTTAGACGAGATTCTATAGGCCAGAGGTTTTTTTGACAACGAAAAACTTTGCCAGGTTTTTTTTTTTTGAAAATTTACCTAAATAAAAAACTTTGTAAGTATAGAAAAGGCAATTTTTAGAAATGGAAGTGGATAATTTATCCTGCAGGCGTAACCAAGTTAGCTATTATGTAAAATAGCCCACCATTTCATCCTTTCGGATAATCGACACTGTCCATCATAATCTTTACGTAATGGAACTGATGATGCTCGATATCGTCATTTCCTGGATCGTGACACGTGGCAGATGACGTGTCCCGAAACTATCAAGAAACTACCAGGAACGGTATGTCGGTAGAATACCCCGGGTCTGCGGCCCGTGGACATGGCCGACCTTCTGCTACCGACCACACCACACCTATGCCCGCCTTACAAACAACCGCTGGCTCCCCTCCGAGCACCCTGTACAACTGGCCTCATCGGCTCTCTCAGCTCGTCTCCGGGCTTTAGCAGAACCAGAATACCTCGGCCTCCCGCTTGTCCCCGAGCTTCCCGCCGAGCTCATCCTCCTCGGTGTCATCCTAACCGACCAGCGGCATTGATCACAGGCTCCTATGCCAAGGCTCCGCGAATCTCGCCATACGCGAGATATCTGCCGCCCACGATCCCATGTTCCACGACATCACGATCCCCCATTAACGAGCCTGTCTCTCCATTAATGCGGGATCCCGCTTATCACGCGTGCGTGACGTCGGGAGCGTAACGGCCGGCGTGATTCTCACGCTTACCCTCCCATCGCTGCTGCTATATAAACCCCTCTCTCAGACGATCAAGGTAAGTCATTTTCTCCTCACTAGGCCATTACTCTGCTAAAATATCCGGTCTAACTTGATCGTCGGAGGGTCCTCGGTGGCACAACCATCCCGGGACTTTCTTGCAGGTAGCTCGACCACAACAATCTCAAACCCATTGAGATCCATACACTTCAGGAGGAAACCTCCAACTCAAACCCAGCCGTCCTTCGTCGCTCGCAGCAGATCTACGGAAGGTAACATCTGAAAGAGATCCAGACCTCCATCAGTTGGCGCCGTCTGTGGGAAACGCTTGATTCCAGTGAACACATTTCGTCTTCTGATCTCAACTCAATGGCGAATGATCACTGCGACAATTCAAGCACTAATCGCCGCCTCCCTCACAACAGAGGCGCAGACGAATCTCCTCCCCCGAACGCCATCAACGCCCTAGCCGTCCGGATAGATCGACCCGCGTCCATCGTGGATGCGCTGGTCCGTGTCCAAACGGCAGGGCATGCTCCCCAGGTCACCGCTCCCCCACCTCGGGACCGGGACCCATACAAGGGAGAGAAGACTCTGCTCGTGTCGGCACGGCCGACCACCGCCTCACTGCCTCCCACGGCCGCATATCTCCCGGGCCAACATATTCTATGACCCGCTGGGCGCCCCACAGCTCCACACCGAGCTCCGTTGCCAGAGCGCCTCGCCCCGAGCCCCTTCGCACCCTCGTCCTTCTCGAGGAGATGTCGGTTAGCTCGTTTGCTCACAGGCATAACCTACACCCACTCCCTCGACGGGGTCCCGCGGACGGGACTCGTCACGGCAGCTTGAAGACTACCTCACCAGGGGACCTAAGGAACCTCATCGAGAGGAACCGGTGCCCATAAAAAATCATGGTCACGTCGGCGGGGGGTACGTCGAGTACCTGCGGGACCAAACACCCAACACCGGCCGTGCAGGCCAGCAGCCATCCGAGGAAGAAGGCCAGGGAGACCGGGCCGATCATTTTTGACGACAGGGACCTCCACGGCATATCCCTGCCCCACAACGACCCTCTGGTGATTACGGCCACGCCCCCGGCTCTCTTTTGGGATAGGGCACTGAGGGCAGCAAGAATCCTGGATTGGTCCATTTTTTTTGCCAAAGGGAGAAACAAGCTCAACTCGGAAGAGGAAGAAGTAGAAGAGGAAGCTGTTGGTGTCGAAAATTGCATCCCAGTTGACCAAGTCAAAGTCAAAGTCAACCCCAAGCCAAGTGGGCCCAAGCCCAGGTCAAGTGGGCCCATACTCAAGTCGAGCCCGAATATGAAGCGGCCGGCCTCCCTCCATGCAAAAAAAAAATCATGTAATAAATAATTTTGATCCATGAATGTAAGTAAAATGGGCATAAAACCAAATTTTTGTAAAGCCCATGGCTTATGTGCAAAAGAAATGCACATAAGCATGAGATGGACAAAATGCCATTTTGTAAAGCCCAAGGGGCTACATGTAAATGTGTAAGCCTATAAGAGGCAACATGCTGATGAATAAAAAAAGATACTTTTCATTCTCCCAAAAAATTAGGGTTCATGTGCTTCTTTCTTCTTTCTCAAGGTTCTAAACCTTTTTCTTTCTTTTGAATTAAATCAAGAGTTTTACTCTTCCTTTTCCAAAACTAAATAGTTTTTCATCACAAAACCCACAAAGGTGAACACAGATCTCCCATCAGATCTCAAAAATAAAATATTTTTAAAATCTCATATTTCTTGTTCTTCAAGATCCAGCAGACAGAAAAGGAGGAAGGAAATCCATCTCCAAAAATCTTACTTTGGGGAAGATCCAGGGATCAAGGAAGAAGCACCTTCATCAGCTCCAAAAATATCTTAGGAGTTCAACTCCATAAGTCAAATGGGGAGCACAGCTCCCAGTGCAGGGACCAAGTCCCTTTTGCTGCTGACGCCTAGCGCCTGTGTGCTAGGCACGTGGAGCACTGGCGCTCTGGCGCCCGGCGCCCGGCGCTCTGGCGCCCGGCGCCCGGCGCCCGGCGCCCGCGTGCCAGGCATGTGGTGCGCTGGAGCTCTGGCGCACAGCGCCCGCGTGTCAGGCACGTGGGGCGCTGGCCCACGCATCCTTTGGATGCCCATTCCTTTTTTTTTTAATATATATACACACACGTACACACATACTCCACGACACTGTCTCTGTTAGAAAAAATTTTCTAGCGGGACCCCCGTAAAAACTCTGCCAGGCCTCTGATATATCCAAAACCCCTTCAAAACACAACACTGCACATTGAGTTCGCATGACCAGTTTAACCCGTTAATCGGAGGTTCCTTCACTCCAAAGGCGAGGGGTAATTAACGGCAGCTTAGTCCGCAGCTGCCGGAGATTCAGATCCCCACAATTAATAAATCCCAGTCTACCCTAGGTAGGGGAATCTGTAATGCGCTTGACAAGCGCGCACGTATTCCCATCTCAATGGGATGACGAAAAACACCCTATAGATTCTGGCAAGCCCGGTGGGACCAATCTCTCCTCCCATATTTCGGGTTAAAAGTTCATACGAACTCAATCAATATACATATCTATATTTATACTAAAATAATGCTCTTTCATGCAGTTTTCCAAGCAATCAATTTTCAACAATGTCTCCAAAGATGAACTCAGCTCCCATATCCTACACAATGAAGATGGACTACAGGACGGTCCTCCCGGCCAGCCTTGGGCGACAGTGGGAGGAGCCGCTGCTACAGTTCGGCTTTATTCTGTTTGTGCCAGCTAACGCCATTCCTGCACCTCAAGCTCTGGTAACTGACAAACCGGTCTCGAAAGGCAAGATGCCAAATGTGGTGGTCTTTAGGACGCCCCAACCCAAACGCAAATCCATTTCCAAACATCTCTCCGTCGCTCCAGCTGGGGGCAAGGCCATTAACGTCAACGAAGTAATGGGGCATCTCGCGCAAGCTCCAACGGTACCCTCGACAACTGCTTGGTCGGGTGTCTTCTTTAAGCTCCCCGCCAATGATAAAGAGATAGCTGGATATGTGGTCCACACTGTCTACATGGTGGGCACGCGCAGCAAAAGCAAGGAAAGGGCCATTACATCTCAAATTCAATCTGGTATGAATATGGTTGCCACATTCCAAGAACAGTCTCCTCTGGAAGGTAATGAAGACCCTTCCAGTGAAGCTGATAAGCAGGGAAAGCCCTCAGTTCATGAGGAGTCGGGCTCGGAAAGCGAAGATGAACCAACTTTCCATCCTAAGACCGCAGAGAAGTAACTTCTCTAGGAGCTCCGAAAGCAGCTTAGAAGTAGAGACAAGGAGATGGCCAAGTTCTACTAAAAAATTGACGACTTGACAAACGTCGTCTTACGGCTCACAGCTCAAGTTGCCTCTCGGCCGCCCAATCAAGCACATGGTTCTACTCATGAACCGGAAAACGGTGTCCCGAGACAGCCGACGCCTATTCCATCAAATCCATAGGAGGGCGGACCGCACGAAATTCAGTCGCATCCTATCTCGGGAAATGTCTTGGCTACCGATGACAGCAACCCGCTAACTCAAGATCAAATCAAGGATTTGGTTGCCAACAAAGTCAAAACATTGGTAGCCGAAGCCGGAGAGCAAAAAGAGGTCAGTAGCAGCGGGAGACCATACCCTGCTCGGTACGATCTTGTGGAGTTTCCTACTGGCTATGTCGTCCCCAAATTTGAAAGGTTCGATGTGACAGGAAATGCAAACCGGCACATTGCCCAATTTAAAGCATCCTGTGCGAACACTGGGGGTAATGATGCGCTCCTTCTCTGCCAGTTTGTCAATAGTTTGATCGATGTTGCTTTCTTTTGGTATGCAAGTATACCGGATGACTCGATCACGACGTTCGCTCAAATAGAATCCATGTTCAAGCAAAGGTTCATGAGTGTCAGCGATAAAATCACTATTGCTGACCTTGTAAGGACCCAGCCAAAGAACAACGAAAGCAACATGGATTTTATAGTCCAATGGGGCAATCTCTCTATCAAATGCAAATGGCTGTTAGAGCAAGACCAATCCGTCAGTCTTCTTATAGAAAATCTGAACGACTGGATGAAACCTTTCCTGTGCACCGCAGGCCTCAAAACATTCCAAGAGCTGACCAAGAGAGTTCAAATGCTGGAACGCTCAAAGCCCAAGTCCACTCAGAATCTCCAATTCACAAACAGACCGAGATATCGGAGGGACGACAACCGAAAAAGCGAAAGCTCCAACAGCATCGATTCTCTGGATAAGCAGAGAGCGAGCGGAGCAAAGACTAACAAATCTCGAGAGCTAACTTTGGAGGAAAGAAGAAATAAGGTCTACTCTTTCCGAAGGGACAAGGTCCATAAAATTTTCAAAGATACTCTGAAGAATGGCTTGCGGCTACCAGAACCAAAAAGGGTAAGTGAAGCGAACATGACCGATCATCCCAACTTTTGCCTATACCACTGAGTGCTGGGACACACTATTGAAAACTGTTGCATCTTCAAGGATTGGGTCGAGAAACAATACAAAGAGAGAGAAATATCATTGTCCCCTGGCGTGTTAACAAACAATCAAGCTGCGACCGCTAATTTCATACAAACGGTGACCGAAGTCTTTCAGGGACCTGACTCTCTCAGACATCTGCCTTTCTGCAAAAAAAGCGGACCAAGGCGACAAGCTACGAACCAAGCGAGCAACATTGCCAATGAAGAAGCAATAGACGGGTACACAACCCATACGGTCTATATGATGGAGCTCAGAGGAACAAGTCCTCCTACGCCTCATAGTCATGACAATGCTGCGGTTGTTGCCATCCAACACTGGCTTGATCCAAATGATGAAGAGATCGCTCATGTAATTAATCCCAAGGAGCCCGTGGTTCCTGCAAAATCGAGCCCAAGCTCCAACAACTGACCACCACGTCGTTAAACTGGGAATGATAGACCTCTAAGTCTTTAAACGGGGAACCGTCGACCACCACGTCATTAAACTGGGAATAATCGACCTCTAAATCGTTAAACTGGGGATGTAAAAATGTGTAAATAAAAAAATATATATGTATATATGTATATAAATAAAAATCCGAAATGATAGGGCAACTCGTAATAAAAATCAGCGAGTAAAAATGAAAATGAAAATAAAGCCGAAATGATGAGGCAACAGCGAATAAATAGTTGAAATGATAGGGCAATCGCGACCTTCGTGATAAGAAAAGATAAAATGATAGAGCAATCGCGGTAAAAAAAACCGAAAAAAACGGCGAATGATGAGTCGCTCCTGGTACCATATTCCAGTGTAGCGATGCAGACGCCAACCAAATTCCAAATCCCAATGGAGAATGATGAGTCTCTCCTGGTACCATATTTCAGTGTAGCGATACAGACGCCAACCAAATTCTAAATCCCAATGGCGAATGATGAGTCGCTCCTGGTACCATATTCCAGTGTAGCGATGCAGACGCCAACCAAATTCCAAATCCCAAAATGGCGAATGATGAGTCGCTGCTGGTACCATATTCCAGTGTAGCGATGCAGATGCCAACCAAATTCTAAAACGGAGAATGGTGAGTCGCTCTTGGTACCATATTTCAGTGCAGCGGTGCAGACGCCAACAAAGTCCCGAAATTTTTCTGGCCCTACGGTCTAGATCATACATCCTGCAAAACCATATACACTCCACAGGCGTAAAACGATCCCAATCTCTCCCAAGTCGTACCGGCGAGACCATATTCAAATTCCCACCGGCGGTGGAGAAAAAGGGTATATCCACAAGCAAAATGGGCACAGATGAAAACCCGAAAGGGCTCCTTGAGTAAAAATTGCAGGACTGCCGGCGATTTTGTGAAAACCCGAAATGGCGCAAACTCATGAAAAAGAGACGAAATGCTTTCACAAAGTCCTCTCGACTTTGTGAGGAGAAAATTCCCACATGAGATCCTTACGACACACAAAGGAGCAACACACTCGGGAGTCCCCACGACTCTCAAGGAGAAAATACACCTACGGGATCCTTACGAGCCGTAGGGAGAAAATACTTTTATAGGACCCTTACGACCCATAAAATTGAAAAGCTTTAGGTGATAAGGATCTAAACTTGTCTCCTAAGCCATCGCTTCCCAACAGGGAAAGGCAAATGATGATTCGCTCCTGGTACCATATTCCAGTGTAGCGGTGCTGATGCCGACCCAAAAAAAAACTAATTCCCAAATCCTCCTGGGGCAAATGATGAGTTGCTCCTAGCATTATTCCAGTGCAACAATGCAGATGCCGACAAAAAACAAATCCCCAAATCCTCTCAAAGGCAAATGATTATTCGCATCTGGTACCACATTCCAGTGTAGCGATGCTGATGTCAACACAAATCAAACCAACCAATTCCAATATAGACCACTGCGTCAAATAGTTGACACTCCGTAATGGGGAAACATCAAGCAGACACTCCATGCCGGGGGCACGTCGATACAGGTACTCCGTACCGGGGAAACGTCCAACAACGACACTCCGTAACGGGAAAACGTCAAGCAGACACTCCGTGTCGGGGACACGTCAACCAGCCGACACTCCGTAACGGGGAAACATCAAGCAGACACTCCATCTCGGGGACATGTCAACCAGCCGACACTCCGCCTCGGGGAAACGTCAAGCAGACATTCCGTGCTGGGGGCACGTCGACTACGGACACTCCGCCTCGAGGAAACGTCGACCAGCGACAGTCCGTACCGGAGAAACGTCCAACAGCGACACTCCGTAACGGGAAAACGTCAAGCAGACACTTCGTGCTGGGGACACGTCAACCATCCGACACTCCGCCTCGGGGAAACGTCAAGCGGACACTCTGTGCCGAGGGCACATCGACTACAGACACTCCGACTTGGGGAAACGTCGACCAGCGACAGTCCATACCGGAGAAGCGTCCAACAGCGACACTCCGTAATGGGGAAACGTCAAGCAGATACTCCGTGCCGGGGACACGTCAACCAACCGACACTTCGTAACGGGGAAACATCAAGCAGACACTCCGTCTCAGGGACACGTCAACCAACAGACACTCCGTGCCGGCGGCACGTCGACTACAGACACTCTGCCTCGGGGAAACGTCGACCAGCGATACTCCGTACCATGGAAACGTCCAACAGCGACACTCCGTAACGAGGAAACGTCAAGCAGACACTCCGTGCCGGGGATACGTCAACCATCCGACACTCCGTAATGGGGAAACGTCAACCAAACACTCCGTCTCGGGGACACGTCAACCAGCCGACACTCCGCCTCGGGGAAACGTCAAGAAGACACTCCGTGTCGGGGGCACGTCGACTACAGACACTCCGCCTCGGGGAAACGTCGACCAGCAACAGTCTGTACCGGGGAAACGTCCAACAGCGGCACTCCGTAACGGGGAAACGTCAAGCAGACACTCCGTGCCGGGGAAACGTCCAACAGCGGCACTCCGTAACGGGGAAACGTCAAGCAGACACTCCGTGCCGGGGACACGTCAACCAGCCGACACTCCGTAATGGGGAAACGTCAAGCAGACACTCCGCCTCGGGGAAACGTCAACCAGCGACACTCCATGCTGAGGGTACGTCTACCAAATCACTCCGGGGCAGGGAAACGTCTACCACAAACACTCCGTCTCGGAGACGCGTCAAGCATTGACCGTCCATGTCATTAAAAGGGCAATGCATCCCAAAAGTGGGAACCAAAGCAAGTCGCTTCCGCGTGAAAAAAGATCCATCAATTTCATGCACACGACTCACATATGTGGTGTGCATTTATTGATGGGGGCATTTTGTTGGTGTCGAAAATTGCACCCCAGTTGACCAAGTCAAAGTCAAAGTCAACCCCAAACCAAGTGGGCCCAAGCCCAGGTCAAGTGGGCCCATGCCCGAGTCGAGCCCGAACATGAAGCGACCGGCCCCCCTCCATGCCAAAAAAATCATCATGTAATAAATAATTTTGATGCATGAATATAAGTAAAATGGGCATAAAGCCAAATTTTTGTAAAGCCCATGGCTTATGTGCAAAAGAAATGCACATGAGGCATGAGATTGACAAAATGCTATTTTGTAAATCCCAAGGGGCTACATGTAAATGTGTAAGCTTATAAGAGGTAACATGATGGTGAATAAAAAAGACACTTTTCATTCTCCCCAAAAACTAGGGTTCCTGCGCCTCTTTCTCCTTCCTCAAGGTTCTAAACCTTCTTCTTTCTTTTAAATTAAATCAAGAGTTTTACTCTTCCTTTTCCAAAACTAAATAGTATTTCACCACAAAACCCACAAAGGGGAATTCAGATCTCCCATCAGATCTCAAAAATAAAAGATTTTTAATATCTCATACTTCTTGTTCTTCAGGATCCAGCCGACAGAAGAGGAGGAAGGAGACCCATCTCCAAAAATCCCACTTTAGGCAAGATCCAGGGCTCAAGGGAGAAGCCCCTTCATCAGCTCCAAAAATATCTTAGGAGTTCAACTCCATAAGTCAAATGAGGAGCACAGCTCCCAGTGCAGGGACCAAGTCCCTTTTGCTGATGACGCCTAGCGCCCGCATGCTAGGAACGTGGATGCTGGCGCTCTGGCGCCCAGCGCCCATATGTCAGGCACGTGGGGCGCTGGCGCTCTGGCGCACAGCGCCCGCATGCCAGGCACGTGGGACGCTGTCCAACGCATCTTTTGGATGTCCTTTCCTTTTATATATATATACTATATATACACACACACACGCACGTACGCACATACTCCACGACACTCTCTCTTTTAGAAAAAAATTTTTAACAGGACGCTGTCCCGCATCCAGCAAGAGGACTGCTAACCCCCTTGACCCCCAGCCCGCTATCCGGATAGCGGGACCCCCGTAAAAACTCTGTGGGGCCCCCGATATATCCAAAACCCCTTCAAAACACAACATTGCACATTGAGTTCGCATGACCAGTTTAACCCATTAATCGGAGGTTCCTTCGCTCGAAAGGCGAGGGGTAATTAACGGCAGATTAGTCCGCGGCTGCCGGAGATTCAAATCCCTACAATTAATAAACCCCAGTCTACCCTAAGCAGGGGGAATCTGTAATGCGCCTGACAAGAGCGCGCGTATTTCCATCTCAATGCAGTGATGAAAAACACCCTACAGAAGCTTCAAAGGACCCCTTAGACTCTACACACACTACATCTACAAACTTCTCAAAAGAAGACATCTAACCTGACTGAAGAAAGACGTCCTCGGGAGATCAAACGAGCGGAGATCCGACCTAAAAAGAGAGCGCCAAGCTAACGAGACTCAAGATGAGAAAATTATGAAGGGGTATGGGCCCTGATGAGGACCTCGCCCCTATTTATAGCATCCGGCGTACACATCCAACGGCGACAGTCATCTCTCGCCGAAACGACTCATTGCATTCGACGGCCACCATCGCTCCAACTGTCGCGCGTGCATGAATCGCATCCCATCGGACACCGGAAATCTGCGGCCCGTCGCGTCAGCCAACCAGCACCAAACACGTGGGCTGTCACTTCAGTGATCATATTCACGATCCAGCGCATCCTCTTTAATACAAGATCCGGCCCCTGATCCGCTGAGGTTATCAAGAAAATACTGCTGATTGTCCGAGAATGCACGCTTACGATATCTATGAAAAGGAGCTCACCTCGAGTGACCCGGCAGACCACTCTCGACCCGACCCATGAACGGGTCGGGACGAGAGTGGTGTTTCGCCCAATCAGAGCAAAGCTCTGTTTGAATTCAAAATTCAAATCTTTTGAAGCAGAGCTTCAAATCCCGCGCGCAGCGCCCAAGGAGGCGCGCCCAATCAGAGCAAAGCTCTGTTTAAAGGAAGCAACGCTTCAGCTGTACTGCGCTGCGCGACACGTGTCAGCACAGATGCGCTAGCGCAGTTGCGCTGCGCTCTGCGCTGCGCGACACGTGTCAGCGCAGATGCGCTAGCGCACTTGCGCTGCGCTCTGCGCTGCGCGACACGCGTCAGCGCAGATGCGCTTACGCAGTTGCGCTGCGATCTGCACTGTGCGACACGCGTCAGCGCAGATGCGCTAGCGCACTTGCGCTGCGCTCTGCGCTGCTCGACACGTGTCATGCGCTGGGGTATCCGCGCCCAACTGAATTAAGATTTCATGAAATCTTTTCTGTTCTTTCCAGAACTAGAAGACTTTCTTCGGCCTTTGGATCAAAGATCCAACGGTGGGAAAACTCCCAAAAATCATTCAAGAAAGATCCCGTTAACAAATTCAACAAATTTATGGGGCACTATAAATAGGACCCCAGACCTCATTCAAAGGAGGAAGAATTTTCTCGAAAAATCAAGAACCCTAAAACAGAGAAAACTCCGAGAAGAAAAAGGTAAAGAACCTTCATGAAAAAAAAAGGGGCCTTCTAATAGATCATCGATCTAAAAATAAGATCAATGATCTTTATAAAAAAAAGTGCTTTGCACTTCTTGTGAACCTTCGGTTCTGTAAAAACAACAAAAATAAAAAAAAATAATAATAAATGAATAGTGCTTTGCACTTTTAAGAACCTCTGGTTCTTCGAATAAAGAAAAATTTATTTTTCTTTGATCCAATTTAGACGAAGAAATTAAACAGTGCTTTGCACTTCCCTTCTTGAATCTAAAAGATTCTTAGTGCTTTGCACTTCCAATTTGCGCCGTTGCGCTCTTAAGAGAGCGCCACGTGTCAGCTATAAAACCATTTGCGCTAAGCGCTCTTAAGATAGAGCTTTGCTCTCTGGAACTAGCGCAACTCGCTGAGAGAGCGCCACGTGTCGGCCATAAAACCATTTGCGCTAAGCGCTCTTAAGATAGAGCTTTGTTCTCTGGAAATAGCGCAACTCGTTGAGAGCGCGCCACGTGTCAGCAGCGCAATTGCGCCGCGCAACAGCGCAACGCGCTGCGCTAGTGCGCTTGCACTCATCAGAGCATGACACGTGTCGTCACCGTATGGACTTGCGCTCATTACTTAGCGCAAAGCGCAAATGCATTCAAAAGGGCCAAGCCCAACTAAGAGAAGGCCTAACAGGCTCAATAAAGCGTAAATGCATTATTTTAAGGGGCAGAGCCCAAATCAAACAAATGCAGTGCATTACTTAACAAAAATGTTGAACATTTCAACTGGACTTAGCCCAATTTTGGCCATAAGTCCTTAAATTAAATTGACTGAGCAAAATTGCTCTTCTAAATTAATTTACATCCGGTTCGAGGGTACATCTCCGAACTCCTTTGACATCCGTCGTTGTAATTCCTCAACGACGTCAAAGAGGTGACGGGTCCCAACGACCACCCATCAATATTGGACCGAGACGTCCTTAAACTAGTGATGGACCGAAACGTCCCTAAACTAATGTCGGACCGAAACGTCCCTAAACTAATGTCGGACCGAAACGTCCCTAAACTAATAATGGACCACCACGTCCCTAAACTGGCGACGGACCACCACGTCCCTAAACTGGCGACGGACCACCACGTCCCTAAACTGGAATATGGACCACTACGTCCTTAAACTGGCGACGGACCGAAACGTCCCTAAACTAATAATGGACCCCCACGTCCCTAAAACTGGCGATGGACCGCCATGTCCCTAAACTGGCACAATAGGGCCCAAACGCTCTTTTGTTGGATCTAAACGGTCCCGTCTAAGTTGATCTTAACCCCAAATACGGTTAACGTGTCCTTAGACATTTAAATAAACGATAAAATTCCAAATTAACTTTGGTTTAAGGGTACATCTCTGAACTCCTCAGACGCCTGTCGTTGTAATCCCTCAACGACGTCAGAGAGGTGACGAGTCCCGACGGCCGGATAATTAAATCAATCATGATGTTAAGTTGATCTTAGTCTAAAACAGGACTAACGTATCCTTAACGAATGTTTAAGTCGATCTTAGACGCAACGCGACTAATGCATCCTTAAACTAAAAACACCAAACCCAAATCTAAGTAAATACGGATTTGGACTAATTATCCACGTCCTACGGGTGACGACATCACTCAGTCTCCGTATACAATCCACGGGCAATCACAAACAAAACAAACACACACGACACGAAGTGAAATTCTGGAGAAGGAGAAAGTTGTTACCGCGATGCGGTAGCGTAATTAACTGCAGGGGCTTGCGCCTGCAGGGAAGAGCGTCCCCACAATCAAAAACCCCTCACCCTGAGGGGGAATCTGACGAAGTCTGCTACATCGGCCGCATCCGTCTAAACCTCCGATACACGGTGCCATAAATCAACTTGGCATCTTCGGAGAGGTAGACGGATAAAACCAAATAGCATCTGCCCCGAACCTCAGCGCCAGGACTTCAGCAGTCCTGTGCGGCCGTCTTTCGGAGGGGAACAGATTCTGGCACGCCCGGTGGGACCTCTTCCTCTTTCCACTCCACACTTCGTGTGTCGTCTTCGCGAACCAACCGCGGTTTTTTTTAAATGATTGCCTTCGGATTTCAAGTTGCTAAGATTTGGTCTTTTGTTTGGTGCAGAACTCAAATATTCAATGGCCACCAACTGCACCAACTGCTCGAAGTGCAACTGCAACGGACGCTCCACCTCACCTAGAGGTGTAGCATATGGGCCCCAGGCGGCTTCCTTCTTGACACTGCCGGTAGGCCAGTTGACTCAGGCCACCACCGGCTTGTTCTTCGGGACCATGGTCCCATCTGCAAGCTTCTCGGCACCGATACCCACACTGGAAGCAAACAAGAAGTCGGTGTTCGACCGGCTTACTGCTATTCCGACCCCTGTCAGCGGGTCGCCTGCTACTGGACCAACAGCCTCCGTTTTCACCAGGCTGGGTCAGAACTATAAGATGGCTGTCCCAAAGAGGGCAACGGCCGCTGCTTTGGAAGTCGTTAAAGCGGCTTCTCCTATCAGAGAGTCAGTCTTCACGAGATTGACGGCTCCTACTCCTCCTCCAGCTGGTCAGAAGGCATCAGTCTTCGATAAGCTGACATCAACAGTTACCCCACGCTCAAACAGGGGGCAACAAGAAACCACCTCAATCTCCGAGCCAATCCCGGCGGCTCGTCGCGCGCGACGTCGCCATTGGCAGAGAGTAAGGAAAGCAGGGGGCAACTCCCCCTCAGGGCTAAATCCACCTGCTCCAGTGGTGGAAGTCGATGCTGCTGTTCCAACTGGAAACAGCTTTGAAATGCTGAGGAAAGTGAGAAAGAACTCCCCGGTGGCCACATTAAAAAGGTCTCCTCCACCCATGGAAAAAGCTCCTGAGATGAAACAGGAACAGCCCCCTCAACGGCTGTCAGCGAGAGTTTATAAAGTTTGGCGGAGGGTTCAAGACTCCGTGATTGACTCAGATCACCTCCGTCACCGGAACAGGGCAAGAGTGGAAAAAGACAGAAATCGCCCCGCCAAACAACAGGGGGTAACAAATGCTAGGATGCCCAATTCAGCGGCTCCTTCAACCTCAAAGGCCCATAAAAGGAAGAGGCCAGAAAAAGCTCCCATGACGCTGACAAAGTCTAAGAACGGTGAACCTAAACGCCCCAAGTCAGGGGGCATCACAGTTCATACAGTCTATATGGCTTCGGGGAAAGAAGAAAGTCGTACTTCTATGGGTCACCGACCGCTTACCCGGTCAGTGACCAAGTCTCAGGAGCAGCAACAAAAGCTCCAGGAGATGATGACTACCATGGCTGCGCTCACGGGGCCAAAAGAGAATCCTGAGACGTCCTTAGATGAACGTCAAGAAGAAGAGACCGACGCCGAGTTCCTTCGCCGAATGCTCGAAAAGAGAGACCAAGAGGCTGCTGAACAAGCAGCCAATATACAGCGCATGGGCCTTCTCTTCCAGGATATGATAGGGATGATGTTACAACCAGAATCCCCGACTGAAGAACCCCCGATCGTCCTTGGGGATGATAGGGGAGAAACATCAAACCCTCAGCCCGTTCTATCGACGGCTAAAGAAGACACAATCTCTAAAACGGATCTGGACGAATATATAGCCCAGCAGATAAAAGTTCATCACGCGGCCGAAGCAGCCGGCCACGTTGTAAAGACGGGGCGGCCATATCCGGGCTGGTATGACCAAATCAAGTACCCGCCAGGTTACACAATTCCAAAGTTTCATGTCTACAAGGGGACTGGCAATCCCCATCAACATGTTGCCCAATTCAGGGCGCTTTGTGGTAACACTGGAGGCGACGACAAGCTCTTGCTGCGCCAGTTTGTGGGAAGTTTATCAGATACGGCTTTCGAGTGGTATTCCGAGCTCCCCAACGATTCCGTTAAAACCTTCGCAGAGATGGAGCTGCTCTTCACCCAACGCTTTGCAAGTGCCAGCGAACGTACTCCAATGACAGCGCTAATTAACGCCAGGGTAAAGCCCGGCGAGACATGGGTCCAGTACGCTATACGGTGGCGTAATTTATGGTCTAAATGTGAACAGCGTATAGAAGAAGCCCCTGCGGTGGGAATGTTTGTTGGAACCCTTGATCCACAAGCAACCATTTCGCAGTTTATGATGTTCTTCAAGCCAACCTCTTTCCAGGCTTTGATCGACAAATTGGCGCAGATGGACCAGATGGGCCATAAACCCCCTCTCCCGAAGCCTGACTCTCGAAACGACAAAGGAAAGGGAAAAGCGATCATCGTCGCTAATGCCCAACAGCAACCGAACGACTCGAAGCCGGTTGCTCGTCCAAATAACACGCGCCCATACGTACCCCTTGAGGACAGGATGGGACGTGCTTACTCCTTCCCCCGTGATAAAACAAGGAGGTTATTTGAGTTGGCATTGCGCAATAGGCTTATAAATCTGCCGGATCCAAAACGTCCGTCACAACCAAGTGACGTCAACGATCCTAATTACTGCCCTTATCATAGAGTGCTAGGACATCCGATCGAAGACTGTTACGTGTTCAAAAATTGGCTCGAAAACCAGTACCGTCAGGGCAAGTTTGCGCTATCCGACAAATGGAAGGTGAATCCTCCGCAACCCCATACCTATAAAGGAACGAATACGCCAGGGGCAACATGCTCCGTCATTGAAGAAGCTCCCTGGGAGATTGTATTATCAGCCAAAACGAGGAGAATGCTAAATGATCTGCAGACCTGCCCAGCGGTCAAGTGGAAGAACCCCTTGGAGCCGCAGGTTATTGAGGGGATGTTGAAACCACGCCCGACTCCGAAGGCCGATGGTGGTAGTTCAAGCGTTCATAACCAGCCGTCAAAATCTTCGAAAAAGAAGAAGAAGAAATCTAAGAAGCCCGCGAAGCCTAGCGACAAGCGGACGGACTTACAGAAGCAGATCGACGCGCTGGATGAGTATAACCAAAAGGCGCGGACTCCCATTACGCTCCAAGATTTCCTTGATCACGTCTTTCAAAAAGAAGATGAGGAAGAAACTTCATCGGATGAATCCGACGGATATGTGGCAAGCTGTCATATGATCTCTCACTCGACCTCGAACGATGAAGGGACTTCTGGCACCAAAACGCCGGGGGCAAATACTGAGTCAATGGTTCCGGAATTATCAATAGGAATGATTGACGCGTTTCTTAGTGAAGCTCGATTGAAAAGTAAAGCTGATCAAGAACGCGAGACGGCGATATTCGAAACGGCCAAACGCCAGCGACTTGAGGGAGGAGCTGAGATGATCCCACTGGAGCAAAATGCCTCCACCGCTGACAAAAGCCAATTTAAAATAAAAAAGAAGTTCGCTAAGGCCATATCGATGGGCATGAAGCTACCACTCTCAGAAGAAAAAGTTACTAGCATGGCAGAAATGCATCCCTCTTATTGCTTATATCATCAAAAGGTCTCACATTCTACCCAAGAGTGCAGAGCGTTCGATAAATGGTGGCAAGGATACGTCGCTAATCAACAACGCTTTAAACGGGAAAAGCGCAAGGTTCGTCGAGAGCAAAGAAACACGACCAAAGTGCTTGAAAGAACTGCCGGCAACTGTCACATGGTTAACACTACCAGGTCACAAGTGCCCACATTTGGGAGCGACTCCGATGAGGAACTAGAGATTGCCCCTCTCTTTAAAGAGTCAACTTCGGGAAAAGAAGAAGAACCGAAGTCTTGCGAAAATATACAGCTGCGGAATCGGACACTGCCTGAAAAGAACCTCGGATCCTCGAATAGAAAAGGTAAAGGGAAAGAGAAGGTCTCTGAAGACATCACTTTGGATGACCAAGTCGCGGAAGAGTTAACCGCCAAAAATCCGTCAAAGAGGAGTAAAGTGGATTACAATGTCTTAGCGCATCTGAGGAAGCTACCCTCACAACTCAGCATCCTCGATGCCTTGTTACTATCAAAGGAGGCGAGAGACTCTTTGATTAAGGCACTACAAGATCCGGACCAGTTCCAAGCCTTCTTGGCCGAAGAAAAAATGAAAGACGAATTGGAAGAAGTGCACACAGCCGACGTTACTTTTGGTGATGAGGACCTTCTTCTCGGGACATGTGAACACAATCGCCCTCTTTATGTCTCAGGATACTGCCATGACATAAAGATAGGTAAAATCTTGGTCGATAACGGATCGTCCGTCAATTTACTCAACGTACGAGTGTTAAAGGAGATCTGCATGAGTGTCCAACACCTTGCCCGGGACAAGATCACTATCTCCGGTTTCGACTCTCAATCTTCAAAGACTCTTGGATCTGTGATATTGACGCTACGCTTCGGGTTGCTCGTCACAGACATCAAATTCCATGTTATAGATGCCAAGACGTGCTATAATGCTCTGCTCGGCCGACCATGGCTACACGAGTACAATATCATCCCTTCTACACAGCATCAGTGTATGAAGTATTCCAGGGATGGCCTCGAGTACACTGTGGCCGGAGAGTTGAATCCGTTTTCCGTGAACGAAGTTCGCAAGTATGAGGATGCCAAATACTTCTTGCCGAGCTTCGAAGACACGGAAAGGTGTCACAAGCCGGAGAACAAAACTAATGCCACCATCCCTGTCTTCGGCAGTGATACCGAGGAGGAGGATATAATTTATTCAGGTCCATCCCAATCTACCAGGCCAGGACCATCCGTTCCTTCGTTGATCTTCGGTAGTGATTCAGAGGATGAAGTTCATGCTGTATTCCCTGCTCGGCCTTCGATACAGATCTCCGCTGATAAAGAGCGAAGTCTGCAGATAACCATGGTGCCGCTTGAACATTACAAAGAATTGGATGCACTCGACACTAACAGCGTAGAAGAATTGCAGACATTCTATATCCCTCCCGGACGAAGGGGTGAGAAGGCAATCTTATTCTACCGTTCTGAAGAGAACAAAGTAGAAAAAGAAGTTTGGCATGGCGCGGATCCCACGCTTGACAGGCTTCAGCCTATCCGTCTTCCCCGGTATTATACCGAAGGTTTGAGGAAACTGCTAAAACGCCAGGGGATGTCCTTCACACAGACTGTTAGAAAAGCCAAATTCTATGACAAGGTCTGGAACATTCCCGGGACCCAATGCAAACTGCCCAACGGGAAAGTAGAAACCAAAGGGCTTGGGTACATCCGGCCAAAGAAGCGAGAGCTAGTAAACAGCTGTTATGCCATGTATAACTTCGACGAAGAGGCGGACGCTCAATGGGAGGACGCTAATCCTGAGCCAACAAAAGTTCCGGATACAAAACCGCCCAGTCCATCATCTGAAGACCAGATGAGCAAACTTATAAGGGATGCGAGTCAAAAAGCCCGAGATGATCACGATCGTGAAATGGCAATCTATGAGAAAGCTAAGACACAGCGCCTCCTCCAACAGGCAGTAAAGAACGAAGATGCCGTTCCTTGTCAACCTGCTACAAAAAAGGTTCGACGCGAGAACAAAAGCAAGTCGAAAGGCAAGAGAGGCGCTCGACAACTACAAAGCAGAGCTAAGAAGCCGCGCATCCGAGAATCGAGCGTCATTGACTTAGCCCTCGGGAAGAAAATGGGTCGAGCATACTCTTTTCCTCGGAACAAAACAAGGAAAATATTCGATCTCGCTCTAAAACATCAAATGCTTACGTTGCCAGAGTCTAAACACCCTGAACAAGCAGGCGAAGTCTCCAACCCAAAGTATTGCTTTTACCATCAAGTAGTAGGGCATCCGCTTGAAGATTGCTTCACCTTTAAGAATTGGGTTGAGGACCAATATCAGCTTGGCAAATTCGCGTTGTCTGACAGTTGGAGGGTAGCGCCGCCGCAAAAGCACGAACCTGAAAACACAAGAATAAAACCAACTCCGCATTGGGATTGGCAGAAAATTTGCACCTGCCATGTGATAACAATATTAAAAGAAGGGTCCGAGGACATGAACAACCTCCCTTGGTGTTTTGAAAGCGGCAGCGATGAGGTAATCTCAGAATTTCCCCCAGCTCCGAAAGAACTGGAAGATGGAATCCATACCACTGCAGATAATCTCAAGAAAATTGAGTTGGGGACGGAAAATGACCCGCGACCGACATTCATCAGCGAGCTGCTATCTGAAGAAAGGGTGGCTGCATTAAAGGATGTGCTTCTGCAGCACAAAGATTGCTTCGCGTGGAACTATTCCGAAATGCCGGGACTAGATCCAGAAATTGCAGTACACAAGTTGGCGATATCCCCGGACATCAAGCCAGTCAAACAAGCGCCGAGGAGAATGCGACTCGAGCTTGAGATGAGCATCAACGCCGAAGTCAAAAAGCTGATAAATTCAGGCTTCATCCAAGAAGTCCAATACCCTGAATGGATCGCCAACATCGTCCCGGTAATGAAGAAAAATGGGACAGTGCGCATATGCGTAGACTTCCGGGATCTCAATAAAGCCTGTCCAAAAGATGATTTCCCAGTGCCAGTCACCGAACTGATGATAGACAACACATCCACTCATGAGGTTTTCTCCTTCATGGACGGCTCGTCGGGATATAATCAAATAAAAATGCACCCTGAAGATCAGAAGCACACGGCCTTCAGGACTCCGCTTGGTATATTTTGTTATAAAGTGATGCCCTTCGGTTTGAAGAACGCCGGCGCTACTTATCAGAGGGCCATGACGAAGATCTTCGACGACCTTATACACGAAATCGTCGAATGCTATATCGACGATCTCGTGGTCAAAAGCAAATCATACGAGGAACATCTCGAGCATCTGAAGACTGTATTTCAACGACTTCGGCAATACAACTTGAAGATGAATCCTCTTAAATGTGCGTTCGGGGTTTCCTCAGGCAAATTCCTGGGATTCGTCGTTCGACACCGAGGTATTGAAATAGATCCGTCAAAGATCAAAGCGATCATGGAAATGCCTCCGCCGAGGACTCTCAAACAGCTGCGGTCTCTCCAAGGGAAACTAGCGTATATACGGCGATTCATAGCCAACCTTTCAGGGAAGTGCCGTCCTTACAGCCACCTGATGAAGAAGGGGACCCCGTTCGTTTGGGACCAAAAATGCCAAGGCGCACTGGACGAGATCAAGCAATATCTGCAGAACCCGCCGGTGTTGGCCGCTCCAGTTAAGGGAAAGCCTCTTATTCTTTATACAACCGCCCTCGAAGGTTCTTTAGGCGCATTATGGGCACAAGAGAACGATCAAGGAAAAGAAAGAGCACTTTACTACTTAAGTCGAGTCCTGCTGGGGGCAGAAAGCAATTACTCTCCCATTGAAAAACACTGCCTGGCGTTGATCTTCGCTATAACAAAGCTTAGGCACTATGCGTTGGCGCACGAGGTCCGTCTGATTTCAAAAGTGGACCCTCTTAAATACCTAATGTCAAAAGCCATATTGACGGGAAGACTAGCCAAATGGGCCCTGCTCTTGATGGAATTCTCGATAACATATCAACCTCTCAAGGCAGTGAAAGGCCAGGCCATCGCCGACTTCCTCGCTGAGCATCCGATACCCGCCGATTCTCCTCTGAATTGCGATCTTCCAGACGAACATGCGTTCGATGCGATCGACGGTGATAATATCCGATGGGAGCTTTATTTTGATGGAGCATCTTCCGTGAAGAAACGTAAACAAAGTACCCCTATAATTAAATCAGGGGTAGGACTCATCTTTGTAACTCCACAAGGAGGGATAATGCGCTACGCCTTCTCCCTAACGGAGCCGAGAACAAACAATGAAGCCGAATACGAAGCTCTGATAGCAGGCCTCGAGATCGCCATTGACATGGGAATTGAAAATCTCCTCATATACGGTGATTCCCAACTGGTCGTTAGTCAAATAAACGGCGACTACCAAACGTGCAAACCGGAATTGGTAAAATACGGTGAAAAAGTGCAGCAACTGTTAACCCAAATTCCCTCTTACACTTTGGAAAGTATACCGCGCGCGGAAAACAGCAAGGCGGACGCACTGGCCAAACTTGCTAAAGAATTGGCTGACGAGAACCTCGATGACGTTAGAATCGTGATACAAAGCCGTCGAGTGCTCACCCCAATAGAAATATCTCCGAAATCGTCTGAAGAAAAAGGGGCGAAAGAGGAGACAACCTTGCAAATAAAAGACAGGGAAAATATCGAGGATTGGAGAGAAGTTTTCATAGATTACTTCAAGTTCCACCGAATACCTGAAGAGGCGTCCACAAGACATCAGCTCACGAAACGAGCTCTGTCTTTCGCCTTCGTCAATGATACTCTATACAAGAGGTCATTCGACTCTCTGTGGTTGAGATGCTTAGGACCTGACCAAGCGAGAAGGGTCGTCCAAGAAGTTCACGACGGACTCTGCGGTTCCCACCAAGCAGGCCCTAAGATGAAGTTGAAGATAAAGCGGATGGGCTACTACTGGCCCACGATGATGCAGGATTGCCTCGAATATGCGAAGCAATGTCATTCATGCCAAATTCATGGGGACTTCATCCATCAGCATCCCAATCCACTACATCCGACAATGGCTAGTTGGCCATTCGAAATGTGGGGAACTGACATAGTCGGTCCCATCGAACCAGCATCGTCAAAGGGACATCGTTTCATCTTGGCGACGACTGATTACTTCTCCAAATGGGCAGAGGCGGTACCGTTAAGGGAAGTGAAGACGGAGAATATCCTCTATTTCTTCAAAACGCATGTCATATACCGGTTTGGAACCCCGAGAAGGATCATCTCTGATAATGGGCCCGCCTACCGAAGTCATAAAATTAGCCGCTTCGCACAGCAGCACAATATAGACTGGAGATATTCCTCAGTTTATAATCCGCGAGCTAACGGTCTAGCCGAGGCTTTCAACAAGACCTTGACGAAGATCATAAAGAAAACAGTGTCACGAAATAAGAGAGATTGGCACGAAAGATTGCAAGAGGCTCTTTGGGCGTATCGGACTACGTTTAAAACGGCCACAAACACAACGCCATACGCGTTGGTATTTGGGACGGAAGCAGTACTCCCCCTCGAGATAGAGTTACCCTCTCTACGAGTGGCAGTCCACTACGAGCTGACAGACGAAGAAAATGCTCACCTTCGGTTTGAAGAGCTTGACGCCCTTGATGAAATCCGGCTTCTAGCACAACAAAATCTGGAAGCCTATAAAGCAAAGATGACGCGCTCATATGAAAGATTGAGCCGCCCGAGGACATTCCAGCAAGGCGAACTCGTGCTAGTGGTCAAAAGGCCCATGATCCCCAATCGCGCCAAGCGGGGAAAGTTTGAGCCAAACTATGAAGGACCGTATATCGTTGATAAGGTCTACCAAGGTGGGGCCTATCTACTCATGGACATGCACGGTGAAAGGCCTTTCAGGCCAATAAACGGACGCTTCCTAAAGAAATACTACGCTTAATGAGCCACAGCCTAGGTCAATGGTAGATGACGAGGACTATGTCCGCTCGCTATCTTCCTAAGCTCAAGCTTTATAAGCAGTAGCCAACCTTATCAATGGCGGACCGAGACGTCCTTAAACTAGTGATGGACCGAAATGTCCTTAAACTAATGGCAGACCGAAACGTCTTTAAACTAATACTGCAGCATCCTTGGGCTGACGAGATGGATAAAAATAAAAAATAAAAATAAAAATATATATATATATATATATATATATAAATAAAAATAAAATAAAATAAAAAAATGGTAAGTCCATAAGCAAAATGGGCGCGGATGAAAACCCGAAAGGGCTCCGTGAGTAAAAACAGCAGGACTACCGGCGAGTGTTTGTGAAAACCTGAAAGGGCGCAACCTCGTTAAGAACACTTATAGGGTCCTCTCGACCTTGTAAGGAGAAACCACCTGCGTGAGATCCTTACGACTCACAAAGGAGCAACACACTTAGGGATCCCCACGATTCCTAAGGAGAAAATACACTTGCGAGATCCTCACGACTCGTAAGGAGAACTCTCTTATGGGACCCTCACGGCTCATAGGATTTGAAAGTCTTAAGTCACAGAGACCTAAACCTGTGCTTAAGCAAACCCCCACAAACTTCCAATATTGCCCTACAAGTGGTTCAATATTGACCCTTGTATACAATCCACGGGCGCGAATAAACATTTCCCTAACTAAGTCCCATCTGAAGCTAGGGATATGTGTGCATGGTAAACAACCCTTGTAAATCCTCTCGACTCCTAAGGAGAAAATACACCTACAAGATCCCCACGACTTGTAGGGAGAAATACCTTTACGAGACCATTACGGCTCATGAAGTCAAAAGCCTTAGCCGACAGGATCCTAACCCTGGTCGCTAAGCCTCCTTTGTTCGACAACGACAGAGGCAAATGATGATTCGCTCCTGGTAATATCCCAGTTGCAGCGGTGCTGATGCCGAAATCGGTGTCCAATTTCAGGTTTACGGCGAAAGCCAGTAGGCCGCTCATGCATACGAAATAGCCGAAATGATAGGGCGACTTGCAATAAAAAGCAGCAAGTAAAATGTATGCATGCAAAATAGCCGAAATGATTGGGCAACTCGTAATAAAAAGCAACGAGTAAAAATAAAAAAAAAACAAATAGCCGAAATGATTGGGCACCGCGAAAAATAGCCGAAAAGATTGGGCAATCGCGATTTTCGCGATATAAAAGCTGAAATGATAGAGCATCGCGGAAATAAAACTTTGGCCCTACAGTTAAGATCACATCGATCCCTGTATACAATCCAAGGGCGTAAACAAAGAATGAACCATACTTTCCCGGCGGATTCCGTCAAACGACGAACCCCAAACCTCATCGGTTCATTTCTACTGAAGAAGCCAGTGACTTTAGCAAAATCCTCGACTCACGGATACAAACACTCCTTGACGAGAGCCTTCTGATCCGCGTCGACTCGCAGAGCCACCAGCGCCTCCGTGGGAACCATCGACTCGTTTCAAACCCCAAGGACACAAATAATCCTTGGCGCTTGGGAAACAAATAATCCCTTGCAAAATCCTCGACTCACGGATACAAACACTCCTTGACGAGAGCCTTCTGATCCGCGTCGACTCGCAGAGCCACCAGCGCCTCCGTGGGAACCATCGACTCGTTTCAAACCCCAAGGACACAAATAATCCTTGGCGCTCGGGAAACAAATAATCCCGGCAAACTTCTCAACTCACGGATACAAACACTCCTTGACGAGAGCCTTCTGATCCGCGTCGACCCGCAGAGCCACCAGTGCCTCCGTAGGAACCCTCGACTCGTTTCAAACCCCAAGGACACAAATAATCCTTGGCGCTTGGGAAATAAATAATCCCTCGCAAAACTTCTCAACTCACGGATACAAACACTCCTTGACGAGAGCCTTCTGATCCGCGTCGACTCGCAGAGCCACCAGCGCCTCCGTGGGAACCATCGACTCGTTTCAAACCCCAAGGACACAAATAATCCTTGGCGCTCGGGAAACAAATAATCCCGGCAAACTTCTCAACTCACGGATACAAACACTCCTTGACAAGAGCCTTCTGATCCGCGTCGACTCGCAGAGCCATCAGCGCCTCCGTGGGAACCATCGACTCGTTTCAAACCCCAAGGACACAAATAATCCTTGGCGCTTGGGAAACAAATAATCCCTCGCAAAACTTCTCAACTCACGGATACAAACACTCCGTGACGAGAGCTTCTTTGACTCACATCTTGGGCAGTAAGGATTCAAAAACTTGCTTCCTGAACAAATGGGACCCTGCAAGTCAATCCTAAATGGTCTCTTGCATACTATTCACGGGTCTCACTCTCTGAAGTCGTTTCTCGACAAAGAGGGAAACAACCGCTTACGGGCCCTCTCGACTCGTAAGAGGGAGAAATTCTCTTATAGGATCCTTTCGACTTATGAGAGAAAACCACACTTGGGAATCCTCACGACTCCTAAGGAGAAAATCCACCTACGAGATCCTCTCGATCCGTAGGGAGAAAAGTCTCTATGAGACCCTCACGGCTTATAGAGTTGAAAAGTCTTAGGCAGCAGATCTGAACCTGCGGCCTAAGCCATCATTATTTCTTAAGAAGGTCGGGATACTCGTCCCGATCGTCTGTCAATTATGGTTATTAAGGTGGCGTACTGATTATAAAAGAAAAGAAAGACAGAGAAATGACACAAGACATTACAAAATGTGCATCTTTTATTCATAAAAATTGGTTGAGTACAGGATACATTGTACTAAAGAATAAAAAAAAAAAACATATACATATAATTTACAAAGACAAATGATACAAGAGGAATTATGGGGAAGGAAGCGTCTTGCACAGATGTAGCAATTGCTCGCATACGTCCTTCCATTCCTTCTCCTGATCAGCTGCCACTGCCAGCTCCGCCTCTACTTGCGCCCGCTGTTGCGTGAAGGATGCGAGCTCTTCCCCAACAACCTGATGAGCTGCTTCTTGGCCTTGGGCATCGCGCTCAGCAGCATCAAGTTTCCGCCTCAGCGCTAGCCCATTAGATATGCGCTTAAGAAGACCTTCAAAGACAGCTTTCACCTCAGCAGCATTCGTCCTAACTTCGGCACGAAGGCAAGCGGTCGCGTTTGAAGATTCCTGATGCGCCTTTAGCCGTAAAGCTGCCTTCTGCTCCAAATGGCGGAGATAAGAGGTGCTTTGCTCAAGCCAAGCTGTCCGTTCGGCGCTCGCGGCCAAAGCCTCGGGAGAAGGGCGTGTCGACTCCAACCGATGCAGGCGAGCTTCGATCTCTCTGCAGTGGTTAACCCACGATTCGACGACGCCTTCGTTATGGAAAGTTACGAGCGCCGCCAACATTGGGTTAACGTCCACAGCGAAATCTACGGCCGAAGGAAGGGCATCCATGTTGAGCTCTTCGATGTACCCGCTCAACATACCTAGGCTCATTACAGCACCCTTTGAAGACGGGCGTCGCGAGAAAGGACCCGCCGGTGAGAGGACATGAGACTCAAAAGGAATTGGAGCTGGGACAATAGCTGCAAAAAACGAAACATGGTCAAACAATGATTCGAAAAGTCGATGAAAGATCGTATAAAAAGAGGAAAGGAATATCTGTACCAGTCGCAATGGACTTCAAAGCCGGAAGCACCGGTGGCAGCACAGGCCCGGCGTCCCCTCCTTCGATCTGAGGCACTGTAGTCAGGAAGAGGAAAAGTCAGATACGATCCTATATTCCCTCGAAAAAGACCAAGACGGCACTTACCGGTACCCTTAGAGGGAGAAGCGAGCTCGGATGGGAAGGAGAAGTGTGGGAGCAACACCTGATATAGATGATCAAAGAGCCCTCCTAAAAAAGGCACAATGGTGTAGCATTAGTACAAAAGCCACATTTTTGAAAGATTAATGCATGAGTCGTGAATCCGTACCTTCCAACATCCGTGACGGCATAAGGGAAAACGGGGAAGTGACCACCGCCAAAGCAGTAGTTGACGGTGCTCCCTCAAGCAATGGAACGTCAGCACTGACCGCACCTGCAAAGACAAGCTTGTTAGAAGAGATCACAAGATATATATAAAAAATGGAAACGTGGGTGACTCGAAAATATACATGACGAGCTGCCAGCAGAAACTGAGGTAGTCCCTTCCTCCACTGACGGAAGACCACCGCCTGTAGCTTCGTCACCCGACTCAAGAGGAACCGTTGTTACGCTCTCAAGCTCTGCGGGCGGCGGGGGACCATAGGCAGGGAGGGCCAAGATAGGAACATTGCCCGATTCCTGAGAAGGAGCGCCTAGCTCGTCTTCAGGAATCATGGCCGCCTCACCTGCTGCTCCCTCAGGATCAGCGATTACAGCTGCCCCGTCCATCGGCACCACGAGGTCCCCAGTCTCAAGTACCTCGCCCTCTACCGCCTTCGGCTCGGTTGGGACAATCATCTCATCTGCCGCCACTTCGGGTACGGCATCAATGACCTTCTCCGCGGTGGGTTCCTCAATCTCGGCTCCAGGCCTCATGACCCCAACAAAGTTGTCCACTGTCGGTTCGGGTTCGGCGGGTACCGCTTCCTCCGCTCCCCTGGGCTCGACGGTCGCTTCCGCCTCCCCCTCGATCAGACTTGGCCCTATAAAGATAAGAGATATAAGGACCAATGACATTAAAACCCTTATAACAAAAAAAAAACTCTGAGAGAAATGTTACCTGAAGCGGATTTGCCGTTTGCGCTTCGAACTGCTCGCGCCACCTCTCTACGGGCGGTAGATAGGGTGACAGGGGCCTCTTCAGAGGGAGTATCAGCGCGAGGGGCGGCGCTGGGTCCCGCTCCCATGGCCAGGGCAACCCTGCGAGCCTTCGCCTCACGCCTCAACCGCTTCCTCTCCTCCCGAGCGGTTATGAGGGACCTCTGTGACGCCTCCCTCAAAGCATCATCATCTTCATTCAGGGAAGCCTCCAAAGCCTTTAGGGCATCTCTCATCGGCTTTTCAAGGCGAGCCCCCTGCAGTGTCCCAGAAGGAACAGGAACATCGGCCGCCGGCGGAACATCTGCGTCGCTAGGAGGAAGCGGCATTGAGGTCCCTACAATTAAATGGAAAGGTTAGATCGACCATAACGCAAGAAAAATAAAAAAAAATTCGATGAAGTCGAAACTTACTAAGGCCGACAGATACCCTGGCACGTTCCTCCTCATGAAAGGTCTTCAGAGAAGCGGCAATAGCTTCTTCATCAGTAACGCCTGTTAGAGGAAAAGAGAGAAAAGCGTCAACCAAAAATAATGAAATAAGGAAGAAAATACGTTACAGTAAAGGAAGAATGACTAGCAGTTACCTGATTGCGCAAGCTTGACCAGCCACGCATCACGCTTCACCAGCCATGCCGAAGCTCTGAGAGCAGCTTCCAAATCCGTATCGTCCGGCGGCGGCATCACTAATCCCGCATTAGTCCCATATTCGAGTAAACCCTCGGAATAAGGAGCGTGGGGTTCCTGGCCGAACGCAACGTCCGCGGCGAAGAGCGATTTCTTTTTCTTTTTCCCTCCAGCCCTAGGCTCACGGGGAAGCGACTTACGCTTGGCAGCCGCTTTGGGACGACGGGTCCCGATGTCCGCACCCGCGCCAGACTCCGGCGAGGGTACAACCACTGTTTCCGCCCGAGCGCGGGGTGCAGGAGATGCATCCGCGATGTCGGGGAGCGGTAGTTCATGTGGAGGGCTTCGTGCGCGTGACGGTCTATTCCCGGCATCTTTTAAGGGAGCGACTTTTGGAGTCCTCGGCACCAGAGGAGCGCTGCGATCGCTACCTGGAGGCACACCCTTACGGTCGATCAGCAACCGTCTTTCCTCTTTTATAACCGCTCCCGTCGAATGACTATACCATTCGGTGTATACCCTAAGGAGACGGGGAGCACAAGAAGGCTCACTGATAAAGAAGTGAGAGCCCGTGTTTAGACGCATGAAGTGATGCAGCGCCCTCTCTATCCCTTCTTCGTTCGCGGTAGGCTCCGATAAAAAGGCCTCTAGCGGTACCCCTTGGTTATAACTCAGCTGCTGAGCGAAACGATGTGGGTTGTATCTCATGAAAATCGCTCCCCCGTCTTGCCTAAACACCAAAAAGCCCGGTCTAATAGAGTATAAGTGAAGGGTCTCCCGGGCCGTTAAAATCGAAGCGCCGTCCTTGAAAGTGTCTTGCAATGGCCGCACTGCAGTAGCAGACGTTTTTCCAATGGTAAGCACCTTGTCAATAAAAGACACACCGGCTCCAACGGTGTGGGAACGAAGGAGTAAACTCCTGGCATCTCGCGGCGATGGATTTACGATTGATGCGCCAATCAACTGTAAAAGGCGAGGGAAAATGCACCTTTCGTAGAATGAGGGCCTTTTGTGCATGCCGAAAACACCTGCTGTATGTAGTTCAAGCCACGACATGAAGTAGTGCATTGCGAAAACTACATGCAACGCCCCAGGCTCATTGGCATCTGCCGCTCGGCTAAGGCCATGATATAAATGGGCCAAGCCGGCGATCCCGACGGCCACCTTTACCCCGATAACCATCCGGTGAGCCGGGTAAAAAACAGAGGGCCGCATGCGGTGAGAATGCGTTGGAAGTGCAAACCAACTTAACCAAAGCCCAAGAAATCCCAAAAAGAAGGCCTCCTCGTCCATCTCGGGGGCTGCAACTTCCGCAAAAGACATTGTTGAAGAGTTGGGAAGAAAAAAGTCCTTCTGATCTATGTCTCTCGCTGGCAGGTTATCCAAACCTAAGCCGAAAGGATCCTCAAGGTAAGCAAACTTGGCAGTCTTCGCCGAAAGGACGTTTGGATGAAGGAACCGAGCAATAAAATCCTCAAAATTAACTCCACGGCTCCCATGCTCAACGAAAAGATTCTCATAGACGTTCAACACCTTAATCAGACTTGGAAACTGATGTTGAACAGCGTTCTCTGGCGTGAGCTCCCTTACCCTCGGCTTAGCCCCATAGATGTACTCGTCCGGCGGGAGCAATTCCTCATAATGTTCCCCCATAGCCGGTAGGCCAGACACCTCCGTAAATTCTTCCAGCGAAATGGACACTTCCCGATCCATGGCGAGGAAAGTATGAGTAGGAATGTTCCACTGCTCCAAGAAGGCCTTGAACCACCAAGTAGGAAGCGTAGGATACTGGAAGAGAGAGACGTAGACTGCGGTGTACAGTCCTAGCCTTATCAACTGCGACTTCCTCGTCGACAGGATATACCGGGCCCATGGCAGATAGCCGACCGGGTGGCGGGGGATCAGACCAAGGTTATATGATTGCCCCCAAGGTCTCGCCTCGCCCTGACAGATACGGCGTCCTAGGATGTCCAAAACCATCGGACGCTGGACCGGGATGGCGTCTATGGCCGGATGAAGAAAACCCTTCGAGGTCCAATCTGTCATCTCCGCGGCATACTGCACCGGGGGTGGGCTGGCATAGTGAATCGCCGTTATGGGCTCTGACGGCACCGCACATGTAAAGCTGCGCCGACCCATAATAATTTGATTGTACCACGACCCCCAAAGGTGGAGACTCTTATACTCCGGGTCGTGCGCCTTGATCATAGCCAGAACCTCGCGATCCAAAGGCGCCTCTGGAAACCCCTCCTCCGAACGGACAAACGGGAATGAAGTGTCTTCAGACATGATCGCTGCAAAAAGAACAATCTAGCCGTTAGTGTTGTAATCCCAACATTTGGCGTCTAAAAAAAAATGCATTAATTAAATTAAATTAAAATTAACTAATTACACCACACAGCAGTGCAGTGAGTAGGGGACAAAGGGACCCACAAAATCTGGATGACAATACGTCAGTTAATAAAACAACCTCATCATTGGATGAGATTGTCAGTTGGTCCCCAGGGGAACATTCCCATTAATAAAAAGGGGGAAGAATCCCTAGGGACAAGGAGAAAATCTCCTCTTTCAGAGCAAACCCCTGTCACAGAGTGACATTTGTCAAACTCTGGAAAATAAGTTTCCTTAAAAGAGCATAGCTCTATGGTAGTAATGGAAAAGTCCATCAAAAAAAAAAAAATGTTTACACTTAAAAGAATCAAGAAATTTGGATGAAAAACTCGTAAAAATTTTTCTCATTTTTCAGATCTAAAAGATCTACAGATGATTCAAAGAGCAAAGCTCTGTTCATGGATCAGAACCCAGGAACAAGATCTCTGCAGATCTATAAGTTTTGAGAGCAAAGCTCTGTTTATGAAACCCCAATGGGGATCTCTTTAAGATCAAAAAGGTCTGTAAGAGCAAAGCTCTTTGGTTAAGGTTAATTTAAATTAATTTAATTTGATTTAAATTAATGTTACCTAAAGTTTCTAACTTCAGAAATGAGCAAAGCTCTGAAACTCTCAAGCAAGAGCAAAGCTCTGGAAATTAAAATTCTGAAAATGGTAAAAGATTTCTGAGGGTCAAATGCCCTATTTATAAGGCGCTTGCGCCTCTTCGGATGCCCCTTTGATCCAACGGTCTGGAAGGTGGCCACCGTTGCACTCACGTGTGCGCCACGTGAGCGCAACGGTGGGGGGGCATTTGTTTCGCCCAATCAGAGCAAAGCTCTGTTTGAATTCAAAATTCAAATCTTTTGAAGCAGAGCTTCAAATCCCGCGCGCAGCGCCCAAGGAGGCGCGCCCAATCAGAGCAAAGCTCTGTTTAAAGGAAGCAACGCTTCAGCTGTACTGCGCTCTGCGACACGTGTCAGCGCAGATGCGCTAGCGCAGTTGCGCTGTGCTCTGCGCTGCGCGACACGCGTCAGCGCAGATGCGCTAGCGCACTTGCGCTGCGCTCTGCGCTGCGCGACACGCGTCAGCGCAGATGCGCTAACGCAGTTGTGCTGCGATCTGCACTGTGCGACACGCGTCAGCGCAGATGCGCTAGCGCACTTGCGCTGCGCTCTGCGCTGCTCGACACGTGTCATGCGCTGGGGTATCCGCGCCCAACTGAATTAAGATTTCATGAAATCTTTTCTGTTCTTTCCAGAACTAGAAGACTTTCTTCGGCCTTTGGATCAAAGATCCAACGGTGGGAAAACTCCCAAAAATCATTCAAGAAAGATCCCGTTAACAAATTCAACAAATTTATGGGGCACTATAAATAGGACCCCAGACCTCATTCAAAGGAGGAAGAATTTTCTCGAAAAATCAAGAACCCTAAAACAGAGAAAACTCCGAGAAGAAAAAGGTAAAGAACCTTCATGAAAAAAAAAGGGGCCTTCTAATAGATCATCGATCTAAAAATAAGATCAATTATCTTTATAAAAAAAAGTGCTTTGCACTTCTTGTGAACCTTCGGTTCTGTAAAAACAACAAAAATAAAAAAAAATAATAATAAATGAATAGTGCTTTGCACTTTTAAGAACCTCTGGTTCTTCGAATAAAGAAAAATTTATTTTTCTTTGATCCAATTTAGACGAAGAAATTAAACAGTGCTTTGCACTTCCCTTCTTGAATCTAAAAGATTCTTAGTGCTTTGCACTTCCAATTTGCGCCGTTGCGCTCTTAAGAGAGCGCCACGTGTCAGCTATAAAACCATTTGCGCTAAGCGCTCTTAAGATAGAGCTTTGCTCTCTGGAACTAGCGCAACTCGCTGAGAGAGCGCCACGTGTCGGCCATAAAACCATTTGCGCTAAGCGCTCTTAAGATAGAGCTTTGTTCTCTGGAAATAGCGCAACTCGCTGAGAGCGCGCCACGTGTCAGCAGCGCAATTGCGCCGCGCAACAGCGCAACGCGCTGCGCTAGTGCGCTTGCACTCATCAGAGCATGACACGTGTCGTCACCGTATGGACTTGCGCTCATTACTTAGCGCAAAGCGCAAATGCATTCAAAAGGGCCAAGCCCAACTAAGAGAAGGCCTAACAGGCTCAATAAAGCGTAAATGCATTATTTTAAGGGGCAGAGCCCAAATCAAACAAATGCAGTGCATTACTTAACAAAAATGTTGAACATTTCAACTGGACTTAGCCCAATTTTGGCCATAAGTCCTTAAATTAAATTGACTGAGCAAAATTGCTCTTCTAAATTAATTTACATCCGGTTCGAGGGTACATCTCCGAACTCCTTTGACATCCGTCGTTGTAATTCCTCAACGACGTCAAAGAGGTGACGGGTCCCAACGACCACCCATCAATATTGGACCGAAACGTCCCTAAACTAATGTCGGACCGAAACGTCCCTAAACTAATATCGGACCGAAACGTCCCTAAACTAATAATGGACCACCACGTCCCTAAACTGGCGACGGACCACCACGTCCCTAAACTGGCGACGGACCACCACGTCCCTAAACTGGAATATGGACCACTACGTCCTTAAACTGGCGACGGACCGAAACGTCCCTAAACTAATAATGGACCCCCACGTCCCTAAAACTGGCGATGGACCGCCATGTCCCTAAACTGGCACAATAGGGCCCAAACGCTCTTTTGTTGGATCTAAACGGTCCCGTCTAAGTTGATCTTAACCCCAAATACGGTTAACGTGTCCTTAGACATTTAAATAAACGATAAAATTCCAAATTAACTTTGGTTTAAGGGTACATCTCTGAACTCCTCAGACGCCTGTCGTTGTAATCCCTCAACGACGTCAGAGAGGTGACGAGTCCCGACGGCCGGATAATTAAATCAATCATGATGTTAAGTTGATCTTAGTCTAAAACAGGACTAACGTATCCTTAACGAATGTTTAAGTCGATCTTAGACGCAACGCGACTAATGCATCCTTAAACTAAAAACACCAAACCCAAATCTAAGTAAATACGGATTTGGACTAATTATCCACGTCCTACGGGTGACGACATCACTCAGTCTCCGTATACAATCCACGGGCAATCACAAACAAAACAAACACACACGACACGAAGTGAAATTCTGGAGAAGGAGAAAGTTGTTACCGCGATGCGGTAGCGTAATTAACTGCAGGGGCTTGCGCCTGCAGGGAAGAGCGTCCCCACAATCAAAAACCCCTCACCCTGAGGGGGAATCTGACGAAGTCTGCTACATCGGCCGCATCCGTCTAAACCTCCGATACACGGTGCCATAAATCAACTTGGCATCTTCGGAGAGGTAGACGGATAAAACCAAATAGCATCTGCCCCGAACCTCAGCGCCAGGACTTCAGCAGTCCTGTGCGGCCGTCTTTCGGAGGGGAACAAGTGGGGGGCTAATGATGATGCTCGATATCGTCATTTCCCGGATCGTGACATGTGGCAGATGACGTGTCCCGAAGCTAGCAAGAAAGGACCAGGAACGATACGTCGGTAGAATACCCCAGGTTTGCGGCCCGTGGACATGGCCGACCTTCTGCTACCGACCACACCACACCTGTGCCCACCTTACAAACAACCGCTGGCTCCCCTCCGAGCCCCCCTGCACAACTGGCCTCCTCGGCCCTCTCAGCTCGTCTCCGGGCTTTAGCAAAACCTGGATACCTCGGCCTCCCGCACGTCCCCGAGCTTCTCGCCGAGCTCATCCTCCTCGGTCTCATCCTGACCGTCCCGGGCATTGATCGCAGGCTCTGACGCCACGGCTCCGCGAATCTCACCATACGCGAGATATCCGCCGCCCATGATCCCACGTTCCACGCAATCACGATCCCCCATTAACGAGCCTGTCTCGCCATTAATGCGGGATCCCGCTTATCGCGCGGGCATGAAATCGGGAGCGTAACGGCCGGGGTGATTCTCGTGTCTGCCCGCCCATCGCTGCTGCTATATAAACCCCTCTCTCAGACGATCAAGGTAAGTCATTTTCTCCTCACTAGGCCGTTATTCTGCTAAAATATCCGGTCCAACTTGATCGTCGGAGGATCCTCAGTGGCACAACCACCCCGTGACTTTCTTGCACGTAGCTCGACCACAACAACCTCAAACCCATTGAGATCTACACGCTTCAGAAGGCAACCTCCAACTCAATCCTAGCTGTCCATCGTCGCTCGCAGCAAATCTACGGAAGGTGACATCTGAAGGAGATCCAGACCTCCATCAGGAACATTTTACAAACTGAGTTCAATGTGCAAAGTGTTTAAATTATATAAAATTGTTACATTCATATATTAGAGCATGAAAATCAACATAAACAAATGTACATACTGTGTTATTTTGGACACTCATTATTCCTTTTTGGAAAAAGAAGACAATATTGCGCCCGATGGTCATGGCCCATTCATGAAGATAAACAACGCAGAATGAATTGACATATGGTGTTGTTTTGTCCACTCGTTAATTATTCCTTGTGTAAGAAGAGACACATGGAAAAATTTGATAGAGGTTTTATGCAATTTGGCAACGTGGACATAAATGGCACATCACAGCAAACTCAATATATAGAGATCTCACCTCATTCATCTGCTCTCAACCCATTCCAAAGCAATAATGTTGAACCTACAACTCAACGTTTCCAAAAATATGCTTGCTTTGCCTATGCACAACTTGAGTTCCCTCAAAATGGTTAGTTATCTCTTTTTCTAAATGGTTGATTTTTCTTTAACATATATAATCTCTGTTTCTCTTTGAACATGCAGAAGCCTGAAAGGATCTCATCCCTTCAAACCAAAACTAAGCCATGCAATGCAACCCTTGCTTCCACGTTGGAATTAACCGAAAACTCACGAAGATCTTCAGACTATCACCCTACCATATGGGAGCATCAACTCATTGAACGTATTCATAGCCCATATGATGATGATTCAAAATTCAGAGAAAGGATTGAGGGATTGAAGAAAGAGGTGAAGAAATTAGTCAAGGAAACTACAGAGGAGCCATTAGCTAAGCTTGAGCTTATTGATTCTATAAGAAGGCTTGGTGTTGCTTATCATTTTGAGGAGGAGATTAAGGATGCAATGTCTAGACTTTATGTCGATGGTTTTCAGAAGCTTTGTGGACTGAAGGAGACTTCACTTTGCTTTAGGCTCCTTAGAGAATATGGTTACAATGCTTCCTCTGGTATGAATTAATTTGAAAAAAAAGTTGCTAGAAATGTTTGAAGTATCGGTAAGGTCCCGGTATGTCTTCAAATCTGTCCACGTTTTAAAAAAATCAGGGGTTGGACCAACACACACACACACACATACAGCGGAGTGATCCATTGTAAATCAGTCCGCGTTTTAAGAAAAAGAGAGAGAACTCCTGATCCACGACAAATTTTAACGATCCGATCCGTTCAAGTTGATCACCCCACTCTCAAATACATGTGTGTGAAAAATTAAAAGATTTAAAGACCTTTAGCATATGTATCGGATGACGTTTATGAAAGACATGCACTTTTGCACCCATCGATGCATAGACTAAACGTTTTTAAATCCCTTGATTTTTCATACACATATATTTAAGGGTAGGGTGATCAACTTGAACGGATCAGATCGTTAAAATATATCTTAGTTCGGGAATTCCCGTTTCTAAAAAACGAGGACATGTTTGCAAAGGATCACTTCCCCTGATCTGTTCAAGTTGATCAACCTAGCCTCAAATATATGTGGATGAAAAATCAAGGGATCGAAAGACCTCTAACCAATGCATCAGATGACGTTTATATTGCATTATTAAAAGGCATTCATTTTCACACCTATCGATGCATATGTTAGAAATCTTCAAATCCTTTGATTTTTCATATATATATTTGAGAGTAGGTAGATCAATTTGATCAGAACGTTAAAATATGCCGTAAATCAGGAGTTCCCGTTTTTAAAAATGTGAACCGATTTGCAATGAATCATACACACACACACAAACACACACATATAGACATACAGACCCACACACTAGTTTTTTTGCACGGGCCACGCATGTGGAAAATAAATAAATTTTTTATTTATTTAATAATTTTAACTTATGGGGCATCCTACAAAAATGAATTATATACAAAATTTTTGGTGAAACCAGAATAAGAAGTCTTATATCATAAAATAGGCAACTACTAATAGGACAACGAAATTTTGGACAATTTTTCTCTCTATCTCTTGCATATTTATTATGAAAATATTTGTATTCTGTTATTTAAAAAAAAAGTTGTGTGGCTTATAACGATTTATTAAATTTAGATATGTTATAAAAATTAAAAAATATCCTAAATATTAGTTTCGACGAGAGAACAAATTGCAACAGGAAAAATTACAACTGGTTTTTTTTTGGAAATGATATAAATAACTAACTTATTTACTTCGATTTCGACATAATCTCAATATATCTAATTAGTTTAACTCTATCTTTCAATTGTAAAATCTAAATATATGATTTGTTATATAGCATATAGTAACTACATAAATTAAATCATATACAAACTATAACTTTTAATAAACTAACGGTTATTTTAAAATTTATATTAACCAAAGCTTATAAAATTCATAATAAATGATTTAAATCGAGAAAACAAGTAAATAAAAATTTCAATTTCATTCTCAAAAAAGTTGATAAAGCAAATAAAATATGTGGATTCATTTTGAGCAACAATTTCCTATTCGGATACAGAAGGATAACCCTAAAGGCACTTTATTTCTAATTTGTTTCTTTAAAATTCGTTAGGGTGTTAACTTTATTGTCAAAAATCAATCAAATCCATCAGAGTTATTAATTACCAAAAAGGTTAGAGTTATACTAAAAGTAATAGTACAAATATATGGTCAGCTAATAAAAAAATTGTACGATGAAATGTTCATCATTAATATAGTTTAAACATGAAAGCAAAATTTTCTATGAATTTAGAAAATATCAAACTACTACGAACATTAATTATTAAATTTCATGTCTAACGGCTTCTAAACCCTTATAAGATCTGATGAAGTTTCGCTCTAATTTTTAAAGCAAGAACTTAAATTCTCATCTTTGTCATGAGATCAATCTCCGATTGAACAAAGATACTATGCAATAAATTCCTGCCACAAGGGTTTTTTAATGCAAATTAAAATTTGAGAATCTTAAGATCAGAAATTTAGAGAGTAAATGGCAAAAGAAAATATCTGAGATTTGATCAATCCAATAAATTCTCATCTTTGCCTATTAATTGAACTCTGATCGAACAAAGATACCATATAACAAATTCCTGCCATAAAGTTCAAACTTTTTTTTAAAAAGCAAAACTGAAATAAGGATATCATGCAACAAATTCCTGCCAAAAAGTTCAAAGTTTTTTAAAGCAAAATTAAAATTCAAGAACCTGAAATACAGAAATTTACAAAATAAAGGGTTAAAGAAAGTACCTCCGCAAACAATCGAATGGGAGTTTAATCAATCCAATATATCATCAACTGTACCATGAGATCAAACTCCGATTGAATAAGGATACTAAGCAAAACGATTCTGCCACAAAGTTCGAACTTTTTTAAAACAAGATTACTATGCAACAAATTCCTGAGTTGGATTCTTTTTTAAAGTAAGATTTAATTTGGAGAACATAAAAATAAAAAATTTAGAGAGTGAAAGATAAAGGAAAATACCTTCGGTCACAATCAAATGAGGGTTTGAGCAATCCTATAAATTCTCATCTTTACCTTGAGATTGGACTCTAATCGAATAAGGATACTATGCAACAAATTTCTGTCAAATCGAATTTTTTTGACGCAAAATTAAAATTCGAGAACCTAAAAATCAGAAATTAAGAGAGTAAAAGGAAAATAAAGTATTTTCGGATATAATTTAGGGTTTTGATGGATTTATGACTCAATTCATAACTAAATTAGATCAACAGAAAAACCGACAAGTTCATATTCTTTCAAATCTATATCAAAATTGCAGCTTTAAAGGCAAATAAACACTAAAAATAAAAAATTAGACGGTAAAAGATAAATGAAAGTATCTTCGGAGATAATTTACAGTTTGACGGAATTATGATTCAATTTATATCAACAAAACAAATGGAAAGTATAGATTCCTTCAAACCAAGATAAAATTTACAGTTTTGAAGACAAATAAACACAAAAGATCAAAAATTTAGAGAGTTAAAGGTAAAAGAAAATACCACAATAAACAGCGAGAGAGTGTGAATTCCATGCCAAATAAAAACCGAATCATCAAAAATTAAAAGGTACCATTTTAAACAAATGTTGCTTCCGCCTTCAAATCATTAGTTGTTTGCTCTAAAACCCTCTTAGGATTTAGTCGCTCAGCACGAGAAAGAAAAGGGAATCGCTGCCTGCATCTCTTCCTTTTATTGGAACTTGGAAGATTTGGGAGAAAGAACAGAGCTTTCATATTAAAGTAATGGCGCATGAGTTAAAAAATTAAAGATATACACATAATGTTTATGGATTTTCTATATTATGTTTGTTATTTTAAATTTGTTATAATAAGGATATTTTAGTTTACACCAAATTTTAACTAAACATATAAAGAAAAAAGTTTCGATTTGCTTATAGATGTACTTATTATTATTATATTGGGTTTTTTTTTTCTGTTAGCCCCCCTCATACTTCAATATTTTTCACTATCCCCCTGTAATTAGTATTTACCTGTAACCCGTCTATACTTATAACTTACTACTGCAGCCCCCTACTTTACTTTTGAAAATTATTCCTCATCCTCTCCGACAGCCGCCGTCCCCACTGCTACCGCCTTCTTCTTCTCCTCTTCAACCCATCGTCTCCTTGTTCCTTCTCCTCCTCAACGCTACCGCCACCGCCATTATCACCACCATTATCTTCCTCCTTCTCTTCCACCCATCGCCTCCTCCTTCTTCTTTCTTTTCCTTCTTAACACTACCGCCATCATCACCATTACCTTTTTCTTTCTTTTCTTCTTCAACTCACAACCGTCGCCGCCGCCGCCATCCTTCTTCCTCCAAAAATGACGGCGGCGGCGGTTGTGCATTGAAAAAGAATAGGAAGAAGAAAATGATGTTGATGATGGTGGCGGTGGCGTTGAAGAGGAGGAGGAAGGAGTTGGTGTTGATGGTTTGAAGAAGAAGAGGACGGGAAGGAGGAAGATGGTGATGGTGGTGGTGTTGACGACGACGATGTTGAAGAGGAGGAGAAAGAAAGTGGCGGTGGTGGAGACGGCGGCGATGGCGGAGGAGGAGAAATAATTTTTAAATGGCGGAGTAGAGGAGCTGAAGGAATAACTTATAAGTATAGATAAGTACTAACTATATATAAGGGGGACTAAGAAAATTATTGAAGTATGAGGGGGGCTAAAAGAAAAAAAAACTATTATATTATATCTATTTATCTATATACATTACTCCTATATGCAAATCGACACTTTTTTTGTTCGTATATTTGTTAAAATTTGGTATAATCTAAAATATTTTTATTATAATAAATTCAAATATAAGATTTACTAAAATAAAATACATCAATTTAGAAATTTATTATAAGTTATGTAATTTCTCTTTTTAGTATCTATTTAAAACAAACAAATCGTGTTGGAATAAATGTGTGGATTTTAAAGAAATAGAACTTTTTAGATTTAAACTATGGCACATATGCAATTATAAATTTTGTTTTCAAATAATAAACACTTTATCAATTTCTATGTGTATAATGTGAAAATATTTATCTATCTGAAAGATATTATACATATTACTGTTATTGGAAAATTTGTCCAATGAAATCATGCTTAACTAAATATATGTGAGTTTTAAAAATTATACTATTTGTATTCCTATAAGTTATTTCCTTTAAAGATATAGAACATTTTAAATTTTTAACCTTGCACATATGCAATTATCAATTTTTTAAATAATAAATAATAAATGATTTATCAAATTTCCACATGTGTAGCATATGAATTTTTTTAAAGTTTAATGTTTAAAATTAGTTAATTTCCAAACATCATGTGGAGTTTAAAAGAAAACGAAGCCTATTTTAGTTTTAGAATAAGTTTAACATATATATCCTTTTATACTTTGATCCTATCAAAGATAAGTTTTCATGAAAATTTTCATTTAGTTTATATTTATATTTAAAACTACTATTTATAAGATGTTATATACTGATTAATCTTAAAAAAAACTTAAATTTTGGTATAATCTAAAGATACTAAGCATAACAAGTTTTAGATAAGGGATTCAAAGTAAAAAAATCTTAATGATTTATAGAATTGATCTTTTAAAAATAGAAAACGAATCCTTTTAGAAAAAATAAATTATGTGCAACCAAAACTGCGTAAATCCTAACACTGTGCATCCATATTTTAATGAGTTATCTCCTCCAAGGATACAAACTGTTTTAAAATTTTAAATATGGCAAATGTGAGATTATCTAATTTGACTGTTGTCATTGTTGAGGAAGAGAAAGAAGTGTTTAAATTAATAAAAATTATTTATTTTCCGCATGTGCATCGTGCAAAAAACTGCATTAAAAATTGCATTTCCATCCATCCTTCACATTTTTCTCCATTAGTCCCTTGTTTGATCTATCTATGTTTTTGATCTTTAGAAATCAATTGAAATTATAACTTTCCTCTTCGCGATAAATACAATAATATTTCTATAATATTTAATTTTGGATTTTTTTCATGAAGAATTAAAGACAAAATTTAAAATAATTGTTATTTTCTTAAGAATTTTTAGTTTCAATATAATTTGAATTTTGTTCTCTCGTCAAAACTAATATTTAGGATATTTTTATTATAAAGATATCTAATTTAACAAATCGTTATAAATTATACAGCTATTTTTTTTTTATAAAAAATACAGAAATCAAATCTTTTCATAAAAAATATGTGTGTGAGAGAGAGAAATTGTCCAAAACTTCAGGTAGCTTTCCAAGAGAAAATCAGATACATTATTTTATTTGTATTTGCCAATTTTTTAAATATAAAATCTTTTATTCGGTTTTCATCACCGAAAATTTTGTATGTAATTTGTTTTTATAGGATGGATGGATCCACAAGTTAAAAATGATTAAAAAAATAATGAAGAAAATATGCCTTAAGAGGCTTTCTCGTTTGGTGGCATCAAATATTCATGTTCCCCATGATTTTTTAATGTTGAATTAGCAATGTGAAAAGTTCTATTGTCGCTAAACCGTTAATTTTGCATATACTAAATCGATGATGAAAAAGTGATGAAATAACAGGAAATTTGGCGTATACACATCTTACATGATAAAGATAATGACGATTGGAGCCGATCGTTGAAAAAAATTGTGAAGGGCATATTTTATCCATGCTACAGAAGAGAATTTCCTCTTATAGCACCTTTCCTCCATTATCTTCACACACATGCACACATATTTTTTCGACGCCATAGAAAGGAATTCTTTCCTATGACACCTTTCCTTCATTATCCTATATATATATATATATATATATATAAGAGGAGGAGGAGGGAGAGAAATGGCGGTCCCTTTATCAAAAAGCGGCCTTCGTCTAAAACACATATATCCTTCATATTTTTCACTGATCTAAATTGGGCATCGTGAACTACGTATCATAAAATCATTACGTTCAAAAAATCGCTTGATTTACATACCTTTAACGCGTTCATCAAGCGGATAGAAAAATCAACGGCTAACTTATAGAAAGTTTATGGACCTTTAATGGACGCGTTACAGGTCTTTACACTAATTTTTTAAAAAAAACTACATTAGCGAGGGAAAGCGAGAGACAACATTTACGAGGGACAAACTTCACTTGACAATGTATACACTATCAAGTGAAATTTTCCCTTACTAATTTTATTTCTGGGGGAAATAATACATTACCAGAGGAAAGTATAAAAAGAGTAAGTTTAATTGGGCTGGGAAATATTGCCGAGAGAAATATCCTTTGGCAATAGTCGCATTAGCTATCAAAGAAATTCGAAGGGAATATTGCAGAGAAACATATCAACCCCCGGCAATGTTTCCTGGGCATTTCTTTGATAGATAATGCAACTATTGCCAAGAGATATATCCTCAACATTGTTTTCCCCGTTATGTTTAGGCCCAATTAAATTTACACTTTTTATAACTTATCTTGGTCTTTTCTCTTAGAAATATATCATTCCCGAGTGAATATTAACAAGAAAGAAAATTCGCTTGATAATGTATACATTACCAAGGGAAGTTTGTCCGTCGCAAATGTTGTCCCCCGCTAATGTAGTTTTTCCTACTAGTGTTAAATCTCAAGATATTTTGTATATAGGGTTTCATGATACGCAGATCAAAATGACCGGTTTGAATCAATGAAATACATAAGGGTAGGTGTGTTTTGAGACAAGGGTTTTTTTTTTTAAAGAAAAAAGGGGCCGACTCCTCATATCTTTTTTTTCTGTGCACACACTTGATATGTCAGAAGCATGACTATATGTTTTTAGCATATTGCATAATCCAAAGTTTATGACTTGTGGAAATAGATGTCTTCAACAAGTTCAAAGATGGGGAAGAATTCAAGATTTGTTTAACCCAGGATGTAAAGGGGTTGTTGAGCTTATATGAAGCTACTGACCTTTCATTTCCTGAGGAGCAGATACTAGAAGAAGCTAGGGAATTCAGTATCAAGCATCTACAATGTTTAAGTGACGATGTGGACATGAATTTGGTTGAGCAAGTGAGATATTCTCTTGAGGCACCTTTGTATTGGTTGATGCCAAGGTTTGAAGCAAGGCATTACATTGATGTCTATGAGAGAGAAGAGGACAAGATTTCTTGCTTGCTTGAGCTAGCCAAGCTAGATTTTAATGTTGTTCAAGCATTGCATCAGAGGGAGGTAAAGGACTTATCAAGGTAAAGTCGGATGTTAACTACATTTGCAAACATCACCCCCCCCCCATCCCCCCCCCCCCCGACCCCACACACACACATACCCCACCCACGCACCCCACCCACGGGTCCTAGGTTTAAACTGGGATGGGGCTCATTCCTGAAAATTGTGAGATGCATTCATAGCCGACATTCATACCTATCTCTCTCTCACTACTACAAATAAGGGTTGCCCCTACGGATTTATCCGTAGAGGCAACACACTGCCCCTACGGATGTATATGTAGGGGCGAAAAAATACCCCGTTGGTGCAAAGGCCGCAGGTGCAAGTTGAGGCCCTGAACTTGCCCCTACGGGCAAATTCTTGCCCCTACGGAGTTATGTGTAGGTCCTGGTGCCCCTACGGATTACACCGTAGGGTATAAGATTTTATATTATTTACGGGTTTTTTTATTATATTACTTGTACCTACGGATATATTCGTAGGTCCATGTACTACCCCCTACGGATATATGCGTAGGTACTTTTCCGTAGGGGCAAAATATCAGGATTCCTGATATTTGGCCCCTACGGATAACGCCGTAGGGGAGTGGCAGTGGCCCCTACGGATATATCCGTAGGGGCATTCCCAACCCCTGGCACTGAGATCAGGGGGGAAATATCAGTTACTGCTGATATTTTGCCCCTACGGATATATCCGTAGGGTCAATATGTGTGCCTACGGATTAATCCATAGGTACATATTGTCTGTATTTTTTTTAAAAAAATGGGCTGCTGGATTTTTTCCCGTCCTGTGCACAATAATATATACATCAAACAAATCATATATTGCAGTATTCATAATCACATCTCACGCATATATATAATATACAAAAGAAACCCAAAAACTGAATATGATATAAATACAAACCAATATCAATATCGTTTCAAAATGTAGTACAATGTGTATGATATAAATAAATACATGTTTCAAAAAAAAAGAACCAAAAATCTACCCTAGCTCGGTCCAACTCCACCTCTGAATAACGATAGAATAACGCGCGCCTGCTCCTCGGTCAATAAACTCTGCAATTCGTCGCGAGCAGGAGTCTGAGCGGCATGTGGAGCTGGCGATGTGATCTGCGCAGCCGCCGTCGAGGTAGTCGCTTGCGGAGCCGTGGCTGCGAGAGTCTGAGTGGGTGGTGGAGCTACAGGAGCTGTCTGCGGAACCTCAGCCGATGTAGTGGCTTGCGGAGCCGCAGCCGAAGGAGATGCATGAGGAGGCTCGGCCGATCTACCCTGTCGTGTTTGGACATAACGTGTGTAAGAACTGTGTATTATTCGAATTCGTATCATTATTAAGTTATTTCGAAACCCTGTTTGGATAACTAGTTTGGAAAAGCGTTGTTTATTTTAATTACATATGTATGTATGATTAATCAAACTTAAGTCTAAAACCAAATAAGCTCAAGCTATGTACTAATTATGGATATGTTGATATGTATATAATATGAAATGATATTTTACTATAAAGTAGTATACATACCAGCATCTTCTTCAACTCCTGAACGGTGGCCCTCAAGCTATCCAGTTCCTGATGGACACGTCGGTCACTGGAGACGGAGGAAGTAACCGCCGGGGTGGAGTCCAACCTCATATGGGCCCTGCTAAGGCCCAATCCCCGGCCTCTCTCCCAACCTCCGTGGTGCCCTCCGTGTGCGGCGTCCAGAACTGGGGTCAGTAGCCTCGGATCGTTCTTTCCGGTAAAATCGATCCCCGAGGCCCAGGCCTGTTCAACCACCCGCTCCTACACCCACATTAAGCAGTAAAGTATAAGTATAAAATTTAAACTTGAACCTTCCAGAACTAAAATTTCAAATTTGGGTAGAAAAAATATTAACACTTACGCAGTACTCCTGGGTAGCGACGTCGGGATATCGAAGCTCGCCCGTGGCGGGATCTGTCGAGGTGCCGTGGACGGCAAGATATGCGGACAGCACGCTCGGTGTACCACCTGACGCCACGGTCCGAGATGTCTGCAATATTAGAAAGTAACTCTTAATATTAGAAATATTAGAGAATAACTCTTAATATTGCAGAATATTAGAGAATAACTCTTAATTTACCGATAACTCCATGGCTCGAGTAATGTTCCTCGAGCCACCTGTGTAAGTGGGGCGACCCCTCTTCGCCGACTTCCTGTTCTCTGTATTCTGAGCGGTGATTGTTATAATTTCTGTGATTGTAATAAATCGAATGAAATAGTAAAGAAATCACAACCAAAGATTATTTGACCGCAATCAACTACGGTGTCGGATTGTAGTTAGTATGTGAGTGCGGATCGTCCACAGGGAAAGTGTAATCGTTCGTCTTTCGAATTAGATGAATTGAATCTTTAATGAAAACAAAACAAACAATTCAAGATTTGTAGTTGATGTTCAAGAAAGAGAAAAAAACTAGATCTAAGAAAGCATTAAAAGATAGAATCAAGAATTGATCGTTTGATGATTTTTCCAAACCAAATCTCAAGAATCGAAATGAGGCTCGTAGGAATCGATTGGATCTATAGATGTGATGTAATCTTACAATTACGTATTCTTATCCTTCGATGAATTGATACTAGATCGATGATCATCGATGAGAATTAGGGATTTCTTGTGAAACTAGTGTTTCATCTTATCCCTTGTTCTTTCGTCGATGTCATTCGTATTCTAGCCTCTAGTAAATTCAAGAAGCGATCATAGATCCCTAATTTCGAGCGATCGCAATCAAGAAAGCATCGCTACGAAACTAGGTCATCGATTCTTGAACTTGCTAGGGTTTACAAAACTCGTAGGACTTAAAAATAGTATTTAAATTTGTTACATCATCATTTTATAATCGTCTCGACTCCTTAACGAGCGGAGTTTCACTCAAACATCACAACAAGAGCAACAATTACAAATTGAGATCTAATCATGATGCAAGAATTAAAAGAAAGCAAGATTAACGAATTTCACCTTTTATTTATATCAACAATTCCGTTACAATCACTCAAGAACTACAAGAGGAGGAACTTGATCGTCGACTTGGCTTCGCTCGTCTCCGTGGATCGCGGATCGGCTTGGATCACTTGCCCGATTGAAGATCGGCTCGGCTCCTAAAAGGTTGAAGGCTTCATGCTTGATTTGGTACTCAAGATCTTGGATTAGGAGTGGAATTAGGGTTAGGGTTTCGCACAAGCCTTGTCACGAGACTTGTGGAAGAAGATGATGAAAGAGGGAAAGATTATTTAACTAATGAAGAACTAATGATGAACTAATGAACAACAACCTCAACCCTTAGATTTAGGCTCCTATTTATAGATAACTAACCCTAGATCTAGGATTTCAAATTCTAACTTTCCCTCCAAAAGTTTGTTGGATGAAATTTGAATTTCCCTCCAAAATGAACTACCTCATTTGAATTTGAATTTTCCCTCCAAAATGAACTACCTCATTTGAATTTGAATTTTCCCTCCAAAATGAACAACTTTTCCCTCCAAAATGAACTACCTCATTTGAATTTGAATTTTCCCTCCAAAATGAACAACTTTTCCCTCCAAAATGAACTACCTCATTTGAATTTGAATTTTCCCTCCAAAATGAGGTTGTTAGAAAGAATCTTCTAGAAAAAGTTTGTTGGAAGGAATATTCTAGAATGAGGTTGTTACAAGGAGGCTTCTAGAAGAAGTTAGTTGGAGGGAGGCTTCTAGAACTAGGTTGTTAGGCCGAGCCTTCTAGATGAAGCCACGTGGAGTTTCTGGAGAGTTCTGGAAGCTTTGCCGTTAGAAATAAGCACATGGGGAAAATCTGCTTCTCTGCTGATGTCATCATGCCACGGATCCGCGGCGGGAAGCGCCCATTGGCCTTGAATAAATTTCTGGAATTTTACTGCCAGATCACCAGACTTAGATTTGGTGTAATTTTGATCAGCTTCTTTTGATTTTCTTCCGTATTTCCTGCACAGACTCAAGACAAGTGTTGCGCAAATACAGAAATGATACGATGCCATGAAATGCGGTTAATTTCCTTTAAAGTGTTGGTTTAAAAGTCTAACACATGCAATCTCATATTTTGTGACAGATTTGTTAATATGTAGAATATGAATGCCGAACACTTCTAAGTGTATGCAAATGTTAGGGAAATTGCCGGCTAAAATATACAATATTTTCGACTGATCAAATACCCCCAAACTTAATTTCGATCGTCTCGAGCGAATGTTTTATTAAAAAGAGAAGGAGAAAATAAAGAAAGAGAAAAACTAACTAGCACACTTTCGTAGGCAACACGATTGCACTGAGCACGTGCAACAAGCCTTTAAACCTCTAGGTGTCCCTAGTAGGAGGAGTGTTGTCTCCTGAGGGTTTTCAGCGGATTGCACCCACAAAATCCAATAATAAAAGCAAGATCATGAATATTACATTTAAAGACAAGAATTGTAAAAGAAAATCCTTGAAAATTAGGGTTTCCAACTAAGCTAGCTTTTCGGTTGTCATGAGCCCTATCTTAATGGTCATGAAAAGATGTCAGAAATCACGTCCTCCCTCAATAAAACATCGTCTTATTCTTCATTCCTATCTTTATTCCAAACATCGATCATATCACCCTGCGTGTGTGTAAAGACATCCCTACACCCGGAGAATTCAATTCAAGCTATCATACTCTTGCCTATCAGCCTCAGTATACTTTTTTTTTTCGATGAGCTCACACACTTTCATGCGACCGTTAATACTTCTTGAGGTACTAACCGACCGATTACTCCTGTGCTTGCATGCTTGGTGTATTTTCCTAATCTTGCACCACCTCAGGCATAGCAGTGACTCCCAGACCAGTTGACCTTGGGGCACTAGGTGAAGAAGCACCCTTTTGCTATATATTTTTATTGCCCTTGGTGATAACAAAACCAGTATCCATTTTTCTCACCATTTTAAAACATATTTTTTCTTTTCATACTATTGGCTTTAAGACAAGAGCATTTCAAGGTATCCTCTACTATCCCAGGCTTTAAGATGTGTGTAAGTGCGAATAGCAGGGTAGCAACGTTCAAAATGTTTGGCTTCCAGAATAGAAACTATTTTTCAGACTTATTTTTATCCTCAGATTAGTGACGTCCTTCATCTTACTAACCCTTGGGACAACGGCTCATAACTACTTATTACTAGTTCGTATAAGAAAACTTCTAATTTTCTTAGTTTTCTTAAATTTTTCTAATCTCATGGATGTAATTGTTCACTATCTAAACTTTTATTATCTTATTTATATACAAAAAATATTTTTATAATTTTGAAATTTTTTAAATTTTTATAGGTTTTCAAAAAAAATGTTTTGTGCTTATGCAAATGATATGCAAATGATGCGAAAATAAGCACAAACCTCCCCCAAACTTGTTTTCAACAGTGTCCTCACTGTTGCCTTCTGCTAAATCTGAAAAACCTGTAAGTTTGGGAGGAATTTATTAGTTGGGGCAAAATATTTAAGTGAAGATCCTCCCCCAAACTTATTTTTGGCTCAAAATTTTGTAAAAATTCTTTTTAGGAGCCAGAAAAATTATACCCCCCCAAACTTGAGTTATGCAATGTTAAACTTTTAAAATCACAAGTGGGGGTCAAAAATCAGTGGTCGATACCAAGCTTTGCAAAGACCGAAAGTTAACACCAACCATTCAAAAATTTTATCAATGCAGTGCTCGGGTTGGTGGAAGAAGAAGTGGGGAAAAGGTAAGTGGTGGAAAAGAATGTGTGCGCGTCTCATTTTAGAGAGACGATGCAGTGAAAGTGATGGATTACTCGCATTCTTTTTACAAGTCAAAAGAAGGGGTGGAGGTTCAATTTCATTGATTGGGAGATGATTCATCTCAACACCCGTGTCATTCAAAAATGCGAGTTCATCAGCGAAGATTTCCTCAAAAGTTCCATCTATACCCCGATGAATAATGTCATCACAAAGTGCGGGGTGATCTTCAGACTCTAAGAACATTTCATAATCCATGTTAATTGTTGACCCGGACATCTCAGTGGAAGAGTCCGTATGTGTAAGATACATAGTTGGGTCAAACAATAACATATGAAAAGAGTCTAGATTAATATCAGGAGGATCATCAAATTCGCTGCTGTCGACATCCATTAAGTCGACAGAACAAACCTGAGCAGTAGGTTCGGAGGGTACACTTCCCAACTTGTAAATGTTCAGTTCTATTGACCTATTCTCGAAAGATAGGGTCATAGAACCGTTTCGACAGTTGATTATTGCATTGGAAGTGGCCAAAAAGGTGCGACCTAAAATCACCGGAATTTGACTCCGTGGGTTTGCTACAGGCTGTGTATCAATTACAATAAAATCTACCGGGAATATAAATTCTCCGATTTTTATTAACACATCCTCCAGTTCACCCCTAGGTTTGGTGATAGATCGGTCAGCCATCTGGAGAGTGCAATTGGTTGGCTTTAACTCTCCGATCCCTAATTGCTCATAGACTGAGAAAGGAAGCAAGTTAACACTAGCGCCAAGATCTAATAGAGCACGGTTAATGTGTTTTTCCCCAATAGAAACGGAAATAGTAGGATATCCAGGATCCTTACGTTTCCTCGGTAATTGTTGGGGGAAAGCCGTGTCTATTGTTTTTTCCATGAAAATCTTCTTAGGCACTGGATTCTTCCTCTTCCTAGTGCACAAGTTCTTAAGAGTTTTCGCATAAGAAGGAACTTGTTGGATGGCATCTAGGAGAGGGATGTTTGTGTTTACTTGCTTAAAAATGTTCATAATCTTCTCCATATGTGGACTCGGTGTGTTAGCCCTTAACCGATTAGGATAAGGTGCTTTAGCAATAAGCGCTGGGTCCATCATAGGAGAAGAAAGTGTGTGTGGAATCGATCCCGGAATAGAAGTGGGGATCGTCCGTGGAGGGGTAAAAGAGGTGGGCTGTAATGGCGAGCCTTTTGGGAAATGAAGAATAGGCTCGGAAGAAGGTGGTAGGGTAGAAGAACTGGGGTAAGAAGTGTGTGTGTGTGGAAAGGTCTCAGCCGGGGTGTTATTGAATGATTTATCAGTATCATCAAACTCTTCCCCAACATGAGTGTCAAGCACTCTTCCAGATCTCAACGTGATTGCATCCACATCATGTGAATAGCTAGAATTGGGTAAAGGTTGAGCTGGAAGTTTCCCTTTCTCTCGTGCACTCATTTCGGCTTTTAGTTGTGCAATTTGTTCTTCCATCGATTTGATGTTTTCATTTTGAGAGATAATGATCTTCATAACATTCTCGACGGAAGATTGCAAACTTGCCGTCCCTTGGATGGATTGTTTCATGAAAGTATCCAAGGTTTGTGCTAGTGCAGAGGTATTATCTGTACCGGTCAATTGCAAAGGACTAGACGGTGCAAAAGTGTTGGCCGGATTTTGGAAGTTTTGTGATTGGAAGGGGTGTTGACTCAAAAGAAGTGGTGGTTGCTGTTGTGGTGAAGGGACCCCTTGGAAATTGTTTTGGGTTGGAACCGTGTTTTGAAATTGGGATTGGTTCCAAGCAAGGTTAGGGTTATTCCTCCAACCCTGATCATATGTGGAGGAAGATGGATCGTTTCTAGGTCTTTGAAATGAGGCATTGGTATGCTCAGGACCTTGAAACGGACATTCTTCCGTCAAGTGAGACGGATCAGAACAACAACCATATACAGTTTTGGAGAGTGATATTTGACTTAGGGCGGCGGCTAAAAATTTATTTTCCATAGCGTCAAATTTCTTGTGTAAAGCTGAAATTTCAGCTCTAATTCCTATGGAAATATCATTGCCATCCCTAGACGATTGACTCACACCCTCCCACTGTAAAGATTTTTCAGCGAAATCTTCTAGAAAGTTCCAGGCTTCCCTATCATCTTTAGTCATAAAGTTGCCTTGACACATGGATTCAAGGGTCTGTCTTGTGTAAGGAGTAATGCCCTCATAAATGATTCGGCACAATTCCCATCTCGGGATACCGTGATGTGGACATTGGATTAACAGATCCTTGAAACGGTCAAGACATTTTGAAAATGTTTCATTTGGAAGCTGGGTGAATTGATAGATTTCGCTACGGACTCGAGCTGTCTTTTGGTGTGGGTAGAATTTCTTAAGGAATGCTTTGACGAATTCATCCCAATTTGAAATGGAATGTGCGGTAGTGTTATATAGCCACTTCTCGGCTAAATCGCACAAAGTGAGTGGGAGAAGACGAAGACGGAAAGCATCCACAGAAAGCTGTGAAGTACCCATCATTGCGCATACATTTTCAAATTTCGTGATAAACACGTATGCGTCTTCAGACTCAAGACCGTGAAATTTTGGTAAAAGGTTGATGTATTGGGGTTTTATTTGAAAATTTTCCCCGTTGGCTGGAGGTGTGGAAAGACAGGTGGAAAGTGGGCCTCGTGTTGGATAGCACCTCTCTTGGAGAGAGATGCGAGGTGGAATCTGCGCACCAACGGACGGCGGCAGAGTAGTGGAAAAGAAGTTCGATGGAGGTGGATCCATCGATGTGGGTGTGGTGGTGGGTAAAAGAAAGGTAAATGTAGAAATACCGACTTTTGGGTCGATGAGGGAAACGCGGACTAACGGGCACTAGACACCCGTGTCCAGCCTATCTTGCACTAAAAAGGGTTAGTACAAGTGGCAGCGTGAATTTATAATTAGGGGAATGATATGAATGTGGTGTTTGTTTTTGAAAAAGATACGGATTTTTTGAAAAAATGATGCAACAAAACAAATGCAACACACAAAAACCCTAGAATCTAGTGGTCACCTAGGTCAAACTCTAGACCGCTCCTAACTGCCAAAAGACAAGTCGCAGGATAAATCCTCCACTGCCTCTTTGTTCCCCTGTGGCCGGATAAGTGCCAGGTAAGTGGGAAGGAACCACCACTACAGTGGGCCTAATTAATAACCACTAGCCTTAGACACACTCGCCTTAGGCACCACAGAAAAACGCAGATAAACAATGAATTACCCACGGCCTTCTCTTGTCCTAATTGAGCGCGACGGTCCTTAGAGTCATCTCTAGATTTCTTTTAATTAATGAGGGTCAAATGCGGATGCAAGTTTTGTGATTTTCGGGGCCTAGGAAGGGTAATGAAATCCCCACCTAATTTGAATTTGGTCGTGCCCCTTAAATTTCCGTATTAATATGCAACAACCACAAGAATCAAAAACAAGCACAAATTTATTTAGCTTTTGCGGCGCTGCGATTTATTTGCAAAGAAACCTGCACAAAATATTAGTTGGAGCAGACAGAGAAGGAGATAAGAAAGATAGTAGCTTACAGAGAAAAACTGATGCAGAGAGGAGATAGACCTGCGGCGCTTCCGCCGCGGATGTGGTGCTTTAGCCGCGGATGGGCGGTAGGATTTGCTCTTCAGTGCACAGAATTTCTTCAGCAAGCTCCTGTACAATTCCTCAGCTCTCTGGAATATTCACAAAAATTTTCCCAAAGCTCCAATGATTCCAGATTTCCTCGCAATCAAACCACAACAACACGTATTAGGTTTTGTACGAGTTTAGATCTAAAAATTATAATGGAATAAATTGTTCAACTCAAATTTCAAAATACGAACTATTAGCGCACTATCCCCGGCAACGGCGCCATTTGATTGTTATAATTTCTGTGATTGTAATAAATCGAATGAAATAGTAAAGAAATCACAACCAAAGATTATTTGACCGCAATCAACTACGGTGTCGGATTGTAGTTAGTATGTGAGTGCGGATCGTCCACAGGGAAAGTGTAATCGTTCGTCTTTCGAATTAGATGAATTGAATCTTTAATGAAAACAAAACAAACAATTCAAGATTTGTAGTTGATGTTCAAGAAAGAGAAAAAAACTAGATCTAAGAAAGCATTAAAAGATAGAATCAAGAATTGATCGTTTGATGATTTTTCCAAACCAAATCTCAAGAATCGAAATGAGGCTCGTAGGAATCGATCGGATCTATAGATGTGATGCAATCTTACAATTACGTATTCTTATCCTTCGATGAATTGATACTAGATCGATGATCATCGATGAGAATTAGGGATTTCTTGTGAAACTAGTGTTTCATCTTATCCCTTGTTCTTTCGTCGATGTCATTCGTATTCTAGCCTCTAGTAAATTCAAGAAGCGATCATAGATCCCTAATTTCGAGCGATCGCAATCAAGAAAGCATCGCTACGAAACTAGGTCATCGATTCTTGAACTTGCTAGGGTTTACAAAACTCGTAGGACTTAAAAATAGTATTTAAATTTGTTACATCATCATTTTATAATCGTCTCGACTCCTTAACGAGCGGAGTTTCACTCAAACATCACAACAAGAGCAACAATTACAAATTGAGATCTAATCATGATGCAAGAATTAAAAGAAAGCAAGATTAACGAATTTCACCTTTTATTTATATCAACAATTCCGTTACAATCACTCAAGAACTACAAGAGGAGGAACTTGATCGTCGACTTGGCTTCGCTCGTCTCCGTGGATCGCGGATCGGCTTGGATCACTTGCCCGATTGAAGATCGGCTCGGCTCCTAAAAGGTTGAAGGCTTCATGCTTGATTTGGTACTCAAGATCTTGGATTAGGAGTGGAATTAGGGTTAGGGTTTCGCACAAGCCTTGTCACGAGACTTGGGGAAGAAGATGATGAAAGAGGGAAAGATTATTTAACTAATGAAGAACTAATGATGAACTAATGAACAACAACCTCAACCCTTAGATTTAGGCTCCTATTTATAGATAACTAACCCTAGATCTAGGATTTCAAATTCTAACTTTCCCTCCAAAAGTTTGTTGGATGAAATTTGAATTTCCCTCCAAAATGAACTACCTCATTTGAATTTGAATTTTCCCTCCAAAATGAACTACCTCATTTGAATTTGAATTTTCCCTCCAAAATGAACAACTTTTCCCTCCAAAATGAACTACCTCATTTGAATTTGAATTTTCCCTCCAAAATGAACAACTTTTCCCTCCAAAATGAACTACCTCATTTGAATTTGAATTTTCCCTCCAAAATGAGGTTGTTAGAAAGAATCTTCTAGAAAAAGTTTGTTGGAAGGAATATTCTAGAATGAGGTTGTTACAAGGAGGCTTCTAGAAGAAGTTAGTTGGAGGGAGGCTTCTAGAACTAGGTTGTTAGGCCGAGCCTTCTAGATGAAGCCACGTGGAGTTTTTAGAGAGTTCTGGAAGCTTTGCCGTTAGAAATAAGCACATGGGGAAAATCTGCTTCTCTGCTGATGTCATCATGCCACGGATCCGCGGCGGGAAGCGCCCATTGGCCTTAAATAAATTTCTGGAATTTTACTGCCAGATCACCAGACTTAGATTTGGTGTAATTTTGATCAGCTTCTTTTGATTTTCTTCCGTATTTCCTGCACAGACTCAAGACAAGTGTTGCGCAAATACAGAAATGATACGATGCCATGAAATGCGGTTAATTTCCTTTAAAGTGTTGGTTTAAAAGTCTAACACATGCAATCTCATATTTTGTGACAGATTTGTTAATATGTAGAATATGAATGCCGAACACTTCTAAGTGTATGCAAATGTTAGGGAAATTGCCGGCTAAAATATACAATATTTTCGACTGATCAAGCGGCCTGTTTCTGCACAACGCATTAACATTTAATTTTCTAATTAAGAACACAAAGAAATAAATTATATCATAAATAATGAATTACATTTAAAATACATACCTGTTTGCGTTGGGAGTCGAAATAAGCACACAATAGAGGCCATGTCTCTACGTCGACTCTCGCAAACGCCGGCGTACATAGGAGGGCCGCTCTCTCTGCCTCGGGGGTCGCCATACACAGGGAGTAGCAGTCGGCCTTCAGCTCATTCCTGTTGTATCGGACCTTGGCCTGCATGTTCTTCATCAGGCCATTGTACAGAGCATGAAGGTCGAGCACCCTCCCCGGGTGATCAGGGTCGGCTACAGGCTGAAAATCGTAATCCAACTGAAAATACAAAAAAACATTGTTATTAGATTGCAAGTGTTAATAATAAATATATTGGATAGATCAAATGAAAATATATATTAATACATACCCGAGCCTGATCAAAGAAGAGGGCGAATGAGCGCTGGTGCTGCTCGCCCCACTCAACGTGAAGTGGATAGTTCTTCACGAGCCGGCTCTCGTCCCCCAAATACCGGCCGAACCTCTCGGCATGAGGACCGGTATAGCGATAGTCAAGGATAAAAAAAGGGGGAATGCTGCCTCCCCCCTAGCTCTGTCAGGCCTCAGCCTATGGGACTGATTCGGGCCTCGAGTCCCCCTCTGGGGATGGGGAGGCCCTGCGTCTGCATGAAATATCAACACAATCAATAATAAAACAAAGTTGTATTAAGAAATCAAGGTTAAACGAAAATTCAAGTGTGATATATACCTCCGGTGACTATCACACGAGCCTGGGCCCGGGCAGCAGCACGAGAGGGATGATAGTTCCTCCGGTGAGGAACAACCGGGGTCCCGGATGCGGACGCATCCCCTCCAACTAGAAAATAAACATCGACGCTAAATTTGCATGAAGTTCATATTTATTCTATAGAGCATATGTAAAATGAGTAAATATTTTAAATTTATTCATACTAACCTGCAGACGATGCGGAGGGTATGGAAGCGGCAGGAGTGGCCCCTGCAGAAGATGTGGACGCACCACCTATAATTAGAAAATTAAAAATAGATTATATAAGTAATTGCAAAAAGAATGTGTAGATCAATAATATAACGTTCTAAATCAATATGCATGCACTATAGGATATATAAACATACCCGCAGGTGCGGTGGTGTCACCACCTACAGCTAGACAATAATAAAAATTGCTAAGTAAGAGCAAAAGGAATGTGTGTATTTATGATATAGCATTCTAAATCAATATACATACACTATATGATATATAAACATACCTGGAAGAGCGGGGGTGGCCTCTGTCCCAGATGTGGACGCATCACCAACAACTAGACAATCAAACATTGACAGTATAAGTAATTTTGACATAAACATGCATGAATATCTGTAATATTACATTCAAAATGGATATGCGTGCAGTATACCTGGAGGTGTGGCAAAATCCACACGGAAGGAGGCATCCGAAGTCTCCAATCTAGGTGCAAGACCGGCCCTCTGAAGCTCCCTACGGAGCTCTCCGGGCGGCAGAACCACTCTGCCTCTGCCTCTGCCGCGGCTGGAGCTCCTGCCGCCCCTCGCTGCTCCCGACATCGTCATCAAATCTAGATAAATGGTTCGTGGACGCATTAGACAATCATTAAAAGTATTGACTATATATGTATAGAGCGTAAAATGTGAAGTAATAATATAACATTACTGATAACCTTTTTCGTTTCGTGGGCGCATCATACATATCTACTTTGATTTCATCGTCGATGTCATTTCTAACCCACGTAACTTCATGATCGGTCGAAGACAACCCGTCCTTCGAAACAGACGGTCGGAGCACTTTAAGCCTTCTCTCTTCTTCGTCCTCATCGCTGTCCTCGTATTCTGAGACATCGTAGACATCTCTGGGTTTCTATCGGCATACAACACTCCACCCCGGATGCTTCAAACACTGTGAATAGTATACTTGGAACGCTTGGTTCGGAAAGATAAACGGATCGTCCTGACCGTAAAATCGAAGTGTGTTCACATTGGTCAATCCATATTCATCTTTCCAAGTCCCAAGACTGCTTCTCCACCTGTCCGTATCGGTTCGCGGATCGTACCAAGTACACTGGAATATATAAAAGGGTTCTGATCGTCCGGGATAGTGGATGCCGAGTATACAATTTAAGTACCCATAGTAAATCACACCGTCCGATCCTACCGTCGCAATCCCACTATTCTGAGTGGTTCTAGATGTTTCTATGTCCTTAACTTCGAATTTGTATCCAAGGACACCAAATCCTTTGTAATATGCAACCTCCATACTAGGAAATTGAGTTAAACATCTTGAATCACTCTCAAATGATGCAGACAAGTTCGGATCGTGGATCTAACAAAACAAATTTTACGACAAATACATAACGATACAAGTTTAGATTAAAACTGATAGCAATAAAATGTAATTCGAATAACTTACATGCTCTGTGACCCAATCACAAAAATTATCCTGATGGTATTTTTCCAAACGTTCTTCGTTCCAATCAGGATGCCCCTCACGTACCTTGTTAAAATGAGTTCTGTTTTCGACAAATAATTGTGACATTAATATTATGTCATTTCATACACACACAAACACAGATATAACAATTAATCCAAAAGAACTTACTCTCTAATTTGTTCAAGACATGCGCAATTAAGCAAGATAAACCGATATATCTTGTTGATAAACATAGTGTCTACTCTCTTATACTCGGCTTTACCATATGGCCCGTCTTGAATTCTTCGTGGTCGGTTAAGCCTTGTCTCAATGTTCTCGTCCAGATAGCGGGAACAAAATGTGGTTGCTTCATCAAGAAGATAACCTTGCATGATAGAACCCTCTGGTCGATTTTTATTGCGTATATACTTCTTAAGAGTGTAAAGGTACCTAATGAGAATATGTTGAATAAATAAATACGGGCATACAGGACAACAATAAATTTATAAATTGCGCGAAACGAAAAATTACACGTACCTCTCGACGGGATACATCCATCGATATTGTACCGGTCCGGCTAATTTCGCCTCAGTTGCAAGATGAACCGTCAAGTGTATTATGATATCGAAGAATGACGGTGGGAAAATACGCTCAAACTTGCAAAGTATCAACGCAATAGAATTTTCTAGTTTATCCAGCGTCGCAACCTCCAGTGTTTTAGCACACAACTCCCTGAAAAAACAACATAGGTCGTTGATTACTAGACCAACCGAGTCGGGGAGAGAAGTCCTGAGGGCTAATGGAAGAAGGTGCTCCACGATAACATGGTGATCATGACTTTTCAGCCCATCGATCTTGCCCTTCAAAATTTTTATTTTCTTACTGAATGATCCTGAGAAACCTGTGGGGACTTTCAAATCATGCAACACCTGCAGGAATCTTTTCTTCTCCGGTTGTGACATATGATAAGCGGCATTGGGAAGTACAAACTTGCCCGGTTTACCCGCTACCGGTTTAGGGTGCAGTTCACTTCTTATTCCCCACTCTTGTAGATCCATCCGAGCATTCATGTTGTCTTTCGATTTCCCGTCTTTACACAGAAGCAAGTTAAGTATGTGATCTGATACTCCCTTCTCTATATGGATGACGTCCAGACAATGACGCACTGAATTTGTAGACCAGTACGGAAGCTCGAAGAAAATGCTTAACTTGTTCCAATATTGTGGTTTGACCTGTTTCGTAGGATCCATCCCGAAGGTCATGTTATTGTAACCATCCCATTTAGCAGTCACGTCCTCTCCGGACAATGGGGATGGAGGTCCAAGAAGCTCCTGATGACCATCAAAGTGAACCGTGTCTAACCTATAGGGGTGGTATGGAGGCAGAAAACGTCGATGGCCGCAATAACAAACCTTCCTGCTAAAATTCAAGAATTTTGATGTTGTGTGTTCATGGCAATGAGGACATGCTTTGTGACCATGTACGGACCAACCTGATAGCATTCCATACGCAGGAAAGTCATTAATTGTCCACATTAAAACCGCACGCAGTATGAAGGTTGTATTTGTGTTTGAATCATATGTCTCTACACCATCAATGAACAAAGTTTTCAGCTCCTCGATCAGAGGTCGGAGATAGACGTCGATATTGTTCCCCGGTGAGTTTGGTCCGTCGATAAGAAGAGGTATCATAAAGTATGATTGGTCCATAGCCAACCAAAGTGACAGATTATAAATTATTATTACAACGGGCCATGTACTGTGACTTCCAGCCATATAGTTGAATGGGCAGAAGCTATCGGTAGCCAGTCCGAGCCGGACATTGTGAGGATCGCTACTGAATATTGCGTGCCTCCTATCGAAATCCTTCCATGCCGGTGAATCTCTTGGATGGCTCATTTTTTCATTTTCGCTTGGAGGAGCACGGTGATGCCAAATCATTGCCTCGGCTGTTTTCTTGCACCTGAATAGCCTCTGTAGTCTCTGTGTTATGGGAAAGTATCGTGCTATCTTCACAGGTATATCAGGCTTCTTATCAGAATCTTTCGGCTTATATCTGGCCTCTCCGCATGTTGGACACTCTTTCAAATCTGAATTCTCTTTCCGGTACAACACGCAATTTTTAGGACATGCTTGAATCTTCTCGCACTTTAGACCCAAATCAGACATCATCTTCTGGGCTTCGTACCAGCTTTCGGGTACATTATTTCCCGGAGGCATAGAATCTTTCAAGAACGAAAGAAGCATTGTGAATGACTTGTTGCTCCATCCATTTAGGCACTTAATCTGGAAAAGTTGGACGAACCATGAGAGGGTGGAATACTTCGCATTCTCATAAATTGGTTTCCTAGCATCATTCATGAAATTTTCATATTTATCCGCACGCGGTCCTTGACCGGAAGGAATGTCATCTTCGGTACGAATAGATTCACCTAGGGCAGCCTCCACCATATCCTCCATTTCTTCTGATGGAAATAAATTTCCGTCTCCTGCCGTATTACCGAATTCTTCTTCTTCTCCTGCCGCATTATCGTGTTCTCCTTCTTCTTCTACCGCAGTACTGCATTCTTCTCCTTCCCCGTGATATTTCCAAGTTGAATAAAGTCTAGTAAACCCATGTTTTACAATATGAAGCTCTGCCAATTCTACCTTCTGCTAGTAATTATTGCCACATCTATCGCACGGACATAGAATCTTTTCTATTATGATCTTATTATGTGCGCGTGCAAATTCAAGGAAAGCAGCAACTCCTGCGACAAACTTAGGTTGCATACGTTGTTTCCAATCCACATACATCCAGTCCTTAACTCTGACGTACTCATGGGCCATGTTAGACTGAATAACATATAAATTATAGGTTATGCTGACTATATTGAGAAATATAAGAACGGGATAGTTACTGACAAAGGAGAAAATCCGTGTATATACTTTGTGTGTGCGTTTGTCGTTGAAAAGAATAAATTATCGCACGTATGTTAACCGATAGACGGGGACTAAGTGGCGCTTTTAGTTTCATATATGAGTATCGATGGGAATATGAAGGTTTCATATTATCATATATTGGTTTTAACCCAAACATCTCGAATCGCTCTATAATTATGCGTTTGTATGTGTGTGTTCCGGCTGTCGGGGGTAGGCTTCTATCCCATTAAGAATGTATAGAGCGAACGCCCATCACTTGTGCTTTCAACCGTTTCGAGTAAATTTCGGCAGCACCTCCTCGCTGTTCTCCGAGTACACTGTAATAGAATAGATAATCATTTCAAAGCTGTGAAACAACGTTGAAATGAACATTTAATCTATCTTTGTACACGGAGAACCAGCGGAAAGGTACCGACGAAATATCTCGAAACGGATGAAAACACAAGTGAATGAAGGCGTTTGCTTTATACATTCTTAACTTGTCCACACGGGACAAATCTATGGGTTACCATACGATTGAATTTTCTCGTCGCGTAGACTATACGACGGTTGTTAGTATCGAGCTATACTGTCCGATATTTAACAACCTTCGTATAGTTCTAGGTCACGACGAGCATCGCACATATGTTAACCGATAGACGGGGACTAAGTGGCGCTTTTAGTTTCATATATGAGTATCGATGGGAATATGAAGGTTTCATATTATCATCGAGTATCATATATTGGTTTTAACCCGAACATCTCGAATCGCTCTCTAATTATGCGTTTGTTGTGTATTCTTGTTGTATGTGTGTGTTCCGGCTGTCGGGGGTAGGCTTCTATCCCATTAAGAATGTATAGAGCGAACGCCCATCACTTGTGCTTTCAACCGTTTCGAGTAAATTTCGGCAGCACCTCCCCGCTGTTCTCCGAGTACACTGTAATAGAATAGATAATCATTTCAAAGCTGTGAAACAACGTTGAAATGAACATCTAATCTATCTTTGTACACGGAGAACCAGCGGAAAGGTACCGACGAAATATCTCGAAACGGATGAAAACACAAGTGAATGAAGGCGTTTGCTTTATACATTCTTAACTTGTCCACACGGGACAAATCTATGGGTTACCATACAATTGAATTTTCTCGTCGCGTAGACTATACGACGGTTGTTAGTATCGAGCTATACTGTCCGATATTTAACAAGCTTCGTATAGTTCTAGGTCACGACGAGTATCGCACGTATGTTAACCGATAGACGGGGACTAAATGGCGCTTTTAGTTTCATATATGAGTATCGATGGGAATATGAAGGTTTCATATTATCATCGAGTATCATATATTGGTTTTAACCTGAATATCTCGAGTCGCTATCTAATTATGCGTTTGTTGTGCATTCGTGTTGTATGTGTAACATGATTTTAAACCATTGAGATCAAGATCGATAGAACTGATTATCCTACATTGCAATAGCATTCATCAACCAAAAACTATTATTGCAATGGTATTCATCTATAACAATCAACAATTAAAACTACAAATGTAGGATACTGATATCATAAAGCGTTATACGCAACATTGATAGAACTGATAAATAAAAAAACGAAACACAAACCGTATCAAGATTTAACAACTTTGATTATGTCATATACGCGGGCCGATATTTTCATATTAGCCAATAGGCAAAAATAGATTGCGGTCTGGATATGGCATATTGGCAGATGTTACCTATATGCATACATGCATGTTGTCTCCCCATTTTTTCATAAATCAAACCAACTACATACATCAAACTAGTCCATGCCACCAATCGGAAACTCCACTATGTCTTTGAATTATTATTTTTCCAAATAGCATTGAGCTCCTATTGACATTGTCCCATCCAACAAATTTGTTGTGCTTGCCTCGACCTTCATCTAGTTTTCACATGCCATACATATTAGATGAGTAATATAGTTATAAATTATGGTATTTTGTTGTCATCAATCCACCTAACCCTAACCCCAACCTAACCCTAACCCCAGCCTAGCCCAGCCCCAACCTAACCCTAACCCCAGCGCGGCCAGCTAAACCCCAACACTAACCCTAAGGCAAACCCTAACCCCAGCCCCAGCCCCAGCCCCAGCAGCAGCCAAACCCCAACCCCAACCCTAACCCCGATCCCGACCCCGACCGCGACCCCTGCCGAACCCCAACTCGCGCGCGCAACCCCAGACCCAGCCATGAACCCTAAGCCCAAAATAATCAAAAAATTCTTTAATTTACCTCAAGATTTACTCACCTGAACGGTAGTGGCGACGACCTGAACGGCGGTGGCGACGAGAACGGCGGTGGCAACGACCTGAACGGCGGTGGCGACGAGAACGGCGGTGGCGACGAGGAGAACGACGGTGGCGACGAGGAGAACGGCGTGGCGATTTCGGGATTTTTTTCGCGCGCGATCAAAAGAGAGAAAGAAAGTGAGCATAGACGATCGATCTGTGCCTTTATTAAATCGATATTTAGTTGCCCCTACGGATTTACCCGTAGGTTCTTTGTTTGCGGCTCCGTAGGGGCAAACACCAAATTAAGAATTAATATTTTTATTATTGGACGTCTGGACCCGTAGGGGCAACCTTTTAGCCCTACGGATTAATCCGTTGGGCCAAGTTAAATCTGCCCCTACAGATTCCAATATCCGTAGGGGCAACCTTCTATTTTACTAGTGTCTCTGGGTTGCGTGTGTGTGTAAGATTTAATTTGGTAACATTAATTGTGTTAGTATCGTAGATTTTAGTGTAATTTAACTAACATTAGAGTAATGACAATTTTTTAAGAAGGTCTTGTTTAAACAAATAATCATGAAATGAGACCTTGATAAAATTTATTTATCCAAATAGACATTTTTTTGCCACATAAGCATATAGAATAAAATATTCACCTACCTGGCAGTGCTTACATGGCAATAATGAGATCTATATCTCTAAATAAATTTTTGAAGAGGCCTAGTCTCATAACTATCTATACTGGCTAGCATTTTTGGAATGTGTCTTTGCACGTCATTATAGATATTTTATTAATGAATTTCTTTATTATTTTATCTACGTGCATCGCAATTTTTAAATAATGATGAAGTGGCAATACAATTATGTGCATCACTTATGTAGAATAATAATGAGTGCATTGCACTTAGAACAATGATATTTTTTTTTGTTTGATTTCTTTCAATAAATAAGAAGCCACATCCCAAATCAATTTCAAAATTAAATGACTCATTTCCTTTTGTCCTATAACAGTAGAGATGTAAAAATAGATTTTCTTAAAAAATCAATGGAAATTTTATAAAATTTTCTTCATTATCTATTTCTCATCAAATAATCTTAGGTAATCCATATAAATTTATACTTCATCATTTATTAAGAATTAAAGGTACATGAACAAAGCATTAAGAAAACATTTACAGAGTAGCACAAATATATCTTTCCATAACATTTGATTTAAAATATATATTTTTATTATTTATTTTTTAATTTTCATCAAATATTTTTTAATATATTTTTATTCAACACCTTTTGGCTACATTATAAAAGAGAAAATGATGATTAACATATAAGAGAATTTATTTTCCAAAAAAGTTATTTTGATAAATAATTATAAATTAAACCTCATTGAATTTTTTTTTAGAGAAATAGACCTGGTTATTGACACATAAGTAATTACATGTATATAAATGTTTTATTCTAATTGCTTATGTGGCTAAAGAAAGATCTATATCTATAAATAAATTTTAATGAGACATGTTTTGCTAATTATTTATTAAAACGAGACTTTTCTATAAAAAAATCCTTGGAGTAAATTTGCAATATTTATAAATAATTTGATTACGACTAATATAAATTTGGTTTGACTTTATACGCACACACTTAGTTTTGCAGTCAAATTATCTCCAAATTCAGTAAATCGGCTGCAAATTATAGGGTGTACTTAAGAGTACAATATAAAAAAAATCCCCCCTAACCCCCCCCCCCCCCCCCCACCCGGGAATTTACACAAGACCTAACCGTGTTGATTGCACATGGTAACAGATGGTGGGAAGATTTGGGACTTGTAGACAAAGTCGATTTTTCACGAGATCGAATATTCGAAAATTATTTATGGGGAAATGGAATTGCACTTGAACCCCAATTCTCAAAGTGCAGAAAAATTGTGACAAAGCTCATTAGTGTTCTAAATGTTATTGATGACTTTTATGATATATATGGTACATTGGAAGAAGCTCAACTCTTCACTGCAGCAATTAGAAGGTAAAATGTATATTAAATTGGCTTTTATTTTTGTTTATGTACCCTTAAACATTAATCTCTTATATTTCATTTACACGCTTCTGTATATCACAATAATGGCCTTGAGAATGTTGACTCAAGGCGCTGTTCCTGAAAACGGCACTCAGGGCATCCAGCCCGCGTTCCGTTCTCTGGAAAGACTGCCGCTGAGAATATGCTCAGAGGCATATTTGAGATTAAGATATCCTTTTTTGGCAATTGAGATTAATTGAAAACTCAATATTGAAGTGTTGCAATGAATACTGGTAAAATGAACATGATTTTTTTTTATTTGTTAGATTTTTTTTAATCTTTTTTCTATTGAGAAACATTCTACTAAATATGATTTCAAATTGAGAGGTTAAAACTTTAATTAGACGTCTTCATATGGTTTCGGATTAGATACTGAAATCTTAAAAACTTCAATAAAAAATCTCATATGAAAATAACTTAGCATATACTATTTTCTAAAAAGCGCAAGCAATTTGAAGAAGCAATTTGAAGAAAATACATAATTTGAGCTTATTTCCAAAGCTTTATAGTGAATAGCCTAAGTTATGCTACATAACCTAAAATAGTGAGATACGTGTATAGCGAGCAATTTTAAACATTAGTACATAACATCACACATGCAAAAAAAAAAAAAAAAACAGTGTTAAACAAGGAACTTCAATACAAATATATATAAAATTTATTACCATACATAGACTATATTTTACCGTACGAAAACTATATTGACGCTACAAGGATAATAGAGTAATATTTAAAAGCTACTTCAAAAACATAATGACCAAATAGTGGTAATAGAGATATAGTAAAAATGAAAAATCTTTCCCAACAGTCTCGGAGGATCCAATTCTTGTGGAAGCAAGTGAAACGATCAGTAATTGTGCAAAAAGATACGAACTATTTCTGATTCGAAAAATTCAAAAAAGAAGTAATAATTCTAACCGTCTTGTCATAAATCTTAAGAAACTGAATGCATTTATCCATGTAGCAAAGGAAAAAAAAATCTTCCGAATTTAAAATTATTATTTCATACCAATGCTATTACTAATTAAGTTGTTATTGTTATTTTCAGTGGATACGTCTATGTGAAACATACCTCAAAGAAGCAGAATGGTTTCACAAAAAAATAACACCATCTCTTGAGGAATACTTGGAAAATGGTTGGCAGTCCACATGTGGACCGGTTCTACTCTTCCATGCTTTCTATTATGTAGGCCACAATCTAACACAGCAAACACTTGATCATTTGGAGCATGCCTATCGATTAATACATCTATCCTCAATTCTTACTCGACTTATTGATGACTTGGCACCTTCCAAGGTATTTTTGCTGTTATTAATCTTAGAGTTTCCTCTCATCCACAAACAAACAGTAACAGATAATAGGTATAAAAAAAAATCATATTTTAGTTTAATGATTGAATATCTCTGACAAAAAGTTTATATTGAAGGCTGAAATGGAGAATGGAGAGACATCATTATCAATCCACTGCCTCATGAAGGAGTCTGGTGAATCATATGAAGCTTCAAAGGAGTATATCAAGGATTTGATATGGAGTTATTGGAAGGAACTCAACAAGGAAACTCTCATCAATCATGAACTTCCTAGAAATTTCATCAATGCAGCAATCAACACGACAAGAGCATGTTTCACTATATTTCAACAAGGAGATGGCCTTGGCACTTCCAATGGCATTACAAAGGATCATATCAATTCTATGTTTGTTGAACCCATCCCCATTTTGAAATGATCTTATTCTATTTTATGATTCCTCTCTAGATATTATTTATTGGGTATTTATGTGTTGTTTTAGTAATGGACTGTTGTAACTTTAATAAAATAATTTTCACTATTTGAAATATTTTTGTAAGAAAAATATTTGGAATAATATCATGAATGTTAGGATTTATGGCATGAGGTCCCTAAACTTAAAACATTTGTCATGGATATATTAAACTTAATTTAAGGATTATTTCACAGAATGCACCATGCATATGGTATACTTGAGTTTTCCAAAAATATCCTGTAGGTAAAACTCATCATGAAAACCCTCCAAATTTTCATTTCGTTACATAGAGGCCCCTTGCGATTATTTATTCCAAAAATTGACTAAATTTACCTTTTATCTTTATAAAAATATAGATCCTCTAGATGCGTTGAAGATGAACCCAACTCTTAGAGCCGTTTAGTCAACGATTTGCCCTTATTTAGAGAACAAGACTTGATGTTCGAGGATTTGGAGAGCAAACCTCAATTTGAAATTGTTTCGAAATTTAGAGAAAAGGAGCTGATATAATGAGATTGAGACGGATAATTTAGGATAAAATTATAAGAATCATTCAAATGTGAGTTCACATGACCGTTAATGCCAAAAAACTTTACAAATCAAATCGGGTGTTTTTGCACAACTATTACATTTTATATATCACATTTTTTCATCCAATATTTTGTTCATAAAAATGGGCAGGGAAAAGATATAGTTTAGAACTCTTGCTCTTTTCTTCATGCAGAAATGAAGAGCAAAAAGTGTTGTTTGTTAGCTATTGGATCTATTAGGAATATATATGTCCTAGAGACCATTATTGTATATTATAATGGATGCTTGGATATATATACAGAGGAATTTCTTACTCAACATGATAGTATGTTATTTATTTATTTTTTTATCTTAACATGTACGTTTGTTTTAATTTACTATCCCATTGAAACACGTTGATAAAGCTCTTACGATGTTGACTTGATTGCCAGGACTAGATGCAGATCATACCAGTAGGGATTGTGTAGTCCACAAGCACATCTTTTAACAGTTCGTAGTCGAGAGAGAGTATCGAGATAAGGCATCGATATTCCAGAGTAGACTAGTGTGTACTTTTCTTGATCCTGTATGGGGCGATGGTTGATCCAATAACCATTGGTGTTTGACATCAAAGATTGTACACAGTTTCTCATTGGAGAATGAGTATACTGAACAAGACTCGCCGAGAAATCCTAGATGGTTCCATATCTATCGTCAAATAGCAGTTATCTGGTAACATTTATACAGGTTAGTCTGTAAACCTGAGATCATCATAGTGTATTGTGTGGTTCCTACTATACTTTGATTTCCTCCCTACCACGGCTCAAATGAGTCATGCAAACAGATGGTTTTTGGGTACTGTCCCGAGTCACATGGAGGCAGTAAGTGATAGGAGGGGTTTCGTCACTCCCGGTATTGGGAGTTGATATTGCGCTATACTCGATTGGTTATAACAGTAAGTCCCTGACCATGGCAATAAGATTTACTAATAAGTTTTATCAGTAGTTTCTTGAAAGGTTATAGGTCACACATCGACATGACTTATCGAGTTATTGGGATTTGACGTTTTCACCCCCAGACTCGATATGCGATATATCAGATAAAGAGACCGGACTGTACGGTAAGTGTTGGATATAGGCTCTACGGGAGTTTGGACAAGTTTTCTTGTTGATCTTCTATTCGTTCAATACGTGGATAGCTATTATGTCCAACCAGTACCGCTGATGGCTTATGGGTATTTGATGTGATCATTACCTAATGCTGGCTTATTGGCGAGTCTTTAGAGTCCAACATAGAGGTTTTCTAGCTCAAGCGAAATGAAATAGGGCACGTATGGAAATATATGTGGGAGCTTCATTAAATACGAGTATATGATACCTTATTCTAGTCTAACGTTTTGGATATCAGTCGCGTTATATTTGATATAATCGGATTATTGAATTAATTGTTGATTCAATGATTTGAGATATATATATATATATATATATATATAAACTAATATTAAAATTTAATGATTTGATATATATATATATATATATATATATATTTGATATTAGCCAGGTTATATATGATATAACCGTATTATTGAATTAAGTGTTGATTTGATAATTTTATATATATATATTTGTTTCATGGTTGATTCTATGGATGTGTGAGAATCATATTAGAGATATAGATGACAAGATAATGATTTATATTTATGAATTAAAAAAAGAAGAATGAGTTATACTTCTATGGTTTCTTTGTAAAGTATTGAGAAGCCATGACTCACTCTCTTTTCTTTGTTTCATTCACAAATATTCATGGTTTTCTTGAGCTCGTCCTTATCCTCAAAGGTCCACTCTCTCACTTCCAAGTTCATTTTTTCTTCATCTCCTCACTAGCTTTTTCAAAGTTGAGAAAAAGAAAAAGAAAAATATTTTTAGTGAGAAAAATTCATATTTCATCGATCTACACTACTCTAGCAAATTAGTATAGATTGTTCTCTTCACTAATAGCTTGATTAGTGAAGTGTGAGCTTGAGTGTGGGTTACCTCAAGATGGATCATGTTCGACGACGAAGACTATAAGAAAGCTCGTTCCATCTCTCAAATGGAGTCAAAGAAGAGTTCTAGGATTATTACTCGGAGCATTTGAAGTGAAGGACTAAATTATAAAGGTTGCAGTTTCTCTTCAGTTAATTTAGAACCTAATTTGCTAACTTTGAAACCCTAATTCTCGATTCTTGTTTAGTATACTTAACCCTTTAGATTTTTTAAAATTGCATACTTGATACTTATAGAATCCCAGTAGAGCTGCTAAGACATACTTTCATGGTATCAGAGCTAAACTAGAGGCTTGGGAGTAGTTTAGACGAAATTAAAATGTTTGATCGACGTTTTAAACACGGAATTTGCATGTTTCTGTCCATTTTTTGAAACTTCAATTTTTTTCAAGATTAAAAATGCTCAGAAAATCGTGCAGGTAAAATTATGTAGGCTCAACAAACACAAGCACATAACTCCACAACTTGGTCGCGGAACCGCCGTCTATACCATGTATTGGCCGTGGTTCCACCGCGCAACTGTGGAGTTAGGAGCTTGTTTTTCTTGTATTGCTTCATTTTAACATTTTGGATTTTCTGGATATTTTTAATGAGGCTTAAGTGGTTGAGATCTCTGTGAATTGTTGTTGTTTGAAATATCGATCGAAATGTTAACATCGTCTATATTGCTTTAGATATGTGATACAATTTTTAGAATTCACATTGATTAGTTTTGCGAAAACTAGTAATTGATTTAAATATCTCCTATTTTAGTCTCAAATGATGAATTACTAGGGAGTTTGGATTTGGATCGAAACTCCGTCGTAATCTCGTATCGTACGCGAATACTTGTCGGAAGACACTAGTATACAGGTATGCCCTTTTGCCCCGACCAAGTGACTATAGGAGAATCTCATGGCCAAGAGCATCAAATCGGTTGCTTGTGGCCATGGTGTTCTGCCTAAGTCTACTTCGTTGACGGCATCGGGGGTGCGACCATCAATTAAAGTTCCTGACGAGCTTTCGAATCATTAATCGGGAATCTTGTTGAATTTCCCAGCTTACACTTTGAAAAGGGTTTTCAATTCGAGGCTTAAATATAAGGTTTATAGGATTAGGCATGAAATTCAGAATATTTGATAATCCGGGTTTATGATGTCTACAGATGCGGATTCTAATTATTGTAATTTTCATTTCTTTTCTGCGACCGTAAGTGTAATATGTGTCAGTATTCCCGATCTCTTTGCTATACGACAACGACATTAGGGATACGCATATTTACATATTTTGATGACATGTGATGTTATTGTATTGCTATCGATATGTTATATTGGATCGCTGTGATTGAATAGCCGGGTTTTTTTTATGTGAGATGAGAGTTTTTCAATATTCATTCATGTAAATATTGAGGTTGTTATCTCCATTCGATATATATTATTTACTTTTCCGCATTACGATAGACCCAAGGTAGAGAGCACAAGTAATCGGGTTCTAGAGTCCAGTGGGAGGCCATCTCAAGGAATCGAGATCGGTTTTCTAACTCTAGAATTGGCGGGTTGCTTGTCGCTCTCGCAGAGGTCTAGGGTTGTGAGTTTGGCTATTCATCACGACCGTGAAATCCGTGTTTTTTGTTACTGGTTTAATCTAAAACACAGATCTCCTAGTATATCTTATATTTCATATATCTGCTTTTGCTATTCTGTGATGTGATGTGATCATATAACTATATGAGACGAATGCTACTTATATATATGATATATTAGTAGACACTATATATGTTTTGCATCCGCGCTAGTCCCTACCCCGCTCTGCCGTAAGTTAAGTAATTTTACGGTGAAGACATATATGTCGGTTTTATTTTCGTTTCTTCTATGATATTTAAGAAACATAATTGATGGGAATTCATTAATAAGATTAGTGACAAGAAAAGAAAGATAAAAGATATTGTAGAATCAAATTTTTCAAAAATGACGGGTTGAACTTGCTTTGCATAGTGGTATTCTATTATGAATATCTAGCACCTCATTCGATGAGGAAAGAGCCGAGATCCCTTCACTGAGAATGATCTCTTTAGCAAAAATTAGTATATGCTACAACCTACTTGGTTTGTTTTGAAAAATACTCGATTTTTAAAGCGGAATTTAAACCACTCCTTTTCAAATCACTAAATTCTATAATGATATCAAGTTCATTATTTTAAAGGTTTTCTTCAAAACCGGCCGTAACCCTCCGTCATTTCAGATATGTAGTGTTTAGTATTCGTGCTTTGTTTGTTGACCTCCGTCAAGGCACGGTGTACGGTAGCTGGATAATACTTATCTGTAGCATGGTGATGCGATCGGTAGGGACAACCACACAGCCTTATTGACCTTCGTCAAGGATTTGTGTGGGTGGGTTGAAATGACGGGTTGAACTTGACTGGCGGCCTATAATTTGTTGACCCTCGTCAAGGTCATAGGTCGTTAGGGGTGAAAACCATTATCGGGAATTTCAAGTATTGAAATTTGCAATAAAATTGCATACCTTCTATGTGATAGTTGGATCCCGATGCCTACTATGAGTAAGCGTTACTCCTATGAGAGTTTTCCACTTTACAATTTGCTAATCCAGTAGGTGTCTAAGAAAGTGTTAACGTAGTTATGCCCATACGGAAATGAGGTTATTTAATTAGTTCCATTCGAAAACACAGGGAGACTCTCTCGCGGTATCAACACCAGCCTGGCTGACCGATTAGCGAACATGTAGGGTGTAATTAATCCTGGCTAATCTTACCTTTTAGTATTTGAAGGAAGTGTTTGCCGTCGAAAACAGAGACGAACTGGGATGGATCATCTTGCCTGAATTCAGGGGAAGATGCTATTTGGATTTATCCGTCCACCTCTCCGAAGATACCAAGTTGATTTATGGTACCATACATCGAAGGTTTGGACAGACGCAGTTGATTGTTGTAAATTCTCGATGTGTAAATCAAATCAAATAGTCTCCGGCAACGAAGCCATTTGATTGAACAGTAAATTTCGGATGTGTCGTATCGAATCAAAAATTTAAATTGACCGCAATCAAACTACGGTGTCAGCTGTAGTTAATGAATGAGTGCGGATCGTCCACAGGGATTTCGCGATTCGTTTGTATTTTAATGTGTTTGAAATGAAATGTTAAGCAACAATAAAAGAAAACATGATTCAAGAATGATTTGTATTCGTGTGTCACTATTCTCTACTAAAGAATCAAGAAACTATAAACAATCAAGAATCGGGTTTCAATGGTATTTTCCAAACAACAATCAAGAATAATAGAGAGGCTCGTAGGAATCGATCGGATCTTTAGATGTGTTGTAGTCTACAAGATTTCATATTCTTGTCCTTCGAAGAATTGATACTAGATCAATGGTGATCGACGAGAGTTAGGGTTTTCTTGATGAAGTTAAGGTTTCATCTCTTAACCCTTGTTCTTTCGAGGATACCATTTATATTCTAGCCTCTAGCAATTTCAAGAAGCGATCGGATTTCCCCAATCTCGAGCGATGTCGATCAAGAAAGCATCGCAACGAATTGGGTCGTCGATTCTTGAACTTTCTAGGGTTTACAACCTCGTGGGATTCAAGAATCGATTACAAATTTGCTACATCATCATACTAAAGATCGTTTCGACTCCTTAACGAGCGGAGTTTTATTCACACATCACCACATAGACAATATTCAAGAATAGTAAAGATAACATGATGCGGAATTTAAAGAAAACAAGATAGAAGAAAATATCACCTTTTATTTAATCAACAATTTCAATACATTCTTTCAAGATCTACAAGAAGAAGAAAATCGATCGTTGACTCGGCTTCGCTCGTCTCCGTGGATCGTGGATCTACTTTGATCTCTTGCCCAATTGAAGATCGGCTCGGCTCATAAAAGGGTTGAAGGAATCTTGCTTGGCTTGCACTCAAGATCTTGAATTGTGGTTGGATTTAGGGTTAGGGTTTCCTACAAGCTCTATCACTAAACTTGAGGAAGAGGAAGATGAAGAAAGAGAATGGCTAAAATCTAAGATGTTGGCCTAAGATATCACCTATGATCACCTTTATGATAACATCCTCCTTTGAGTGAGTCTAGGGTCTTATTTATAGAACTTTCAAACCCTAGGTTTAGGTTTAAATTGGACTTTCCCTCCCAAAGTTTGTTGACAAAGTTTGTTGGGCTTTAGCTTAGGGTTTAAGAAAGGGTTTAGGGAAAGATCTAGAAGTATTAGGCTAGTTCAGGTGTTTGCTGATCTGGTGGAAGTATCTGGAATCTTCTGGAAGTTTGTGTGCATTTCTGAGCAGTGGCCCTAGTACAGGAGTTGTGCACTAAAACTGAGGAGCTGATGTCACCAACGGGCCGCGCTTCCGCCGCAAGTACATGGTAATGGCCGCGCTTCCGCCGCGCCTTAATGAGCTTGGGATCTGTGCTTTCTTCTGTTGCTTGGTACTGCTGTTTGGACTTTTCTTTGATGTTTTGAATTGCAGTTTCCCTTCTGTGTTGATACCAGATTTGAGTGCAGTGAGTTTACGAGCAATTGTAATGGTCGAGCAATGCAATGATCGAGCAAGCTTTCCTTTTCCTGCACAGATTTCTCAACACGGGTTGCAAGATATGGAAAATATGCTGTGTAATGCAATGCAGTCAATTTCCCTAGAAATGCCGGTTTTAAGGTCGAATACATGTAATTTGATATTTTGCGACCGATTAGCTAATATGTGAATTATGAATACCGTACACTTCTATATGTATGCAGATGATAAGGAAATTGCCGGTTAAAATATGCAATATTTTCGACTGATCAGCAGTCGTTGTAGAAGATTTCATCAGATTCCCCCTCATTTTGCGAGGGGTTTTGATTGTGAGGACGCTCTTCCTTGCAAGCGCAAGCCTCTGCAATTAATTACGTTACCGCGTTACGATAACCACTTTTTCCTGCACAGGAAGTTCACTTCGTATCGTGTTGTGTTTGTTTTATTTTGGGTTGTCCGTAGATTGTATACGGAGACAAATTTATGTCATCGTCCGTAGGGCATGGATTAGTCCAAATCTGTATACTTGAGATTTGGGTTTAGGTCAAGAATTTTGCTTGACGGGGCCCACGTTGGTAGCTTGGTTTGCCAACGGGAATGAACTTAAGACGCAGATCTCACATTTGTGAGGTCCATCGGTTCAGGAGATATTTGGGTTTTATCTAAGGATCATTAGCCATATTTGAGACTAAGATCAATTTATGAGCAGTGAGCATATGGGCTCAACTGATCATTAGATCATATATGAATAGCTCATGAATAGTATACGGTAGTCATTATGGAGATAGTCTGCAGGGAAAAATATATTAATTTAAGGACGTCGCGGTCCAACATTCCCTGTTTGAGACAAATGCTAGTTTAAGGACATTTTGGTCCAATGTTCCCTGTTTGGGATGAAGATTAGTTTAAGAACATTTCGGTCCATTATCACCGTGTTTGATGGCGAAAATTAGTTTAAGGACATTTTGGTCCAACATTCAACTTGCGCGCACGTGTATTTAGCGGAGTGAATGATGGTGACATGGAATGCACCCAATTTGGAGTGCGATCCAATTTGAGGTGTGCACGTTAATTTTGAAGTGTATCAACATGGGATATATCATTCCCAGTCTTGATGAAGTTTTATATTAAGTTGGGAAGAGAAAAGAGTTGTTGGTTGTTGGGACCTTCCACCTCTCTGAAGACCTTGAGGAATAAAAAACGAAATATATCAGAGGTGTGGAGAGATGTATCCTTGAACTAAATCCCGTATTTAAGGAAAAAATGGGTTGTGGTGGACCTAAGAATCGTTAATCATATTTGACACTAAGATTATCTTAGGAGATATGGGATGAATATCATTTTGGATATCATCAATGAGAGATCATTAGTCATGTTTGAGACTAAGATCAGTTTGGAAATCACGAGCATATGGGCTCGCTTGATTTAAAATCAAAGAAGTTTAACTTCAGGAAACTTAGCCAATTTGGGTTAAGATTGGGTTTCTATACTACCCAGCACTGTTAAGCACTAAGATATATAACACTCACGTATATTTCACGTGGAGCTCTGGAATAGTGCTAAGTACTAACTTTTTCTGGCGCTCATGTGCTTTTCATGTGAGGCGCATAATAGTGTTAAGCACTAATTTTCTTTGGCGCTCACGTGCTTTTCACGTGAGGCGCTACAATAGTGCTAAGCAATAATTTTCTCTGGCGTTCACGTGTGTTTCACGTGAGGCGCAACGTTTTTGGAGATTTAATCCCTGTTGATATTTTTTAGATAACTTAAATATCTGTTAATGGTATTTTAATCATTAACAATCACTAAGATCACTATTTTGAGAATTTTGCATCGGATTTTTAAAGAACCAAGTTCTTGATTTGAAGGAACTAAGTCTCTGGAGTATTATGGACTCCATTTTCTTTCTTTTTAACTTTGTTCTTCTCTGAATCTATGATTCTTAAGAACAAGCTCTTCCTGATGAGAATTAAATTCTCAACTTATGGGAGACTTACCTTGTGGATCTTAGATCCAGAGAAATAACCAAGTTCTTGAGAAAGATTATACCTTTAGATATGTTAGGTAAAAGAGATGTTTTGATCTCGATATTTTTTATCTAGGGTTTTCAGAAAGAAAATCTTCTTCATTGAAAGAATTAAATTCTCTGTTATTTTGAGAGCCTTCTGTATTTTTACAGAAGCTTAAGGGGGGTCTTCTCTCCTTTTTTCCTCTTCTCTTTGATTAATATTTATGCTCTTATTTATAGGAGAAGAGAAAAATCATTTTTTTAAGAAAATATCTTATTGAGAGATCATGATTGATTTCATGATCAATGAAAATGATATTTTAGATCAATTGGTGAAATTTTATTTACCGTTGGATTTTTAATCCAAAAGCTCTCTGTTTAACATAGAAAATTTCTTGTTTGTTTAACAAGATTAGGAAATATTTTCCTAAAATAGAATTTTATTTTATCATATGAATATCTTGTTAGTTTAACAAAATTAGAATTTTATTCTATCATTTGGATATCTTGTTAGTTTAACAAGATTAAGAATATATTTTTCTAATATAGAATTTAATTCTGTTATATGAATGTCTTATTAATTTAACAAGATTAGAATTTTATTCTATCACATAGAATTTTATTCTATCATATAAATATCTTGTTAGTTTAACAAAATTAGAATTTTATTCTATAATATGAATTTTTTGTTAGTTTAACAAGTTTAGGAATATATTTTTCTAAAATAGAATTTTATTCTATCAGATGATTACCATTGGATCATTGATCCAAGAGGCCCTGTTTAACAGAGAAGATCTTTCTAGTTTGAGAAAGATCAGGAAAATATTTCCCACATAAAATTTAATTCTATCAGATGGTTTAACTGGTGATATTTTATCACCATTGGATTTTAAATCCAAAATTCTTTGTTAGAGAAAGATTTTTCCATATTACAAAGATCAAGGAAAATATTTCCCAAATAGAATTTAATTCTATCACAAAAAATTTAATTCTATCAAATGGGAATATTTTAAATTAGGGCGCTCACATGCTTTGCATGTGAGCGCTGCTAAAGAATGTGGAAGGAGAACTTACGTGTTTAACACGTGATCCCTAATATGGGTTTTAGCCTGTTTATTTTCAGCGCTCATTTGTTTTGCATATGAGCGCTCACGTGTTTCACACGTGAGGCCTATTTGACCATTGGTTATTTATGTTCAGCGCTCATATGCTTTGCATATGAGCGCTCACGTGTTTAACACGTGAGGCCAGTTTGTCCCTTAGTTATTATCTGCTTCCAGCGCTTATATGCTTTGCATATAAACGCTTACGTGTTTAATACGTGAGGCATGTTTGGCTTTTGGTTATTTATGTCCAGCACTCATATGCTTTGCATATGGGCGCTCACGTGTTTAATACGTGAGGCCAGTTTAGCCTTTAAGTTTATTTTATTCAGTGCTCATATGCTTTGCGTATGAGCGTCCACGTGTTTAACACATGAGGCAAGTTTGGCCCTTTGTTATTTGTTTTCAGCACTTATATGCTTTGCATATAAGCGTCCATGTATTTAACACGTGATGCCAAACTATGATGACTCTTTTCCTCTTTCTTATCTTCCTTTTTTTATAAGGGAACAAATAACTCTTAGCCAAAAAATATGGTGGGACCAAATGCCCCCACTACTTTGCCCTTGTACGTTTGTACATAGATTAAGTAATGCAAAGTTATGTGATTGATCGTGCTAAAATGTTGTTTTGTTAAGTAACCGCAATCAAGAAGGTGACGCTAGTAGCTAGCCGCGATGAGTACGGGTCGTCAGTAGAGAAGGGTGAACCTTTTTCTTGCTTTAGACGAGTTGATGAAAGAAGCGTGATTGTTTGTCATTATGTTTTAAAACAGATATAAGATTTATAATGAAAAAGCTTGTATGGTTCATAGGACTTGGTAGCAATGGATGAATAATTAAAAATGACTTCTTTTATCTTTTAATATTTTAAAACTAGATCGATAGTGATGAATGTAAATTAAGGTTTTTTTGGAAGAAATTAGGGTTTCTCCACTAGTAATCCTTGTCATTGCATTGATCTCTATTCATGTCTGGCCCTTAATAAGACAAGTGTTAAACAGATCTCAAATCGTGGTCGTCACTATCAATAAATTGGTAGCGCGCCCGATAAGGATATTAACATTTATTTTGCTAAAATTTATAGACTTTAAAATGTATAAAAGAAGTTAAAAGATTTTCTTATCCATTATTCTACCCTATCCTACGAACCCTACCAAACTAAGAATTACTCACTCATGGTTGGAGATCTAGAAGAAAGGTTATAGAATGAAAACATGATTAAGATGCAGAAAGTAAATGCAGAAAGTAAATGCGAAAAGAAATAAACTAAAACCTACCTTTATTAATCAACTATTTCATTCAACTCTCCGTTTTGAAAGCATATTACAAAGAACCTTAGTTTTTGCTCTAGATCTTTTCTCTTGTTGGAGGTAAATGACTAGCTGATGATCACCTGGATGCGTGGATCAGTTTGGACCTCTTGATCTCTTCAGTTGATGATTTTTGATGTAAAGCTCTCGATTCTATATATAGTCCCAAAACCAGGAACCCGAGATGCCCTAAGTGAATATATTCTGCTAAGATCAAATCATCAAAATCTCAAATCCTACGGCCGCAAACTCGCCGCGCTTTTGCCGCATATTGCTTGTTTTTGCCGCGGATCCGCCGCATCTTGGTGGCTTCAGACTTCGGGATTTTTTGTGCTTTTTATCTTGATTTATGGAGATCCTCTCGATGTCTAGATTCTGAAAATAATGCTCTGAGTCTCTGCTGTTGCTAGATCTCTCGATTTGCTTCTAAATTTTGGCATATTCGATTCCGACATCTTGTTTATCCGGATCTCTTGGATTTTAGACCTGAGCTAATATTTGCACAATATCTCAAATCAAAGTGTTAGTAATATTTGGTATTTTTGAGATATTATCCTAACCATTTTATATAATATTATATGTTAAGAATATTGATTAGAAATATTTGATATGATATACATATTTTAATTACAATATTTCATATAAATATTATATGCATGTATTTTTCCTCAATATGTTAATTATAATGTAGAAATATATGATAATAAACTTTTTACACATAAACCCTCATATGTTCTATAATTACAAGAAACACCTTCTAGTACGTAACAATAATAGGGAAAATGTTCATTCAAATGTGCAATATTTTAGACTAATTAAATACCCCCAAACTTAATTTTGATTGTCCCGAGTAAACTAGTTATTAAAGAGAAGAAGAATAGAAAGAAAAAAAAGAAAAACCAAGCACATTTTCATAGGCAACACGATTGCACTGAGTACGTACAACATGCCTTTAAACCTCTAGGTGTCCTTACTAGGAGGAGTGTTGTCTCTTGAGGGTTTTCAGTGGATTACACTCACAAAATCCCATAATAAAAGAAAGATGATGAAAGTTACATACAAAGATAAAGAACATATAAAAGAAATAATTTGAAAATAAGAGTTTCAAATTACACTAGCTTTTTAGTTACCATGAGCCTTATCTTAATAGTCATGAAAAATATCAGAAATCACATCATCACTCAATAGAATATCGCTTTTAGTCTTCCTCCTTACCTTTCTTCCAAACATTGATCATATACCCCTACGTGTGTGTAAGGGACATCCCTACACTTAGAGAATTCAAATCAAGGTATCATACTCTTGTCCATCTTCCTTAGTACTTTTTAGTTGGTGAATATTTTATAAATGGAATTGCTCACACATTCTTCATGCGACTGTTAATACTTCTTGAGGTATTAATCAATCGATTACCAAATGTGCTCACTCATTAAGGCATAATTAGCAATATCCTAGTCTTAGAACACCTAAGGCTTAACAGTGGCTCCCAAACCAGTTGGTTTAAGGCACTAGGTGATAAGGCACCCTCGATATATTTTTTTATGCTGCCTTAAATAATTACAAAACCAGTGTTCATTTTTCTTCACCATATTTTTTCATTTATATTTTTGTTGATTTATATCTTTTCCTTCATGCTAAGACTTTTAGACAGGAGCATTTCAAGGTATCCTCTACTAACCCTAGTTTCAAGATGTGTGCAAGTGCGTATAGTAGGGTATCAACGTTCAGATGTTTAGACTCAAGAATATGGACTATTTTTTAGACTTATTTTTATTCTCAGGTTATTAATTTCCTTCATCTTACTAATTCTTAGGACAACAACTCATGACAATCTATTACTAGCTTCGTTATAAAATATCTAATTTTCTTGCTTTTCTTAAAGCTCTTTTTATCTTTCATATGTATTTTTCACTTTCTAACTTTTATTATCAAATTTTTGTGTGCTATTATTTAGTAAAATGCAAAATGATGCGTGAATAAGCACAAATCTCCCCCAAACCTATTTGCAGCAGTGTCCTCACTGATGCCATCTTTTTAGCTTAAAACCTGTAGACTTGGGAGGAAAAATTCTCAATTATTAGCAAAGGGGGACAAAAATTCAATGACAGTGAAATTCTTCCCCAAACTTGTTTTTGGCTCATAATTTTGTAAAAAAAATTCTTTTCTTTCAAGAGCAAAATTCTTTTTCTCCCTCCAAACTTGAGTAAAATAGCATTAAGTATTTTAAAATTATAAAAAAAGGAGGTAAAGTTATTGGTCTATGCAAAATTTTACAAAGACTAAAAGTCAACACCAACCATTCAAATTTTTTATCTATGTAACAACATAGTTGATAGAAGATTATAGACGTGAAGAAGTGGGGAGATAAGAGACGTAATCGATCGGGTTTACTTCTTGGTTGGTAGAGACGTAACAGTGATGGTGCACTACTCGCATTCTCGTTCTTGCTAAGAAGAAGGGGTGGCGGTTCAATTTCTTTGGGTGGGGTTAAGTCATCACAACTCCTATGTCTTCTAGGAATGCGATTTCTTCGGCAAAAACAAAACTTCCATCGATATTCCGAATGATAATCTCATCGGAAAGGAAATTATGGTACTCGGATAGCTCGACTAAATTATTCGATAAGTCAAACGGTTCGGATTTAGGTGTGGACTTGCCGACAGAAGGGTCTTCACGTGTATAATAAATAGCTGGATCAAACAATAACGCACTAGTGACATCGAGATCAGTATCGTGAAGCTCCTCAAATTGGTAACTGTCGGAAGCTATCTTTTCGACAGAACATACAACAACTATATCACCATAGGATTCGGAGGGTTGACTTGCTAGCTTGTAGATGTTAAGTTCAACTGTCATCTTCCCTTAGGATAGGTTCATTGAACCGTTACGACATTTAATTATTGCGTTGGAAGTTGCTAGAAAAGGCCGACCAAGAATCACCGGAATTTGGTTTCGTGGGTTTGCCACAGGCTTTGTATTTAAAACAATAAAGTCCATAGGGAATATAAATTCCCCGACTTTAATTAACACGTACTCTAGCTCACCCTTAGCTTGGGTGATAGATCGATCGGCCATCTAGAGAGTGCAATGTGCAGCTTTCAACTCTCCTATGCCTAATTGCTCATAAACCGAGTACGGAAGCAAGTTAACACTAGCACCTAAATCGAGTAGAGCACGATTGATATTTTTACCCCCAATAGTTATAGATATTGTATGACAACCGGGGTCCTTACATTTCATGGGCATCAATTGGGTAAGAGAATTGCTCATATTACTCGCTTAGAAAACCTTTTTAGGCACTTGGGGTTTTCCTTTTCCTAGTGCACAAGTCTTTTAAAATTTTCGCATAGGAAAGAACTTGTTTGATAGCATCTAGGAGAGGAATATTTATTTTAACTTGTTTAAAAATATCCACAATCTTCTCCATTTGGGGACTTGGTCTGTTGGCCCTTAACCTGTTTGGAAAAGAAGTTTTATCAATAAGGGTTGGGTCCAACTTTTGAGGAGAAGCTTGTGGGGATGGAATGGATTCCAAAATTAGAGTTGGGATGGCCGTAGATGGTAATTACTTTAAGGAAATGGACTGAGGGTTCGAGCCTAGTGGGAACGGAGAATAGGCTCGTAAGAAGATGGTGGACTAGACGAAGTAGGATTAGAAGTAGTAGTCGGGGTTTCATTTGATTCATCATCAAAATGTTTACCAACGTTATTATTCACCACTCTTCCCGATCTCAATATAGTTATGGTACTCACGTTATGATTTTGATGGATCGGATTTGCGCTTTGTGAGTGGCCGGGATTTGGTAAAGGTTGAGATAGAAGTCTCCATTTCTTTCTCTCACTCATTGCGGCATTTAACTGTGCAAATTGTGCTTCTATCGATTTAATGCTTTCACCATGGGAAGCAGTGTGTTGCACTGACGTTTGGATATAAGAAATTAAATTAGCCGTCGTTTGTGTAGATTTTTTAATTAACGTTTCTATGTTTAGTTCGAGAGCAGAGGTTTTATCGGTACCAGCTGTCTAAATATTATTATCAGGAGCAAAGTTATTGGCCCGATTTTGAAAGGATTGGGGTTGAAAGGGGCGCTAAATTTTGTGTGGTGGCTGTTGTTACTGAGGGGGAAGCCTTTGAAATTTATTTTGGCTTGGAAACCGATTTTGAGTTTGAGTTTGGTTTTGATTCCAAGCAAAACTAGGATGATTTCTCTATCCCTGATTGTATGTGGAGGATTAAGGATCGTTTCTAGGTCATTGCTAAAAAGCAGCATTGGTTTGTTCTTGACCTTGAGATGGAGGATTCAAAGGACATTCTTCCGTTAAATGTGATGGGTCAAAACAGCAACCACACACGATTTTGGGGAGCATAACTTGGTATAGGGAGGTTGACGAGACTTTGTTTTTGATAGCTTCGAGTTTTTTTTGCATTGCGGCCATTTCGGCTTTCACTGCGATGGAAACGTCGAGCTGATGGATACCTGCCGTAGATGAAGACAATATTGGTTTAGTGCTCTCCTATTGGGAGGTTTGTTCGGCGAGATCTTCCAGAAATTGCCAGGCTTCGCCATCGTCTTTTGACATGAAATGGTATTGAAAAATTGTTTCAAGCATTTGTTTCATGGCAAGATTAACACCCTTATTAAAATTCGGCAAAGTTACCATCTATCAATTCTGTGATGGGGGCATTGTACAAGAAGATCCTTAAACTATTTAAACCATTTCCAGAATGGTTCATTCGGATGTTGGGTAAACTAGTTAATCTCGTTTCGAATACGGGCAGTTTTATGATTAGGATAAAATTTCTTAAGGAATGCTATAACCAAGTCATTCCATTTGACGATAGAATGTGCGGCAGCGCTATAAAGCCATTTATCTACTAGGTTGAATAATGTAAAAGGGAGATGACGTAATTGCATAGCATCCCCTGAAAGTTGGGTAGCACTCATTGCACATACGTTCTCAAATTTGGTTATTAAAATGTATGCATTTTCGGATTCAAGCCCGTGAAATTTGAGCAACAGGTTGATAAAGTGGGGTTTAATTTCAAAATTACCCCTATTTGCCGGTGGAAGAGACAGACAAATAGGAAGGGGTCCACTTACGGGGTATCATCTTTCTTGGAGAGAGATGCACGGTGGATTTTGCACACCTACGGCTGGTGGTAGAGTGGTATCATTAAATCCCGATGGAGATCCGTCCATTTTGGGAGATGTGATGGGTGAGGGGAAATAGAAGATGAAGAATTACCGACTTCGGAGTCAATAAGAAAAAAGCGGTCAAGACGGGCACTAGAATCCTGTGTCCAGCCGATCATGCACTAAGCAGATTTAGCGCTCATGGAAGCGTGTGTGAGAATGATTTTTAGAAGGTTTGTTTTGAAAAAGTGTCGGACGTGAGGCTTGATTCAATAAATCACAAAAATGCACAATCAATCCCTAGAACTAGGTTTACTTAAGGCAAGTCATTAGACCACACCTAAACTTCCAAAGGAAAAGTCGCAGGATCAATTCTCTACCACCTCTTTATCACTCTTGTGGCTAGATAAATGCCAGGTAAGTGGGAGGAATCTGATTGAAAGAGATTTTGCAAATCAAAGAATTATTTTACCGCAATCAAGAACGGCGTCGCTTGGTACCTAGCCGGTGAGTACGGGTCGGTCCACAGGGATTTTGTGTATTTCCTAATTGTTCTAACGAGTTAATTCCAAATGGTGCTGGATTGATTATTACTAAAAACTAAGTTGATCTAGACTAGGACTAGAATCTTTCTAGGGTTAGGTTTAGGTTAAGTTTGGAAAGTCAATATTCCTCATCACTTTATATGCCCTAATTTAGATCTATGGTAATAATTAATAAAGTGGATTAGTACTATCGGGAAGAAACTAGGTTTCTTCTTCTAGGTTTTTGTCCTTCCTTTCTTAATTCTTACCCTAACCTCCATGGAAAACATACGCAACCGGTCGTTTATACTACGGTATCACCGCTACCTCGTGTGATAGGGTGCCGTAGGGAGCGGTGTGTGTATGTATGCATGGAGTCCTATGAAAATATATGACAGGCAAGAAAGGGGTGAGAGATCTTCATCTCTCAAGCCTTCCCCAAATCAAACCCTAACAAGTGAGGAGACCACTCACCCATTAGGGAATTGATTAACATGGTCTAAACTAATTAACTAGAGCAGAGAATCAAATCTAAACTAGGGTAGAAAGGAAAATTATACTAGGGCAGATAATAAAATTAAATAGGGCAAGAATAGAAAACTTACTCTAATTTGATGCACTCTTCATACTTTATAAGAATTGAAATTCTGAATTTAGATAGATACATAGAGGCACAAGAAGTGGAATACCTCAAAAAGAGGTTTAGGGCTTCTATTTATAGATCATAGAAATCCTAGGGTTATATTCAATTCACATCTGCATTTACAAATATGCCCCTAAGAAGACTAGTCAACGCATCGTCGCACCGACACGAGAATGCACCGACACGGGCATCATATGGCCGCGAATCCGCGGCCAAGAGCCAGGTTTGGCCGCGGTTCCGCGGCCATATAAGGGGCTTGGTTGCTGATTTCTTCTGGGTTTCTTCTAGCTGCATTTTTTCTTCCTGTTTCTTCACTTGGTTTCTCAGATTGTCTTCTAGTGTTCTTCCAGATTTCCACAGTGAATAATGTCGTGGACTTCACCGCTTGCTTCGTGTCGAAGTCTTGAACCTTGCGCTGCCTTTGTTTTTTGTGGAATTGTCCATTGATCTTCGTTTATTCTCCAAACTGTAGGCTTGATCAAGGTTCTTCCATTTGTTGGTCGTAGTCTCACTTTTGTATCGTCTTTTCATCATTTTCACTGTTTTTGTTCCAAGAAGCTGTAACCTGTAACTATGTAGCAGACATGGATCAAACGCACCTATTTATTTGTAAAATGAATAAAAATGGGGAATATAATAATACAAAATTAAGATATGAACAAATACCCCCAAACTTATCTTTTGCTCGCCCTCGAGCAAACCTAGTTTTTATTCTCGAAAACGACCTAGCCTCACTTTCGCAGGGAAACGCGATTGCACTGAGCTCGTGCAACAAGCCGTTAAACTTCTAGGTGTCCCTAGTAGGAGAAGTGTTGTCTCCTGAGGGTTTTCAGCGGATACTAACCACAAAATCCTATCAATTCGGCTTATCGACTTTTATTCTCTAATTAGGTTTTCTAACAAGAACTCTATTATCTTCGACTCAGAAATTATCTACCCGTATTTTTCACGCTTCCTTATTATTTAACTTAAGATTATATATGTTCTGTATACTTACTTAGCTTTTAGTATCTTTTAAGTTTTCCTTCGAAGGTTCTATCTCAAGTTAGGAATTTTTATCATTCCTACCAAAGATAGAAGTCATATTCGTCATTCATATCTCTTATCTAAACACCAATCACATACCCCTACGTGTGTGTATATATCACCCCTACACTTGGAAATTCAAATCAAGCTATCATACTCTTGTCCGTCGTCCAAAGCACTTCGTAATTGGTGAATTTTTAGATGAAATTGCTCACACATTCTTCATGCGACCGCTAATACTTCTTGAGGTACCAACGACCGATTACAAAATGTGTTTGCACATTAAAGCGTAATTTCTAGTCTTGTAACACGTAAGGCTTTAGCAGTGACTCCCAAACTAGTTGGTCTAAGGCACTAGGTGATACATCACCCTCGCTAAATATTTTTTTCTATTTATGCAGCCTTAAATAATTACAAAACCACTGTTCACTTTTTTATATCTTTATACACACTTGTAATTTTTATTTTATTTTCCTTCATACTAAGGACTTTAGACAATGAGCATTTCAAGGTCTCCTCTATTATTCCAAGTTTCAAGGTGCGTATTTATGCAATTTATAGGGAATATATTTTTTGAACTTAGACTTAAACTTAAGAATTATTTTTCAAACTTATACTTTAATAAAAATATCAATACTTTTCCCTTATTTTAACTTAGCCCAAGAAGTCAACTCGAAATTTGCCTATTTCTAAATAAACTACAAAAATATATACTTTCTATCATTAAATTTTAAGAAAGGTTATTTTTAGGGTTTTTAATTTACTAAGTCTAAGATCTAGTTGTTCCTAGCTAGTTAACCTGTTTGTCAAACTCAAGTCAATTATGGCCAAAATTGAATGTTTTAATTTTTATAATTTTTGAAATTTTCCAATTTTTATGGGTTTTAAAATAAGTATGCAAATGCAAAAATATACACATGAATGCGAAGGAAGAAGGCTTACCGAGCATAGCCCCAAACTTAAACTTGACAGTGTCCTCACTGTCAGGTTACACCAAAAGGGTCAAAAATGTCGGCACTCCCATATTTATTTATTTATAATTTTTTAAATATTTTTTATTGTTAAAAGAAAAGAAAAAATATATATATAAAAAAGGTCCCCAAACTTAAGTGAGACAGTGTTTCCATTGTTTTAAGCGTTAAAGTTCAGAATTAGGGAGGAGAAAAATCAAACTATATAAAGCCTTACACAGACCAAAGGTTAGCACCAACCATTTAAATATTCTATCGTGATAATGGTAGGGTTGGTGAAAGAATGGAGTGTAGAGAAAGGAGTTGATAAACATACGAGACTGTATGGGAAGAAGGGTGGAATATGGTCTCGGTATATTCAGAGAAGAATGGCGGAAGAGAGAAAGAAGTGTAGCACGAACTTGAGGGTGTAAATTTAGTGAATAAATTAGCACAATTTGTGATGACCGATGTGTTAAAATCGATTGTGCTAATCTATCAACCTGTCGAGAAATGGGGTCAAATCCCTCAAGGTTCGCAAGAAAACATGGGTACGTTGAACTTGGTAAACCAAACATTGAAAATGGAAGCGCGGCGGATTCTTGCACGGTCGAAACGATGGAAAGGACGAAGGGGAGTGATTTAGGGATAGTCTTATTCTTACCTAAGTAAACTGTCTCGAGCTCGAAGGGTTCCATCAATGGTTCGAAATGACTGTAAGCAGCCGAGTCTGATGGTTCAACTAACTCATCTGAAAATTCAAAGGACCCAAACTCGGGCGGTGAGTCTTCGAAATCGTCCGAAAAAGTGAAACACTCGTAATCGTTATCGGCTGTGAGAACTGTGTCAGATTCAAAGAAGAACGCACTAGTGGCATCCAAACTGCTGTAATCGAACAGAAATTTTTCAAGCTCACAGTCCTCCTGCGTGACCTTTTGCGTGGTCAGAACGATGGAAAGGAGGGGGTGATTTAGGAAGTATAACAGTTAAAGGTTCAGGAGGATGAATTGGAAAATCCGACACATCAAACAAAATTGGTTCATCCTTAATACTATCCTCAATATTATCCTTATAATTCTCCTCAAAAGTTATCTCATCCATGCAATTATCATCAAAATCAAGACACATATGAAGTTCAGGAGAAACATTTAATGACTCGGGATGATGAATTGAAGAGAAAATTTCAGTCAAATCGACGGGTTCATCATCCAAAATATTCCGTGCGTCAATATCCTCAATCAAGTGAAAATCCATTTTTTAGATACCTCATCAAAGGCATGGATATTTATCAATTCAGGTTCTAGATTAGAGGTGTAGAGATCGAAAGGATTGGTGATGGTTTCACTCGAAAGGGACCCTTCACAATTTGGCAAATCAAGCACTCAAAGTCGCACAACTCATTAAACGTTTTATTTTCAACTGGTGAATCATTTGGGACACTTGTTTGAAAACTGGAGTTGTGGGATTCAATTGGTGATGGATAGGTTTGATTTGGAAGGGTGCACAGCTCCCTCTCTCCACTCAAATTCTCAATCTGTCCAACCGCCTCATCATACATTGGAAGATTTGGAGCTAGTTGGAAACTAACTACCGGTTCACTAGGTTGCATAAGGGCGGTAATGGACGCATCCAAATTCCTCATCTGTTGGTTTGCCGCTACAATATAAGCTTCCAATGAATTTTCCAGACTAGACATGGGTTGTGAAGGGGATTCAGTAAAAGATTCAAAATTGTTTGGATACGTGAATCTCACAAATGGTTGTGTAGAAGCAATGTCTAGGGAAGGTGCGGAAGTCGGGTAGGACTGGTAGGAATTGAATGGTTGGATAGGAGTAGGATCAATATTTGGATAAAAAGGTGAATGGACTTGTTGATCCCAAGAACTAGAAGTGTTGAAAGGAGTGAAAGATTGGTTACGAGATTGTTCAATATATTCAGCTATAGACATGGGTTTCGGAGTTCCAACAGGACTCGAAAAAGGAGTATCAACGTAAGAAGGTGGTGAGGGTTGAAATGGTTGATACAAAGTGGATTGCAGAGTCGAACTGTTTCTCCTGGACGCTTCTATTCGATCTTTCAAAGAAATTTTGGGCATGGAGGGGTCGTCCGTTATTTGACCAAAACAATTTGCGTATGAAGCAATGTTTGGATGAGGGTACAAAAGTTCGGCAAGAGTTTTGGAAGGTGGGGTACCCATGATGTAAGAAGGAGAAGAAAAAGACTGTGGATGCAAGTGGGGTGCAATGGGTTTCTTAGCGACAAGTGGCAAGTTTTTAAAAAAAAAATTCCGTTTTGTGTTTTTTTTATATAAGGAGCTTTTTAAAAAAAGATTTTCAATAAGAAGCTTAGACACACGTTCAATCAATGACAAAGTGCACAATCAAGCCTAGATCTAGGGTCACCTAGGTCAACTAGACTGCTCCTAACTGTTCCAAATGGCAAGATGTGAGGACCTTAAACCGCCTCTTCACCATCAATTGTGGCCAGGTAAGCAAAAGTAGAGAAATGAGGGATCCACTCACGAATCACGTGAGACGGACCTTTTAAAGTTACTTTTCCCTACCTGTCTATCCTAGGCACCACAAAGTCAGGTTAGGATCAACGGTCGATGCCTACAACTATTCCTTTGTCCTATTGAGCGCGAAGTCCTTAGGGCCGAGTCTAATCTTTTTAAATTAATTTGATGGTCAATGCAATATACTTTATGTGATTTTTGGGGTCCTGGGAAGGGTAATGAAATCCCCACCCAATCTGAATTGGTGTAAAAGCCCCTTAATGTCAATTTAAAGAATGCAAAGCAGTAAACACATTCAAACACTTGCAAACAATTTTTTTATTGTAGCGCAAAGAATCCTGCACAAGATCAAGTTATTGGAGAAGAGAGAGAAGTTTTTGCGTAAAGAACCCTGCAGGAAATTTTTTCCAGAGGAGATAAGGGGGTTCAGAAGAAGAAAAGAAGCTTACAGAGGAGATTCGGTCTGCTGACGTCAGTAGAGCGCGGCGGTTCCGCGGCAAAGAGCACTAATTAGCGGCGGTTCCACGGTTCTTTAATCGGTTCAGATCCCAAATTTTTTTCTGTTTCCCTGTTCTGATTCTCCTCTGTAGGTTCAGATCTGCTGTTTTCTGTTTTGCTCTCTAGATTTTTCCAGATCTGAATTCGTTCGTCGTTCCTGAACAATTCAAACGAAACACCCTTCAAAGAATAACAAGATGATAAATTTTTATATTTTTTCAGTTTTTATGATTTTTTAATTTTATATTAACCCGAAATTACAAAAAGAAAATAACAACGCCATCCCCGGCAACGGCGCCATTTGATTGAAAGAGATTTTGTGAATCAAAGAATTATTTTACCGCAATCAAGAACGGCTTCGCTTGGTAGCTAGCCAGTGAGTACGGGTCGGTCCGCAGGAATTTTGTGTATTTCCTAATTGTTTTAACGAGTTAATTCCAAACGATGTTGGATTGATTATTACTAAAAACTAAGTTGATCTAGACTAGGACTATAATCTTGCTAGGGTTAGGTTTAGGTTAAGTTTAGAAAATTAATATTTCTCACCGCTTTCTATGCCCTAATTTAGATCTATGAGGTGCTATGGTAATGATTAACAAAGTGGATTAGTACCATCGGGAAGAAACTAGGTTTCTTCCTCTAGGTTCTTATCTTCCTTTCTTAATTCTTACCCTAACCTCCATGGAAAACATACGCAACCGGTCGTTTATACTACGGTATCACCGCTATCTTGTGGGATAGGATGCCGTAGAGAGCGGTGTGTGTATGCATGCATGGAGTCCTATGAAAATATATGACAGGCAAGAAAAGGGTGAGAGATCTTCATCTCTCAAGCCTTCCCCAAATCTAACCCTAACAAGTGTGGAGACTACTCACTCATTAGGGAATTGATTAAAATGTTCTAAACTAATTAGTTAGGGCAGAGAATCAAATCTAAACTAGGGCAGAAAGAAAAATTATACTAGGGCAGATAATAAAATTAACTAGGGCAAGAATAGAAAACTTACTCTAATTTGATGCACTCTTCATACTTTACAAGAATTGAAATTCTGAATTTAGATAGACACAATGAGGTACAAGAAGAGGCATACCTCAAAAAGAGGTTTAGGGCTTCTATTTATAGATCATAGAAACCCTAGGGTTACATTCGATTCACATCTGTATTTACAAATATGCCCCTAAGAAGAATAGTCGACGCACCGTCGCACCGACACGATAATGCACCAACACGGGCATCATATGGCCGCGGATCTGTGGCCAAGAGCCAGGTTTGGCCGTGGTTCCGCGGCCATATAGGAGGCTTGGTTGCTGATTTCTTTTGGGTTTCTTCTAGCTGCATTTTTTCTTCCTGTTTCTTCACTTGGTTTTTCAGATTGTCTTCTAGTTTTCTTCCAGATTTCCACAGTGAATAATGTCGTGGACTTTACCGCTTGCTTCGTGTCGAAGTATTGAATCTTGCGCTGCCTTTGTTCTTTATGGAATTGTCCATTGATCTTCGTTTATTCTCCAAACTGTAGGCTTGATCAAGATTCTATCATTTGTTGGTCGTAGTCTCACTTTTGTATCGTCTTTTCATCATTTTCACTGTTTTTGTTCCGAGAACCTATAACCTGCAACTATATAGCAGACATGGATCAAACACACATGTTTATTTGTAAAATGAATAAAAATAGGGAATATAATAATGCAAAATTATGATATGAACAGTATCCGCTATACGAATCACTGAAATAGCGGGCCTAATTAAGTAACCATTTTTCTTAGTCACACTTGCCTAGACACCACAAGAGAAATGCGGCTAAGCGATAAATTACTCACGACCTTCCTCTGTCTTAATTGAGTGTGAATGTTTTTAGGGGCTAGGTCTAGATATTTCTTTAATTAATGTAGGGTGAGAGTATGCTCGTTTGTGATTTGTGGGGCCTAGGAAGGGTGATGAAATCCCCACCTAATCTGAATTTGGGTTTATTGCCCCTTAAAGTCCGGTTTAAAATATGCAAAAACAATCCAAAATCAAAACACACAAAAAGATTTTTGAGCAGCGATATTTGCAAAGAATCCTGCAGGAAAGATCAGATTATTGGAGCTTAGAGGAGAGGAAAAGATCTTATGAAAATACCAGAGGATTTTAGGGTCGCAATTCACCCAAAGTGTCGTGGTTCCATCACCAAACCCCTAGTTCTGCCGCGGTTACGCCGCTGTTTTAAGGGATCTTTGGCTAATATTTCTTCATCGCTCCCCTATGCTCCTCTGGTCTAAGTTGAAATATCCGAATCTCTATTTTCTTTCTCCGGTTACTCCAGATTCTCTTGGAAAACTCGCATAATAATCGTTAAATACAAAAGATATGGTTTTTTATTTTATAGTTTCCGGATTTTATAAGAAATCAACCCGAATAACAAGAAAAAGTTACGACCGTCTCCCCGGCAACGGTTCCATTTGATTGATCGTGCTAAAAAGTTGTTTTGTAAAGTAATCGCAATCAAGATGGTGTCACTAGTAATTAGCTACGATGAGCATGGGTCATCCGCAGGGAAACGTGAACCTTTTTATTGTTTTAGACGAGTTGATGAAAGAAGGGTGATTGCTTGTCGTTATGTTTTAAAACGGATATAAGATTTGAAAAGGCTTGTAGGGTTCATAGGACCTGGTAGCAATGGATGAATAATTAAAAATGACTCCTTTTATCTTTTAATAGTTTAAAACTAGATCGATAGCGATGAATGTAGATTAGGGGTTTTTTGGAAGAAACTAGGGTTTAACCACTATTAACCGTTTTCCTTGCATTGATCTCTATTCATGTCTAGCCCTTAACAAAACAAGTGTTAAAAGATCTCAAATCGTGACTATCAATAAATTGGCAGCGCACCCGATAAGGATGTTAACATTTATTTTGCTAAAATTTATAAACTTTAAAATGTATAAAAGAAGTTAAGAGATTTTCTCATCCATTATTCTACCATATCCTACGAACCATAGTATGCTAGGAATTACTCACTCATGGTTGGAGATCTAAAAGAAAGGTTAAAGAATGAAAACATGATTAAAATGCAGAAATTAAATGCAGAAATTAAATTCAAAAAGAAATAAACTAAAATCTATTATTAATCAATTATTTCATACAACTCTCCATTTTGAAAGCCGATTATAAAGAACCCTAGTTTTTACTTTAGATCTTCTCTCTTGTTGGAGGTAGATGACTAGCTGATGATCACTTGGATGCGTGGATCGTTTTGGATCTCTTGATCTCTTTGGTTGATGATTTTTGATGTGAAACTCTCGGTCCTATATATAGTCCCAAAACCAGAAACCCTAGATGTCCTAAGCGAATATATGCTGTTAAGATCAAATCACCAAAATCTCAAATCCTACGGCCGCAAACTCGCCGCGCTTCCGCCGCATATTTCCTATTTTTGCCGTGGATCTGCCGCATCTTGGTGGCTTCAGGCTTTGGGATTTTTTGTGCTCTTTTATCTTGATTTATGGAGATTCTCTCGATGTCTAGATTCTGAAAATAATGCTCTGAGTCTCTGCCGTTGCTAGATTTCTCGATTTGCTTCTAAATTTTAGCAGATTCGATTCCGACATCTTGATTTATCCGGATCTCTTAGATTCCAGATCTGAGCTAATATTTGCGCAATATCTCAAATCAAAGTGTTAGTGATATTTGGTATTTTTAAGATATTATCCTAACCATCTCATATGATATTATTTGTTATGAATATTGATTAGAAATATTTGATATGATATGCATATTTTAATTACAATATTTTATATAAATATTATATGCATATATTTTCCCTCATTATGTTAATTATAATACAGAAACATATGATAATAAACTTTTTACACATAAACCCCCATATGTTCTATAATTACAAAAAACATCTTTTAGTACGTAACAATAACAGGAAAAATGTTCATTCAAATGTGTAATATTTTAGACTAATCATTATGCATGGCTATAGAATTGATAGCTTACGAGACAAGTTTACGGTCCTTGTAGTCTAAGGATTTTTTTCCATCTTCATGAGCCATAAGGGTGTCAAGAAAGCTTTTCTCCCTATGAGTCTTGAGAATCTCATAGGCGCTATTCTCCCTAGAAATCATGAGGATCCCTAAGTGTTTATAGGCTCAGTGAGTCGTAAAGATCTCACTCGGGTATTTTCTCCTTACGAGTCGTAAAGACCCATAAGTAGCTTCTTCATTTCATTGGCATGTAACTTTGGCGAATGTGGCTCGTAGATGGTATACAAGAGTCAATCTTGACCTCCTTGTAGGACATCGATAGCTTAATAAATAGTTTTAGATCTGTCGTCTAAGACTTTTCAACTTTATGAGCCATGAGGGTCTCATAAAGACTTTTCTCCCTACGAGTCGAGCGGATCTCGTAGGTGTATTTTCTCCTTAGAAGTCATGAGGACTCCTAATTGTATTTTCTCTTGAGAGTTATAAGGATCTCACAAGAGAATTTTCCCCTTACGAGTCGAGAGAACTCGCAAGTGGTTTCTCCTTCTTGTCGGTATGAGACTTTGGAGAATGTGGCCCGTGGATAGTATACAAGAGTCATTTTGGACCTATTTGTAGGGCCAAGTGCTTAGAAAATAAGTTGATATCCTCTTTGCCTAAGGCTTTTCATCTTCATGAGCCGTGAAGGTTTCATACAGATGTTTTTTCCTTAAAGTTGAGATGAGTCGATAGGATCTCGTAGGTGTATCCTAACGTGAAATATAGATAACCCCTATTCTTTACTATAGGAGTCCGTTAGGTTTGTGGTACTAGGGTTTTAGTTCGTGGTACTATCACATTGACTGATATATTTCTCGATATGCAGTTTTTAAGCTGCCGTTCGAGGAGCCCCGTGACTGTCGTGTCTCTGATCCCTTCGGGGGCTGGACAAGACGTCTTTAAGTAATTTCCTTAGGTCATATTACCGTCGGAAAAGCAAATGTTAGGAATTTACCATGACGCTTTTTACTTGAGGTTAAGCTCAATTTGGAGCCCCGATGAGTCATAACCATTCTGCTCTGGTGTGGGATGATCTCCGATAGTCTTTTAGGATTTATATGATTTGTCATCGAGACCTGAAGTTGGGAATATGCCGTCACTTCATTTTTGTTTTGACGATGTCATGCCGTTTCTTTGCTGAAGTAGGGTAGACATCTGTAAGACCTCTATGCTGTATGGATTGTAATTGAAGTCCGGAGTTAGGAATATGTCATTGCTCCAATTTCATTTGATAATTGCGTCTTCATCTTGTTGAAATGAGGGGGAACGTCGAGTTAGTTTCTGGGTTATATATGAACTGTGAAGACTTGGAGATAGGATTTTTCCATGACTCCATTTTTTCCTTAACCCTTGGGTCTTTTGTTGACATTGTGTCTGCATTCTGCTAGCATAAGAAGTACGTCGAGCTGGAGTTAGAATTCTGCCGTCACTCCCTTTTGATTTGGCTCCTTAGAGCCTTTGTTGACTTCGCATCTGCACCGAGAAGGAATGTCGAGTTGGAGCTGGGATTTTGCCTTTACTCCTTTTTTGTTTGACCCTTGGGTCTTTAATGACGTTGTGTATACATCTTGTTGGTATGAGAAGTATGCCGAGCTGATATCTAGGCTGTAAATGTTGCTATTAAGATTTAAAGCTAGGATTTTACCGTCACATCACTTTCATTTGATTGTTGTGTCTGCCCCTATTGGAATGATGAGGGGGACACAGAGATAGTCTCTAGATTGTATATGTACCGTTGAGATCGGGCTCTCCCTTTAACGGAGCTTGGTGGGAAAATTTGGTTTCATTTTCTTTTATTTGTGCCCATGGATTGTATACAAGAGTCAATATGGACATACTTGCAGGGCAGAAAAGTTTCATTTCCATTTTTTTTATTTCTTTCTGCGATACTCTAACTTTTTAGCTTTTATGTCACGAAAGTTGCGATTGCCCAATCATTTCGGCTATTTATCGCGGTGCCCAATCATTTCGGCTATATTGTTTTTTTACTCGCTATTTTTTATTGTGAGTTGCCCAAATATTTCGGCTGTTTCATATGCATCTATTTTTTTGCTCGCTGGTTTTTATTACGAGTTACCCTATCATTTTGACTGTTTCATATGCATTTTCTTTGCTCGCTGATTTTGTTGCGAGTCGAGAACTTGGGTTATGATACTAATTTTGGCATCAGTATTGCTACGACTGGAATATTGGCACGAGCGAATCATCATTTTCCATGAAAGGACTTAGAGTTTGACACCTGTTTAGGCATCAGCATCGCTGTAACTGGAATATTGCCATGAGCGAATCATCATTTGCCTTGAGAGGAATTGAAGTTTGATACCTTTTTAGGCATCAGTATTGCTACGACTGGAATATTGGCAGGAGCGAATCATCATTTTCCTTTGTTGATTTGAACAAAAGTGGCTTAGCAAATAGAGTTATGATCCTGTTGATTAAGACTTTTTGACTTTATAAGCCGTAAGGGTCTCATAAAGGTATTTCTCCCTATGAGTTGTGAGGATGTTGTAGATGTATTTTCTCCTTAGGAATCATGGGGATTCCTAAGTATTTGCTACTTTGTGAGTCGTAAGAATTTCACGCAGGTTTTTTTCCTCACAAGGTTGAGACGACTTTGCAAGTGCATATGAATTCTCTTAATTTATGAATTTGCGTCCTTCTCGGGTTTTCACAAACTCGCCGGCAGTCCTGCTATTTTTTAATCACGGTGCCCTTTTGGGTTTTTCATCCGTGCCTATTTTACTTGTGGGCATACCGTTTTTTTTAAACGAGACTGCGCCCTTTCGAATTTTCACAAACCCGCGGGCAGTCCTGCTATTTTTACTCACGGTGCCTTTTCAGGTTTTCATTCGTGCTCATTTCCCTTTTAGACATACCTTTTTTTTGCGAGCGATGGAACTCTCGAAAGTAGCTTCATCGCAGATGATCCATCTATTTGCTGGTGGGACTTAGGGCTGGTTTCACCACTGGTGTGCTATGTAGCTAGTAGGACTTGAGTTGCAAGCTTTGCCGCTAGGAATTCGGTTGCAATATAGATCTCAAGAGAGTATATCGCTGTATTTGGGACGATGCGGTAGTTTAGGGACGTTCCGGTCCATTATCACTATGTTTGAGGCAAATTTTTAGTTTAAGGACTTTTCGGTCCAGCATTCCCATTTTGGGGATGAATATTAGTTTAAGGACGTTTCGGTCCAACATTTCCATATTTGGGACGAATATTAGTTTAAGGACGTTTCGGTCCAACATTCTAGTTTTTTTGGGGAACGCGTTAGTTTAGGGACGTTTCGGTCCATTTTATCATTCGGTTGGAGAGTTGCATAACCCATCCCTTCCAATTCTTATTTGCTGAGGCATTGTTGCTTGTCCTTTCTTTGCATGGACACTTCACGCCTTAGACTATCTTCACCTTTTTGGACTGCTTCATCTATCATCGTGTCCATTGGGTTATTTTACGGGAAGTACCAGGTATTTTACACGGCACCTACCCCCAGCTCATCAATGTCGCTTTCCGATACCGATGGAGCATCTTCTTCGTATACGAAGGAACGTGATATCACGTCCCGGGTCTTCTTCTTCTCTGGAAGAATGAACTTGACTTAGGGGTTTTCCCCCTCATCGTTTGATTCGAAGTGGGACATGAATTTCACATCCCTCCCATGGTGTTTTGGTTCAAGTGGGATATTCCACTTGATTGCAGGACCCGCTTATAGGTCCCTTGATATCCTTTCTGTTTTTTGAGAAGAAGAGACCATCCCACGTAGAGATTCTTCCGCCAGTGAGAAATACCCCCTGTGTATATCTCAGGTGGAGTGAGTATCCACGCCGTCGCTATTTTGGCGACATGTTGCTTTAGAGCTGCTCATTTTTTTGTTGAACGTTGGCGACAAACACCACCTTGCTTCCGCTTTTCATTCATCTTCATCGGATGATGAAGGGTCTTGACCTATCTGATCCAATCGAGTCATTTTATCCATAAGTTCTTGCAAGGTCGTCGGCTTGAAGAGGGCCATAAATAGGAACACCTTTGAATTTGGATTAAGGGTGGCTATGAACATTCTCACGGCTATAGCCTCATCGATGCGTTGCTCGCATTTTGACCAGAGATTTCGCCATTAGGTAACATATTGAATCCAGGTTTCATTCAGTTCTACTCTTTCGTTGACCAACGCCGCCATGATAGTGTGTACATTCTCACCATCGAATCTCTAATAGAAGAGAATATCCATCTCGTTGAAGGTGTTCACGGAATCATTTGGGAGTTCTGCATACCATTCAAAGACGGTGCACACCAGACCGCTAACGAACTGTCGGAGGAGCAGTATATCATTTCCTCCAGTATTATCGCACATGGATTTAAATCGTGCAATATGATGGCAAGGATTCCCAGTTCTTTTGTACATGTGAAACGTTGGAAGTGTGTACTCTGGTGGGTATTGTATTTGATCGTACCAGGCCGGATATGGTCGACCAGTTTTGATTGACCTATTTGCAGCTTCGTTGACATAGTGGGCTTTGATTTGCTGAGCGATATATTCGTCCAGTTTTGTTTTTGGAATCATTTCCTCTTCGACCGTTGATGATACTTGCAGAGGATTTGTGTCATGACCCGGAAAAGGCACGTGACTGACACTTGAATCACGTGAAGTCTATAGGATCCCACGTAATCCAAGTAAGCCAAAAGCCCAGAAATCTAAACTTTTTAGGGAAAATAGTAGAGTTGAAGTTTTGAAATAAAGGTATAATGAAATCAAGTTCCTCTTTTAAAAATATAAGTAATATCATATGGAAATGCAATGTTTTGTATCCATCTTGAAAACATTTTCGTCATTTGAAATTTGGGCAGTGCTTCCTTTGTAAATTTTAAACCGAAAGCAATACAAGCAATAATAATAATAGGCATCCCAAAGCGAGAGCTAGCTCTTCGCCAATTGGCGGAAACAACTATGCAAAGACACACACACACACATACAGATACACACACGACGCTTTAAGGCGAAGATCAAACATAGAAAAGAAAGGAAAACAAAAAATCATCAAAGAAAATAGAAATGAAGAAATACATGAGCTTGACTCTAAGTCCGAAAGAATATACAACTGTGGTTTTCTGAGTCTTCTAAATATACAGGTCTGGTTGATGGAGTTTTTAACTAGATACAACCGAAAGAATATACAAGTACAAATGGTGATCACGATGCAAGTGTACCCCATCTACTAAAGCAAGTCACCCAAAAGAAAGCGGTGTGCCAGCAAAGCCGATACGTTACCTGTGCGATCAACCTGCAAGAAAACTGTGGCACAACGGAGGTGAGTTGCCAACTCGTGAGTAGAAGACATCACTGAGTAGAAATCAAATGTATGACGATCTCCTAGGTCATACGGTATAATAATAATATAATATCGTTGAGTGGTAGCAAGGGTAATAGTATAAGAATAAGTGTACTACCAATGTACTCGTTTCCTCATCATAAAGTGGTAACATGTCATATGTATTATGTATAAATGTATCATCCAACGTATTTCCAGCAACGACACACTAAATTATGATAAAACCTAAGTGCCCAGTATCGATACTCGAAAAACATCATAAAAACCATGTCCAGCAGTGACACATAATTCTCATTTCTCGGGCTCCGTCTCATCGGATCGGCTCCATATCCATCTGATCTCATGACTCCGACCGAGCCAACCATCACTGATCGGTAGTGCTTCCCTGCCAGGCTCAATGTCTCTCTATACGATCTTCTTGCCTTGGGGTACCGCACCGGGTCCACTATGTACCAACAGAAGGTGCCTCCTCTCTCCTCGAATCGGGTATACATATAGCTCAGAACCGAGAAAACTCATGGTGGACGCCATATATCATAGCACGAGAAACCGCATTTTTCTTTTAAAATAATCATAAGTTTTCAAAATTCGCATGCGGTTTCCTAAATACAAAAATCTCATGAAAACCGAAATCTCATAATCATGAGCTAATAATGAAATAATGAATACCGGTATAGAGCCAATCTACAGTGCATAACCAGAATGTATATATAAATTCATATGGCATCTAAGTAAGAAATGCAATATCTAACTAGCAGGTGAGATCAAGAATGCCAAACAATACTACTAAGCTACAAATTATCAGGTTGTATGAGTGAAGTAACGGTTTCTAATGTGTACGTGGCATGGTAATTACCGATGATGATTTGTGTGAGTCGTCAAGTAAGTGTACGTGTAACATACGTATCATCGGTAATGGTGTACGTGTCCTAGCATACAAGGTCATAATAGCTAATGTAAGAACATGTATATGTATAAAGTGCAATGAGAACAATATGAACATAACAGAAAAGTAAATAGTAAACACAACAATATAAAATATATATTTATATACGAACCATGCAGTTATAGTATTTAAAATAGCACGAATCGTTGTTTTCAGAAAAGTAGGGGCTACGGTATTTTTGAGAAAAGAGATACCTTTGAAAATCCGTAGCGTCTCTCGGCTTGTCTTTTAAAAATACATACGATTCATTAGATTTGAAAATAGTTATGACTCTAATTATATTCTAACCTCTACTTAAGTGATTGGAAGACTAAAATATATCCGAGTCAAAAGTGATTAGAAAACTATACCATTTCCGAGTTGATAAATCTATCAGTCGGCAATCCAGCTTCATAGTATCACGTACGGTATAATCCCTCGTACGACATCCTCAAGTCAAGAGTGCGGATCAATCATCATATATATATCTCGTACGGTAAAATCCATCATATGGCATTCTCAAATCGAGAGTACGGGTCAAATATCATATGTATATCATATTTCATACTATATAATTCGTCGTATGATATCATAATCGAGGGTACGGATTTAAGGTCACATACATTCTATCATCTCGTCTTGACACATGTCGTCGCATGTTATGTGTATATCGCCCAATGATCCTTTAAAATATCATCTCTTAATACGATGTCTCAATCCCGAATCATATATCATAAGCTCATGACATCATGTCCGATCATATCGACTCATATCCTTTTTCCATATCATATCCTTATCTTACATATATGTGTGTATGTGTGTGTATGGACATATACACACATCTCATAGCAAGTGTGTGTGTGTGTGTGTCTGTGTGTATGTGGATGCGTGTGTGTGACAGCATAAAACCAACGGCTCACGACTAAGAGGGAATAAAACTAATGGTAGACCTTCCTATGAGTATGCTTAATCTTACCTATAATCTCTTAGAACCCTATTAACTAAGTATAGAAATCTCACATTGACATATATATAAATATATATAAGTATCCTAATCTACGATTGAGGAGGTGCTATACGCCATCCACCCAACTTTCCCATAGATATACATCTACTCACCTACTATCCTCGTTTTAGCCGAAGTCGATAACGCCTTGCTCTCCTTTGTCATCCCGAAAGTCCATGTGAAGGTACCTAAAATTCAACGCGCGTCGTATTGTAAATAAAAATCGAATATGAAAACCGATATGGCACGCGAAGTGCGCATAGGTTAGAACCTATGGTTTACGCATACAAGAAAAACCAAACAACTCTCGACGTTGATGTATAAATGTCAAACGACCGAGACAAAACGCAAATACCAACACTCAAGTTAACAAAATCCGTAAAACGAAAACAGAAACTTTGAAAAATACCCCTAGATTTTGACTTAGGTGAAATTGGGATATTTTGCATATAGGGTAGGCCTAATTACTAGATAAAGGAACCATGGACCAATCACGACGCCTGGACTTCATGACCAGGCCGCAAATTGCAACTAGAATGCTTTTATTTGCGGCCAAAAGGTGGATTTAAGGGCTCGGGTCTCTAGGTTATGCTCCAAATCACCTGCACATCTCTCTATGATCGCTAAATGTTTTTCAGAGTCTCCGGGTCATAGCTGATCCTAATATATCATCATAATTTCCACAAAAACCAATATCGGTAAATTCCAAGTTCATGCTTTGGGGTTGTAGTCTCAAATTTATTCCAGACTTCTAGCACTAGAAAGGTTGGGGTTACAACTAATTCTCAAATACAACTCAAAATATTCCCTAGACCTCATCTTAGAATTTTTCACGATAATAACCCTACACTAGTTTATCTCTAAACTACTATAAGAGGCTAGGAAAACTAATTAATTAATTAAAAGTGTAGTAATTACCTCTTGAAAGCAACCCAAGAAAATTCTAGGATGGCCCAAAGTGCTCAAAGTCCCAACTTGATTCAACCATGATGTTTGTAGTGATGTGAGGAATAATTTTAGTGAAGGTGGCATGGTGTTTTGTGGTGGTTTTGAGGGTGTTTGTGGTGTGGTAGTGGAGGTGAAGGAGGATGAAGGAGGAGGAGAAGAATGAAGAAGGAAAAGATAATGAGCCATGGTTGGTAGATGCCCCCTTTCCATCTCTTTCTCTCTCTTGCCATACATCAATGTCCCCATCCATCAAAATATCTCTCATTTTCTTTTATTTTTCTTTTTTCCTTTTATCTTTTCATTTTCCTTAAAAAAAACAAATAAATGGCAATAAAAAATTATAAAGGAAACCATGCATGAATAAGAATACAATGTGTCATGGTTAACAAAAAAATAGATTTAGCTTAATGCATGATCAGTAATGCACTAATCAAGTTTAACATAAACTTGTATATAAATAATTGCATAATTATTTATAAAATATCCAAATCCAATAAATGCTTTCATAATTAATAATTCATTTTAATTCCAAATATTTTCCAAACTATATATATATATATATATATATATATATATATATATATATAATCTTGCCATTTCATTAAAACCAATTTCTATATTCTTTATAGTATTCATAAAATTTATTATTTTAATTAGTTAAATTCCAAAAATTAATATTTTATTTTTCTAAAATGTTACAATCTTCCCCCTTTAAATAAATTCGGTCCCCGAATTTAAAGTTAAACCCCCGAAATACCAAAACATTTCAGTAAAATAATCAAATCAACGGGGCTCCGAAATCACGAATACATAAGATATGTTATAGCGCAACGTACGCGCGTGAAAACGGGCGCAAAACTCAAAATCGAAACTTCGTCAGGCGTCTCGCAATCATGGGAGTTATGATAAAATACCGATTTCAAATTCTTCTATTAAAATCAAATATAATATATTTAAGAGTATAACATATATATAGTACGCATCTTTATGAAATCATCTAAATAACTGAATAAAAGTGCATGCAAAATCCTTTTCAAATCGTCGTGCGACGCGCATATCACGGCATAAGTAGCAGATGTGCATTATAAAGAAAATAGCCATATATGTCTACTTGTCTTTTGTTTAACATATATGTCCCGCTTTTGGAAAATGATTTAGAAAATTTTTCTTTGTAAAAAAATTTCGTGTCACTCATGGGCACATAGGAAATATTGAAACTATAGCTCTTTTTGAAATCCCCTCGTAAATATCGATGCATGCAAAAATACTCAGGTATTGTTCTCAGACTAGTCCTGTCCGGTCACTATACCATATAATATATATCCTAAAAACATGATACTCGAAAGAAATCAATCTCAAATAGTGTATACGAAAATACCATATGCGTCTGGTATGCACGGAAATTGAAATCAAATACAAGTGCCACGAATGTGCACAGAGGCAAAAGCGAAGTGCAATGGGTGTGCACGAAAGCATCTGTTATGTGCAACGGGTGTGCACGACAACAATATCAAGTGCATCTCATATGCACGAAAAATCTCGATTAAGTGCATCTGGTGTGCACAAAATCTCATTAAGGACGCCAAGTGTGCACAAAAATCTGAATCGAGTGCATAAGATGCATGAAAATATAAATCTAGTGCACTGGGGTGCATGAAAACGAATATTGAGTATCAAAAACGAAATCAATGGTATACAACATACACCAATTCAAAATCAAGTATACCACGGTATATAACTCATAAATATGTGCAACTGCATGCACAAAACCATATCAAGTACTGAAAGCGCACGTAAACTACACTGAGTACTGTTCACCGTCGGAAGACAAAGACGAATCGGGATGGATCTTCTTACCTTAATTTGGGGGCAGATGTTATTTGGATTTATCCGTCCACCTCTCCGAAAATGCCAAGTTGATTTATGACACCGTATATTGGAGCTTTGGAAGAATGCGGCCGTTGTAGCATGACTTCATTAGATTCCCCCTCATTTTTGCGAGGGTTTTTAATTGTGGAGACTCTCTTCCCTACAGGCGCTAGCCCCTTCTGTAAATTACGTTATCGCATAGAGATAACCACTTTCTCCTGCTCCGAAAGTTCACTTCGTGTCGTGTGTGTTTTTGTTTGTTTTGGTTTTGCTTGCCCGTGGATTGTATACTGAGACTAATTTATGTCGTCGCCCGTAGGGCATGGATTAGTCCAAATCCGTATATTTTTAAATTTGGGTTTGGTTTATTTAAGGACCGTTAATCTGATTTGAGATTAAGATCGACTTAAATATACATGAGCAGTTGGGGCTCAATTTATTTTAGTTTAAATATGTCACGGTCTATTATCTCCATGTTTGAGGCGAGGAGTTAGTTTAAGGACGTTTCGGTCCATTATTCATCTATACGCACGTGTATTTGTTACGTGGGGAATGAATAATGGTGATATGGAATGTGCCCAATTTGGGGCACGATCCAATTTGAGATGTGCATGTCAATTTGGAAGTGCAGCAAAATATTGTTGGTTGTCGTAACCCGCCACCTTTCTGAAGACGTTGAAGAATTACAACGACATATATCAAGGTGTGGAGAGATGTATCCTTAAACCAAATCCCATATTTGAGAGAAAAGGGGTTGTTGTAGACCTAAGAAATGTTAGTCATGTTTGAAACTAAAACTATTTTAGAAGATATAAGATGAATATTATTTGGGATATCATCAATGGGAGACCACTAGTCGTTTTTTTAGACTAAGGTCTGTTTGGGAAAACATAAGCAAAATGGGCTCAGTTGTTTTAGAATCACCTTGGCCAATTTGGGCTAAGATTGAGTTTCCATAATTACCCAATAGTGTTTAGCACGTGCGTTTCACATGGGCACTTGATTAGTGTTAAACACTAAAGTTTTGTGGTGCTCATGTGTGAAACATGTGAGGCACCACAAATATAGGCGCTTCCCATCAGGTTTTACTCTCCCTCTTTTTATATAAGTGCTAAGCACTTGATTCTTATGGCGCTTATGTGTGAAACAAGTGAGGTACCACAAATATGGGCCCTGCCTATAAGGTTTGAGTTCTCGTACAAAGCACGTGGCTGTCTCTCTCTCTTTTTTATACTGGGGTGCTTTAACACTCACGTAGGAAACACGTGAGGCAACTTTAGTCGTTCTCTTCTTTTGTTTGAAGCACTCACGTAGGAAACACGTGAGGCTAACGATTCTGGTTATGAAGATCTTGGCTTATCATCACTATTTTTTTATGGAAGAACTAAGTTCTTTATATAAGGTTAACCCTAATTTTTGGAGGAATTAAATTCCTATTTGTTATCGTTCTTCTTCTCTCCTCTTTTTTTTATAACTTGATTCTTTTCCCTTATGTTTTTGAATCTACAGAGCAAAATCCCCCCGATGATAATTAAATTCTTAACTCTTAGGGAGATTTGCTTCTGCAAAGCTCAACTGGGGAAAGAACTGGGTTATTAAATGAAGGGTTAAACCCTTATATAGTTAAAGAAGAGACAATGTGCTCTATGTTTTTTTATCTCTGGTTTCAATGAGGAAAGAGTTCTTTGAGAATTAAATTCTCTTGTAATCTCAAGGCCATCCTGTACTCTTTTTTTTTTGAGAAGCTTTTTTCCAAGTTCTTTCTCCTTCTCTGTGTCTCCTTTTTTTTTTAAATTTCCTTGTTCTTATTTATAAGAGAAGAGAAAAGATCAACTTGTTAAGAGAATCTCTTGTTGAGAGATCATGATCAATCCAAAGCGATCTTTTGGATCAATTGGTGAATTTTATTCACCGTTGTATTTTTAATCCAAAAATTCTTTGTTTAACAGAGAAGTTTTCTTGTTTGTTTAACAAGATTAAGAAATATTTTTCCTAGGATAGAATTTTATTCTATCAGATGGTCGGTGGGTGATTTTATAATCACCGTTAGATCGTTGATCCAAGGGTCCTCTGTTTAACAGAGATGATCTTTCTACTTTGAGAAAGATCTAGAAAATATTTCCATATAGAATTTAATTCAATCAGATAGTTCATTTGGTGATATTTTATCACAATTAGATTTGAAATCCAAGATTCTTTGTTAGAGAAAAATCTTTCCATATTAGAAAGATCTAAAAAATATTTCCCATATAGAATTTAATTCTCTTGCATTAGGTTGCAGCAAGAAAACTCATGTGTTTAACATGTGAGGCATGTTTGGCCTGCCAATTATTTGATTGCAGCGCCTATATGTGTCGTGTATAGGCGCTCACGTGTTTAACACGTGAGGCTCAATTAGCCTATAGTTGTTTTAACTGCAGTGCCTATATGCGATGCATATAGGCATTCACGTGTTTAATACATGAGCCTTATCTAGCCTATAGTTGTTTGATTGTAGCGCCTATATGCGTTGCATATAGGCGCTCACTTGTTTAACACGTGAGGCTCATTTATCCTATATTTGTTTTGATTGCAGCGCCTGTATGCGTTGCATATAGGCGCTCACGTGTTCAACACGTGAGGCTCAATTAGCCTATATTTGTTTTGATTGCAGCGCCTATATGCGTTGTATATAAGCTCTTACGTATTTAACATGTGAGGCTCAGTTATCCTATAGTTGTTTGATTGCAGCGTCTTTATGCGTTACATATACGAGCTCACGTGTTTAACATGTGAGGCTCAATTAGCCTATATTTGTTTTGATTGCAGCGCCTATATGCGTTGCATATAGACGCTCACGTGTTTAACACGCGAGGCTCAATTAGCCTATAGTTGTTTGATTGCAGCGCCTATATGCGTTGCGTATAAGCACTCACGTGTTTAACACGTAAGGCTCAATTAGCCTATATTTGTTTTGATTGCAGCGCCTATATGCGTTGCATATAGGCGCTCACGTATTTAACTCGTGAGGCTCAATTAGCCTATAGTTGTTTTAACTACAGTTGTATATAGGCACTCACGTGTTTAATAAGTGAGGCTTATTTAGCCTATAGTTGTTTAATTGCAACGCCTATATGCGTTACATATAGGCGTTCACGTGTTTAACATGTGAGGCTCAATTTGTGTAGGGAATTTTCTTCCCTTTTCTCCTCTTTTTTTATATATTTTTTATGAAGGGACAAATGCCCCATAGCGTTGTTCTCACGTGGCTTGCATGTGAGTGCAACGCTGTCCACTCTTACAACCGTTAAATTGCCTAGGGGAATGGGGAGATGTACCGCTCCCCATCACGTCTTATAAATGAGGTATTTGGTTCATTAGATGATTCACTGTTTCTTCATCTTCTTAATCAACTTTTCCTGCAGAATTTAATTCTCTTTCCAGATCTTAGTTCTCTGCCCTAGATTTTTCAAAGTTAAACTCTGCAAAACTCCTTTTTGGATATGGATCTTGAACGACGTTTACCCCTTAAGGAAACCCCTTTTCCATATTTTCCTCTGGATTTTAAATCCATCACCAGAGCTTAGCTCTAACCCTAAACCGATCTCTTAGAGATCCAAAAACACCGGGGTCTTAAGGATTGTTAGTTCTCCTCCTAGGGTTTACCCTATCATCGATCTTTGAGGATCCTTGTATTTTAATTCCATTTTCTTTGTCTCCCCACAGTAGGGGTTTCTGGGATTTAATCCCATTATTAAAGGAATTTAATTCCATATCACAGAGCTTAGTTTCGAAAGACTTGGAAACATTTGGGAATTTTATTCCCTGGTGTTCTTGAGCGTTTTTTTCTTTTTAGGGTTTTAATACCCTTGACACATATTTGAATTTGTTGTGCATTTTAACATAACTCTTTTTCCGAAGATATTAGGAGTTGTTTAAACCCCATTGTTTATTTAATAAGAATCCTTTTGGATTCTCACAATGATTATCTTGCCTCATCATTGGTGAGCCGCCATTTGGATTTCGTAAGGCCTACCGGCTTTGTAGTTAGTGGTCCTATAAAACAAACTCATATATATATTTTATTAATGGGTCCTCCTTTTTTTATTAGGTACGATGGCATCATTTCCCTATTTTCCTTACACACGCTTAGAGGCCGCTTTTCCACAGTCGCCGTCAAATGAGGAAGTTATGGCGATGATTAGGGCACGTGACAAGGACCATATAAGCCTTCTCTTAAGGAGGCTTGGTACGGTCACATCATCAGGGGCCGCCGTAGCTTTACCTGCGAAGTACCAACCGAACCCACCCGCTCAATGTCATTGATGGAGCGCCGGCGGAATGCTTATGCGGTGGAGGCAACTAATTGGACCCCCACAGGCCGGCTTGAACCGTCAACAACCGAGATACCCAATCAACCCCTGATGGCCATTGATATTTTAGGACTCCGGATATTTCAGGGTGAAGCTCGACCCTTGGGGTAGGTGTATAAGGTAGACGTTACCCTACGCCATCCAGTGGGCTACCTTCCATAGGCCTGATTCATTCTCTCCCCTCAACGTTTACGGCTGCAGAAGGTTGGGTTGTTCCAAGTGGTGTATCCCCACGTCTGGTGGGTCAAGGCCTTCTTGAACCAGTAGAATCTTCCCATGAACACATTTTTGCTTGGGGATCACGAGTTCTCTATCTCCCTGGAGGAGTTTCACGAAATTTCAGGGTTTCCGATTAGGGGAGAGCATTACGAAGAATTACTACCACCTGATGAGTACATATTCGCTAAAGTACCTGCCATGCTTGATGGCTGGACGGCTGAGAATTCTATTCGTTACAAGCACCCAAGTCTAATCAAAGTCTTGGGTATTTTTGAGAAACTGTTCGTGACATCGGAAGGGCAAGGTGTCACTTTCGATGCTTTCATTGCTTGCTTTCTCCGCGAAGATGTCTTATCCAAGAAGGCTCCGAAATTCACGAAGATCGAGGATCCTTTCGGATTCGTCTTGAAGAAATTGCCGACCAAATAAGAGGACCTGCCATATTTTTATGTTCAAAGCTCATCAGCGGTAACCTTTGAGGCGATCGACGCCCCTGGAATAGATGAAGAAACTTTCTTTGTTGGCTTCATCGGTCTCTGGTTTAGCTGGTTCACCATGCCGATGCATCGCCGTTTTATGATAGCTTCCATTTTCTATCCTGCCCATCGCATAGCCGAAGGAGCACGATTAGCTTTTGGCATTTCAGGACTATCATACTTATACCATGGTTTAAGTACTGCTGCCACTATGCCGATGCATCTCCGTTTTATAAGAGCTTCCACTTTCTATCCTGCCCATCGCATAGCCGAAGGAGCACGATTAGCTTTTGGCATTGCAGGACTATCACACTTATACCATGGTTTAAGTACTCTGCCAATACTTCTAATCCCTGTGCGGACACCGTGAATTTCTCCTTCTACTACTTCATGTCGTGGATCGAGATGCATGTGTTGGACGCATTTGCTACGCATCGAAGACTTGATTTCTATGAGTCGTACACTTTCCTGCGGATCATGAAGCTGGTCAACGCTTCTGTTCCTGATCCGACCCAGTTAGGGGCTCTGCACGTACTACTCAATCTGTATTCAAACGAAAGAGGGATGGTTTTCAGTGATAGAGTCCTTTCTGCTCCGGCTTGGCCCATTCAACAGTTGTTCGATTTTTCGAAGAGTAGAGCTCTGGCTTTGAAGCCCAAAGAGATCATGCATTTATCTTCAATCAGGCCGGGATACTTAGTGTTCCGCCTAAATAATACCGTTCTCTTCATGCGGTACAATCTGCATCGCTTCGCCCAGCAGCTGGGTTACAACCAGGGAGTCCCCCTTGAAGCCTTTTTAATCGAGCCCACTCTCTCGATGGAGGTCACTCGCGACGTCATTCACCACTTCATGCGATTGGGTATCGGTTCCTTCTTCATGATTCCCGAGCCTGACTATCTTCTGAGGCCCGTGGGATCCTTCAAAGGCTGGTATCGCCACCGGGTTGGTCCCAACATTGCAGAGGAGAGAATGGTGCTCTTTGGATGTAAAGCTCCTTCTTCCGCTCAAGCCATCAGCGCCCCGTTGCGGCCATGGTCGGTTGTTCGCCTTTCTCTACGGGACAGTGACTCGGTGCTCATTCCTAAAGCCGTATAAGCCGAATCAACCCCCCGTACTCATGGTATGCTGATACATTCAAGAGCCGAAACAGTGACTCCATCGCAAATTTAACGAAGAAATTACAGATTCATAAAGCACCAGCCGTGGCACCCCAAAAGGTAGACACTGAAGGCGATGTTAGGCAGCGTCGTGCAAAAGTGCCAAACGAAAGGAAGCACCCCTCCACTGGTGTTAGCTCAGGCTCTAAAAGGAGAAAGAAATCGGTCACCGGTCTACTCGATGTTTTTCTTGAGTCCGAGCCTCTTCACGATGAGCCCATATCCTTGCATGAACCAGACGACGGTTTCCTTTTTCCCTGCACGTCTGCCGAGAAAGCCGCTCAGTTGGCTAAAGCCTTGAAGCGATCACAAGATGAAAATGAAAATGTGTGCTCGAAGAAGGGAGGCTTTCCCCCTGCATTATTCTATGACGTTGATCCGTTATTACTTAGATTACCAATGGGTCCTCTAACAATGGAAGAAGAATGGGCTCTCAAATAGCCTATCTCGGTTATTTCTGAAGACGAGGCTGCCCTGAAGAGGGGCAGGCATTTGCTTTCGATCGAAACCTGATGAGCGCATTTGATAAGAAAAGAGCAGTGGCTCGAAGAGGCCATACTTCAGGCTCCGTGGCGTATTGGTATCCATATTTTTCGTGTCTTTTGGCAAATAATTCATATTATTTTCATGTCGCATTATTTTTATGAAAAACTTTGTAGGGACTTCTGCAGCGGGTGTAGTTTCGAGCCCGGATAGCGCCATGGACATAGATTCTACGAATATCTCCCATGACACACCGGTGGGTATAAAAGAGATTACTGGAGTTGCTATCCCTGCCGTGGAGCTCCCGGTGATGGCTTCTATTCCTCCAGCAGAGATTTCCACACCGCCGATAGATCCCATGGATATCTCTAGTGATGCACCGAAGGGTGTATATAAGATTGTCGAAGCTGCTGCCCCTGTCTCGAAGCCTCTAGCGGTGACTTTTGTCCCTCTATTGGAGGTTACTATGCTGGTCATAGACGTCACGAATATCTCCAGTGACGCACCTGAGGGTGTAGAGGAGGTTGCCAAACCTGCCATCCCTCCAGTTCAGAACGGGCGAAGTATCGAAGGTAATCTTATATACATCTACATTTTGTTTAACGACCCCGCTATATATCTGAACCTTTCCTTCTCTCAGAATTGCGGGAGTTGGCGTCTTCTATTGTGGACCTTTCTCCGAGGAAAACCTTCCAGCGTTTACTTGACATGGCGGCCCCGCAAGCGATGCCTCCACAAAGCATAGTCCTTTCTTCTGGCCAGGGTTGGTATTCTTTTGCCTTTTCGTTTTATATTTTCATAATGATGCTGATGCGCCTTCTATTTAAACCGTAGTCCTAGAAGCTGATGAAGAAGTCGAAATTCTTGACGGACCTGGGGATTTCTCAAACCCACCTTCCGTAGGTAAGTGACACTTTAGCATTGGCGTTCTTTTATTTGTTATATATTTAGAAAGGCAACTAACCATCCATGTATGCTTACAGCTTTTCCAATCCTGACCCCCTTAGAATCCCGGATCTCCATGCCATCAGGCCCTTATGCCCGATGCGGGTCTGAGAGGATAGCAAAACAGAGCATTCATTCACTGGCGATTCTTATCGAAGATCTTCGCGCTGGTAATCCTATCACGGCCGAAAAATTCGCTGTTGAAGCCAACACTCTTTGTCTGTTCTTGCCACTTATCATGAAAAGTCACTGGTATGTACTTGGGTCAAGTATTGCCGTCGAATGGAGGCCTGCCTATATGGGATTGAATGCGTATGCCTTCCCTCTGACATCTTGTGTGTAAAGGCCAACCTGCGTGGATGGATTGACCGATGCGCAGCCAATCTCCAGTCATGTGAGAAAAGGATAAACCGGAAGTTTTCGATAAGGGAATTGGCTTCAAAGGCTTTAGGGGAACTTCAAGCCCAGATTACTGCCAAAACTACTCACGCCTATGAAATTTGGCGGGTCCTTCAGGAGGCCATTACGGAAGTGGTGGCTCTTGATAAAGCCGTTATTTTCACACACGAGATGTTTGAGGCCCACAAGGCTGCCGAGAAAGAGCTCGAGAGTCGATTTATTTCATACCAGAACCAACAGGCACAGGCAGGGATTCAGCTCGCGACGTTGATAGATCTTGAAGTGGAAGTCCGACGAAAGAATGACGAACCTGCCGGCTTATTGAACCGCCTACCAGCTTAGAAATTTTTGTCGCTGTATATTTTCTTCTTTTGTTCTTTTGTATCTTATATTCATTTTGATTTATGAATAAAAGACATATTTCATTTCATACTTGTGCCTCTTTGTCTTGACTTGACGTAAAGTAGTTTATGTACTCATCTCAGAGTTTGTAGTTTATTCACTCATTTCAGAGTTTTTAGTTTATGTACCGATTTCAGAATTTGTAGTTTATTCACTCATTTCGGAGTTTCTAGTTTATGGACTCATTTCGGAGTTTTTAGTTTATGTACTCGTTTCGGAGTTTATAGTTTATTCACTCGTTTCGGAGTTTATAGTTTATTCACTCGTTTCGGAGTTTATAGTTTATGGACTCATTTTGGAGTTTGTTTAGTTTACCTCCCTTGGGTTTACAGGAAAACTTGTCCTAATTTTATATATAGATAAGCTCCATTCTTTACGACAGAGGTCCATTAGGTTTTATTGTACTAGGGCTTTAGTCTGTGGTACCGACACGTTGGCTGATGTATTCCTCGATATGCGGTTTTAAGCTGTTGTTCGAGTAGCCCCGCGACTGTCGTGTCTCTGATCCTTTCGGGGGTTAGACAAGACGACTTCAAGTAATCTCCTTAGGCTATATGACCGTCGGAAGAGAAAGCGTTAGGAATTTGCCATTTCGCTTTTTTACTTGAGGTTAGGCTCAATTTAGAGCCCCGATGAGTCCTAACCACTCCGCGCTGGTGTGGGATGATCTCCGATAGTCTCTGAGGCTTTATATAAGTTGTCGTCGAGACCCAATTTTTGTTTTGACGATGCCGTGCCATTTCTCTTTTGGAATAGGATAGACATCTGTAGGACCTCTATGATGTATGTATTGCAGTATAAGTCCGGAGCTAGGAATATGCCTTTGCTCCAATTTTATTTGGCTCTTTGGAGCTTTGTTGACGTCACGTCTGCACTCTGATGGAATGAGAAGGTATGCCGGGGTAGTCTCTAGGTTGTATATAAACTGTCAAGACCTGGAGCTAGGAATTTGCCATAGCTCCTTTTTTATTTGGCTCATTGGAGCTTTGTCGACGTTGTGCCTGCATCCTACTGGAATGAGAAGGAACGCCGGGATTGTCTCTAGGTTGTATATGAACCCTCAAGACTTAGATCTAGGAATTTGCCATGGCTCCTTTTTTTTTATTTAACACTTGGGTCTTTGTTGACGTCGTGTCTATATCCTGCTTGAATGAGAAGGAACGACGGGGTAGTACCTAGGTTGTATATGAACCATCAAGACTTGAAGCTAGGAATTTTCTATGGCTCTTTTTTTTTATTTGACCCTTGGTCTTTGTTGACGTCGTGTCTGCATCCAGTTCTATAAATTACCCTAAGGACCTTAGTAAACATAGGTTTAAGCGGGACCAATCTCTCAGGGAGCCGGAGAAGTGGGTGCTTGCCTATTTAAGGTAGACAAATTAATAAAAACAATCAGGACTTCGATTTACTTTGCTAATTGTCTGACTCGGTTTGAGTCTTAGTATAATCTGACTTGAATATGATTCAAGTATAATCTACAATTTACAATCTACAATCTACAATCTTCAATATTACAATTCAATATGAATCCATGAATCCAATTATCAATCTATACAACTTGAATGAACCAAACCATGGATATATATTCCATTTACATGGTTATGCATTTATTCCATTTATATGATTCTACGGTTACATCCGTTTACTGATATCATGGTTTCGGTCAGCCATCCAATTATACAATCTAGACAGCTACAATACAAGACAAACGATATAATTAAAACACTACGGGGTTTAAGAGGTAGATTGGTACGGAAGGTGTTAAAAGTGGCACGAGACGGTAAGATTAAGACACCTAACCTATATTCTGTTGTTGCTGTACCATGGCATAACAGTTCCTTGAGTTCCTGATACCTTAGTCTCCAGGGCAAGTGAGACTCCTCTCGTATACAATGGCATCCTTCTGTACCAAGCTACAAAAACAGCGTTAACTCTAAATACAACAATATAACAAAATAATACAACTGTAAAAGCTACTCTCTCTCTCTCTTACTCTCTTTCTATTCTATTTCTCCTCTTATCTTTGGGACTTACAGTGCGACCTGTTCGCCGACGACATTCTATTTCTTTCTTCTTTGAATGTCGTCAGGTGATCTGGGCACTTCAGAGATCGAGCCCACTGCTGAAGACTTGGACCAGCTAAGTGAAGACCCCGGGCTTTAGTCACTGTACACTTTCCATTCAGTACGTTTCAGTTCTTATCATGCCATTATTTAGGCATTGCTTTTTATTCAGTTGTACTTAATTTTCATGTATTGTACAAAAGAATGTTAATAAATAAAGTTGTTTTTATTATACCTTGTCTCTTGTGTATATTTTCTTTTATATTGTTTAGTTACGCTTAGCGTATTTGCTTCTGAGTAAATACATAGCGGACCAGTCCCGTCCCCTTCGCCGTATACCGGGAAGCGGGGCGTGTCAGGTTTTGTTGGTGGCCCATGCAGGTCAGAGCTGTATGAAACTCTATCATGCAATTTTGTTCTGCGTGAACAACCTAAGCAATATAACACAAGAACCAGCAACTAAAACATTCTTTACAATTCATGTTCCTTGAATCATACAATTTCATGTTTCTTGAATCTTATCATTTCATGTAATTGAATCTGTCCTAACCCATATTTTTCTTCAAGGTTATGGATCCCCCGAAAAACACCAGCATTAATGTCAACAACATACCTCCACCACTACCTCTCACACCTACTGTTCCTGCGCCACCCACCGAGCAAAGGGTTCTACTTGACGCGATCCGTAGCCTTCTTGAAGGACAGCAACAACTCCTAAACCGTTCTGAGACTGACGCATCTGGGGTAAAGCAATTCAGGGCTTTATATCCCAAATAGTTCTCAGGAAAGGGAAGCCCGCTGGAAGCTAAGGAATGGGCTCACAGTATCGAGATGATCTGGCAGCAGCACAAGTGCCAGAAATAGCTTGGGTCCGAGTTGCGAAGCTGCAAATCGCGGATAATGCTCGCAATTAGTGGAAGGAGGAAGAAAACCGTCTAGATCAGCCCATTGAATAGAAGAATTTTCGTGATAAGTTCGACGTGAAATACTTCCCTGTGACTGCCAGGTTTGCCATGGAACAACATTTCACTCATCTACAATAAGGTTCGATGTGGGACAAGTCAGTAGATGAGTATGACGCTGAATTCACCATGCTCAGTCGGTAAGATATGTCACAGTATTTCAAATATTTAATATCACATACTACACAGCTAACACAAGACCGTAACAGTTTTGTGGCACACCTGATACCGACGGATGAGATCAGAGCCTGTCGATTTCAACAAGGTTTGGACACAGAAATCCAGGCTGCACTAGCCACAGGGAAATTTCTGACTCATGAAGATGTTTTGGAAGCTGCCCGCAGTTATGAGGCAGTGATAAAGGCAAGGGGCAGACCTCATTCTGCAGGAGTGAAACGCCCTACCACTCAAATGGCAGGAGGGGCCTCTTTAAGGCCAGCTGTTGAACTCAGAAGACTGGAAGAAGCCAAGGATCAGCTAAGACCCGATTTTTGCTTTTATTGCAAGAGGGACGAACATTTGATAAAGAACTCTAGACGCGCAAAAGGCCTGTGCCTTGTTTGTGGCGCGTCCAATCACAGAATTGAGACCTGTCCATATAGATACAACTCAGCTCACACAACCACCAACTACCCGCAGCGGCCAGCTATCCAGGCTCCTGCAACTCGTCCTGCACTACCTGCTCCACCACCTGCACAGCATACTCGCCAATTCCAACAAGCAATGAGGGACATTCTTAGAGGGCAGAGAAACAGGTCCCAAAGGCAGAATGTGTCTCCAGCTAGAAGGAATGTACCACGGCGACAGACATTCACATTAGAAACCGTATAAACCGAGACTGTAGGTCAAGATAACACCGGTAATCCTTTTTCACCCTTGTATCACTTTGTTATTTTTATACACTATCAAGTGCTCCAAACACCAAACTTTCCTTGAATTTGTTACACTTTCCTTTTACAAATTTCAAGGACGAAATTTTTTAAGGAGGGTAGAATGTAACAACCCTAAATTTCCTATACAAGTTTTTACAAAAATTTTCAAAAATCCATAAAGGGGTATTTATTGCATGAGCACATGACTTAAGTAATTAATCAGCAATTCAATTAAAGAAGGAGCTTGTAGTTCATTGGAAATACCTTGCACTGCTGAACCAAGCCACCAGAGTTCAAATCTTATACCCCACATTATTTTTTTGGATTTATTTGTTTTAAATTTTATAGAAGCCTAACAGTCCACCTGAGATAACTCCCAAACTTTGAATTGAACCTGAAAATCTGAATATACCAGTACCTACCCCCGGCGACCCCCCACCTCCCAAGATCCTAACTCAGCCTGACTCGGCTGAGTCGGCTGGCGGACCGGCCGACTCGGGCCGGTGCCGCCGGCCGGACTAAGCCGGTCGGCCGAGTCGTCAATTGCAAAAATGTGGTTCTTCACCTCCTTAACCCCTACACACTCCATTTATTCAGATCAGTTCCAGAGAGCACATTGATACCCATTTACTTCAATTTTTAATGATTTTTACTCCTTTTTACTTTTTTTTATTTAAAACCCTACACCTACCCTAACCCTATAAATACACCCCTATCCCCTACCCTCTCACCCTAAAATTCTGAGCCCACTCTCTCAAAATTCCAAGAATCTTGTGCACTTTGAAAACGAGCTCGAGGTGAAGCTCCGACGAATTCCCGGTGGAACTTTCGACGATCGTTCTAAAAACTTCCGGCGACGACGCAATACATCGGTGATCCCACTGCTTTCCTTTCACCCTCTTGTGTGTTCTAAAACCGTAAGTCCTAAATTTCTACCTACCTCTTCTATCTAAAAATATGGATTTACAAAACCAGACGGAATCGGAACAATTCCGATTTCCGATTCGGTTTCTTATAAAACTCCACTTCTAGTTAATACAATCATGCTTAAACTCTCTCATGTTGACTATCAAACACTAATCAACCAAATTAATCAAGTTTCATTACATGAAACGATGTCTATTTCAATTTATCGTATTCTTTTCACTTAAATACCACATTGTTTCAATCCTGCATTTAAATCCATTAAACTTTCTATACCTTTATGTAGATCATGAGGTAACGACCTACCTCCTCACACACTCATATGCAACATAACACGACACCATCGAAAACTTAGAATACGGGAAAACAAACATTTTCATTTAAATACCCTTTACTTAATAAAACCAATTCTAAAAGATTTAGTATTGATACACTTTTTAAATAAATACCATTTATTAGGAAAATATGATAAGGTTGTAGACACCATTCGTTTATCAAAACCTGACTTTGTGGTGTCTAGGCTAGGCAAGTGAGAAAGGTAACTTTAAAAAGCCCGTCTCACGGTGATTCGTGAGCGGATCCCTCCTTTCTTCACTTATACTTACCTGGTCACAATTGACGGTAAAGAGACGAATTGAGGTATCTCACAACTTGTCGTTTTGGACCAATTAGAAATAGTCTAGTTGACTTAGGACATCCTAGAATATAGAATATGGAAAATTGACAACTTTATAAATAAACACCATTTACTTAATAAAACAGTTTTCTAAGGATTTAGTATTTATACAAATCTTTGCAAAGCGCCGCTACAACCTATTTTGGGGAACCCGTTCGGGATGGTGCGGATTATCGTACATCCTCGGGCTTAGTAGTATGAGATTCAGACCTCCGCAAGGAGCTTTCGGTCTCGAAAGGTTTAAAATACGATATGTTGAGGAAATGAGATTTTTTAGAATATAAAAAATATATTAAAATTATTTTTGTATGAATATATGTATATTTATCATTAAAATACATATTTTTTATGATATAAATATTCCACTTTTTTTCTAAAAACCACACGAATCAGTTTACACTAAAATACCATGAATTCCAAACAAATCAATATTACAAATAAATACCCTTTATTATGAAAATAGGATATTTTCACTTGAAATATCACAATGTAAAATCCACATTCATTACAACTCTAAAGACGAATAATAAATGTTTGGGGTGTATTTTGAAAAGTATATAAAAGTATTTTTACATAAAACTCCCTCAAGTTCTCTAAATTACCCTAAGGACCCTAATAAACATAGGTTTAAGCGGGACCAATCTCTTGGGCCTCAGAGAGCCGGAGAAGTGGGTGCTTGCCTATCTAAGGTAGATAAATTAATAAAAACAATCAGGACTTCAATTTACTTTGCTAATTGTCTGACTCAGTTTGAGTTTCAGTATAATCTGACTTGAATATGATTCAAGTATAATCTACAATTTACAATCTACAATCTATAATCTACAGTCTACAATCTTCAATATTACAATTCAACATGAATCCATTAGTCCAATTATCAATCTATACAACTTGACTGAACCAAACCATGGATATACATTCTATTTACATGGTTCTGCATTTATTTCATTTATATGATTCTACGGTTACATCCGTTTACTGATATCATGATTTCAGTCAGTCCAATTATACAATCTATACAGCTACAATACAAGACAAACGATACAATCAAAACACTATGGGGTTTAAGAGGTAGATTGGTACGGAAGGTGTTAAAAGTGGCACGAGACGGTAAGATTAGGACATCTAACCTATATTTCGTTACAGTTTGATTTAGAGAGGTTTTATCGATAAAAAATATATTACCGTAATCAAGAACGGCGTCGTTTTGCAGCTAGCTGGTGAGTACGGGTCGGTCCACAGGGATTTTGTGTTTTCCTAATCGCTCTAACGAGTTAATTCCGATTGTGGTCGTATTGATTTATTAAATCTAAAAACTACCAAATTAAGTTATACTAAGATTATCTAGATCTAAGTCTAGCTAAGGTTAGGCTTAGGGGAAGTTGAGAGATTAAAAGTTTCCTCACCGCTTTCAATACTCTATTTTAGATCTATTAGATGTTATGGTAATTATCAATAAAATGGATTAGAATCTTTTGGGAAGATGTTTCTTCCTCTAGGTTCTTGTCCTTCCTTTATCGATCCTTACCTTAACCTCCATGGAAAACACGCGCAACCGGTTCTTTATACTACGGTATCACCTTTACCTCGAGGGATAAGGTGCCGCAGGGAGCGGTGTGCGTGTATGCATGGAGTTCTAATTCTTAGGTGTGAAAGGGCAAGAAAGGGGTGAGAGATCTCATCTTTCAAACCTTTCCCTAAGGCTAACCCTAACAAGTGAGGAGACTACTACTCGCTCATTAGGAGATTAAAAGACATTCTAAATTAAAAGAGAACTAAAGCAAAGAAATAAAAGTAACTTACTAATTTTTATTGATGGCTCTCTCCAAATATCAACGCCGTACAGATCTGAATTTGTGAAATGAAAAGAGGCATAGAAAATACAATGACTTGGGTTCTATTTATAGGACATAGAAAACCTAGGTTTACAATTGATTCGTACGTCTGCAATTACAAAAATAGCCCTAGGAAATCTTTTCAGTGCCGCACCCACGTTTTGGTAAAACTTTATTTCTCTCTGGGCTTTTTTCTGGCCGCGGAACCGCGGCATTGGTGGGGGTCGGGCCGCGGTTCCGCGGCCCATTAGTCGGTTCATGTGCTGGATTTTTGTGGGCTTTTTCTGATATTCTTGGGCTTTCTGATTATTTTGTTCTTTTCTCCATTTGGATTTAAGGTTTTCTCCAGATCTTTTAGTGAAAACTTGTAGTGGTCTTTCAACCGTTCGCTTTGACATCTTGGACCTTGCGTTGCCTTGTACATCGTAAACTGTTCTTCATTTATGCTTGACTAAGATCCTTCTATTTGTTGGTCAAAAGTCTCTCTTTTGTATCATCTTTTGTCTTTTTCACTGTTTTCGCTCTAAGAACCTGTAACATGTAATATGTAGCAGACATGCGTCAAAAGCACCTATTTATTTATAAAACGAATAAGAATGGGGAATATAATAATGCAATATTATGGTATGAACAAATACCTCCAAACTTATCTTTTTCTCGTCCTCGAGCAAACTTATTTTTTTATTCTCGACAAAAAACCTAACCGCACTTTCGCAGGGAAACGCGATTGCACTGAGCACGTGCAACAAGCCGTTAAATCTCTAGGTGTCCATAGTAGGAGGAGTGTTGTCTCCTGAGGGTTTTCAGCAGATACTACCCACAAAATCCTATCAATTTGGCTTTTCGACTTTTGTTCTCCAACTAGGTATTCTAATAAGGAATTCTATTATCTTCGACTCGTAAATTATCCACCCATATTCTTCACACTTCCTCATCATTTAACTTAAGATTGCATATGTTCTATAGACTTACTTAGCTTTCGGCATTTCTTAAGTTTTCCTTCTGGGGTTCCATCTCCACTTAGGAATTTTTATTAACTTTACTAAAGATACAAGTTCTGTTCTTCACTCCTTTCTCTCATCTAAACTCCAATCACATACCCCTACGTGTGTGTTTAAATCACCCCTACACTTGGAAATTCAAATCAAGCAATCATACTCTTGTCCGTTGTCCGAAGCACTTATTAATTCGTGAATTTTTAATTGAATTTTTCTTACACATCCTTCATGCGACCATTAATACTTCTTGAGGTACCAACAACCGATTACAAGATGCGTTAGCACTTTAAAGCGTACTTCCTAGTCTTGCAATACCCAAGGCTTTTAGCAGTGACTCCCAAACCAGTTGGTCTAAGGCACTAGGTGATGAAGCACCCTCGCTAAATATTTTTCTATTTTTGTAGCCTTAAATAATCACAAAAACTAGTGTTCATTTTTTTTTCTTTATTCACACTTGTATTTTTTTTCATTTTCTTCGTACTAAGGACTTTAGACAAGAGCATTTCAAGGTATCCTCTACTATTCCAAGTTCCAAGGTGCGTGATTGTGCAAATTGTAGGGTATACGTTTTCAGAATCTAGACTTAAGCTAGGAATTATTTTTCAAACTTATACTCTAATAAAATATCAATACTTTTCTTTTGTTTCGACTTAGCCTAAGAAGTGAACTCAAAATTTTCCTATTTCTAAATAAACTACAAAGACATATACTCTCTACCATTAAACTTTAAGGAAGGTTATTTTTAGGGTTTTTAATTTACTAAGTCTAAGATCTAGTTGTTCCTAACCAGTTAACTTATTTGTCAAACTCAAGTCAAATATGGCCAAAATTCAATACAATAATTTTTATAATTTTTGAAATTTTTCAATTTTTATGGGTTTTAAAATTAGTATGCAAATGCAAAAAAAAATATACACATGAATACGAAGGAAGAAGACTTACCGAGTTTAAAATAAAACATACGCACACCGCACATTGAGTTCGCATGACCAGTTTAACCCGTTAATCGGAGGTTCCCTCGCCCCAAAGGCGAGGGGTAATTAACGACAGCTTAGTCCGCGGCTGCCGGAGATCCGGATCCCCACAATCATTAAACCCCGGCTTACCCAGGGCAGGGGGAATCTGTAGTACGTCTGACAAGCGTGCACGTATTCCCATCTCAATGGGGTGACGAAAAACACCCTACAGATTCTGGCACGCCCGGTGGGACCTATCTCTCCTTTCATATTTCGGGTTAAGCGTTCATGCGAACTCAATCAATATACATACCTGTATTTATACTAAAAATAATGCTTTTTCATGCAGATTTTCAAGCAATCACCTTCCGACGATGTCTTCGATGATGAACTCACCTCCCGTCTCCTATACGATGAGGATAGATTCTAGGACGGTCCTTCCGGCCAGTCTCGGGCGACAATGGGAGGAACCGCTGCTACCATTCAGCTCTATTGTGTTCATACCAATTGGCGCCATCCCAGCTCCTCAAGCTCCAGCAACGGACAAACCGTTCTCGAAAGGCAGGAGACCAAATGTGGTGATCTCGAGGGCGCCCCAACCCAAACGCAAGTTGGTGTCTGAACGACTTTCCTTGGCCCCAGCTGGGGGCAAATCCATCAACACCGACAAAGCAACAAGGCCTCTCGAACAAGCTCCGGCGGTGCCCTTGACAACTGCTCGATCGGGTATCTTCTCTAAGCTCCCCATCACTCAGCCTATGGCGGCTTTCCGGAGAGCAGAAGCCTGCCAAGCGATCAAGGCAGAGAAGCTGAGGCAGAAACGGCTCAGATATAGAGCCAACAAAAGAGCTAGGGCTCTGGCCATGTTAAAATTTATGAATTTCCAAAGCCCGGACCGCTCCGCGAAACCAGCTGCCAGTGGTGAAAGAACGGCTGAATGTGTTATCCACACTGTCTGCATGGCCGGACATGAAGAAACGAACCATCTTCTTCTTCACAGCCATGGTGATGATACGGTTGACGCTACCCAGCATCGGCTCGATCTAAATAATGAAGAGCCCACTCAGGCCGATAAGCCAGAGGAGCCCGTGGTTCCTATAGAATGGAGCTCAGGCAATAAAGATTACCCGGTTGTCATAGCCGGAACTGCAGAACAAACATTATTCCAATGGCTTCAAAGGCAATTTCAGGACAGGGATGGGAAGATGGCCGAGGTCTATTCCAAAGTCGACGAGCTGGCAAACGTCGTAGCAGATCTCGCGACCCAAGTCGCCCGATTACAATTACAGCAGAATCAAATTTTGGCTCATGAGCCAGGGATTGGTACCCGGGAGCAGCCAACTGATATCCCTTTAAACCTAAAAGCGGAGCGCCTTCGCGAAAAACGGCCGCAATCAGCCTCCAGTCTCTCCGATACATACGCTGGGGGGGAATCGCCTCTGAAAGAGAAGCTGGAAAAGGTCTATTCCTTCAAGAGGGAAAGGTCCACAAGATATTCAGGGACGCCCTAAGAAACGGTCTACAACTGCCAGAATCAAAGAGACCGCAAGAAGAGAATATGACCGACGACCCAAAATATTGCCCCTATCACAGGGTGATAGGTCATTCCATTGAGGACTGCTTCGTCTTCAAAGATTGGGTCGAAAGGTAATACAAGACGGGAGAGATAGAACTTTCTAAAGGCGTGTTAGCAAACAGTCAAGCTACGACCGCCGATTTCATGCAAATGGAGACCGAAACCTTTCGAGAACCTAACCCTCCCAGACATGTGCAGGGCGAACCAAAGATTGATCGGCCTCAGGGACCGACGTCAGTGAGGGCACCTACTCTGATGGAGAGAAGGAAGAAGATGTACTCATTTAGGAGGGATGACGTCCGCGATATATTCAAGGAAGCCCTGAACAATGGCCTGCAACTGCCTATTCCGAAGAGGCCATATGAAATGAATATGACTGGCAATCCCATATACTGCCCATACCATAGAGTGCTGAGTCATACCATTGAAGACTGCTGTGTTTTCAAAGATTGGGTAGAGGACCAATATAAGCTTGGAAAAACCTCTCAATCTTCGGATGTATCGGCAAGCCACAGAGCTAGGTCATCAACACAGCTCCGCCAAGATCAATGTTCAAGGAGCTGGGATAAGCAAAGAGGACCACCACGTCGTTAAATTGGAAACAGTCGACCTCTAAGTCGTTAAACTGGGAATGTAAAAAAAAATTTAAATAAAAAAAAGTGTGTAAATAAAAGAAAAATAAAGAAAATCCGAAATGATGGGGCAACTCGCAATAAAAATCAGCGAGTAAAATAAAGCCGAAATGATTGGGCAACCACGAATAAAAGCCGAAAGGATAGGGCAATCGCGACCTTCGCGATAAGAAAAGCTGAAATGATAGAGCAATCGCGGTAAAACAAAAAAAAAACAAGGGCGGATGATGCGTTGCTCCGGCATTATTCCAGTGCAGCAATGCAGACGCCAAACAAAAATCCAATTCCCCAAAATTCTTTCGGCCCTACGGTTAGTCCCCAACTTGACTACCGTATACAATCCACGGGATCAAATTATCCTCAGCATACACATGCATCACCGCAACCACCAGTTACGCGGCTGGTCTCCACCTTTGGAATTATGCTTCATTGGGAAGACCCATTCATGTGTCCTGGCACATGTGCTTCAGTGTTAACAACGCTGATGCCGGCCCCTATCTCGAAATTCCAGATCAATCCAGTAGACCTCTAAGTCTTTAAACTAGAAACAGATGACCTCTAAGTCGATAAACTGGAAACAAATGACCTCCACGTCTTTAAAACTGGAAACAGAGGACCGCTAAGTCGTTAAACTGGGCACAGATGACCACCAAGTCGTTAAACTGGAAACAGATGACCTCTAAGTCGTTAAACTGGAAACAGATGACCTCTAAGTCTTTAAACTGGAAAAAGATGACCTCCAAGTCGTTAAAATGGAGACGGTAGACCTCTAAGTCGTTAAACTAGAAACAGATGACCACCAAGTCATTAAACTGGAAACAGATGACCACCAAGTCGTTAAACTGGAGACGGCAGACCTCTAAGTCTTTAAACTGGAGACGGCAGACCTCTAAGTCTTTAAACTGGAAACAGATGACCTCTACGTCGTTAAACTGGAAAAAGATGACCTCCAAGTCGTTAAACTGGGAAAAGATGACCACCACATCGTTAAACTGGAAACAGATGACCTCTAAGTCGTTAAATTGGAAACAGATGACCTCTAAGTCTTTAAACTGGAAAAAGATGACCTCCAAGTCGTTAAACTGGAGACGGCAGACCTCTAAGTCTTTAAACTGGAAACAGATGACCTCTACGTCGTTAAACTGGAAAAAGATGACCTCCAAGTCGTTAAACTGGGAAAAGATGACCACCAAGTCGTTAAACTGGAAACAGATGACCTCTAAGTCTTTAAACTGGAAAAAGATGACCTCCAAGTCGTTAAACTGGAGACGGCAGACTTCTAAGTCTTTAAACTGGAAACAGATGACCTCTACGTCGTTAAACTGGAAAAAGATGACCTCCAAGTCGTTAAACTGGGAAAAGATGACTACCACGTCATTAAACTGGAAACAGATGACTTCTACGTCGTTAAACTGGAAAAAGATGACCTCCAAGTCGTTAAACTGGGAAAAGATGACCACCAAGTCGTTAAACTGGAAACAGATGACCTCTAAGTCTTTAAACTGGAAAAAGATGACCTCCAAGTCGTTAAACTGGAGACGGCAGACCTCTAAGTCTTTAAACTGGAAACAGATGACCTCTACGTCGCTAAACTGGAAAAAGATGACCTCCAAGTCGTTAAACTGGGAAAAGATGACCACCGCATCGTTAAACTGGAAACAGATGACCTCTGAGTCGTTAAACTGGAAACATATGACCTCTAAGTCTTTAAACTGGAAAAAGATGACCTCCAAGTCGTTAAACTGGAGACGGTAGACCTCTAAGTCGTTAAACTAGAAACAGATGACCACCACGTCGTTAAACTGGAAACAGATGACCACCAAGTCGTTAAACTGGAAACAGATGACCTCTAAGTCATTAAATTGGGAACGAGAGAAATCCATTCATATGTCCTCACGATACATGAGGAGAAAAAACCTTCGTGGGATCCTTACGACTCACGAAAGAAAAACACACTTGGGAGTCCTCACGACTCCTAAAGAGAACATACACCTGCGAGATCCTTACGACTCGTAGGGAGAAAATGCTTTTATGGGACCCTCACGGTCCATAAAATTGAAAAGTCTTGGGTGATAGGGATCTAAACCTGTCTCCCAAGCCATCGCTCCCCAACCCCTAAGTGGCGAATGATGAGTCGCTCCTGATACCATATTCCAGTGCAGCGATGCAGACGCCAACCAAATTCCAAACCCCGTACCCTAATGGCGAATGATGAGTCGCTTCTGGTGCCATATTCCAGTGCAGCGATGTAGACGCCAACAAGGTCCTGAAATTTTTCCGGCCCTACGGTCTGGATCATACATCCTACAAAACCGTATACAATCTACGGGCGTAAAACAATCTCAATCTCTCCCAAGTCCTACCGGTGGGGCCACATTCAAAGTCCCACCCAAAAAAAAAATGGTATGTACACAAGCAAATTGGGCACGGATGAAAACCCGAAAGGGCTCCGTGAGTAAAAAAAAAGCAAAAAAGAGAAAAGAAAAAAAGAAAAAAAGCAAGACTGCCGGCGAGTTTGTGAAAATTCGAAAGGGCGCAAACTCGTAAAAAAGAGATGAAATGCACTCGTAAAGTCCTCTCGACTTTGTGAGGAGAAAATTCCCGCGCGAGATCTTTATGACTCACAAAAGAGCAATACACTTAGGAGTCCCCACGACTCCTAAGGAGAAAATACACCGACGAGATCCTTTCGACTCGTAGGGAGAAAATGCTTTTATGGGACCCTCACGGCCCATAAAATTGAAAACAAAAACCCTTAGGTGACAGGGATATGAACCTGTCTCCTAAGCCACCAAATCCCAAATCCTCCCGGGGCAAATGATGAGTTGCTCCTGGCATCACTCCAGTGCAGCAATGCAGATGCCGACAAAAAAAAACAATCCTAAATCCTCTCATGGCAGACGATGATTCGATCCTGGTACCATATTCCAGTATAGCGATGCTGATGTCAACTCAAGTCATACAAATCAAACCAACCAATTCCAATATCGACCTTTGTGTCAAACAGCGACACTCCGCCTCGGGGAAACGTCAAGCAAACACTCTGTGCCGGGGGCACATCGACAGCAGACACTCCGCCTCGGGGAAACGTCGACCAGCGACACTCCGTGCCGGGGGCACGTCTACCAAATCGCTTCATAACAGAGCGTCGACCATCTATGTCGCAAAAAGGGCAGTGCAGGCTCCCGCAAATTGGGAACCCAAATCGCTTCGTAATAGAGCGTCGACCATCTATGTCGCAAAAAGGGCAGTGCAGGTTCCCGCAAATTGGGAACCCAAATCGCTTCGTAACAGAGCGTCGACCGTCTATGTCGCAAAAAGGGCAGTGCAGGCTTCCGCAAATTGGGAACCCAAATCGCTTCATAACAGGGCGTCGACCGTCTATGTCGCAAAAAGGGCAGTGCAGGCTCCCGCAAATTGGGAACCCAAATCGCTTCGTAACAGGGCCTCGACCGTCTATGTCGCAAAAAGGGCAGTGCAGGCTCCCGCAAATTGGGAACCCAAATCGCTTCGTAACAGGGCGTCGACCGTCTATGTCGCAAAAAGGGCAGTGCAGGCTCCCGCAAATTGGGAACCCAAATCGCTCCGGATCAGAGCGTCGACCGTCTATGTCGCAAAAAGGGCAGTGCAGGCTCCCGCAAATTGGGAACCCAAATCGCTTCCTAAAAGGGCGTCGACCGTCTATGTCGCAAAATGGGCAGTGCAGGCTCCCGCAAATTGGGAACCCATCGCTTCGTAACAGGGCGTCGACCGTCTATGTTGCAAAAAGGGCAGTGCAGGCACCCGTATATTGGGAACCCAAATCTCTTAGTAACAGAGCGTCGACCGTCTATGTCGCTTCGTAACAGAGCGTCGACCGTCTATGTCGCAAAAAGGGCAGTGCAGGCTCCCGCAAATTGGGAACCCAAATCGCTCCGAACCCAAATCGCTCCGGATCAGAGCGTCGACCGTCTATGTCGCAAAAAGGGTAGTGCAGGCTCCCGCAAATTGGGAACCCAAATCGCTTCGTAACAGGGCGTCGACCGTCCATGTTGTAAAAAGGGCAGTGCATCCCAAAAAGTGAGAACCAAAGCAAGTCGCCTCCACGTGAAAGAAGATCCATCAATTTCATGCACACGACCCACATATGCTGTGTGCATTTATTGATGGGGGCAATTTGTTTGGATAAAAATTTACACCCCGGTTGACCGAGTCAAAGTCAAGGTCAACCCCCAAGCTAGGTGAGCCCAAGCCTAGGTCAAGCGGGCCCATGCCCAAGTCGAGCCTGCAGACAGTCTCCCCATGCCAACAACAAAATCATGTAATAAATATTTTTTTATGTACTTGTTTATGCATGAATGTAAACAAAATGGGCATAAAGCCAATATTTTGTAAGCCCATGGCTTATGTGCAAAAATGAAATGGCACATGAGCCATAGGATGGCTAAAATGCCATTTTTGTAAATCCCAAGGGCTATATGTAAATATGTAAGCCTATAAAAGGCAACATGATGATGAATAAAGAAGGACTTTTTCATTCTCTCCCCAAAAAACTAGGGTTAAGGTTTCTCTTCCCTCCTGCTCCTTCTCCAAGGTTCTAAACCTTCTCATTTCTTTGAATTAAATCAAGAGTTTTACTCTTTGTTTTCAAAAAATAAGAAGTCTTCCACCACAAAACCCACAAAGGGGAACTTGGATCTACCATTAGATCTCAGAAAGGAGAGATTTTTAGATCCCACATCTCTTGATCATCAAGATCCAGCCAACAGAGGAGGAAGAAGAAGAACCCCTTTCATCAACCAAAACATTTCAGGAGTTTAACTCCATATATTTACATATATATATATATAATAAATATTTCCTTTCTGAAGCATAGCTTCTGGTTCTGGGACTAAAATCCCCTTTTTCTCGCCAGCGCCCGGCGCTCGAGCGCAAAGCGCCCACGTGCCGAAACGTGGCGCGCTTGCGCTCGAGCGCACTGCGCTCGAGCGCAAAGCGCCCACATGCCGAAACGTGGCGCGCTTGCGCTCAGGCGCACTGCACTCGAGCGCAAAACGCCCACGTGCCGACACATGGCGCGCATAGCACCTACACGCACGGTGCTCAAGGCGCTGGCCCCACACATCCTTTGGATGTCTTTCCCCCTCTTTTTATGTACATACATATACATATACATATGTATACATATTTGCATACACACGTGCTCCACGACACTGTCCCTGTTAGAAAAAAATTTCTAACGGGACGCTGCCCCGCACCTCGCAAGGGGGCTGCTAGCCCCCTTGACCCTCAGCCCGCTATCAGGGTAGCGGGACCCCCGTAAAAACTCTGTGTGGCTCCCGATATATCCAAAACCCCCTTTTAAAACAAAACACACGCACACCGCACATTGAGTTCGCATGACCAGTTTAACCCGTTAATCGGAGGTTCCCTCACCCCAAAGGCGAGGGGTAATTAACAGCAGCTTAGTCCGCGGCTGCCGGAGATCCGGATCCCCACAATCATTAAACCCCGGCTTACCCTAGGCAGGGGAAATCTGTAGTACGCCTGACAAGCATGCGCGTATTCCCATCTCAATGGGGTGATGAAAAACACCCTACACTTGGCTAACAATCAGCTGGCAATCTCCATATATGAGGAGGTCATTGATTCCCATGTCGAAAGCAATCTCAAGACCTACTATCAAAGCTTCATATTCAGCTTCGTTATTAGTCCTTGTCTCCATTAAAGAGAGGGCATAGTGCAATATCCCTCCTTATGGAGTCACAAAGATAAGGCCCATCCCGGCTTTGATTATGGGAGTGTTTTGTTTTTGCCTCTTCATAGAAGATGCTCCGTCGAAATAGAGCCCATTGGGAATTATTTTCTTCTTTCTCTGCTTCGATTGTTTCGAACGCATGTTCATCTGGCAACTCACAATTTAAGGGGGAGTCGGCTTGTGTCAGATGCTCGGAGAGAAAATCGGCGATGGCATACCCTTTCACTGCTTTGAGAGGTCGATACGGTATCGAGAACTCTATCAAGAGGAGGGCCCATTTGGCAAGCCTTCCTGTCAATATGGCCTTTGATATCAGATATTTGAGAGGATCCACTTTTGATATGAGATGGACCTCATGTGCCAAGGCATAATGTCTGAACTTCGTTATCGCGAAGATTAGTGCCAGGAAATGCTTTTCGATGGGGAAGTAGTTATTTTCTGCCCCCAGGAGAACTCGGATCAAATAGTACAAAAATCTCTCCTTTTCCTGATAGTTCTCTTGTGCCCATAGCGCACCTAGAGAATCTTCAAGGACTGTTGTATATAAGATAAAGAGTTTTCCGTTAACCGGAGCGGTCAATACCGGCGGATTCTGCAGGTATTGTTTGATTTCGTCTAATGCATTTTGGCACTTTTGATACCAAAAGAACGGGGTCCCCTTTTTCATCAAATGGCTGTAGGGACGGAATTTTCCGGAGAGGTTGGTTATGAACCACCGGATATATGCGAGCTTTCCTTGAAGGGATCGTAGTTGTTTGAGGGTCCTTAGCATAGGTATTTCCATAATCGCCTTGATCTTTGAGGGATGGATTTTGATACCCTGGTGCCGTATGATGAATCCTTTGAATTTGCCTGAGGAGACTCCAAACGCGCATTTCAGAGAATTTATCTTCAAATTGTACTTCCAAAGATGTTGGAACACTATTTTTAGATGCTCCCAATACTCCTCGTGAGATCTTCTCTTTACCACAAGGTCATCAATGTAGCATTCGACGATCTCATGGATGAGGTCATCGAATATCTTTGTCATGGCCCTCTAGTAGGTAGCGCCGGGGTTGTTCAGACCAAAGGGCATTACCTTATAGCAAAATATGCCCGGCGGAGTCCGGAAGGTGGTATGTTTTTGGTCTTCAGGATGCATTTTTATTTGATTGTACCCTGAAGATCCATCCATGAAAGAGAAGACCTCATGGGTAGATTTGTTATCGATCATCAGCTCGGTAACAGGTGCTGGGAAGTCATCCTTCGGGCAATCTTTGTTGAGGTCCCGAAAGTCCATGCAGATGCGCACCGTCCTATTTTTCTTCATCACCGGAACGATGCTAGCAATTCAGTCGGGATATTGAACTTCTTGTATGAAACCGAAGTCGATTAATTTCTTGACCTCAGCATTTATACTCATCTCAAGTTCGAGCCACATTCTTCTTGGCGCCTGTTTGAATGGCTTCATGTCCGGCGATATGGCCAGTTTATATACCGCCATCTTTGGATCTAGATCTGGCATCTCGGAATAGTTCCATGTGAAACAGTTTTTATATTGCATAAGCACGTCTTTTAACGTGGCTATCTGTTTTTCAGATAGTAGCTCACTGACGAATGTTGGCCTCGGGTCATTTTCAATCCCTAAGTCAATTTCTTTAGATTGTTCGTCGTAGTGTGTATCCCGTCTTCCAGCTCTTTTGGTGCTGGTGGAAAATCTGAGATCACCTCATCCTCATCTTCATTTGTGAATCACTTGAAGGGGTCATCTATAGTCTCTGCCCTCCCTTCTTTGAGAGTTACCACATGGCAGGTGTGAGTTTGCTTCTATTCTTCATGATGAGCTGGTCTTATCCTTGCTGTATAGGTTCTTTTTGGCTCATGCTTTTGCGGCGGGGTTACCCTCTAGCTGTCAGATAAAGTGAACATACCTTGTTGGTATTAGTCTTTTACCCAGTCTTTGGAGGTGAAGCAGTCTTCGAGGGGATAGCCTATTGCTCGGTAATAGGAAAATAATCCGGATGATGGACCTCGTTTATTTATTTAGGGTTCCAAGACTTCGGAAGCGTCATCATTTGGTGCTTCATGACAATGTTGAATATTTTCCTTGTCTTGTCTTGAAGGAAAGAGTATTCCCGGCCCATCTTCTTCATAAAGGACGGGTTCTAGCTAACTTTTCCTCGATTGCACGGCTTCTTGGATCCGTTTTGTTGTTTCCGAGTGTCGTTTACCTTCTTCGCCTTGTTTTTTGCTCTATTCCGGGATTTTCTTTCGAGGCGAAAACGTATAGCTGGCTGAGGATAAAGGGCATTGTAGTCTTCTTTCTCTGCAGACTATTGGTTGAGGCGTTTCATCTTGGCCTTTTCATAAATATCCATTTCGCGAATGTAGTTATCTCGAATTTTTTGACAGGCTTCTTTTATTATCTTGTCAACTTGTTCCTCGAACGATGGGCTTAACGTTCTTAGAGCGGGATTTTGTTCTGTTTCAACGTTACAGCTATTTGAAAGAGTGTTCTCTTCTTCACCAGTGCTGTTTATGGCACGACAATTGCCAAAATGCTCTAGTTTCCTAGACCGAACGTATCTGAGCCTAGTTGTCTCCCTCTTCCAGTTAGGCATCTTTCGCTGAGTCCCGGGAGTATCCCAAATCTTTTTGTAGAATTTGGCTTGTTGACCAGTCTGTTCGAGGGGTACACCTTGACATCTTAACAGCCTTTTCAGTCCCTCTACGTAGTATCTTGGCAGATAGATTGGTTGGAGCCTATTGAGTACAAGATCGGCACCGTGCCAGACTTCTTTCTCTACTCTGGTCTCCGTAGATTGGTAGATGAGGATCACCTTTTCATCTCTTCGCCTGGGAGGTAGGTAGAAAGTCTGTATTTCCTGTACACTGTATGTATCGAGCGCATCAAGTTCCTTGTAATGCCAAAGCGGAACCATTGTAATTTGCAGGCTCTGATCTGCTTCGTCGAGGGTTTGCGCTGACGGGCGGATGGAGAACACTGCATTGGCCTTATCCTCAGAGTCGCTGCCAAAGACAAAAATGGGAGTAGATGGTCCGGGCTTGTTGACTTGGGGTTGCCCCGAGTAGACTATTTCTTTATCTTCTTCGGTGTCGCTCCCAAAGATCAGGATAGTGGCAATGGGGTGGGGTTCTGTTTAACCTTCGGCCCATAACACTTTTTCTTATTCTCGAAGTCTGGTTGGAACTACTTTGCGTCTTCATATTTCTGTACTTCATTTTCCAAGAACGGGTTTAATTCCCTCGTAACGGTGTACTCCAAGCCATCTTTGAAATACTTCATACACTGATGTTGTGTAGAAGGGATGAAGTTGTACTCATGTAGCCATGGCCTACCGAGCAGAGCATTATAAAAACTCTTGGCATCAATGATGTGAAATTTGATGTCAGTGACGAGCAATCCGAAATGTAACGTCAGTATTATGGATCCAAGCATCCGTGACGACTGTGAATCGAACCCGGAGATGGTAATTTTTTCCCGAGCAAGGTGCTGAATATTCATGCAAATCTCCTTCAGCACCTTCATATTGAGGAGGTTGACGGAGGGTCCGTTCTCAATAAGGATTTTTCCTATCTTGATGTTATGGCAATACCCGGTGACGTATAGAGGACGGTTGTGCTCGCACGTTCTGAGGAGGAGATCTTCATCGCTGAATGTGATGTCCGCTGTGTGAACCTCTGTTAGCTCTTCCTTCATCTTCTCTTCAGCTAAGAAAGCTTGGAATTGATCAGGCTCTTGTTCTGCCTTGATCATTGAATCTCTTGCCTCTTTGGACAAGTGGAGACCATTCAATATACTCAGTTGTGAGGGTATTTTCTTCAGATATGCCAGGATATTGTAATCCACCTTATTTTTCTTAGGAGGGTCCTTGGTTGTGAGCTCTTTGATAACTCGATCATCGAGGGAAATTTCTTCAAGGATTTTCTCTTTCCCTTTGTCTCTTTTGTTCGAACCTTTGTTTGTAGGTCTGAGGTTCTTTTTAGGAAGCGTACGGTTACCCAGCTGAATTTTCTTGCAGTTCTTCTCCTCCTCTTCGTTTTTAGAGGTGGAGTCCTTGAACAGAGGGCTGAGGGGTATTTCTTCCTCAAAATCGCTCCTAAAGGTAGGAACCTGGTATATTTCCTTTTCCAATCTGGTATCAACCAAATGACAGTTGCTAGTCGTTTTTTCACGCACATCTGTCACGCTCTTTTGTTGTTGACGAGCTTCGCGCTTCATCTTCTTGAAGTTTTGTTGATGGGCAACATATCCTTGCCACCACTTCTTGAAGGCACTGTATTCTTCGGTGGAGTGAGTAACCCTCCAATGATATAGGCAGTAATTTGGATGTGAATCCTCTCCGTCGAGGCATATGACCCTGGGAGTGTTTCCTACCAGAGGTGGCAGCTTTATTCCCATTGACAGGGCTTTAGCGAACTGCTTCTCTGTCTTGATACTGCTCTTATTTGTAGCAGGTGTGTTTCGGTTTGGTTGGAGTACTTTACGACACATCCATGTCGCAGCTTCTTGATCCTGACGTTTACACTTAACCTTTTCGTATATGTCTGTTTCGCATTCTCAGTCGGCTTTGCTTTTTCGAAAGGCTTCGTTTAACAGCTTATCAATCGGGTTTTCTAGCAGTTCTGGGGATTCTAGCGCCAATTCTATCCCCAGTTTCTCTATATTGTTTTCTGATGCCGAGGGAACTTCTTCACCATTTAACGATGAATAGGAGACCATGTGACTTGCTACATAATCTTTGGTTTCATCCGATCAGTCATTTTCCTCATCGTTGTCACTATCTTCATTCTCAAGAATATGTTTGAGGAACTCTTCGAGGGTGAACGGTTTTCGTGCCTTCTAGTTGTACTCCTCCAACGTGTCGATGTACTTTTGTATGTTTGTATGCTTGTCGTCATACTCGGCAAGCTGCACGGGTTTCTTGGTCTTCTTCTTTTTCTTCGAAGACTTTAAATGCTTGACTTTGGGATTTTGCCCTTTTTCAGCTGTTTTCGGCACGAGATGCGGATTCAGCATCCTTTCGATGATTTCGGGTTCAAGTGGAGTTTTCCACCTGACTGCCGGACATTCCTGTAGATCTTTCAGCATTCTATTGGTTTTAGCTGAAAGAACAACTTCCCATGGAGCTTCTTCCACGAGCGAGCATGATGCCCCCGGCATATCCACCTTTTTAGGAGTGTGCTTCTGAGGTGGGTTCACCCTCCAGTTCTTAAACAATGCAAACTTCCCTTGTTGATACTGGTCCTCGACTCAGTTCTTGAAGACGTAGCAATCCTCAATTGGGTGGCTTACCATTCTGTGATAAGAGCAGTAGTTGGGGTTGTTGACATCGCTAGGTTGCGGTGGACGCCGTGGGTCTGGCAATGTAATGAGTTTGTTGCTCACTTCCAGCTCGAATAATCATCTCATCTTGTTACGGGGAAACGAGTAAGCGTGCCTTAGCCTTTCTTCCAGGGATAGGCGCGGACGCATATTGTTTTGGTGAGCAACTGGGTTCGGGTCACTTGGTTTCTATTGAGTATTGGCAACGAAGGCCGCTTTTCCTTTACCCTTGCCATTTTGAGGGTCCATTTTTTTAGGAGGAAGGCCCATGGCCCATCTGGCCCATTTGGGCCAGTTTTTCGATCAGAGCCTGGAAGGTGGTCGGCTTAAAGAATGTCATGAATTGGGACACATTCGTTTGAGGATCAAGAGTCCCGATGAACATGCCCACGGCGGGAGATTATTTGATGCGTTGTTCGTATTTTGACCATAGGTTTCGCCACCGGATCGCATATTGGACCCAGGTTCCTCCCATTTTTACTTTGGCATTGATTAAAGACGTGATTGGAGTGCACTCTCTTGCGCTGGTGAACCGCTGTGTGAACAGCGGTTCCATCTCTATGAATGTATTTACGGAGTCATTTAGGAGGTCCGAGTACCATTCAAAAGCCATCTCTAACAAGCTGCCAACGAACTGGCAAAGCAACAGTTTGTCATCGCCTCCAGTGTTGCTGCATAAAGCTCTGAATTGTAAGAGATATTGGTGCAGGTTGCTTGTCCCCTTGTACACATGGAATTTGGGGATCGTATATCCCGGCGGGTACTTGATTTGGTCGTACCAGCCAGGATACGGTCGCCCAGTTCTGACGATTTGGCCATCCGCTTCATTTGATTGATGAGCTCGTATTTGTTGAGCTATATATTCATCGAGAGAAGCCTTGGAGATCATTTCCTCTTTAGCTGTTGATAAAGCTGGAAGAGGGTTTGATGTTTCCCCTCTGTCATCCTCAATGATTATCGGCGGATCCTCGGCTGGAGGTTTTGCCGGATCATCATTCCAAGCATTTCCTAGAACAGAAACGCCATCTGCTTTTATGTTAGCACCTTGTTCCACGGCCTCCTTGTCCTTCCTTTCAAGCACCCTTCGCAGGAACTCTGTATCGGTCTCCTGCACTTGGCGCTGTTCGCCTGCTGGTTCCGGAATTTCTTTCTGCTCGGAAAGCGCTACCATTTTGGTCAGTATCTTCTGGAGCTTTTGTTGTTGCTCCTGAGTTTTTATCAACGACCGAGTTTGTGGCCGATGACCCATAGAAGCAAGACTTTCCTCTTTCCTGGAAGCTATGTAAACCGTGTGTACGATCATGCCCTCAGACTTAGGGCGTTTGGATCCACCGCATTTGGAGTTTGCCGCCAGCAGTGGGATTTTCTCCAGCCTCATCCTTTTCTGGATTTTCTCCAGCTTCATCCCATATAGAAGAAGTCCCTCGCTGTATGGTGGAGGGATGGCCTTCCTCTCTCCGGGCCTTCGATTTTTTTGGTCAACGAGAGTAATCATTTCTGAGCACAGAGTCTTGGACCATTCGCTAGACTCTATGAATTTGGGAGGAGAGCCGTTGATGGTGGCGCTCCAGTTTTTCCTGCGCCATAGCTTCCACGGGTAGGGGTAATCTCTGTAGCACCGCCATTGGAGAGTTCTTGCGTACTCTCCTGAGCAAATCAAAACTGTTCCCGGTTAGAACAACAACATCAACTTCCACTATTAGTGTTGGTGGAGTAAGTACAGAGGGGGAGTTGCCCCCAGCTTTCCTCACTCAGTGCCAGTGGCGACGTCGAGAATGCCTTGCAGCAGGGACCGCCTCAGTTTTGGAAGCGGCTTCGTAGTACCCTCGGCTATGGCGAGGGGCTGTTGTTGGTGCCAGCCTGTTGAAGGCCGACATCCTTGGCAGAGTTTGGGGAGGTACGGTCAATCTTTCGAAGACTGATCGCCTGACTGGTGAAGCCCTTTTGACGGCTTCACTTGCAGCAGGAATTGGGAGGGCTATCCATTTTGGGGTTGCCCCTTCTAGTACTACAAGCCTCTTTGCAGGCTTGTTCGGGTTCTTGCCTAGCCTGTTGAAGACTGGGACATCTGAGCTTCGACTCATCCTGTTGAAGACTAAGACATCAGAGTTGGACGACTCGTTGAGAGGAGCCGTTGCGGTTTCCGTTCGATCGAAGGCTGACTTCTTAGGAGCTTCGTCTTGCAGTGCTGGGGCGCTGAAACTCATTGGTGGGAGTATGGTCCCGAAGAATAATCCGGTACTAGCTTGAGTTACCTTCCGTACCGGCATTGAAAAGATGGAGGCCACGTTGGGCCCATAAGCCACTCCTCCAGTTGAGACGGAGTGGGAGTTGCTGTTGCAAGTTGTGCAATTGGAAGCCATCGACGTTCTCTTCCTGCACAGGAACAAAACACCAAATCTTAGTATCTCGAATCCAAAGGCAACCATAGATAAATGCAATTTTTGTCACGAAACACGACACATGAAGTGTGGAGTGGAAAGAGTAAAAAGTTCTACCGGGCGTGCCAGAATTTGTTCACCGCCGGAAGACAGGGACGAACCGGGATGAATCTTCTCGCCTGAATTTGGAAGCAGATGCGTTTTGGATTTATCCGTCCACCTTTCCGAAGATGCTAAGTTGATTTATGACACCGTATATCGGAGGTTTGGACGGATGCTACAGTTGTTGCGTGACTTCATCAGATTCTCCCTCATTTTTGCGAGGGGTTTTTAATTGCAGGGATGCTCTTCCCTACAGGCGCAAGCCCCTGCAGTTAATTACGTTGCCGCATCGCGATAACCACTTTCTCCTGCTCCGGAAGTTCACTTCGTGTCGTGTGTGTTTTTGTTTTTTTGATTTTGGTTGCCCGTGGATTCTATACGGAGACTAATTTATGCCATCGCCCATAGGGCATGGATTAGTCCAAATCTGTATATTTCTAGATTTGGGTTTGGTTTATTTAAGGACCGTTAATCTGATTTAAGATTAAGATCGACTTAAATATACATGAGCAGTTGGGGTTCAGTTTGTTTTAGTTTAAAGACATCATGGTCCATTATTGCTATGTTTGAGGCGAGGAGTTAGTTTAAGGACGTTTCAGTCCTTTATCGTCATGTTTGGGGCGAATATTAGTTTAAGGTCATTTCGGTCCCTTATTCATCCTATACGCATGTGTATTTGTTATGTGGTGGAATGAATAGCGGTGATATAGAATGGCCCAATTTGGGGCACAATCCAATTTGAGGTGTGCACGTTAATTTGGAAGTGCAGAAAAAAGTTGTTAGTTGTCGGGACCCGCCACCTCTCTGAAGACGTTGAAGAATTACAACGAAATATATTAGAGGTGTGGAGAGATGTACCCTTAAACCAAATCCTATATTTGAGGGAAAATGTACTGTTGTAGACCTAAGAAATGTTAGTTATGTTTGAGACTAAAACTATCTTAGGAGATATAAGATGAATATTATTTGGGATATCATTAATGGAAGAATTGTTAGTGTATATGCCCTAGAGGCCATTACTGTATCATACTGGTTTGTATATTACTTAATGGAAGCTTGGGATATTCACCTTGTATATACAATCTTGCTCAAAATAGTAGTATGCTACTTGGTTTGTTTCTGCTTCAATGTGTACATGTGTTTATTTTTGTATATCACTTATGCACATTAGTGGAGCCCTTAGGATCTTTGCTTGATTACCAGCATTGTGATGGCAGTCACACTAGTGGGGCTGGGTAATCTATAAGCACATCCTCATACAGGTCCCTAGTCGCAGGACTATCGAGACAGGGCATCGATACTCCGGAGTAGACTAGCGTATGCGCTTCTCATCCCAGTGTGGGAGACGGTCTGTCCCACAGCCGTCAGTACGTCGTACTTGAGATAGTATGCGGGTGCTCGTTGGGTTACGGGTACACTGGACAGGACTCGTCGGGAACTGACCAGTTGGTATTATACCTATCGTCAGTTATCAGTTCCCAGGTGACATGAGTACAGCTTAGTCCGCTGACTTGACACTGTCACTTCGCCTCAAGTGTGTTCCCACTGTACTTTGGTCACTACCCTACCACGGCTCAAAGGAGTCGTGCAAACAGGTAGTGGTTGGGTGCTGTCCCGAAGCACTTGGAGGCAGTGACGGTTAGACAGGATTCGTCTCTCCCGGTATTGGGGGTTGACATCGCGCTGTGTCTAGGAGAGCCATTACACGAGTAGTCCCTGGCCAGGGCAAACGAGATATACTGGTAGGCTTCCAGTGTTATCTCAGGGTGTTTTGGGCTTCGCTCCGACACGACTTGTACCGCTATTGGGGGACTGACGTTTACCGCCCCCTAGGCCCGCCATGCGATGTATCAGACGAACAGACCGGACTGTACGGCGACTGTCACATTCAGACTCAGTAGGAGTTCAGATGGTGTTCGCCTCGTCAGCCTTCTTATCGGCATCTACCTGGGGACCGTTACGCACAGCTAGTGCCGCTTGCGGTCTGTGGTTGAACCCACTGCCAGCGTAGTGTCGAGTCTTTAGAGTCCCACACAGAGGGCTATTCTCCTTTGGGCAAAACAGAGTGGAGGTCGCATGGTTTTGCGACAGGGTTCGTTCTCATCCGCGCACTTGTGCACGTTTGGAGTCCGGATGGCTTTTGCTGGCAGGCTCTGGTTTGAGCCAAGTGCTAGTATTTGTTTTGGAGTTTAAAGTATTCATGTTCCTCGGAACAAGAATGCGGGTGTGTATGCACAGTTGATTAAGGCGGAGGAAGAGGCTTTTTCATTAGGGTTTCGGAACGGGTGTGTATGCACAGTTGACAGTCGTCTTTTTCCAAACCCTAATGAATTTGTGTTATATCAATTAATAAGATTAATTAAATGAAATTGTTTCATGGTTGGGTTTGTTGACTTGTTGACCATGGTTGGGTTTGTTGACTTGTTGACCATGGATGGGTTTGTTGACTTGTTGACCATGGTTGAAACATTGACCATTATCATTACACTTCCAACATAATTCTTGTTTCTAGCAAAAGCATTTTAATTTTGTAATGATAATGGCTATACCTTGTGTCATAAACCCTCCCACTAACTCTTTCATTTAGATTAATTTTGTCAATTTGAAATATTCTCTTTTCAAGTTATGGTTGCAAGAAGGAATCATTCTATCATAACACTTCTCTCTCCTCTCTTCTTCCTCCTCCTCCTCTAGCTCAAGGAGATCCACTCTCATGTGTTGAGAAACTATCTCCTTGAGATAAAACACTCCAAATCACTTTCTACTCATTCTAAGGTTGAAGGTCTAGCAAGCCAAAGACCTTAGTTCTCTCCAAGTTCGAGAAAGGAGCCCTAAGTTGAACCCTCGGGTGGATCCATCTTTGACGGAAGAAGGCGACGAGGAAAGCACCATTCCACCACCAAAAAGAGCCCAAGAAGAAGGAGTTCAAGTGAGGTATAACCCCTAACCGAGTAGGTAAACTCCTAGTTAGTTGTTAGATAGATGTTTAACAAAGATCCGTTCTTTGAGTTCATGTTACCACCTCTAGAAAAAAATCGTTTTTCACCATTTCCGCAAGCCCGAAAGAACCAGGAGAGGTAGCATGAACTTACAAGAATACTAGTCATTTTTTATACTAAGATCAGTTTGGGAAACCATGAGCAAAATGAGCTCAGTTGTTTTAGAATCACCTTGGCCAATTTGGGCTAAGATTGAGTTTCCATAATTACCCAACAGTGCTAAGCACGTGCGTTTCACGTGGGTACTGGATTAGTGTTAAACACTAAATTTTTGTGACGCTCACGTGTGAAACACGTGAGTTCCCACAAATTTAGGCGCTGCCCATTAGGTTTTACTCCCCCTCTTTTTATATAAGTGCTAAGCTCTTGATTCTTGTGCCGCTTACGTGTGAAACACATGAGGTACCATAAATATGGGTGCTGCCCATAAGGTTTAAGTTCTCGTACAAAGCACGCGGCTGTCTCTTTTTTTATACTGGGGTGCTTTAACACTCACGTGGGAAACACGTGAGGCAATTTTAGTTGTTCTCTTCTTTCGTTTGAAGCACTCGCGTGGGAAACACGTGAGGCTAACGATTCTGGTTTTCAAGATCTTGGCTTATCAGCACCGTTTTTTTATGGAAGAACTAAGTTCTTTATATAGGGTCAAACCCGAATTTTTGGAGGAATTAAATTCTTATATGTTCTCGTTCTTCTTCTTTCCTCTTTTTTTAATAACTTAATTCTTTTCTCTTATGTTTTTCAATCTGCAGAGGAACATGCCCTTGATGAGAATTAAATTCTCAAGTTGTACGGAGATTTGCTTCTGCAAACCTCAACTGGAGAAAGAACTAAGTTCTTAAATGAATGGTTAAACCCTTAGATTGGTGAAGAAGAGACAATTTGCTCTCTATTTTTTTACCTCTGGTTTCAATGAGAAAAGTCTTCTTCTTTGAGAATTAAATTCTCCTGTTCTCTCAAGACCTTCCTGTATTCTTTTTTTTTTTTTTTTGCAGAAGCTTTTTCCAAGTTCTCTCTCCTTCTCTATGTCTCCTTTTCTTTTAATCTCCTTACTCCTATTTATAGGAGAAGAGAAAAGATTAACTTGTTAAGAGAATTTCCGATTGAGAGATCATGATCAATCCAAAGTGATCTTTTGGATCAATTGGTGGATTTTATTAACCGTTGGATTTTTAATCCAAAAGTTCTCTGTTTAACAGAGAATTTTCTTGTTTGTTTAACAAGATTAAGAAATATTTTTCCTAGGATAGAATTTTATTCTTTCAGATGGTCGGTGGGTGATTTTATAATCACCATTAGATCGTTAATCCAAGATTCCTCTGTTTAACAGAGAGGATCTTTCTAGTTTGAGAAAGATCGCGAAAATATTTCCACATAGAATTTAATTTTATCAGATTGTTCATTTGGTGATATTTTATCACAATTGGATTTGAAATCCAAGTTTCTCTGTTAGAGAAAAATCTTTCCATATTAGAAAGATCAGAGAAAATATTTCCCATATAGAATTTAATTCTATCTTACATTAGAATGCAGCAAGAAAACTCACATGTTTAACACATGAGTCATGTTTGGCCTGCCAATTATTTGATTGCAGAGCCTATATGCGTTGCATATAGGCGTCACGTGTTTAACACGTGAGGCTCAATTTTCCTATAGTTGTTTTAACTGCAGTGCTTATATGCGTTGTATATAGGCATTCATGTGTTTAACACGTGAGGCTTATCTAGCCTATAGTTGTTTGATTGCGGGCATATATGCGTTGCATATAGGCGCTCACATATTTAACACGTAAGGCTTATTTAGCCTATATTTGTTTTGATTGCAGCGCCTATATGCATTGCATATAGTTGCTCACGTTTTTAACACGTGAGGCTCAATTAACTATATTTTTTCCGATTGTAGCGCCTATAGCATTGCATATAGGCGCTCACGTGTTTAAAACGTGAGGCTCAATTGGCCTGTAGTTATTTGATTGCAGCACCTATATGCGTTGCATATATGCGTTCACATGTATAACACGTGAGGCTCGATTAACCTATATTTTTTTTGATTGCGGCGCCTATATAGGTTTCATATAGGCGCTCATGTGTTTAACACGTGAGGCTCAATTAGCCTATAGTTGTTGGATTTCAGCGCCTATATGCATTGCATATTGGCGCTCACGTGTTTAATACGTGAGGCTCAATTAGCCTATATTTTTTTTGATTGCAGCGCATATATGCGTTGCATATAGGCGTTCACGTATTTAACACATGAGGCTCAATTAGCCTATAGTTGTTTGATTGCAGCACTTATATGCATTGCATATAGGGGCTCACGTGTTTAACACGTTAGGCTCAATTAGCCTATAGTTGTTTTAACTGCAGTGCCTATATGCGTTGCATATAGGCACTCACGTGTTTAACAATTGAAGCTTATCTAGCCTATAGTTCTTTGATTGCAGCGCCTATATATGTTGCATATAAGCGCTCACTTGTTTATCACATGAGGCTCAATTTAGGGGGGGATTTTCATCCCTTTTCTCCCTTTTTTTATATATATATTTTTATGAGGGAACAAGTTCATAAGTCAAAATCATGTGCATACTATATGCATGAAATCAAAATCAAGTATCTCGGAGTGCATGAAACGAGTGCAAATGGGTATGTACGAAAAAAATCAATACAACTGATATATAAAAATACGAATCGAGTGCAACTGTGGTGCACATCGAGAATATTAATCATGAAACAAATCGTCAAAATACCAATATCAAAACGATGGAAGCGTGCTATACGAATCACCAAGACGAAATTCATAGGTAACTGACGTACAGATACCCCTCCTTCCATGTCGAAAGGTACCGGGGCATCCAAGGCAGACAGAGCACGATTATCTATTCGCCCTTGCCCATAGTCTGGCGTTCTCTGCTCTCAGGTCCTCATTTCTCTTTGTAGATTACCAGTTGCATGATTTCTCGGCTCGACAGCCCGATTCGGAGTAATGACGGAAACAATCACGTTCTGGAGCTTCTTTGAAGATCTCATGAATAATTAACATGGTCACTCGTAATGTATCACGTCAATGATGGTGTTTCCCCCAATCAGAGCAAAGCTCTGTTCAAAATTCAAATTTTTGAAATGAAGCAACGCTTCAGATGCAGCGCCAAGTGCGCTGCGCCCTAAGTAGCGCATCACGTGCAAAGCACGTGGGCGCTAGCGCTAGGTGGGCCACGCTCTAAGCAGCACACCATGTGTGCGCTAGCGCTAGATGCGCTGCGCTCTAAGCAGCGCACCACGTGTCAAACACGGGTGTGCTAGCGCAATGTGTGCTGCCCTTTAATCAGCGCACCACGTGCAAAACACGGATACGCTAGCGCTGGAACTAAAAGCTCCCCACCATTAAATCAAAAATCTAATAATAATGGTAAATCATTAATTAATTAGAATTAAATTCTGTTAAGGAAAGATTCCTCAAAATCTTTCCAAATAACAAGATTGTGCTATGTAAATCAGAGCACTGTTGGATCAATGATCCAATGGTAAATAAAAATTACCAAAAGACAGAATAAATTCTGTACGGAAAGATTTCCCAATCTTGTTAAAAACAAGAAAATTGCCTTCTGTAAATCAGAAGCTCTTGGATCAAAGATCCAACGATAGGAAATTCCCCGACTCAATTGGAGAAAAGATCTCTTTAACTGATTGAACAAACCAGCTTGCCCTATAAAAAGGCCTTTAGACATCAAGTCTGATAGACAGAGTTATACAGAAATAGAGAGAGAAACCTCCCCAAAAACTTGAAGAAATTCAAAGAGCAAGCTCTTGCAAGAAGATTTTTCCTCAACGTAAAAATGATGATGATGAACACAGAGATGAAAACATCTCATGATTAAAAAAAGAAGAATTCACTTCTTTAAAAGATCATAGATCTAAAAAGAAAAAAAGTCTTTCACGGAGAGATCAAAAGATCTCATCATTAAATAAAAGAAGAATTTACTTCTTTCTCACAGATCATAGATCTATAAGACTAAAATCTTTCTCAAAGAGATCATGGACAACTCATTAAAGAAAGGGGGAGAATAATTCAATTCTCTTAAGGATCATAGATCCATAAAGACAAAGCCTTTCATTAATATAAGAGATTGAAACATCTTCTACAAAATAAGAACGGTTGTTCTTAGATATCGAGACAAAGTCTCTTTTAAAAGAACATAAATTATTTCTCAGATCATAGAACTGATCTGATGTGCTTTGCGCTCTTGATTGGTGCTCAGCGCCAAATGCGCCACGTGTCAATCACGTATGCGCCAATTAACAACTAGCATTTTGCGCTCTTGAAATAGCGCACCGCACTCATGGGCTGGCACTCAGCGCCAAGCTCACCACGTGTCACTCACGTGTGCGCCACTAAACTAGAAGCATAATGCACTCATGAACTAGCGCTCTGCACTCATAAACTGACATCATACACTCATTAATTGGCGCTAGAGCCAAGCGCGACACGTGTCCCTCACGTATGCACCACGTGGCAGAACCGCACTGCGCTCTTTGACGGGCACAAAGCGCCAAGCGCACTATGTGCTGCGCTGATAGAACATAAATTGTTCTTTAATAAGCCCAGAGCTATGAGGGATGCTCAGCATTCAATAAAAGATAAAAATATTTTCATAATACGAATCAATGCTCAGCATTGTTAAAAGAGCTAAACCCAAATAAAAGCTCAACAGCCTAAAAATAAATGTTAAACATGTTAACTCGATTGGACTTAGCCCAAGATTGGCCATAAGTCCTCAATTCAGATTAATTGAGCCCACATGCTCATAAATCTTTTAACAGATCTTAGTTTCAAATTGGACTACAGATATCCCAACCAATATCGGTTCAAGGGTACATCTCTTTACTCCTCTGATATTTTTCATTGTAATCCTTCAACATCTTCAGAGAGGTGACGTGTCCCTGCAACCATACATTTCACAGACTATGACGTCTTTAAACTGGACTGTGGGGTCCTTAAGCCCATGGACTATAATGTCCTTAACCTTGGATTGTGGGGTCCTTTAAAATCCATGGACTATGATGTTCTTAACCTTGGATTGTGGGGTCCTTTAAAACCTATGGACTATGATGTCGTTAACATTGGACCGAGATGTCCTTAAACTAACATTGGACCGTAATGTCCTTAAACTAATCGACCGCAATGTCCTTAAACTAACAATAGAGTCCAAATACTCTTTTCTTAGATCTAAACGATCTCGTTAAGTTGATCTTAGTCAAAAATTAGAGTAACGTATCCTTAACTAACGTTTGAGTTGATCTTAGTCTCAAATGAGGCTAACGTATCCTTAAACCCAACCCCAAATCCAAATCTAAGAAAATACGGATTTGGACTAATCCACGCCCTACGGGCGACAACATAAATTAGTCTCCGTATACAATCCACGGGCAACCAAAAAATAAAACAAACACTCACGACACGATGACCATTTGGAGAAGGAGAAAGTGGTTACCGCAATGCGGTAGTGTAATTAACTGCAGGGTCTTGCGCCTGCAGGGAAGAGTGTCCCCATAATAAAAAAACCCTCGACGAGGGGGAATCTGACGAAGTCTGCTACATCGTCTGCATCCTTTTAAACCTTCGATACATGGTGCCATAAATCAACTTGGCATCCTCGGAGAGGTGGAAGGATAGCACCAATTAGCATCTGCCCCGAAATTCAGGAAACGCGATCGCGTCTCCTTATTTCGGCGGGGATCAGATTCAGGCACGCCCGGTTGGACCTTTTCCTCTTTCCACTCCATACTTCGTATGTCGTGTTCGCGAACGAATCGCAGTTTGATATGGTTGCCCTTGGGTTCGAGGTACTAATATTTAGTTTTGCTCCCGTGCAAAAAACAGAACACCAATGGCCTCCAACTTTTCCAGCTGCAACTGCAACTCCCGTTTCGCCTCATCCGGAGGAGTGACTTACGAGCCCCAAGCGGCCTCCATCTTCGCTATGCCGGTGGAATAGGTCACTCAGGCCACCACTGGATTGCTCTTCAGGACCATGCTCCCGCCAACGAGCTTCAGCGCTCCTATACCATCATAAGAAGCTCCCAAGAAGTCGGTTTTTGATCGGCTTGCAACTACTGCGGCCCTTCTCACAGGGTCGCCCAACTTCAATGTCTTATTTTTCAACAGAATGGGCCAGAACTCCAACAAGCCCGTGATACCCGAAGCAGCCATCCCAAAGCGGATAGCCATCCCGGCTCAAGCGAACGAAATTATCAGATAGGCTTCTTCTGCCAAGAAGTCAGTCTTCACAAGGCTGGCCATTCCGACTCCTGCTCCAGGCGAGTCCTCAAAGCTGCTTCCACTGCCCAGAGGTCTATCTTTGAAAGAGACATCGCTTCTCAATGGGCATCGGTCTTCAAGAGGCTGACGCCGGTGACAACCCTTCGCCAAAACAGGGGGCATGAGGAAGTCACCCCTACAGCTGAACCAACTCCATCCACACGACATGCTCGTCGTCGTCACTGGCGCCGAGTAAGGAAGGCTGGGGGAAGCTTCCCTTCTGGACTAACTCCGCCAGCTCCCATGGTGGAAATCAATGCTGTTGTTCCAACTGAGAACAACTTTGAACCGCTTAGGAGGGTGCGAAAGAACTCTCCAATCACCATACTGAAGAAGTCTCCTCCTCCTGTCAAAAACACAACACAGGTGAAGCCGGAACAACCTCCTCAGCGATTGTCCTCCAAGATCCACAGAGTTTGGCGGAAAGTCCAAGACTCTGTAATTGATAAAGACTACTCTCGCCGGCCAAAGAAGCTTAGAGCTCAGCAAGAAAAGAGCCATCCTGTGGTACCACGGAAGATGTCATCCGTCTGGGTGCCCGCTGCAACGGCTCCCTCGACTTCAACTGCTCACAAGAGAAGGAGGACAAAGAAAGCCCCTATGACCGTGACGGACCGCAAAGACACCGAACCTAAACGCCCCAATTCTGGGGGCAGGATGGTGCATACTGTTTATATGGCTTCCGGAAAAGAGGAAAGCCGTGCTTCTACGGGTCATCGACCGCTTACCCGATCGATAAGGATGGCTCAAGAACAACAGCAGCAGAAACTTCAAGAGATGCTGACTGCAATGGCCGCACTTACTGGGCCAAAAGAAAATCCAGAGACCTCAGAGCAGCGTTGGAAACAAGAAACTGATGCTGAATTCCTCCGAAGAATGCTCAAGAGGAAAGAAAAAGAGGTCGCGGAACAGGCGGCCAACATAAAACGAATGGCTCTTCTGTTCCAAGACATGGTTGGGATGATGATCCAGCCGGATCCTCCAGCTGAAGACCCCCCGATTATCATTGAAGACGACAGAGGGGAGATATCAAACCCTCCTCAGGCTCTTTCAGCAGCCAAAGAGAAAACCGTCTCCAAGGCCGCTCTGGATTATTATATCGCTCAGCAAATACGAGCTCACCAGGCGAACGAAGCGGCTGGACAGGTCGTTAAGACTGGACGACCCTATCCAGGCTGGTATGACCAAATAAGGTACCCGCCGGGATATATGATCCCTAAATTTCATGTATATAAAGAGATGGGGAACCCACATCAGCATGTCGCTCAATTCAGGGCCTTGTGCGGCAACACCGGAGGTGACGATAAACTGCTACTTCACCAGTTCGTCAGCAGCTTGTTGGAGACAGCGTTCGAATGGTATTCTGAACTCCCGAACGATTCTGTCAAGACATTTGCAGAGATGGAGCTGCTGTTTACGCAGAGGTTCGCAAGCGCTAGTGAGCGTACTCCGATTATCGTACTGATTAACACCAGGGTGAAGCCAGGCAAAACTTGGGTCCAGTACGCAATACGGTGGCAAAATTTATGGTCGAAATGCGAGCAGCGGATCGAAGAAGCACCGGCAGTGGGCATGTTCATGGGCACTCTTGACCCTCAAGCGACTATCTCACAATTCATGATGTTTTTCAAGCCAACAACGTTCCAGGCCCTGATTGACAAACTAGCTCAAATGGACCAGATGGGCCATAGGCCTTCCTCTTCGAAGCCGGAGCCACGGAATGAAAAAGGGAAAGGGAAAGCGACCTTCATCGCCAATGCTCAACAGCAGCCCAGTGGTCCAAAATTAACGGATCGACTAGACGAGAGACGGTGATACTATAATGAGAAAATAAAGCGCCCTTAATCGTTTCCCCGGGACAAAACGAAGAGAATGTTTGAGCTAGCGGTGTGCAACAAACTCATCAATTTGCCGAATCCAAAACGACCGTTGCAACCCGGTGAGGCTAATAGTCCCAACTATTGCCCCTACCATCAAACGGTGAGCCATCCAATTGAAGATTGCTTCGTCTTTAAAGGCTGGATCGAAGATCAATACCAACAGGGCAAATTTGCCCTGTCCGAGAATTGGAAGGTGAACCCACCACAGCCACACGCTCCCAAGAAGACGGACGCACCGGGGGTATCATGCTCTTTTGTAGAAGAAGCTCCATGGGAGGTCGTTCTTTCATCCAAGACTAAAAGAATGCTGAAGGATCTCCAAACATGCCCGCCAATTAGGTGGAAGAATCCACCGGAACCCGAGATCATCGAGGGAATGCTAAAGCCGTGCCCAACTCCAAAAATTGGTGGTGATAGTCAAAGCGCTCATACCCAGCCGTCAAAGTCTTCAAAAAACAAGAAGAAGACCAAAAAGCCCATGAAGCACGGTGACAAGCGCATGGACCTGCAAAAACAGATTGACGCATTGGAAGAATATAACCAGAAGGCGCGGACCCCAGTCACACTCCAAGAATTTCTCAGCCACGTCCTTGAGGACGGAAGCGATGACAATGGAGAAGACTCGTCGGATGAATCTGAAAATTATGTGGCAAGTTGCCATGTGATCTTTCACTCGTTGATAAATGATGAAGAAGCTCCTTACGCAGAGAAACTGGGAGCAGATCCTAAGCCTGAATTCCCAGGACCATCAGACGAAATGATTGACACATTCCTAAATGAAGCTCTTTCGAAAAGCAAAGCTAATCGGGAGTGCGAGATGGTCATATTTGAAAAGGCCAAACGCCGGCGACTGGAAGATTCTATTAAAACACTCCCACCAGATCAAAATACATCCACCGCAAATAAAAACAGGTTAAAGATGAGGAAAAGGTTCTCCAAAGCCATATCGATGGGAATGAAGCTGCCGCCCTCCGAAGGAAACACTTCTGATGAGATACACCTTAATGGAGAGGATGTGCATCCTAATTACTGTTTATACCATCGAAGGATTTCACACCCTACTGAAGAATGCAACGCCTTTAAAAATTGGTGGCAAGGGTATGTTACTCATAGGCAGCACTTCAAGAGGATGAAGCGTGAAGCTCGTCGACAGCCAAAAAATGCGAAAGAGGAGCGTAAAAGAACTACCGGCAACTGTCACATGGTCAACGCTGGGGGATCGTAAGTTTTCACCTTTATGAGCAATTCTGATGAAGAAATAGCCCTTGGCTCTCTCTTCAAAGAATCCATCTCAGGAAAAGAGGAAGAACCGAAGGGCTACGAAAATATTTAGGTGCGCAATCGCACATTACCTGAAAACAATCTCGGACCCATAAATAAGGGATTGACCAAAAAGGATAAGGGAAAAGAAAAGGTCCCCGAGAATATCACACTCGAAGACCGAGCCGTCGAAGAGTTGACAGCCATGGATCCACCAAAGAAAAAAAAGGTGGATTACAACGTTCTAGCACACATGAGGAAGTTACCTTCGCAACTAAGCATTCTCGATGCCCTCTTGTTATCAAAAGAAGCAAGAGATTCTCTAATCAAGGTGCTACAAGAGCCCCAACTGTTCCAAGCTTTCCGAAGAAAATATGAAGGACGAGCTGGAAGAAGTGCACACAGCCGATATCACCATCGGAGATGAAGACCTCCTCCTTGGGACGTGCGAGCATAACCGCCCCCTGTATGTCTCTGGGTACTGTCATGATATCAAGATAGGCAAAATCCTTGTTGACAATGGGTCCTCCGTCAATCTCCTTAATGTAAGAGTGTTGAAGGAAATCTGCATGAGCGTTCAGCACATCGCTCGTGATAAAATCACCATCTCCGGTTTTGACTCCCAGTCATCACGGATGCTTGGGTCTGTGATACTGACGCAATGCTTCGGGCTACTCGTTGCGGATATTAAATTTCACATCATTGACGCCAAGACTTACTACAATGCTTTGCTCGGCCGGCCTTGGTTACATGAGTACAACATCATCCCTTCTACACGACACCAGTTTATGAAGTATTTCAAGGATGGTCTCAAGTATACTGTGACAGGGGAACTAAACCCATTCTCCATGAACCAAGTCCGCAAATATGAGGATGCAAAATACTTCCTGCCGGATTTCGAAGAAACGGAAAGATGTCGAAAATTGGAGGATAAGAACAAAGCTATCATCACTATTCCAGTCTTCGGGAGTGATACCGAGGAGGAAGAAGAAATAATTTATTCAGGTCCGCCCCAATGCAACAAGCCGGGACCGTCCACCCTTATGTTGATCTTCGGCAGCGACTCAAAAGATGAAGTCAGTGCCGTATTTTCTGTTCAGCCATCAATTCAAGCCTTTGCTGATGATGATCGGAGTTTGCAAATCGCCATGGTTCCGCAGGAGCACTACAAAGAGCTCGATACACTTAATGCCTATGGTGTGCAAGAACTGCAGACATTCTACGTCCCTCCCAAGCGAAAGGTGAAAAGGAGACCTTATTCTACCGATCTGGGGAAACCAAATTGGAGAAAGAAATCTGGCATGGCGCGGATTCTACACTAGACAGGCTCCAGCTCATCCGTCTGCCCAAATACTACACAGACAGATTAAAATGACTGTTGAGGCGCCAAGGCGTACCCCTTAAGTAGACAGCTCGACAAGCACAGTTCTATAACAGGATCTGGAACGTCCCCGGAACTCAACGAAAGTTGCCCAACGGGAGAATGAAAACGATCGGGCTTGGGTATGTTCAATCAAAGAAACGGGAGCTATTCCATGACTGCTACGTCATACATGACTTCGACGAAGAAGGAGATGCTCTGTGGGAAGATACTAACCCTGAACCAAAACCCGTCGTGAAAATGCCAAGCCCGTCGTTCGAAGAACAAATTTGACAAGCTTATAAGGGAAGCGGGTCAAAAGGTTCAAGACGACCATAATCGCGAAATGGCCATCTACGAGAAAGCCAGAATGCAGCGCCTCCTTCAGCAGGCTATAGAAAGTGACAATGCCCTTCATCGCCAGCCCGTCATACAAAAGACCTGTCGCAGAGGTAGAAATAAACCCAAGATATGGGAGATGCATCCTATGTTCTTGGTATACATATCCTTCAGAATAGAAAGTCTAGAATTTTAAGTTTAAACCAAGAAAGGTATTTCCACACAATACTTAGAAGATTTGTGATGCATTGCAATCTGATAGCTACACAATTGGTTATGGACAATCGGTTGTGTAAAGAACAATGTCATGGAGAATGGCAGAAACCGCTTAGTGCCCCATATGCTCAAGTTATTGGAAGCTTGATGTATGCAATGTTGTGTACTAAACCAGACTTGATGTATCCAGTTAGTCTAGTTAGTAGATACCAAGTAATCCTGGTTTAGCACATTGGGAAGCTGTTAAGAGAATTTTGAAGTATCTGAAGGGTACTATTCATCAAAAGTTGGTTTATCAAGGAAACTAGATTGGGGTTTTTGGTTACTCCGATACTGATTTTGGAGGAGACAGATGACGAGAAGTCCATTTCCGGACATTTGTTCATCTTTGAAGGTGTAGTTGTTTCTTGTAGTAGCAAGAAACAGGGATGTGTAGTAAGGTACACATAAAAAACTGAGTACATGGCCTGTAGTATGGTCACTACTCATGCGGTCTGGATTAGACGGTTCCTGGAGGATTTCGATCTCAATTTTGTGAATGGACCAATTGAGATTTATTGTGATAATCAAGCAGCAATCAGCTTGATTCACAGTGATGCAAATAGTTCAAAAGAAATACATATTGAAGTTCAATATCACTATATTTGTGATATAGTGGAGAAGGAAGAATTCAAGCTGACTTATATTCTTACTAGTGATGTGATCGCTGATCTATTAACGAAGAGTATTCCAGCAAAAATATTCATCAAACATGTTGGTTTGATGGGACTTAAAAATGTCTAAGTCGAAGAATTTTCATGAATAATGAAAAGTAGACAAATCATGGATAATGGTGTTCTCGGTTTTCTTGAGAAGTGAAAAGTGTACATATCTCACGGATAGTAAGAGTATGTGTAATTAAATCTTGAGTCACATCTCATGAATAGTGGGAGTATACTTGGAAATCATTTGGCCATTTCGATTAAGAGGGAGTTGTAAGCGGTTGTGGTCTTATGGTCAAATATTCGACCCGACCAACTACTGGATGTTGAGAAACAGAAACCGCATTCGTTGCGATTCCTCACTTGCAACCGAGTCAAACGCAGAGGTAGAGAGAGATCGTGGGTTTTGATCTCGCGAAGAAATATTTGAGCAGTTCAGGAGGTGTAGGACAGAGGAAGTGGCCCATATATAGAGAGGAGATCATCTTCTCTATGACATCGATCAATCAATCATCCTCTTCACCAGAGCCCCAAATCAAATCCCTCTCTTTTCTTCAAAATTGTATGGAATCTCCCTCACTTTTAAGCTTTAACCGATTAACTATAAGTTTATTTTTTTATTTTTTATGGAAAAGCTGCAAAATGCTCCCAAGTTGATTATACTAAATGAAATAATTGAACCTTACAGTTCAAAATTAGGTATTTAGGAAAAATTATGGGAATATACTAATATAAACTCATATAGACAAGCAAAGTCTATGGAAGAAACAAAAAATCAGTAATAAGATGATATGATAATACCCTAATTTCAAAATTATGTATTGTTACAAAATAATGGGGAAAGTAATGGAAGTATAATCCAACAGTCTAACATTAGCAAGCAAAGTGTACAAAAGCAACAAAAAAAACATCCTTCAAAGAAAATTTTCTTATCTAGAACAACAAACTCAAGGGTTGTTTCAATCAATGTGATAATATTGTTCTTGCATGATCTTCACAAAAAAATTGTTGTAGATCTAGAATATTGATCGATGATCCATTGTGGAGAAGAGAGAGAAAGTTGCCCTTTAATTTCTTTTAGGTTTTTGATGATGGGGACGTTGATTTTAGAAGATGGGGGTATTGATGAATTTCTTGAACCCTGGTTATGTTTAACCAAAACTAAACCCTAGTCAACTTAAAAGATGGGCAGATCTAGTTAACAGAAGTGTTTTAGGGGTGTTTTTATAAATAAGAGTTTCTTGGGGTGTTTTTCAAATTATCTATGTTTTAGGGGGCCTATATAAAAAAACCATTTTTTATTTTATATTTACATATTTTATTAAAAAAAATCTTTTCATATCTTTTTTAAAGTTTTTATCATAATTTAAGTTAAGTTTTATGGAAATCAAATTATTTTTAAATCTTTGTTTATATATTTAGCACTCTCTCCCTATGGTATCAAATTTTTTAAAAATATATTTAGCACTCTCTTGATAGTATATAAAAAAGATTTCATGCCAAAATTATATTTGGTTTTTATAAAAAAAAAATAATTTGATTTTATATCACAAATTTGATTTTTGTAACCATTCTAAAAGCAATTTAAAAATTAGTTAATATATATAAAGAGAATTATAATAATTTTTTTTAAAATATATGAAAAAGATTTTTTTAAATAAAAGAAGCTAAATATAAAGAATAATAATAATAAAAGATTTTAAAAAAATAATTTCCATAAAACTTAAATTAGCAAATTATGATAAAAACTTAAAAAAAGATATGACCTAAAAGCAAATTAAAAAACCTATAGTATATGAAAAAGGATTTTATGCCAAAATTATATTTGGGTTTTATATAAAAAAAAGTTGATTTTATTTTCTATCATAAATCTCTTGCTATAGAATGGTTAATATGTGTGTGTGTGTGTGTGAGAGAGAGAGAGAGATAATTTTTCAAAATATTTAAGTTAAGTTTTATGGAAATAAAATTATTTTTAAATCTTTGTTTATATATTTAACACTCTCTCCCTATAGTATCAAATTTTTTAAAATTTTTTAAAATATATTTAGCACTCTCTTGATAGTATATAAAAAAGATTTCATGCCAAAATTATATTTGGTTTTTATAAAAAAAAATTGATTTGATTTTATATCACAAATTTGATTTTTGTAACCATTCTAAAAGCAATTTAAAAATTAGTTAATATATATAAAGAGAATTATAATAAATTTTTTTTAAAAGATATGAAAAAGATTTTTTTAAATAAAAGAAGCTAAATATAAAGAATAATAATAATAAAAGATTTAAAAAAATAATTTCCATAAAACTTAAATTAGCAAATTATGATAAAAACTTAAAAAAAGATATGGCCTAAAAGCAAATTAAAAAAACCTATAGTATATGAAAAAGGATTTTATGCCAAAATTATATTTGGGTTTTATATAACAAAAAGTTGATTTTATTTTATATCATAAATCTCTTACTATAGAATGGTTAATGTGTGTGTGTGTGTGTGTGAGAGAGAGAGAGATAATTTTTCAAAATACATGTGAGCCTCATCTCATTTTTCATGATGTATATATACAAATTAATTTCTTACAACAAGAGGCTAAAAGCAGATTTTCTTAAACTAAAGGGGTAAAGTCTAATTTTCCATGCATAAAGACAAAAGAAAACCTGATGTCATTTGAGCTTAGGATAAAATAGTAATTAAATTGAATGGACGGGGTAAAATGGGAAAAAGAAAATCTTGAATCAAGCTTATCTTGAAGTAGGGATTTATATTATATATAACAATAAAAATTGACTCAAGTTTAGCTCCTACTCATAGATAATCTATATCCACTACAATTCTAATTATTTTTTAAAAAGTTCTTATAAATTTAATTTAATTATCTTGTAATAATTTTCTACAGGTATATGTTGAGATCAAAGATTCAAGATGAAAATGGCATTCTATGGCTATCTCTTTTCGATAAAGTGGTGGAAAAACTTTTTGATTGTGAATCTGACGAGCTTCCAAAGTTGAAGTACTTTTCAAAAAAAAAATCTGCTTTGCTTTTAAAAGTTACATTTATATTTATATAAATTTACTTATGTATTATTGGTGTCAATGTAACAGGAACGGGGTACTCATGAATTTCTCAAATGCATTGAAAAATGTCTTCACAATTGTTATATTCTTACTGTGAAAGTATCAGAAGCAAATATAGCCGGCCAGAAAAAATCCCGATACACATGCACAGAACTAGAGCAATAACCGTATGATGTTGAGAACGTGAATGAAGATTATCTCAAGCATACCTCAACACAATGAGGTAAAAGCGATAGTCGGTCGAGTTGAATGACAATTAATGTTAAATTTATATTAGTCTATTTTATTATCGATAACTAGAAAACTGCTAGATAAATGCAATTGGAAAAATTATTGTTATATCTTAAAAAATAATTCTGAACAAATTATTTGTTTAGAAAGGAATGATATTCCTAAAATGGATGATCCATGGTCTTCAAAAGAAAAATATATTGAGACCATTTCTTTTGCCACATTAGCAAGCAAAACAAGGCAAATATATGAAGCCTTATTAATAGTTTTCGGTTCAGTAGAAATTAAACACTACTACCCAAACGGGAAAGAAGGAGGAGAAATTATAAACTTCTCTAAAACTATTATAAAAAAGATTTTTAGCCCTCATGAATGGGCTTTACACCCAAATAGGGCAAGATCGTTCAAATTAGGAGAAGAACGATATAAATGTAATTATTGGGATTATTTCCAAGCCTTTGAGAATTTTTTATATTATGAAAACCCAGCGAAAAAACATTCCTGGTTTATTATGATAAAACCTGACGTTATAAAAACAGGTATACCTATTTGGTTTATCCAACTATGGCAAAAAATGGGGGCGGAATTAGCCATACTCCCAAAATCAATTTTTGATTTATTTGTTTCTTGGATAGAATCACATCCAAGATTTCATAATACTGACGATAACTCTATTATAGAAGGAGAAAGCACACTTCATTACTTTATAGAGAATGAAATGCCATTTATATTTAGATGGACAATTATTTCTGAGATTAATAATAAAAACATTCATGTTCTTTCCAGAAAATTTCTAATCAAATGGTGGAATGGAATTTTAGAAGAGGAAAAAATAGTTAGCATAAAAGCAACTATTAAAAATAATAATAATATTCTGGACAAAAAGATTAATGAAGAATTAGCATCTGAAATTCCTATGCTAAAGTTGAAGACATCTTTTCAGAGAAAATATCCTAATATCTCTGAAGAAGATCATATGAAACGTTGCTTAGAACATATGAAGAAGCAGTTTGAACAAACATTTGACAATTTAGACACAAATTCCTCAACGTCTGATAAAACTACCAAATCGGTAGAGATGAAAGATAACTTTCGAGGACAATCTCAAGACCTAGAGGAAGACCTAAAAATTGCGGATGGGCTCTGGGATAATCTAATGGGCTCCGCATTAGACCAAGATAACGGAAAGGGCCTGATGAAATAAAAACTGGTATAAACTTTTACTAAAAGAACGACTGCAAAAAACCCAAGCACACGATTTTTAGTAAAAGGTTTTTACCTAGATACGGCCCATGGTTTTCATAAAACAAGTGACGCAAGCAGTGACGTCAACAAGCGATGACGTAAGCAATAACGTCAACAAGACAATGACACTCATCAGTGGATAGAAAAGATGCCATTAATAATTGGCCGACAGGATAAAAGTAGACGGCTGTATACAGCTAATGAGGGCGACGTTTTGGGACAACTCATCATCCAGAGCCCTCCTCGCCTCTATAAAAGAGAGAGCCTCTGCATTCAGAAGGCATCGAAAAATAAATATCTCTCTCTCTTGAAATCTCTCTTGTATTCTCCTCTAAAGTTTGTAATATCTTGAGTGTGATAAATAAATAAATATTTGGTTTCAACAAGAGGCGTCTCTTTCTGCAAGTAAGTTATCTTCCTTGTTAGTTATTTCATTTCTTGTTATTATTAATCATGTTTGTTTTGAAAATTGTTCTCTTGCTATAGATTGGTTAATATGTGTGTGTGTGTGTGTGAGAGAGAGAGAGAGAGAATTTTTCAAAATGCATGTGAGCCTCATCTCATTTTCCATGATGTATATATACAAATTAATTTCTTACAACAAGCGGCTAAAAGCAGATTTTCTTAAACTAAAAGGGTAAAGTCTAATTTTCCATGCATAAAGACAAAAGAAAACCTGATGTCATTTGAGCTTACGATAAAATAGTAATTAAATTGAATAATTTCCATAAAACTTAAATTAGAAAATTATGATAAAAACATAAAAAAAAAGATATGACCTAAAAGCAAATTAAAAAAACCTATAGTATATGAAAAATGATTTTATGCAAAAATTATATTTCTTTTAATAAGTAAATAAAACTCATAATTGTTTCTTTTTTTAATTTCTAAACGACATATCTCTGTTGTTAATGCTGAATGAAGAGGGTCTTCAAATTGAAATCCTAATTTAATTATCAACATAATAATCGGTAAGAAATATTTTCATCATTGTGGAAAATATTTTCTTACTTGCTAACCAGATATTTTTGAACCTTTAAATTCTTAATTAAACTAATTAAAGATTCATATAACAAAAATAGGAATGTTATTGTCAATAAGAATTAAACTGCAAACAAAAATTAACATTTTTTTTAACCTATTTACCGAATCTTTTTTATATGAAGATGATGAATAAAACATGAATAAAAGTCAAGGGTCAAATATACATGGAATTTACACTTTTTTTATAAACCCGATCCATTTTTATATAGGAGGAAAGTGTTTATAAGAAATGAGGTGTCGTCTTAAAATTTGGTTATTCACCCATTTTATGGATGATTGGCACTGGTTATCTTGTTTTCTGTTTGACGTGAAAAATTCACCTGCTGAATATGAAGCATTTACTCCATTTGTTGGCCTCTATAAAAATACCCGGTAGATCCACTCTAACTATCTTATTGAGTAGGCCCACTTTGGAAGAGATTGGTTCCACTTTGGATGACGACTCTTGTATCCGCTCTCCAAACTTACAGCCTCAGAAGAAATATACACACTTAATGAATCTACCTGAGCCATCAAACGTGGATCAAAGCACATGATAATATGCCTAAAGAGGGCCTCCGCCACTAAGAAGCTATGCGCAAGGGGTCTCCATCACTTTAAAAGCATGCGCCAAGCATCTTCGCCGCTATCAAAGCTTGCACAAAGGCCTCCGCCGCGCCAAAGGCCTCTGCCACCAAGGAATCATGCGCAAGGGCCTCCGCCACCGCAAGGGCATGCGCAAAGGTCTTCGCTGCAATGAAGGCATACGCCAAGGGTCTCTGTTGCGCTATCTTGAAACAAGGGTACCCGCCGCTCATAGAAGGGGTCTGTTCAGTCGATAAAACTGCACATTTGTAATACATTTTTCCTACCATTTTTATATTAAAAAAGGACTTTATTATAATATATTATACATATGAGGGTTTATGTGTAAAAACATTATTTTCCATATGTTAATATATTTAATTATCATTTGGTAGGAAAATGTATGCAAATAATATTATTGGTCTAATCCTAGTAGAACAAAGTCTACTAAAATCTTATATGAGTTGTTGTGCAGATTATTTCCAAGTTGTTATGAAGGATTTAACAAACAAATCAATTTGTTGAAGAATACTTTCCAAATTAAAGAGCAAACTTGGAGACTAAGTCTGGAAGCAGCCGAGAAAATATTTTCAGATTCTGAAGATGTTTAGGAGTGCCAAATGTCACCATCAGAAAGCCCCAGAAAAACCATCAACGATGGAGATTAGAGGACCGCGGATCCGCGGCCAAACCCACCCTGGGGCCGCGGATCCGCCGCGGTTTGATGAGGTCGGAATGCAATATTTTGGGAGATTTTCAAGTGCTGAATTTTACCAACTTCTGAACAAAAAGATTCTGGCTTCGCACTATAAAAAGGCACCGAGGGCATCTTAGAAAAGGCTATCAAGCCGAAGAGATCACGAAGCTCCCGACGCTCACGCATCCAGGCTGATCATCGACTGTTCGACTACCTCCCTAGGAAGGATCGAGAAGCAAATCAAGTTTTGTAATCATTTTCTATGGATTAAAAGTGTAGTTGAAGGAGTTGATTAATAAAGGTAGTTTTTTTTATTTAATTGTTTGTTTTTACATTATGTTCTTCCTCTCTTTCTTTTCATCTTCTTCTCCCAACATGCGCGAGTAATTCTCCGCTTGTTAGGGTTCGTAGGATTAGGGTAGGCTAATGGACGATGAAAATAATTAAACCCTTTTTAAGTCCTATAAAGTTTAGGAACTTTATCAAAAGAATCATTAACATCCTAATCGGACGCGCTAGCAATTCTTTGCTAGTTCCGACCGCGATTAGAGATTAGATTAATGATTATTTTGGTAAATGCTAGATATGAACGGAGTTCCGTGTCGAGATAAGGGTTAAGAGTGGGATTCCTTTTCCCTCCAGAAACCCTAATCTACACGCATCACCGTCGTTCTAGTTCTAAATCTATTAATGGATAAAAAGGATAACTTTTAATTAATCGTCCATAACTACTAAATCCTAACGAACCCTACAAGCTTTCTTATTATATTATCTAAGTCTCTAAAATAATCTAGATCTATATTTTACATTCTTGTTTAACGTCTCTTTCTCAACACATCTAAAGTAAAAGTATAAGGTTCCACGTTTCCCAGAGGACGACCCGTACTCATCTCGGTCTAGCTACGCGCGACACCGTTATTGATTGCGGTTAAACTACATAAAAACACTTTTTCGCAACAATCAGGGTCCATGCTATGGAAGGTACCTACAAAGTGAGAGTTGCAAACTTTATTCTCCATGTTCCAAAACGTTGCCCACGTCCATGGCCACGTTCACAAGCCTCTATGAGACTATAAAAACCCCTCTTAGTACACAAAAGAAAGATTAAGTACTCAAAAATTATTCTCGTTTATTAAAAAAAATCATTCAAGAACTGTAACACCCTAGCATGGTTATACTATATATATTTGGGGTATTTCAAATCTTGCCGCAAAATTCTTGACTATTGTTGTTTTAGGTTGCGGATAATGCAATAAGTAGTTGTGGTTATTACCCGACCCGCATATTTGAAACCCAACATGATTCGAGATTGTATCAAATATTTGCTAGTACAGAGTATCCATGCAAATCTAGATTTTATAAACATATATAATATATTTTAGAATTCACGTATCCTTTTAAAATACAATATAAAACCAAATAACATATTCTCTTATCTAGTCTTGAATGTCATAGTACCCCATATCTTGTGGTTGCGCTCATATATCATGTTTATATCCTAAATATTGCACAGACTAGTATTTGATCGCTACGTATATTTATGTAGATCCGTATTTGGGGGTATATGTTTTATTTACAGCATATCGCATCATGGTTTAAATTCTTACGTATATTCTCCATATTGAAAAACTAGATTTTTGAAGGGATACGGGTAATATTCGGAGTAATCTGGTATTATCTGTAAAATCTCACAATATATATAATATATTTTATATAACTATTATATATAAAACTGTTATATATATATATTAATTACTTTATATAAATCTCTCTTTCTCGCTCTTAAATTTCCCGTCCCCACCTCCTCTCTCTCTCTCTAATAATATATATATATATATATATAATAAAATTATAATACCCTCCCCCTCTCCCTCGTTTCCTCTTCTTCCCCACCGTGAACCCTAACCCACGCCCTCATAACCCCTCGTCGTCGCCACCCTAGCATCTCCGTCGACCCCATCTCTCTGCCTCCCCTGCCTCACCTCCATCACCCCCTCTCCTCCTTCCATTCCCCGACGACCCCAAGACACAAGCCCAACCTCCACAACAAGAACCCATCACCCCCATCGCTGGAAACCTCTCGTCGCCGGAAACCCATCAACACCAAGCACCTCCATCATCTCTTCGTCTCCCTAGCAACTCCAGAACACCAACACACCACCACCACCAACACACCTCCACCACCAACCCCCTGTTCCTTCCCCGATCACTCTCAAAACCTCAAGGCCCCTCTGGTCTAGACGACCTCGCCGCCGACAAATTCGCCCCGTCGCCGTCACCCCGTCGCCGTCATCTCTCCTCTGTCCTCGCCAACCCCATAACCCAGCAACAACAACCTCCTCCTCTTCTTCTTCTGTTCTTCTTTTCTTTTCTGTTTTCCAGCCGTCTCGCTGGAGTTGTGCACATCACCGACGATCCAAACAACCTAGTCATCATTGCATCTAGCCCAGTCACCACGTCACGCAGCTGCTCAGCCAGGTCCAGTCCGGCGTGCGTATGTTTTGCATCGTGACTTTATTTCGACGTCGACGTGGCATCCGTATCTCAACATGAGATTCAATCAAGAAAGTTCTAAACTTGCAACATGCTATTTTATTATATCAATATTATTTGATAAATTATAGTGCATGTGTTTTACTATCCAGCAAAAATTGCTGATTTACAGTTTTATAGCATCCTTCTGTATCCGTACTGATAATAGTTTATCTAGTTGCATGCCAGAACATCGCAATATTATCATACTACTATAACAGTTCAATATGTTATCCAGATTGCAATATACATGGTAATGGACGTATAACGGTTATTACAGATAGATACATATGCATCCTGGCATTAGTTGTGTTTCGATATTGATTACAGTTTTATATTGGTATCTATTTTGGTTAATATACAGTACATGGCATGTTCACGACACACTACCAGACTATTACTTGGATCTTATTGCTAATACCAACAATCCTGATTGTTGTCCTGATGGACGTAACATGTTGTCTATATAGACAAGACCTGTACCTGTTTGATCCTGTTTGGCATTAGATTTATATCTTCAATACCTGACTTGAACACAGAACCTTGGGGGAAAAGGGAAAATCAAGAATATAACCAAAACGTAATTCAAGAGAATATTATTATTGTTTGCCATGATTCAGCGCGTGAACGGAATAATCATTGTTTATTGTATCGTGGTCTCGTGGGGAATGAACATGATATATACTGTCGAGTTATGATGAGGATTACATTAAGTGATTTCAAAGACTTATATAATAGATAACCTAGAAGCATAGATTTTAGGATACACATCACATACATATAACTCACTGCTTTATACCTGTGTTGTTTATTTACATGCATGTTTAATCATAGAATCATATCCTGGTTATTACTATTATTGTAGTATTTATGACGCACTGACGTCTGGATTTTGTATGGCCCAGTTCTTTTGACTTTATCGCAGGAAAATCAGGAGTACTTTAGCAAGCAAGCCGAGTAATGAGGAGCTAGCTATTTAGTTTAAAGATGCTTAGTTTTTTTATCTCCGTAGTTTTATTTTTATTGATGTGAGCCCATATAGGACGTGACTCAGATATTGTTTTATTAGATCTTGATTTGTTTCCTCTACACCTATTTTTTGATTTTATTGATTGTGGCAGATGGACATGTGTTAGCTAGATTATATTTTTTATTGCTCTTGATATCCAATTGACAGCCGTAATGCGACTATGGAGGGATGATTCCTAGCCATAGGTAGTATAGTTTGCTCTGTCGCGTGCCGTATTTACATATTTTGGAAAGCAAGACGTGTGACAAGAACCGCTCTGCTCAATTACTCAAAAGGATGGAACAACACTCAAGAAATTCAAATTTCAGAATGGAACGAAGAGAAGAGAAAAACGTAAGTATGGAGCACCAGATCTCTTCTTCTCTACGATTTTCTATGCTTCCGTGATGAATACTGCGTTTGATATGATGAAAACGAATAACCTACGGCATACTCAATAAAGAGTTATCTCCGAAACACATAGTTGATGCCTCCGTTCTTGAACTGCCCAACGAACCGAAGAGTATATAATAAGCCTTGTGTCGGCTCTAAAATTAAATTATGGGATACTTTCAAAAGTTATCTCTTTACGGATACTTTTCGGAGTTATCCCCATGTATACAGATACTCATTCGATTTATCCATCCCACGAGATTGTCCTAATAATGGACTCTGTGGCGTATACATAGGCGAAAAGTGAATAGATACTCATTTGTATGGAACATGAAATCATGCAATGAAAACTTGACAAATCAAGACCCGACAAAGACCCTCTAGCAAAAAACCTATAGCGGAGATCCCACTTAGAGGCCTCTGTGCTTTGCCAACATGTAACGGCACCCTCCGATGGGTCCCATGTCAAACAAGTCTTTGGTGGAGACTCACAGAGGCCTCCACACTCCTCCAAACACACGGCGGCACCCTCCGATGGGTCCTACGCAAACCAAGTCTTTGGTGGAGACCCCAAAGTCCTCCGTACTCCTCCAAACACGTGGCGGCACCCTCCGATGGATCCCACGTCAACAAAGTCTTTGGAGGAGACCCCAAGAGGCCTCCGCACTCCTCCAAACACCCTGGCGGCACCCTAATGAGCCCCACATCCTCCAAATCGATGGCGGAGACCCCCTAATGGGCTCCGCATTCTCTAAAGCCTTAGCGAAGACCCTCTGGAAGCTTCTGCACTCTCCCAAAACACTCCGGCGACATCCTCAATAGGCCCCCACACCCTCCAAACCGCTAGCGGAGACCCCCCAATGGGTCCCACATCCTCTAAAGCCTTGGTGGAGACGCTCTGGAAAACTCCGCACACTTCACAATTCATGATGAAAAGTCAAACACCCCCTAATCCACCAAAACCAATGTTGAATATCTTCAAAAAAAACCTCGCCATGTTCCGAGATGACCCTAAACTAAAAGAGGAACCCCAAGTACCTAAACTGGATCCATGGACCTCTATATCCTTAAACTGGAATTTTGCCCTATGGCAGGGTAAAATGATGTTAACCTACCATATACTATCTACCGGCATCTATCGTGACATAGAAGTCAACAAATACATCACCATATCAATATCCTACGAACTTTGCCCTATGACAAAAAAAAATTTGTCATATACGATCCACAGGCTACCATCGTGGCATAGAAGCTGTCCGCCGTTACCCAAAAGTTAGTAAAACACGGTTATCGTGACATCGTCACACCTGCCAATCCCTATAGCAAAACTGTATATACCAAACTGCCCTAAATGTAACCCTTGGTCCGTAATGACCTTAAACTAAAATCCATGTTCGAAATGACTTTAAGCTAAAAACTTTATGGAAAATATACTTCCATGGACCACTATGTCTCTAAACTGGAGTTCTGCCTTATAGAAAGTAAAATAACTTGTCATACACTATTCACGGATGACCATTGTGGCATAGAAGCCGACTGTCCTTTAAGTCCCACCAAGCATGCACCCTGTAATATACCCCAGCCTCACTAAGTCCTGTCGAACGCGCTGGTCAGCCATCACCGTCTTTCAATCGTTCACCGCAACACAGAAGTCAACAAAGCCTGTACCGCCCACTCATCGCTGCTACGTCCGAAATGACTCCAAACTACTGCCAAGTCCGAAATGACCATAAACTACTGTCTTTACCGCACCGCGCCTGGCCGGGTCCACTATACCAACTATCCAAATCTTCTCTACAAGTAAATAATATTATCTACCGTATACAATCCATGGGAAATCGTTCATGACATAGAAGTCAATCATTCCACCAGGCCTGCATCCAGCAATATGTTCCATGATTAAATCCCCTACTATGACACAGAAGTCAACCGTCCTGCCGAGCATGTCGAAACTGCCCTATGGTCTGGCTCATAAATTCTATAAAGCCGTATACAATTCAGGGGCGTAAACAGCAGCAAGAATGCATGTCTATTCAATGGTGAAAGCGTACACAGCAAGAGATGCAATTTTATAGTGCACATAAATAAGACGACCGAATATGTATAAAATGAGATGTATCTCTACTACAGCTGTTAATATGAAATATATGCTGTGATTATTGCTCCCTTTTTATATTTTGTGCTGTTATTGTCATTTAATACTTGTTAGAAATAAATCACTCATAGAAAGTTCTCTCCATTTAATGCGGAGGGGTAATTAACTATAGTGGCTTGCGCCTGTGGAAATCTAGTCCCCATAATCGAAAAACCATTTCCGAAGAGTGAATCTGAAAAGTCGCGCTATATCGGTCACATCCATCTAGCCCTTTAGCCACACATCATAAACACACCCTGCGTCACGATAACCCGTCGCATTTCTAAAGAGACAGGCAGATCTGCATCGATCTGACCCCGTAAGCCTCCTGGAAGTTCGTCAAGATTTTCGAGGCCCCTGTTCACCGCCGGAAACGGATACGAACCGATTCTGGCATGCCTGGTGGGACATTTTCCTATTTCCACTCCACTTCATGTGTCGTGTTCACGAACAAAATCGCGGTTCGCTATGGTTGCCCTAGGACTCGAGGTACTAAGATTTGGTATCTTGTTCAAGTGCAAAAGAAGAGAAAATCGATGGCTTCCAACTGCACAAATTGCAACAGCAACTCCCACTCCGCCCCAACTAGAGGAGTGACTTACAGACCCAACACAACCTCTATCTTTTCAATGCTGGTGGGGAAAGTTACGCAAGCTACTGCGGGATTGTTCTTTGGGACAATGCTCCCACCAGTGGGTGTCGGTGCCTCAGCACTGCAGGAAGAAGCTCCCAAGAGGTCAGTCTTCGATCGACTTGCAACCACAACGACCCCTCTCAACAGGCCATCCAAATCCGATGAATCATTCTTCGACAGGCTGAACCGAAGCTCAGACGTCTCATTCTTCAACAGACTGAGAAAGAACCAAAACGGGACCGTAAAGAGGCACATGATATCTGAAGGGACTGCCCCAAAATGGATAGCCCTCCGAACTCCTCCTGCAGGTAAAGTTGTCAAAGGTGCTTCCCCTACTGGAAAGTCGGTCTTCGAAAGATTGGCCGGTCCTCCTCAAACTCTGCCATGGACGTCAGCCTTCAACAGGCTGACACCAACAGCAACCCCTCACTAAAGCCAGGGGCACAACGAAGCCGCTTCCAAAACTGAGGCGGTCCCTTCTGCAAGACACGCTCGATGTCGCCACTGGCGCCAGGTGAGAAAAGCTGGGGGCAACTCCCCCTCGGGACTTACTCCGCCAGCTCCAATGGTAGAAGTTGATACTGCTATTCCAACCGGGAATAGCTTTGATCTACTCGGGAGGGTACGTGATCGCACGCTTTTGGCGTGTCGGATGTTCAAAGTTCTAAAGTTATAACCGCGATCAGGACGGTGTCGCTTTGCAGCTAGCCGGTTGAGCACGGGTCGATTCACAGGGAGATGGTTGTATGTCAGTTCGAGTTTTAGACAAGTCAATGAAGAATTTGTATATGTTTGTTCAGTTCTATCCTAAGTGTTATATGCAAGTATAAAGTTGTTAAGAAAAAGATACGAAAGTGTAAGCTAACGAAATCCGCACTCAAAACCTTTGAGCCGAGTCTTGACCAATTGAAGCTAAAGCAATCGGCAACAACGTGGATTATGGTACTTAAGCACGGTATTCATGGAATCCGGCTTATTGACCCTTGTCCTTCCGTTCCTGTCTCTTGCTTTCCCCTCCGGCCAAACCAAACGCAACCGGTCGCGGTTAGGAATCACCGTTATCTTGGTAGGGTAGGGTGCCTAACGGAGCGCTTGCGTAACATTTGGGCGGAGTTCAAAGGAAATAACGGGAAAAGGAAATGAGCAAAGAAACATTAACTTACAATATTGTATTTATTCTTAACAACAACAATTACAACCACTCACAAAACGAACCAAAAAGAGCAAAAGAAAAGATAAATAAAGAAAAGAAAAGATTACAAGTAAGTAATTAAAAGTGCATGGAATTTAAGTGCATGAAAGTAAATGAGCAAGAAATGAAACTAGGAACCATAGAACCCAAAACAAGACATGGGTTCAATAACCAAATCTTAAACTTGCAGGCTCAACTAAGAGGTTGCAAGATCAAGAAAAGGCAAAGAACTCATGGAGAATGAAGCACAAAAGAGAGAACAAAATGATATAACCCCTTGAGATCAATGACCAAAGCTTAAACTTGTAAGCTCACTTAAGAGGTTGCAAGATCAAGTTAAGGTAGAGAGCTCGAGGGGGAAGCTAAGCAAAAGAATGATACAAAATAACCCTCATCTTCATTTAACATCCACTCAAAAGCTCTCACAACAATTTAATGGAGGAAAGATGATGAAGAAGAAGAAGTTAAACTAAAAACTAACAAAAAGTGGGCATAAGAATTCATCCCTTACAATGGCTCAGAACTGGGGTATTTATAGGAGGAGAGTTGAAAAGCTAGGGCAACATTCTGATCCTACAGGAAAAGATCAACCTAACCCTGAAAAATATTCATCTGATGAGCCTATACGGCCGCGGATCCGCGGCCTAAGCATGCTTATGCCGCGGAACCGCGGCCATAAAGAGGATTTGGCTCATCGTATCTTTGTGGTTTCCCTGTTCTTCTGTCCTATGTTGTTATACATATACCAAATTGCAAATTGCTTCCACAATTGCTTCAGATCTGCATAGTCCAAACATAGCTTAACTTTTGATTGATTTGACCTTTCTCCCTCAAGCTCCGCGCACCCATTGATTCTTGTGCTGCCTCCCTCGTGCTTTGTGCTTGTCCGAGACACGAATGACCACTTTCATTTATCTTGTCTCAGGAACTGGTGCGCGGCACTGGACGGATACGGATGACCGGAACCCGGCTTTTATCTGCTGTCAACAGATGTTCTGTATTTTGGCGTAACAGTGGAGATTTTGTATCAATTGCGTTATTTTGGACTAGAAAACTGTGGCCTGTAAATATGTAGCAAACACGGATTACAAGCACCTACCTATAAACAAACGAGCGTAAGAATGGGCGGTATTAAATGCAATATTCTGGTATGAACAAATACCCCCAAACTTAACTTTTGCTCGTCCCGAGCAAAACCAATTATTCACAAAAAAAAGAATCCTAACCGCACTTTCGAAGGGAACGCGATTGCACTGAGCGTGTGCAACAAGCCGTTAAACCTCTAGGTGTCCCTAGTAGGAGGAGTGTTGTCTCCTGAGGGTTTTCAGCGGATTACACCCACAAAATCCCGTCAAGTTAGTTTCATAAGTTAACGTCGATTCTACTCCTACAGTTTAGTATCTACGTTAGAAACTCTATCATCCTAAGTTAGAAATATCCAACCCTTATGTTTCACACCTCCTATCTATTTAACCTTAGGTCCTATACGTTCCAAAAAAGTTTAGAAAGATGTTGGTTCTCCTGAGTTTTCATTCTAAAGTGCGGCCTCAAATCAGGGATTTTTATCAACTTTACAGAAAACATAAGTCTTATCTTTTATTTCTATCTTTTATCCAAACATTGATTGTATACCCCTACTTGTGTGTATATTTGCACCCTACACTCAAGAATTCAATTCAAGCTATAATACCCTTGCCCTAATACCTAATACTACTTCTTTTCATTAAGGATGGACGGATTTGCTCGCACACCTTTCATGCGACTATTAATACTTCTTGAGGCACTAACAGCCGATTACTGAATGTGTGAGCTTAAAACGTAAATAGCAGTTTCCGGGCCTTGACTTTATTTATTTTTCTTTTCTTTTTATTTTTCTTTTTCAAGACCGGATATATTTTTCAATGATGCTCTTTTGGTGTTTAGCTTTAATTACCGTTTTTTCTTTCATACTAGGTTTTCAGGCATGAGTATTTCTAGGTATCCTCTACTATCCCAAGTTTCAAGATGCGTGTAAGTGCAGTTTGTATGGTATATACTTTCTAAATTTGAACTCAAGAAAAGAAAATATTTTTCAGACTTATTCTTTAGTAAAGCATCAATACTTTCCCTTCATCTTGACTTAACTCAAGAACTGAACTCAATATTACATATTTCTTAAAAAACTGTAAGGACGTATACTTACCAAAGTTAAACAGAATGAGGATTATTTTTAGGGTTTTCAATTCCTAAGCCTAGGATTTAGTTATTTCTAACATATCAACTAAGTTTTCAGAATAAAAATCTAAGTTACCCTATTAGCTAACTTGACGACAAATTTTTTATATTTTTGGAAATTTTTTCGATTTTTATAGGTTTTTATTAAGGTATGCAAATACAAAATATAAAAATGAATGCGAAGGAAGAAAGCTTACCGAGCACACCCCCAAACTTAAACTTGACAGTGTCCTCACTGTCAGGCTACACCAAGAGGGTCAAAATTGTCGGCGCTCTCTAAAAACAAATTATATACAAAACAAAACACGAAAACAAAAAATATATACAAAAAGGTTCCCCCCAAACTTAAGTAAAACAGTGTTTCCACTGTTTAAGCGGTGAAGTTCAGAATTAGGGGGAAAGAAAACAGTTTCAAACTATACAAGGCCTTACACAGGCCAAAAGTGAGTACCAACCATTCAAAGATTTTATCGCTATAATGTACAGGTTGGTGGAAGAAGGCGTAGAGAAAAGAGATGGAGAATATACGAGACTGTATGGAGATAGAAGTGGTATACGGTCTCGGTATATAAGAAGAAGAATGGCGGAAGGGAGAAAGAAGTGGAATACGAACTTGAGGGTGGAAATGGATTGAATAAATTAGTACAATCTGTATTGATCGATGTGAAAAGATGGATTGTACTAAGCTATCAATATGGAGAGAAATTGGGTCAAATCTCTCAAGATTCGTGAGAAACCATGGGTACGCCGAACTTGGTAAACCAGACACAGGAAGTGAAAATGATACGGTTTCTTGTAATGTCGGTACGATGGAAAGGATGGGGGGAAGTGATTGAGGAAGGGTATCGATTAAGGGTTCAGGAGGGTGTACACAGTCAATGACAGGGACAGGATGAATTGGGAAATCCGACTCATCAAGCAAAACTGGTTCATCCTCAAAACTATCCTCAAAATTTTCCTCAAAATTCAGCATATCCGTAGATTTATCCTCAAAATCCAGACGCATATGGGGTTCGGGAAAAACATTTAATGACTCGGGATGATGAACTGGAGAGAAAAACTCAGCCAAATCTACGATTTCATCATCCAAAATATTCCCAGCGTCAATATCCTCAATCAAGTGAAAATCTATATTCTCAGACACCTCAACAAAAGCATGGTTATCAATCAACTCAGGTTCTAGAGTGGAGGTGTAGAGGTCAAAAGGATTGGGTATGGTTTCACTCGAAAGGGACCCTTCACAATCGGGCAAATCAAACACTACAAAGTCACACAACTCATTATCTGTTCTATCTTTAATCAATGAATCGTTTGGAACACTAGATAGACATTCAAAACTGGAGTTGTGGGATTCAAGTTGAAACGGGTAGGCTTGATTCGGAAGGGGGTACATCTCACTCTCGCTACTCAAATTCTCAACCTGTCCTACCGCCTCTTCATACACTGGAAAATTTGGAGCTAGTTGAAAACTAGCTACCGGGTCACTAGGTTATATGAGGGCGGCCATGGACGCATTCAAATCCATCATCTGTTGGTACGACGCTGCCCTAAAGTCTTCCAAAGACTGTTCCAGACTAGACATGGGTTGTGAAGGGGTTTCAGTAAAAGATTCAACGTTGTTTGGATACTGAAAATTCCCAAATGGCGGTTCAGAAGCAATGTCTAGGGAAGGTGCAAAAGTCGGGTAGGACTGGTAGGAATTGAATGGCTGGACAGGAACAGGATCAACATTTGGATAAGAAGGTGAATGGAATTGTTGATCCCAAGAATCTGTAGTGGTGAAAGGAGTGAAAGATCGGCTATGGGACTGTTCAATATGTTCAGCGATGGACAAATGACGACTTGCAAAAGGGGTATCAACATAAGAGGGTGTGGGAGGTTGAAAAGGTTGATACAAAGTGGATTGCGGAGGGCAAGTGTTTGTCTTAGACGCGTCTATGCGATCTTTCAATGAAATTTTAGGCATAGAGGGATCGTTCGATGTTCGGCCAAAGCAAGAACCGTAAGAAGTAATGTCTGGTTGTGGGTACCAAAGTTCGGCAAGAGTTTTTCTAAGTGGAGTACCCATGATATGAAGAGAGAAAGAAAGGAAGGAAGAGAAAAGGAGGGGAAAAAGAATGTGGATTTTTTTTATTTTTATTTTTAAAAAAATGTTTGTTTTTGGAGTTTTGAAAATTGTTTGTTTAAAATAATACGGAATTATGGGACTAAAATTTACAAGCACAATCACAATCACAATATGCACAAACACACCTAGAGCTAGGGTCACCTAGGTCAGCTAGACAGCTCCTAACTGTTCCAAAGGGCTAGAAATAGGACCTCAAACCGCCTCTTCTCCGCCAATTGCGGCCAGGTAAGTGCCAGGTAAGTGGGAGGCTCCCCACTACGTAAGTAGTGGTCCTAATTAAGTAACTACTTGCCTTAGACACACTTGCCTAGACACCGCAAAGTCAGGATAGGATAAACGGCCGATGCCTACAACCAGTCCTCTGTCCTATTGAGCGCGACGTCCTTAGGGCCGAGTCTAGTATTTTTTATTAGCTCAAGGTAATGCGTATGCAATTAGTGATTTGTGGGGTCTTAGGAAGGGTGATGAAATCCCCACCCAATCTGAATTGGTGTTATAGCCCCTTAATGTCCGTATTAATATATGCAAAGCGGTAAACAAACAAAATCTAAAACAATAAAAATTTATTTGGCGGCTGCGCAATCTGTGTAAAGAAACCTGCAGAAAATACAGTATAGTAGAATTCACAGAGAAGATAAAAGGACAGAGAAAGGGCTGAAAAAATTTAGGGCACTGAAGCCTCAATACGGCTGTGGAACCGCGGCCACAGCCCCTCTTTGACCGCGGTTTCACGGTCAAACAGTGGTATTGGTGCCTCTGGTTTGGTTCCCTGCACTCCCCTTGATCTCTACTCCAAAATAAAATGCTCTGTTTTCTTTTTGGATTACTGTACTTGCTCCAGATTAGCATGCACATTTGCACACAAAAATTATCAAAAATAACAAAAAGATTTTTTTTAAAATAAATATATACAAAAAGAATATTAACCCGAATAACAAGAAAGAAAATACGTTACCGTCTTCCCGGCAACGGCGCCATTTGATCGCACGCTTTTGGCGTGTCGGATGTTCAAAGTTCTAAAGTTATAACCGCGATTAGGACGGTGTCGCTTTGCAGCTAGCCGGTTGAGCACGGGTCGATCCACAGGGAGATGGTTGTATGTCAGTTCGAGTTTTTGACGAGTCAATGAAGAATTTGTATATGTTTGTTCAGTTCTATCCTAAGTGTTATATGCAAGTATAAAGTTGTTAAGAAAAAGATACGAAAGTGTAAGCTAAGGAAATCCGCACTCAAAACCTTTGAGCCGAGTCTTGACCAATTGAAGCTAAAGCAATTGGCAACAACGTGGATTATGGTACTTAAGCACGGTATTCGTGGAATCCGGCTTATTGACCCTTGTCCTTCCGTTCTTGTCTCTTGCTTTCGCCTCCGGCCAAACCGAACGCAACCGGTCGCGGTTAGGAATCACCGTTATCTTGGTAGGGTAGGGTGCCTAAAGGAGCGCTTGCATAACGTTTGGGCGGAGTTCAAAGGAAATAACGGGAAAAGGAAATGAGCAAAGAAACAATAACTTACAATATTGTATTTATTCTTAACAACAACAATTACAACCACTCACAAAACGAACCAAAAAGAGCAAAAGAAAAGATAAATAAAGAAAAGAAAAGATTACAAGTAAGTAATTAAAAGTGCATGGAATTTAAGTGCATGAAAGTAAATGAGCAAGAAATGAAACTAGGAACCATAAAACCCAAAACAAGACATGGGTTCAATAACCAAATCTTAAACTTGCAAGCTCAACTAAGAGGTTGCAAGATCAAGAAAAGGCAAAGAACTCATGGAGAATGAAGCACAAAAGAGAGAACAAAATGATATAACCCCTTGAGATCAATAACCAAAGCTTAAACTTGCAAGCTCACTTAAGAGGTTGCAATATCAAGTTAAGGTAGAGAGCTCGAAGGGGAAGCTAAGCAAAAGAATGATACAAAATAACCCTCATCTTCATTTAACATCCACTCAAAAGCTCTCACAACAATTTAATGGAGGAAAGATGATGAAGAAGAAGAAGTTAAACTAAAAACTAACAAAAAGTGGGCATAAGAATTCATCCCTTACAATGGCTCAGAACTGGGGTATTTATAGGAGGAGAGTTGAAAAGCTAGGGCAACATTCTGACCCTACAGGAAAAGACCAACCTAACCCTGAAAAATAATCATCTGATGAGCCTATACGGCCGCGGATCCGCGGCCTAAGCATGCTTATGCCGCGGAACCGCGGCCATAAAGAGGATTTGGCTCATCGTATCTTTATGGTTTCCCTGTTCTTCTGTCCTATGTTGTTCTATATATACCAAATTGCAAATTGCTTCCACAATTGCTTCAGATCTGCATAGTCCAAACATAGCTTAACTTTTGATTGATTTGACCTTTCTCCCTCGAGCTCCGCGCACCCATTGATTCTTGTGCTGCCTCCCTCGTGCTTTGTGCTTGTCCGAGACACGAATGACCACTGTCATTTGTCTTGTCTCAGGAACTGGTGCGCGGCACTGGACGGATACGGATGACCGGAACCCGGCTTTTATCTGCTATCAACAGATGTTCTGTATTTTGGCGTAACAGTGGAGATTTTGTATCAATTGCGTTATTTTGGACTAGAAAACTGTGGCCTGTAAATATGTAGCAAACACGGATTACAAGCACCTACCTATAAACAAACGAGCGTAAGAATGTGCGGTATTAAATGCAATATTCTGGTATGAACAAATACCCCCAAACTTAACTTTTGCTCGTCCCGAGCAAAACCAATTATTCACAAAAAAAAGAATCCTAACCGCACTTTCGAAGGGAACGCGATTGCACTGAGCGTGTGCAACAAGCCATTAAACCTCTAGGTGTCCCTAGTAGGAGGAGTGTTGTCTCCTGAGGGTTTTCAGCGGATTACACCCACAAAATCCCGTCAAGCTAGTTTCATAAGTTAACGTCGATTCTACTCCTACAGTTTAGTATCTACGTTAGAAACTCTATCATCCTAAGTTAGAAATATCCAACCCTTATGTTTCACACCTCCTATCTATTTAACCTTAGGTTCTATACGTTCCAAAAAAGTTTAGAAAGATGTTGGTTCTCCTGAGTTTTCCTTCTAAAGTGCGGCCTCAAATCAGGGATTTTTATCAACTTTACAGAAAACATAAGTCTTATCTTTTATTTCTATCTTTTATCCAAACATTGATTGTATACCCCTACGTGTGTGTATATTTGCACCCCTACACTCAAGAATTCAATTCAAGCTATAATACCCTTGCCCTAATACCTAATACTACTTCTTTTCATTAAGGATGGACGGATTTGCTCGCACACCTTTCATGCGACTATTAATACTTCTTGAGGCACTAACAGCCGATTACTGAATGTGTGAGCTTAAAACGTAAATAGCAGTTTCCGGGCCTTGACTTTATTTATTTTTCTTTTCTTTTTATTTTTCTTTTTCAAGACCGGATATATTTTTCAATGATGCTCTTTTGGTGTTTAGCTTTAATTACCGTTTTTTCTTTCATTCTAGGTTTTCAGGCATGAGTATTTCTAGGTATCCTCTACTATCCCAAGTTTCAAGGTGCGTGTAAGTGCAGTTTGTCGGTTAAATACTTTCTAAATTTGAACTCAAGAAAAGAAACTATTTTTCAGACTTATTCTTTAGTAAAGCATCAATACTTTCCCTTCATCTTGACTTAACTCAAGAACTGAACTCAAGATTACATATTTCTAAAAAAACTGTAAGGACGTATACTTACCAAAGTTAAACAGAATGAGGATTATTTTTAGGGTTTTCAATTCCTAAGCCTAGGATTTAGTTATTTCTAACTTATCAACTGAGTTTTCAGAATAAAAATCTAAGTTACCCTATTAGCTAACTTGACGACAAATTTTTTATATTTTTGGAAATTTTTTCGATTTTTATAGGTTTTTAATAAGGTATGCAAATACAAAATATACAAATGAATGCGAAGGAAGAAAGCTTACCGAGCACACCCCCAAACTTAAACTTGACAGTGTCCTCACTGTCAGGCTACACCAAGAGGGTCAAAATTATCGGCGCTCTCTAAAAACAAATTATATACAAAACAAAACAGGAAAACAAAAAATATATATAAAAAGGTTCCCCCCAAACTTAAGTAAAACAGTGTTTCCACTGTTTAAGCGATGAAGTTCAGAATTAGGGGGAAAGAAAACAGTTTCAAACTATACAAGGCCTTACACAGGCCAAAAGTGAGTACCAACCATTCAAAGATTTTATCGCTATAATGTACAGGTTGGTGGAAGAAGGCGTAGAGAAAAGAGATGGAGAATATACGAGACTGTATGGAGATAGAAGTGGTATACGGTCTCGGTATATAAGAAGAAGAATGACGGAAGGGAGAAAGAAGTGGAATACGAACTTGAGGGTGGAAATGGATTGAATAAATTAGTACAATATGTATTGATCGATGTGAAAAGATGGATTGTACTAAGCTATCAATATGGAGAGAAATTGGGTCAAATCCCTCAAGATTCGTGAGAAACCATGGGTACGCCGAACTTGGTAAACCAGACACAGGAAGTGAAAATGATACGGTTTCTTGTAATGTCGGTACGATGGAAAGGATGGGGGGAAGTGATTGAGGAAGGGTATCGATTAAGGGTTCAGGAGGGTGTACACAGTCAATGACAGGGACAGGATGAATTGGGAAATCCGACTCATCAAGCAAAACTGGTTCATCCTCAAAACTATCCTCAAAATTTTTCTCAAAATTCAGCATATCCGTACATTTATCCTCAAAATCCAGACGCATATGGGGTTCGGGAAAAACATTTAATGACTCGGGATGATGAACTGGAGAGAAAAACTCAGCCAAATCTACGGGTTCATCATCCAAAATATTCCCAGCGTCAATATCCTCAATCAAGTGAAAATCTATATTCTCAGACACCTCAACAAAAGCATGGTTATCAATCAACTCAGGTTCTAGAGTGGAGGTGTAGAGGTCAAAAGGATTGGGTGTGGTTTCACTCGAAAGGGACCCTTCACAATCGGGCAAATCAAACACTACAAAGTCACACAACTCATTATCTGTTCTATCTTTAATCAATGAATCGTTTGGAACACTAGATAGACATTCAAAACTGGAGTTGTGGGATTCAAGTTGAAACGGGTAGGCTTGATTCGGAAGGGGGTACAGCTCACTCTCGCTACTCAAATTCTCAACCTGTCCTACCGCCTCTTCATACATTGGAAAATTTGGAGCTAGTTGAAAACTAGCTACCGGGTCACTAGGTTATATGAGGGCGGCCATGGACGCATTCAAATCCATCATCTGTTGGTACGACGCTGCCCTAAAGTCTTCCAAAGACTGTTCCAGACTAGACATGGGTTGTGAAGGGGTTTCAGTAAAAAGATTCAACGTTGTTTGGATACTGAAAATTCCCAAATGACGGTTCAGAAGCAATGTCTAGGGAAGGTGCAAAAGTCGGGTAGGACTGGTAGGAATTGAATGGCTGGACAGGAACAGGATCAACATTTGGATAAGAAGGTGAATGGAATTGTTGATCCCAAGAATCTGTAGTGGTGAAAGGAGTGAAAGATCGGCTATGGGATTGTTCAATATGTTCAGCGATGGAAAAATGACGACTTGCAAAAGGGGTATCAACATAAGAGGGTGGGGGATGTTGAAAAGGTTGATACAAAGTGGATTGCGGAGGGCAAGTGTTTATCCTAGACGCGTCTATGCGATCTTTCAATGAAATTTTAGGCATAGAGGGATCGTTCGATGTTCGGCCAAAGCAAGAACCGTAAGAAGTAATGTCTGGTTGTGGGTACCAAAGTTCGGCAAGAGTTTTTCTAAGTGGAGTACCCATGATATGAAGAGAGAAAGAAAGGAAGGAAGAGAAAAGGAGGGGAAAAAGAATGTGGATTTTTTTTATTTTTATTTTTAAAAAAATGTTTGTTTTTGGAGTTTTGAAAATTGTTTGTTTAAAATAATACGGAATTATGGGACTAAAATTTACAAGCACAATCACAATCACAATATGCACAAACACACCTAGAGCTAGGGTCACCTAGGTCAGCTAGACAGCTCCTAACTGTTCCAAAGGGCTAGAAATAGGACCTCAAACCGCCTCTTCTCCGCCAATTGCGGCCAGGTAAGTGCCAGGTAAGTGGGAGGCTCCCCACTACGTAAGTAGTGGTCCTAATTAAGTAACTACTTGCCTTAGACACACTTGCCTAGACACCGCAAAGTCAGGATAGGATAAACGGCCGATGCCTACAACCAGTCCTCTGTCCTATTGAGCGCGATGTCCTTAGGGCTGAGTCTAGTATTTTTTATTAGCTCAAGGTAATGCGTATGCAATTAGTGATTTGTGGGGTCTTAGGAAGGGTGATGAAATCCCCACCCAATCTGAATTGGTGTTATAGCCCCTTAATGTCCGTATTAATATATGCAAAGCGGTAAACAAACAAAATCTAAAACAATAAAAATTTATTTGGCGGCTGCGCAATCTGTGTAAAGAAACCTGCAGAAAATACAGTATAGTAGAATTCACAGAGAAGATAAAAGGACAGAGAAAGGGCTGAAAAAATTTAGGGCACTGAGGCTTCAATACGGCTGCGGAACCGCGGCCACAGCCCCTCTTTGACCGCGGTTTCACTGTCAAACAGTGGTATTGGTGCCTCTGGTTTGGTTCCCTGCACTCCCCTTGATCTCTACTCCAAAATAAAATGCTCTGTTTTCTTTTTGGATTACTGTACTTGCTCCAGATTAGCATGCACATTTGCACACAAAAATTATCAAAAATAACAAAAAGATTTTTTTTTAAATAAATATATACAAAAAGAATATTAACCCGAATAACAAGAAAGAAAATACGTTACCGTCTTCCCGGCAACGGCGCCATTTGATCGCACGCTTTTGGCGTGTCGGATGTTCAAAGTTCAAAAGTTATAACCGCGATCAGGACGGTGTCTCTTTGCAGCTAGCCGGTTGAGCACGGGTCGATCCACAGGGAGATGGTTGTATGTCCGTTCGAGTTTTAGACGAGTCAATGAAGAATTTGTATATGTTTGTTCAGTTCTATCCTAAGTGTTATATGCAAGTATAAAGTTGTTAAGAAAAAGATACGAAAGTGTAAGCTAAGGAAATCCGCACTCAAAATCTTTGAGCCGAGTCTTGACCAATTGAAGCTAGAGCAATCGGCAACAACGTGGATTAGGGTACTTAAGCACGGTATTCGTGGAATCCGGCTTATTGACCCTTGTCCTTCCGTTCTTGTCTCTTGCTTTCGCCTCCGGCCAAACCGAACGCAACCGGTCGCGGTTAGGAATCACCGTTACCTTGGTAGGGTAGGGTGCCTAATGGAGCGCTTGCGTAACGTTTCGGCGGAGTTCAAAGGAAAATAACGGGAAAAGGAAATGAGCAAAGAAATATTAACTTACAATATTGTATTTATTCTTAACAACAACAATTACAACCATTCACAAAACGAACCAAAAAGAGCAAAAGAAAGGATAAATAAAGAAAAGAAAAGATTACAAGCAAGTAATTAAAAGTGCATGGAATTTAAGTGCATGAAAGTAAATGAGCAAGAAATGAAACTAGGAACCATAGAACCCAAAACAAGACATGGGTTCAATAACCAAATCTTAAACTTGCAAGCTCAACTAAGAGGTTGCAAGTTTAAGAAAAGGCAAAGAACTCATGGAGAATGAAGCACAAAAGAGAGAACAAAATGATACAATCCCTTAAGATCAATGACCAAAACTTAAACTTGCAAGCTCACTTAAGAGTTTGCAAGATCAAGTTAAGGTAGAGAGCTTAAAGGGGAAGCTATGCAAAAGAATGATACAAAATAACCTTCATCTTCATTTAACATCCACTCAAAAGCTCTCACAATAATTTAATGGAGGAAAGATGAAGAAGAAGAAGAAGTTAAACTAAAAACTAACAAAAAGTGGGCATAAGAATTCATCCCTTACAATGGCTCAGAACTGGGGTATTTATAGGAGGAGAGTTGAAAAGCTAGGGCAACATTCTGACCCTACAGGAAAAGACCAACCTAACCCTGAAAAATAATCATCTGATGAGCCTATACGGCCGCGGATCCGCGGCCTAAGATTGCTTATGCCGTGGAACCGCGGCCATAAAGAGGATTTGGCTCATCGTATTTTTGTGGTTTCCCTGTTCTTCTGTCCTAAGTTGTTCTACATATACCAAATTGCAAATTGCTTCCACAATTGCTTCAGATCTGCATAGTCCAAACATAGCTTAACTTTTGATTGATTTGACCTTTCTCCCTCGAGCTCCGCGCACCCATTGATTCTTGTGCTGCCTCCCTCGTGTTTGTGCTTGTCCGAGATACGAATGACCACTGTCATTTGTCTTGTCTCAGGAACTGGTGCGTGGCACTGGACGGATACGGATGACCGGAACCCGGCTTTTATCTGCTGTCAACAGATGTGCTGTATTTTGGCGTAACAGTGGAGATTTTGTATCAATTGCGTTATTTTGGACTAGAAAACTGTGGCATTTAAATATGTAGCAAACACGGATTACAAGCACCTATCTATAAACAAACGAGCGTAAGAATGGGCAGTATTAAATGCAATATTCTGGTATGAACAGTACGCAAGCACTCTTCAACGGCGGTGCTAAAGAAATCGCCCCTGCATGCAAAAACCACAGTACATGCAAAGCTGGAGCAACCCCGTCAACGGCTCTCCTCCCAAATTCATAGAGTCTAGCGAAAAGTCCAGGACTCCGTGATTGATCAAAACTACTCTCGTCGACCAAAGAAATCGAAGGATCGGCAAGAGTAAAACCATCCCTCCACCATACAGCGAAGGGCTTCTTCCACACGGGTGCCTGTTACAACGGCTCCTTCAACTTCGATCTCCCACAAAAGGAGGAGGCCGGAGAAAATCCCACCGCCTGCGGCAAATTCCAAAGGCAATGGACCCAAACGCCCCAAGGCTGGGGGCATGATCGTGCATACGGTCTACATGGCTTCTGGGAAAGAGGAAAGCCGTGCTTCCGTAGCTCATCGACCGCAAACTCGGTCGCTAACAAAAGCCCAGGAGCAACAACAAAAGCTCCAGGAAATGCTAACCAAAATGGCAGCACTCACCGGACAGAAAGAAAGTCCGGAATCAGCATCTGAACAGCGCCAAGAGCAGGAAACCGATATAGAGTTCCTGCGAAGGGTGATTGAAAGAAAAGATAAGAAAGCCGCTGAGTAGGCTGCCAACATAAAGCAGATGTCTCTTTTGTTCTAGGACATAGTTGGAATGATGATCCAGCCAGAACCCCCAGTCGAAGATCCGCCGATAATCATCGAGGATAATAGAGGGGAAACATCAAACCCTCTTCCGGCCTTATCAGTAGCCAAGGAGGAAACGATCTCCAAGGATGCTCTTGATGATTACATCGCTCGACAAATACGAGCTCATCAAGCAAATGAAGTGGCTGGCCAAACTGTCAAAACTGGGCGACCGTATCCAGGATGGTATGAACAAATCAAGTACCCACCGCGATATACGATCCCTAAGTTCCATGTGTACAAAGGGACAGGCAACCCACACCAGCACGTCGCGCAGTTCAGAGCTCTGTAAGGCAACACTGGAGGCGATGACAAACTGCTGCTTCGCCAGTTCATTGATAGCCTGTCGGAGACGGCCTTTGAATGGTACTCGGGGCTCCAAATGACTCCATAAAGACATTCATAGATATGGAGCTGCTATTCACACAGCGGTTCGCCAGCGCAAGCGAGTGCACCCCGATCACGGCTTTAATCAATACCAGGGTAAGGCCGGGAGAAACCTAGGTCCAATATGCAATCCGGTGGCGGAACCTGTGGTCAAAGTGCGAACAACGCATCGAAGAATCCCCCGCCGTGGGCATGTTCATCGGGACCCTAGATCCTCAAACGACTGTGTCCCAGTTCATGACGTTCTTCAAGCCGACGACCTTCCAGGCTCTGATCGATAAACTGACCCAAATGGACCAGATGGGCCACGGGCCTTTCTCCTCAAATAAGGACCCTCGAAACGCCAAGGGTAAAGGGAAAGTGGCCTTCGTCGCCAACACTCAACAACAACCGAGAGACCCAAAACCGGCGGTTCGCCAAAACAATGCACGTCCATGCCTATCCCTGGAAGAAAGTATAGGACATGCTTACTCGTTTCCCTGCAATAAGACAAGGAGACTATTTGAGTCGGCAATGCGTAACAAACTCATCACATTGCCAGACCCATGACGTCCACCGCAACCCGGCGACGTCGACAACCCCAACTACTGCTCCTATCACAGAATGGTGAACCACCCAATTGAGAATGCTACGTCTTCAAGAACTGGGTCAAGGACCAGTATCAATAGGGGAAGTTTGCGCTATCTAAGAACTGGAGGGTGAACTCACCACAGAAGCACACTCCCAAAAAGGTGGATGCACCGAGGGCATCATGCTCGCTCGTGGAAGAAACACCATGGGAATTCGTTCTTTCAGCTAAAACTAAAAAAATACTGAAGGATCTACAAGCATGTCCGGCAGTCAGGTGGAAAAGCCAACTTGAACCTGAAATCATCAAAGGGATGCTGAAACCGTGTCCCATACCGAAGATTGTTGACAAAGGGCAAAATCCCCCAGTCAAACCTTCAAAGTCTTTGATGAAAAAGAAGAAGACCAAGAAGCCTGTGCAGCCTGCCAAGTATGAAGACAAGCGCACAAACCTACAAAAGTACATCGACGCACTGGAGGAGTACAACCAGAAGACGCGGACACCGGTCACCCTCGAATAGTTCCTCAAGCATATTCTTGAGAACGAAGATAGTGACAACGATGAGGAAAATGACTCATCAGAAGAAACCAAAGACTATGTAGCAAGTTGCCACATGGTCTCCCATTCATTGTTAAATGACGAAGAAACTCCCTCAGCGTCAGAAAACAACACAGAGAAACTGGGGGCAGAATCGGTGCTAAAATCCCCAGAACTGCCAGAAGACCCGATCGATAGGTTGTTAAACGAAACCTTTCGAAAAAGTAAAGCTGACCGAGAACGCGAAATAACCATATACGAAAAGGCTAAGCGTCGGCGTCAAGATGAAAAAGCTGCGGTAAGGTGGAGTCATAAAGTACTCAAACCAAACCAAGGCATACCTTCGACAAATAAGAGCAGGATCAAGGCAGAGAAGCGGTTCGCCAAAGCCCTGTCAATGGGAATGAATCTGCCACCTCTGGTAGGAAACACTCTTGGGGTCATATGCCTCGACAGAGAGGATTCACATCCAAACTACTGCCTATATCATCGGAGGGTTACCTATCCCACCGAAGAGTGCAGTGCCTTCGAGAAGTGGTGGCAGGGATATGTTGCCCATCAAAAACACTTCAAGAGAATGAAGAACGAAGCTCGTCGACAGCAAAAAGGTGTGACAAGTACGTGTGAAAAAATGACTGGCAACTGTCATATGGTTGATACCAGTCCGGAAAGGAAAAAACCCTAAGTTCTTACCTTCGGAAGTGATTCAGAGGACGAAATGACCCTCGGCCCTCTCTTCAAAGACTCCACCTCCAAAAAAGAAGAGGGGGAGAAGAACTGTGAGAACATTCAGCTGTATAGCCGCACGCTGCCTGAAAAGAATCTCGGACTTACAAACAAGGGTTCGAGCAAAAAAGACAAACGGAAACAAAAAAATCCCTGAGGAAATTGCCCTCGACGAAACTCGCCTTATAGCACAGCAAAACCTAAACACTTATAAGGTAAGGATGACGCGGTCATACGAAAAACTGACCAGGCCGAGAACGTTTCGCCAAGGCGAACTCGTGCTAGTCGTAAAAAGATCAATAATCCCCAATCGTGCAAAACGGGGGAAATTCAAGCTGAACTATGAAGGCCCGTACATCATAGACCAAATCTACCAAGGTGGAGCCTACCTGCTCATAGATATACATGGCGAAAGACCCTTCTAGCCAATAAACGGCCGATTCCTCAAAAAATACTACGCCTAACGAGTAATGACCTAGGTCAATGATAGATGACGACGCTCGTGTCCGCTCACTATCTTCCTGAGTCAAAAACTCTGAGAGTAGTATGCAAAGAAACTCCGTCACCCCAAACATGGCGATAACGGACCGAAATGTCCTTAAACTAAAAAGTCGCCTCAAATATGGAGACATCGGACCGAGATGTCCTTAAACTAAAACTTCGTCTCAAAAATGGTGATACCGGACCGAGATGTCCTTAAACTAATTGTTCACCTCAAACAAGGCGACAGCGGACTGAGAATTCCTTAAACTAATTATTCGCCTCAAACATGGCGGCAATGGACCGAGAAGTCCTTAAAACTAAAAATTTGCCTCAAAACATGGCAATAATGGACCGAGATGTCCCTAAACTAGCACATCGCCTCCAAAATGGTGATATGCTTTCTTGAGATCTATATTGCAATCGAAGTCTCAACGACAGAGGTTGCAACTCAAGTCCCACTGGCTACGCAGCTACTTTAGCGATGAAGCCACCCCCAAATCCCACCAGTAAATAGATGGGTCACCCATGGTGAAACTACTTTCGAGAGTTCCATCGTTCGCAAAAACAAAAGGGTATGTCCACAAGAAAAATAGGCATGGATGAAAACTCGAAAGGGCGCCGTGAGTAAAAACAGCAGGGCTACCGGCGAGTTTGTGAAAACCTGGAAGGGCACGATCTCGTTAAAAAAAGGGTATGTCCACAAGCAAAATGGACACGGATGAAAACACGAAAGGGCGTCGTGAGTAAAAACAGCAGGACTGCCGACGAGTTTGTGAAAACCCGAATAGGGTGCAAACTTGTAAAATAAAATAAATCATGTGCACTCGCAAGGTCCTCTCGACCGTGTGAGGATAAAATACCCGATTGAGATCCTTATGACTCACAGAGGAGCAACACACTTAGGAATCCTCATGATTCCTAAGAAGAAATTACACTTGCGGGACCCTCACTACTCGTAAGGAGAATCCCCCTTATGAGACCCTCATGGCTCATATGATTCAAAGCCTTAAGCTACGAGGATCTGAACCTGTTCTTAAGCCGTTATATCCCCCAAGTTTCCCTACAGGCGGTCCAATACTGACCCTTGTATACAATCTACGGGCACAAATAAATATTCCCCTACCAGGTTCCTCCAATGGTGAGAAACGTCCCCATGTGATGAACGACACTTGTAAGTCCTCTCGACTTATAAGAAGAAAATACTCTTATAAGATCCTTACGACTTATAAGAGAACACACACTAGGAATCCCCACAATTCCTAAGGAGAAAATACACCTACGAGATCCTCACGACCCATAGGGAGAAATAACCTTATGAGACCCTTACGGCTCATAAAGTCAAAAAGTCTTAGTTGATAGGATCTTATCCCCATTTACTAAGCCATCTTTATTCAAATCAATAAAGACAAATGATAATTCGCTCCTGGCAACATCCCAGTTGCAGCGATGCTGATACCTAAAAGGGTATCAAACTTCAAGTCCTCTCAAGGAAAATGATGATTCTCTCCTGGCAATATTCCAGTTGTAGCGATACTGATGCCTAAAAAGGTATCAAACTCTAAGTTCGCTCCCGGTAAATGATGATTCGCTCCTGGCAATGTCCCAGTTACAGCGATGCTGATGCTTAAAAAGGTATCAAACTCCATGTCCGCTCCCGGAAAATGATGATTCGCTCCTGGGTTGATATCAGATTCCAAACTCGCAATAAAAACAGCAGCAAGTAAAAAAAATATGCATATAAAAAGAGCCAAAATGTTTCGGAAACTCGCAAAAAAAAGCAGCGAGTAAAAAAATTAAAGAAAATAGCCGAAATGATTGGGCACCGCGGAAAAAAGCCGAAATGATTGGGCAATTGCGAATTTCACGATATGAAAAGCTGAAAAGATAGAGTATCGCGGCAATAAATAAAATGAATGAAATGAAATAAAATAAAGTTTCCTCTGCCGTGCAGGTAGGTCCACACCGACCCCTGTATACAATCCATGGGCACAAATGAAAGAATGGGTACCGTATTTTCCCACCAAGCTCCGTCAAAGGGAAAGCCAGATCTCGACGGTTCACATACAACCTAAAGATCAGCTCAACATTCTTCTCATTCCAATAGGATGTAGACGCAACGTCAACAAAAGCTCCAAGGAGCCAAATCAAAAAGAGTGACGGCAAAATCCTGCATCCACCTCGACATTCTTTGTTAGGAATATGTATGCCCTAGAGGCCATTATTGTATGATATAGTGGATGCTTGGATATATATAGAGAGAGAGGACTTTCTTGCTCGAAATGATAGTATGTTATCTGGTTGCTCTTTATCATAACATGTACACTTATATTATTATACTGTCTCTCTAATACATGTTGATAAAGCCCTTAGGATGTAGGCTTGACTACCAGGACTATGATGTAGATCATACTAGTAAGGCTTGTGTAGTCTGCAAGCACATCCTTTAACAGTTCCTAGTCGAGAGAGTATCGAGACAGGGCATCGATATTCCAGTGTAGACTAGTGTGTACGTTTCTTGACCCTGTATGGGGCGATGGTTGATCCCACAGTCATTGGTGTTTGACATCCAAAATTGTACACAGGTGCTCATTAGAGAATGGGCACACCGAACAAGACTCGCCGAGAACTCCTAGATGGTACCATACCTATCGTCAGATAGCAGTTCTCTGGTGACACTTGTACAGGTTAGTCTGTAGACCCGAGATCGTCATAGTGTCTTGTGTGGTTCCCACTGTGCTTTGATTTCCTCCCTACCACGGCTCAAGGGAGTCGTGCAAACAGGTGGATTTTAGGTACAGTCCCGAGTCACATTGAGGCAATGAGCGATAGGAGGGGTTTCGTCTCTCCCGGTATAGGGAGTTGATGTTGCGCTATGCTCGAATGGCTATAACAGCAAGTCCCTGGCCAGGGCTGATGAGATTTACTGGTAAGTGTTATCAGTAGTTTCTTGAAAGGTTATAAGACACACATCGGCATGACTTATCAAGTTACTGGGGTCTGATGATTCTACCCCTAGACTTGATATGAGACATATCAGACGAAGAGACCGGATTGTATGGTAAGTGTTGCTTATAGGCTTTGCGGGAGTTTGGACAAACTTGCTTGTTTATCTTCTATTCGTTCAATACCTGGGTAGCCGTTACGTCCAGCTAGTACCGCTGACGGCTTGTGGGTATCTGCTGTGATCATTACCTACTGCTGGCATATTGACGAGTCTTTAGAGTCCCACTCAGAGGTTTTCTAGCTCAAGCGAAACGAAATAGGGCACATATAGAGATATGTGCGGGAGCTTGATTAAATACGAGTATGTGATACCGTATTCTAATCTCGCGATATTTGATATTGGTTAGGTTATATGTGATATAACCGGATTATTGAATCAAGTGTTGATTCAATGATTTTTTATATGTATATATATTTGATATTGGCCGGTTATATATGATATGGCTGGATTATTGAATCAAGTGTTGATTTGATAGTTTGTATTAAATATTAGTCGGTTATATGTGATGTAACCGGGTTATTGAATCAAGTGTTGATTTGATAATACGATATATATATATATATATATATATATTATATTAGTCGGTTGTATATGATATAACCGGATTATTGAATTAAGTGTTGATTTAGTAATTTGATATATAGATATATGGGGTTAATGGAGGAAAGGTGATTCCCTCCTATAGCATCGGAAAAATACATGCTCCGTGATTTTTTTGACGATCGGCATACATCACTTCCATCTTTATCATCTAAGATGTGGTTACACCAAATTTCATGTGATTATACCATTTTTCACCGTTGATTTAGTTGATGCAAAATTAATGGTTTACCGACAATATAACTTTTTACATTGCTAATTCAACGGTGAAAAAGTAGTGGAATCACATGAAATTTGGGATATGTACATCTTAGATGATAACAATGATGATGATGGGTGCCGATTGTCGGAAAAAATGGTGGAGGTTGTATTTTTTCAACGCCATAGAAGGAAATTCCCTCATATGGTCTCTTTCCTCCATTATTCTCTTGATATATACATATATATTAACTAATATTGCTCACTTTTGATTTTCTTCTCTACAAATACATTTAAATATATATGTGATATATATTAATATATGTATTTAAATTTTGTATCATGGTTGATGATACATTGAACATGAGTGTATGAGACTCACACTAGGGCTTAATATTATTGGGATAATTTATTTTTAAAATTAAAAACAAAAAGGGATAGAAAATGAGTCATTGCTTGGATGCTTAAAGAAGCATTGAGAAGCCATGACTCATCTTCTCTTTTGTTTTACTCTTGATATTTATTCATCCCATTCTTATCTTAAGCTCATGGTTCACTCTCTCATCACAATATTATTCTTCACCCAAGTTCATCTCATTCATCAAGTGAGCTTTCTAGGGTTTTTCTTGAGTTGGAAAAAGATAGAGGAAAATATTTCTAAGTGAGCCAAATCTCCTACTTCATCAACCTACACTAATCTAGCTCATTAGTTTAGGTTATTTGCTTCACTGATACTTTGATTAGTGAAGAGTGAGCTTGAGTGAAAGTAACTTCAAGGTGGATCATCTTCGGCATCGAAGACTTCGTTCAAGCTCGATTCTTTCTTCAAGTGGAGCCAAGAAGAGTTTTAGGGACTACTACTTGGAGCTTTAGAAGTGAAGCACTTGGTCTACAAAGGTTGTAACCATCTTCACTTAGTTTAAAAATTATTTTCTTGCTAACAAACCCTAATTTTCTAGTTTGATTCTAGTATAGTATATCTTAGCACTCTAGTTTTTTTTTTAAATTGCATACTTGATGCTTCTATAAACCTAGTGGGGGTGTTAAGACGTACTTTTATGGTATCAAAGTCAAGCTAGAGAGTTAGGCGAAGTTTAGACGACGTTAAAGTGTTCGATCGAAGTTCAAAACCCGATATTTCATAAGTTTCTGTCCAATTTTTCAAAAGTTGAAATTTTTCAGATTAAAAATTCTCAGAAAATCATGCAAGTTATTTTATCGAGCCCCAAGAAGTACGAGGCCCTATCTCCACCAAGTTCCCGCGGAACCGCCACCTAACCCATGGTTTGGCCGCGGTTCTGCCGTAAGCTTGAGGAGTTGAGAGCTCGTATTTCTTCTGCTGCTCCATTTTGTTATTTTGGACTTTCTAGGTATTTTTAGTGAGGCTCAAGTTGTTGAGGTCTCTGTGATTTTCAGATGTTTGAAATATCGATCGAAATGTTTAACATAGTCTAGATAGATTTGATATGTGATACAATTTTTGGAATCCATATTGATTAGTTTTGTGAAAACTAGTTAGCATATTGTAAATCTAGCATTTTAGTCTCACTTAATCGATTTCCACGGAGTTTCGATTCGAATCAAAACTCCGTCACAATCTCGTATCGTATGCGAATAGTCGCCGGATAACACTACTAGATAGCCACTCCCATAGCCCCGACCAAGTGACTATAGGAGAACCCCGTGGCCAAAAGCATCCACTCGGGTGCTCACGGCCAGGGTGTTCCGCCCAAGTGCACTTCGTTGACGGCATCGGGGGTGCGGCCATCTACTAATGTTCCCGACGAGCATTCGATTTTTGAATCGGAAATCTTGTTGAATTACCCGACTTGTTTTTGAAAAGAGTTTTCAATTCGAGACTTAAATGCAATGTTTATAGGGTTAGGCATGAAATCCGGAGTATGTGATATTCCAGGTTTATGATGTCTAAGGATGATGTGGATTCTAATTATTGTAGTTTTCATTTCTTTTATGCGACCGTAAGTGTAATATGTGATGTATCCCCGATCTTGTTGCTATACGTCAACGACATCAGGAATATGCATATTTACTTATGTTGATGACATGTGATGTTATTGTGTTGCTGGTTGATATATTATATTGGATCGTCGTGAATGAATAGCCGAGGGTTTTGCGTGAGATGAGAGTTTTTCAATTTTCATTCATTTAAAATGTGTATGTAATATTCTTTTATTGGGACACTTCCGGGTTGAGATTGATGTCTCCATTCATGTATATTATTTACTTTTCCGAATTAGGATAGACCCAAGACGGGAAGCACAAGTAACCGGGTTCTAGAGTCTAGTGGGAGGCCATCTCAAAGAGTCGAGACCGGGTCGCCTAACTGTAGAATTGGCAGGGTTGCCTGCCTCTCTCGTAGGGGTCTAGGGATGTGGGTTTGGTTATTCATCACAACCGTGGAATCCGTGTTTTCCATTACTGACTTAATTTAAAACACGGACCTCCTACTATATCCTATATTTCATATGTTTGCTTATGCTGATTCTGATATGATGTGATCATATAAACTGCCTGAGACGAATGCTACTTATATATATGATATATTAGTAGACATTATATATGTTTTGCATCCGCGCTAGTCCTGACCCCGCCCTGCCGTAAGTTAAGCAATTTTACGGTGAAGACCCGGGTCCCTATGGCGAATGCGGATGGTATATATGTGTGTTTTATTTTCGTTTCTTCTTTGATATTTAGGAAACATAAATGATGTGACGTCATCAATGAGATTAATGAAAATAAAAGAAATCTAAAAATATGTTGTAGAATCAAATTTTTCAAAAAGGGAGCTCTAGTTATTGCTTTGCATAGCGGTATTCCTTTATGAATATCCAGCACCTCATTCGATGAGGAAAGAGCCTAAATCCCTTCACCGGGAATGAACTCTTTAGCAAAACTGGCATATGCTATAACTCACTCGGTTTGTTTTGAAAACTACTCGATTTTAAAAGCGGAACTTAAACCACTTCTTTTTAAAATCACTAGCTTCTACAACGATATCAAGTTCATTACGCTAAAGGTTTTCGTCAAAACCAGTCGTAGCCCTCCGTCATTTCAGATAAGTGCTATTTTGTATTCATGTTGCGTTTGTTGACCTTGTCAAGGCGTAGTGTGCGGTAGCTGATTAGTGCTTATCAGCCGCATATGATGCGATTGGATTAGGGTAGTCGTACGACCTTGTTGATCTTGTTAAGGGTCATGCGGGTGGGGTTAATTCAATCACGAAATGACGGGTTGAACTTGACTTGTGGTTTATGATTTGTTGACCTTGTTAAGGTCATAAACCGTATGGGGTAAAAACATATATTGGGAATTTCAAGTGTTGAAATTTGCAATGAAATTGCATACCTTTTATATGATAGTTGGATCCCAATACCCACTGCGAGTAAGTGTTACTCCTGGGAGAGTTTTCCACTTTACAATTAGCTGATCCAGTAGGTGTCTAAGAAATGTGTTAACGGGGTTATGCCCCTGCGGAAACAATGTTATTTAATTAGTTCCATGCGAAAGCATGGGGAGACTCCCTCAGAGTACTAATACCTGCCTGGCTGACCGATTGGCGAACTTTTAAGGTGTAATCAATCCCGGCTAATCTTACCTTTTAGGGTTTGAAGGAAGATTTGATAAAAACAGTGGGAGCCATCCTAATTAGATAAGATAATAACCAATATAATCTTGCAAGAGAGCACGGTAAAGTGTTTTCTTCTCTCTCTCTCCAGGTAGCGACTATGACACGCCTTAATCAAGATAATAATATGGATGTATTGACCGAACCCGCTTATTATACTGGGCTGGGGAATGTTGGTTCCTCTCTATCTTATGACTGTCATAAGTCTGAGCAAGGAATAGGGGAATGCAAGGATTCCTATGCAACCCGAACGAAGAAAAAGCATTCTGATGTATCTTCTTCAGGTATGTTTGTTATTGAGAACTGTTTCTCAGTCTGCTATACGTCCTGGATATTAGATACCGGATCAGGATCCCATATTTGTAATCAGTTATAAGGGTTAAGAAGAAGTAGAGAACTGGGAAAGGGTGATATGTCCCTCAGAGTAGGGAACGGAGCAATTGTTGCTGCCGAAGCTGTCGGCGAATATCACCTTGTATTGCCAAAAGGTAATACATCAATTTTGAATGACGGTTATTACGTACCTTCGATAATGTGCAACATAATATCCATTTCTTTATTAGATAAAGAAGGATATAACTTTGCACTAGAGAAAAATGTTATGAATATTTTCCTAAATCAAGTGTTGATTGGGTTTGGTACGTTATGTAATGGTATATACGTTCTAAATTAAAATACAGTTCTTAATATACATAACACACACAAGAGGAAAAAGTCAGAAATGAACAAATCCTTCTTGTGGCATTGTGGAATTGGTCATATCAATGCGACAAGACTAGCTAAATTACATAAAGATGGATATTTGAACAAGTTCGAATTTTCATCTTATGAAACTTGCCAATCATGTCTCAAAGGCAAGATGACCAAAACTCCATTTACGGGACACGGAGAAAGAGCTACCAAACTCTTGAGACTGATACATAGTGATGTATGCGGACCTATGTCTACACATGCCAGGAAAGGTTTCTCGTACTTCATTACATTCACCGATGATCTCTCAAGATTCGGACATGTATCCTTATTGAAACACAAATCTGAAGCTTTTGAGAAATTCAAGGAATATAAGTGCGAAGTAGAGAACCAGACGGGAAAAAGTATTAAAATCCTTCGATCTGATCGAGGAGGAGAATACTTACGCACGGAATTCCGAGATTATTTAAAAGAGAATGGGATTTTCTCTCAGCTTACTCCTCCGTATACACCACAGCACAATAGAGTTTCGGAGCGGAGAAATCGCACCCTATTAGATATGATGCGTTCTATGATGAGTGTTGTTTAGTTACCTATTTCCTTTTGGGGTTATACACTTGAGACAGCTGCATACCTATTGAATCAAGTTCCATCAAAATCAGTGCCTAAAACACGATATGAGATATGGAGTGGAAAGAGACCATATCTTAAACAAGTTAAGATTTGGGATTGTCCGACATATGTTAAAAAACAGAATCCGGACAAACTCGAGACACGGTCAGTTCTTTGCAAGTTTGTGGGATATCCAAAGAATTCACATAGATATATTTTCTACCACACTAGGGAACAAAATGTGTTTGTTTCTCAATATGCCACCTTTTTAGAAAAGGAATTTCTTGTAAAAGAAATTAGTGGTAATGGGGTAGAACTAGAAGAAGTTCCAGAAACACAAACTACAACTGATGATTTGGTAGAACCGGAGGATTCGATAATCCCCGACGATCCTTAGCCACTCCGCAGATATGGTAGGGTTCATCATCCACCTGAGAGATACTACGATTTTCTCATTGACGGTAGAAGTGAGGATTGCATCATGGAAGATGATTACCCAACTAGTTTCGAGTAGGCCATCATAAGTGGGGACTCTGTGAAATGGATGGATGCTATGCGATCTGAGATGGAATTTATGTACACCAACAAAGTATGGACTTTGGAAGTTGCTCCTGAAGAGGTTAAACCCATTGGGAGCAAGTGGATCTTTAAGAAGAAACTTGGTGTAGATGGAAAGGTTGAGACCTTCAAAACTATACTTGTAGCAAAAGGTTTTCGTCAACGACCAGGTGTCGACTATGATGAAATATTTTCTCCAGTGGCTATGCTTAAGTCCACCAGGATCCTACTTTCCATTGCTGCATACCATGACTACGAAATCTGGCAGATGGAAGTCAAGACCGCTTTTCTAAATGGTGATTTAGAAGAGAGCATGTATATGACACAGCCAGAAGGCTTAGTACATAGTGGGAGCAGCGGAAAGGTGTGCAAGATGCTTAAATCAATCTACGGATTAAATCAAGCATCGCGGAGCTGGAACATCTGTTTTAATGTGGTGGTCAAAGAGTTTGACTTAATCAAAAATATAGATGAACCTTGTATATACAAAAAGATAGTAGAGAGTAAATTTTTCTTCCTCGTATTGTACGTGGATGACATACTCTTGATATGAAATGATGTTCCTATGCTGCACTCGATCAAACTCTTCCTATCACACAAGTTCTCCATGAAAGATCTGGGTGATGCCTCTAACATCCTGGGGATAAAGATCTATAGAGATAGATCTAAAAGGATGTTGAGATTGTCCCAATACAGGTACATAAACACCATACTAAAGAGGTTTAGTATGGAAGATTCTAAGCGTGGTAATTTACCCTCTTTTTCAGGAATCACTCTCTCTAAAGAGATGTCTCCCAAAACTGATTTGGAGAGGGCTCGCATGACAGTGATACCCTATGCTTCTACAGTTGGGTCTATCATGTATGCGATACTATGCACTAGACCGGATGTGACTTACGCATTTAGTGTGGTAAGTAGGTATCAATCAGACCCAGGGGAGAAGCACTGGACAGCTATGAAGAACATTCTTAAGTACTTGAGAAGGAAAAAAGAAATATTCTTGGTGTATGGTAACGATGAACTCCAAGTGGAGTCCTTTACCCAATCGAGCTTCCAGAGTGATAAGGACGATAGCAAGTCGGTCTCGGGTTTTTTCTTCACCCACAATGGAGGTGCGGTATGTTGGAAGAGTTCCAAGAAAGATACCATAACAAACTCGACAATAGAGGCTGAATACATCGCTGCCAACGATGCTGCCAAAGAGGCTGTCTGGATAAAGAAGTTCATTACTGAACTTGGTATGGTTCCATCCATTGAGGATCTAATACCCTTGTATTGTGATAACAATGGAGCTATGGCTTTGTCCAAGGAACACCAGTCCCATCAGAGATCCAGACATATTCTAAGGTGGTATCGCCTGATCTTGGAGATAGTTGATCGCCGGGAGATCGAGGTCAGGAGAGTTGATACAAAGGAAAACACAGCGGGTCCACTCACGAAAGCCCTTCCCCAGACGAAGTTTGAGAGACTTTTTGGATGTTGGGTATGAGATACTATAACAACTGGCCTTAGTGCAAGTGGGAGATTGTTAGGAATATGTATACCCTAGAGGCCATTATTGTATGATATAGTGAATGCTTGGACACACACACACACACACACACATATATATATATATAGGACTTTCTTGCTCGACATGATAGTATGCTATCTGGTTGCTCTTTATCTTAACATGTACACTTATATTATTATACCGTCTCTCTGATACATGTTGATAAAGCCCTTAGGATGTAGGCTTGACTACCAGGACTATGATGTAGATCATACTGGTGGGGCTAATGTAGTCCGCAAGCACATCCTTTAACAGTTCTAGTCGAGGGAATATCGAGACAGGGCATCGATATTCCAGTGTAGACTAGTGTGTATGTTTCTTGACCCTGTATGAGGCGATGGTTGATCCCACAGCCATTGGTGTTTGACATCAAAGATTGTACAAAGGTGCTCATTAGAGAATGGGTACACCGAACAGGACTTGCCGAGAACTCCTAGATGGTACCATAACTATCGTCAGATAACAATTCTCTGGTGACACTTGTACATGTTAGTTTGTAGATCCGAGATCATCATAGTGTCTTGTGTGGTTCCCACTGTGCTTTGATTTCCTCCCTACCATGGCTCAAAAGAGTCATGCAAACAGGTGGATTTTGGGTACAGTCCCGAGTCAAATGGAGGCAATGAGCGATAGGAGGGGTTTCGTCTCTCCAGGTATAGGGAGTTGATGTTGCGCTATACTCGATTGGCTATAATAGCAATTCCCTTGCCAGGGCTGATGAGATTTACTGGTAAGTGTTATCAGTAGTTTCTCGAAAGTTTATAGGCCACACATCAGCATGACTTATCAAGTTACCGTGGTTTGATGATTCCACCCTTAAACTTGATATGCGACATATCAGACGAAGAGATTGGACTGTACGGTAAGTGTTTCTTATAGACTTTACGAGAGTTTGGACAAGCTTGTTTGTTGATCTTCTATTCGTTCAATACCTGGGTAGCTGTTACGTCCAGCTAGTACCGCTGACGGTTTGTGGGTATCTGATGTGATCATTACCTACTGCTGGCGTATTGACGAGTCTTTAAAGTCCCACTCAGAGGTTTCCTAGCTCAAGCAAAACGAAATAGGGCACATATAAAGATATGTGCGGGAGCTTGATTAAATACGAGTATGTGATACCGTATTCTAATATCATGATATTTGATATTGGTTAGGTTATATGTGATATAACCGGATTATTGAATCAAGTGTTGATTCAATGATTTGTTATATATAAATATATATATATATATATATATATTTGATATTGGCCGGTTGAATATGATATGAACGGATTATTGAATCAAGTGTTGATTTGATATTTTGTATTGAATATTAGTCGGTTATATGTGATATAACCGGGTTATTGAATCAAGTGTTGATTTGATAATATGATATATATATATATATATATATGATATTAGTCGGTTATATATGATATAACCGGATTATTGAATCAAGTGTTGATTTAATAATTTGATATATATTAATATATTTGAGATATATTAGTATATTTGATATATACATATATATTAACTAATATTGCTCACTTTTGATTTTCTTCTCTACAAATACATTTAAATATACATGAGATATATATTAATATATGTATTTACATTTTGTATCATGGTTGATGATATATTGAACATAGGTGTATGAGACTCACACTAGGGTTTAAGATTATTGGGATAATCTATTTTTAAAAGTAAAAACAAAAAGGGATAGAAAATGAGTCATGGCTTGGATGCTTGGAGAAGCATTGAGAAGCCATGACTCATATTCTCTTTTTGTTTTACTCTTGATATTTATTCATCCCATTCTTATCTTAAGCTCATGGTTCACTCTCTCATCACAATATTATTTTTCACCCAAGTTCATCTCCTTCATCAAGTGAGCTTTCTAGGATTTTTCTTGAGTTGGAAAAAGATAGAGGAAAATATTTCTAAGTGAGCCAAATTTCCTACTTTATCAACCTACACTAATCTAGCTCATTAGTTTAGGTTGTTTGTTTCACTAATACTTTGATTAGTGAAGAGTGATCTTGAGTGAAAGCAACTTCAAGGTGGATCATCTTCGGCATCGAAGACTTCGTGCAAGCTCGATTCTTTCTTCAAGTGGAGACAAGAAGAGTTCTAGGGATTACTACTTGGAGTTTTAAAAGTGAAGGACTTGGTCTACAAGGGTTGTAACCATCTTCACTTAGTTTAGAAATTGTTTTCTTGCTAACAAACCCTAATTCTCTAGTTCGATTCTAGTATAGTATAGCTTAGCACTCTCGTTTTTTTAAAATTGTATACTTGATACTTGTATAAATCTAGTGGAGGTGCTAAGATATACTTTCATACTCATTCCAATAGGATGTAGACGCAACGTCAACAAAGGCTCCAAGAAGCCAAATCAAAAGGAGTGACAACAAAATCTAGACTCCAGATCGACGGGCTTCTAATGCCAGCAGGATGCAGATGCAACGTCAACAAAAGATGGAGTCACAGAAAAATCTTAGCTCCAAGTCTTGTCGGTTCATATACAATCCGGAGACTATCTCGACATTCCCCCTCATTTCAGCAGGATGCGGACGCGACTATCAAATGAAATTGGAGCAATGACAAATCCTAGCTCCGGACTTCAATTGCAATACATACAGCATAGAGGTCCTATAGATGTCTACCCTACTTCAGCGAAGAATCGGCGCGACATCGTCAAAGCAAAGAACGAAGTGACGGCATATTCCTAGCTTCGGGTCTTAACGGCAACTCATATAAAAACCCGAAAGACCATTGGAGATCATCCCACCCCAGAAGGGTGTGGTTATGACTCATCGGGGCTCCAAACTGAGCCTAACTTCAAGTAAAAAGTGTCATGGCAAATTCCTAATGCTTGCTCTTTTAACTGTAATATAACCTAAGGAGATTATTTGAAGACGTCTTGTCCAACCTCCGAAGGGATCAGAGACACGAAATTCGTAGGGCGATGGCATATTCCCAGCTCCGGACTTCAACTGCAATACATACTGCATAGAAGCCTTATAAATGTCTACCCTACTTCTGCAAAGAATCTGCGCGACATTGTCAAAACAAAAAATGAAGCTACGACATATTCTCAGCTTCGGGTCTTGAAGTGTAACATTTTGGAAAATTAAGAATATTTAATTATAAATTTTATTATAAAAATAATGAAATTGATATTTTTACGAAAATGATATAGCTTATGAAATTGGGTATCGGAATCATATCCGAAAGATGTAATTATTTTGATTAATATGAATAAAGTGGGTGATATCAAGAAATGATATTTTAATTATTTTATCATGACATTTTATTTGTCATTGAGCTAATGATAAGTAAGTGATAGATTTATCATTTCATATCTTTTATACTATATGGATTTGGATTTATGATATGAAGGTTTTTTACTTATTGTTATAATTCTTATCATGGTTGGCATATAACATTCTATGCTAACTTACATACAAACACCTCATTTTCACCCTTACTTATAATCTTACACCTCCTCCTTCATAACTTGCCAGCTCTTCCTTGCATGAATGCCCATGGTCCATCCTAATGACACATCCTCCTTCCTTCATGCCACATCCTCCTTTCTCTACAATAAATACCCACACCTATTCTTATCTCCTAACATTAAACTCTATATCTCAAACTGAGCCAAATACCTCATTCCCAAAATTTAAATTCTTCATTAAATCAAAGAAAAGAAAGAAGAGACTAAGTACTAAAGATCACTATCACCACCCTCTAGCTAGGAACTAGGAGCTTGTGCATCTTGGAGGAAGATCTTCCAGCAAACCTCTGTAGGTATAATCTTTAATCACTATAGGATTTAATTCTATAATTGTTGTGTTTTAGAAATCGGATATCGTATTTTGATAAGTTTAGCCTCTGTTTGAATCTGCTCTAGTTTAGTTGATAAATAAAGTAATCAAACAACTAAATAATCTTATAGACTAGACCTAGAATAAACCATAGGAAAACGACCCACGAAGCTCGGATTTTGGCCGGCGACCATCACATAATTTCCGAGCTCGCCGGACCTTTGAGGGAATTGGGTGTTATGGGTTTTTGGGTATCTCTTTGTAGGTGTTTAGGTATGTTTGGTATTGTTTAAATAAGTTAATTTTTCAGTAGGTTAAATCTGTAAGCTAATATCAGATTGGGGTAAAATTCTATATACGATACGTAGCATGTTTAGTTGTGCAGCATCATAAACTAGGATTTTGTGAAATTTTAGCTACTGTAATTGAATCTGGAACTAATAGGTATAATTACTAGAAAAACTAGCAAGACCAAGAGTATAATGAGACCACTAGAAGACACCACTTAAGACCCTATCCTCAAACTCCCTATTCCATCCGGCAACACATACCAAAATTCCGGCGACGCCGGCCTTCTCATGTTCTTTGGTGTTGATTCTTCTTTTATAGCTTTGAGTTGGTATTTTACAAGTCTCTGTATTGTTTGTGTTGTCCAAATATTTACATAGTAAAATCTAGGAACGTTTTAGAAATGGTTTTATCAAAATTCAGATATTTACGATACGGAGTTTTCGTATTTTGATGTTGTAGCTGAAACGTTAACGTTTATACGTTAACGACAGAATTATATTGTCGTTTTGGGTTAAGTATGCTGTAGGTTCTAACCTACGGGTGTTTAGCTTATTGTTTTGGTTTTCGATATGATATTTACCTCAATTGCGATTTAAATACGAATATAGGTATGATTCAAGGATTCCGAGAAGGATTTGGCAATAGCAGCGTGGATTCAGCAAGCTTTTAAGTTGATGAGTAGATTTACATCTACTGGGGAAGTCGGGTGGATGGCGTATAGCACCCCCGCAACCTTATAAATAGTATTATGATATCTAGTTAGCTTAGTATTTATTCAAGATAATTATATAGTATCACATCTAGTATGTCCTTCAATTGCATATAGTTTCATGCATGGTTTTAGATGAGATACAGTAATACGATGTGAACATGGTTTGGTGGATTTTTACGAGGGGTCATGCCATACTTGAGATGATACAGATACAGTGATACGACATGGATATGGTTTGATGGATTTGTACGAGAGATCATGCCATACTTGAAATGATACATATACAGTGATATGATGAGATATTATACAAGAAATTATAAATAGGTTGGAAATGATGAAATTCGTATGCCGAATAATGGCCAATTTATCCTTTGACTCGTAGAGTTAGATTATATTCCATTTTAGGGTGTAATACTTGTGTGAGCTATATTCTTTTAAAAACTACGATTCATTTGTCTTTTAATAAACTACAAGGATGCGGTGCCAATTTCCAAAATGAATATCTATTTTAATCTAGGGCAGCTTCCTTATTTCAAACTCAACGTTTCGTTTCAATTCTAAAGATAATGGTATAGCTCATAGCAAGTAATTACAATAGTTACGCTTAGATTACTTTACATGTTTGCATTGTATTATCGATATTATCCGTTTCTGCGACACGAACACTCTGATAGAACACTGCACAAATACCAATGAGTACTATGCTGCACAAGCACGTAAATATATGTTATACTACACCTCATTAGTACTGCCATGTCACTGTAGAGCCATTTTTTTATATATGTGTTAAATATAAATAGGTTGTTACATCGTAGAACACTTGCCCAAATACTAATGATTACTATGTTGCACGAGCACAGACGCGTATGCTACACTACACATCATTAGTAGTGCCATGACACAGTAGAATTGAGATCATTATGCCTATGTGATATAGTTACGTAGTCTTTCTTTATTCCTGTTATAAATTACGAATATTAGTACTATAGATGCTGTATTTGATTCTTATGGATTTTCTGGATATTTTACTCCTGATGATATATATCGGTGATATGGAACACTGTTATATATGTATATATATAATATATCATCAATATAATCTATGCAAGTATTCTTATTCCTTACTTGATATTTTTGATATGACGAGTTAAACGTCCACCATGAGTTTTGTGTTTTTCTGATTTTATTCCGAACCGAGTTGGGGGTCATACGGTTGCGGATTTACAAGTTATCCAGACTGAGTCGGTGGGCATACAGTTGGATACATGGTGGACCCGGTCGAGACCCAGGGGAAGGATAGCCGCATTTTAGGCGGGGAGCCTAACGAGGATACTCGATTCCGGAGATAGAGATGAGAACGGCAGATATTCAGGGAATATTGACCGGGGTTCGATGGGCACGACGGATATCCAGGGGATACCGACCGGGCCAGGGATATCGGGTGGCGATCATCTGTTGAGATGGTGTCGACGTACCTGCATTTACGTGTCGATGCTGAAAACGAGAGATTTCGGATTTTCGGATGTCGATACTGGACATCCATTTATATTAATATGATTTCTATCATGAGGTACACAGTTAGATTTTAGTTATTGTAGTCGACCAGGACTGATCCAGGGGACAGTACCTATATATATATTTTACATGACAGATAGTGTTGCATTATCATACACATGTATATCATATTATATTAGTACAGATTACGGTAGTACTATACTTATGACCTAGGTATCGTCATGCATTTCGATTTCTACCTTTAGATGTACTTTTATTCACTAAGTTGGCAACTCATCCCCGTTGTGCCACAGTTTCTTGCAGGTTTCACAGGTTGGATTATCAGCTGCTTGGGCACACATTCTTTTCGATGATTGATTGGTAAGTGGGTTATTATTGTATTGTACTCACTCTTGATTATTCATATACTCTTGTATCTAGTGGAAACTCCATCAACTTAGAAATGGTATATTGAGGCCTTAGAAGCAAGAGTTAGAAGTTTTGAGGTCGCACTCTTTAGAGACGACTTCTGATATAGTTTGTTTGGCCGTTCCATCGTTTGGACGTGGAAGTTAGCTCCCGTTGGGATGCTATTTTTTTGTTGTAGTTGCATCGGGTTTTTGTAATATTTTCAACGGAGGTGCTGTCACATTTCAAAACGTCATAGATGCTTTTCAAACATACTTAGTTAAATTTAAATGTTATTTAAACTGATTTCATCTGATGAATATTTTAAACTCACCTCCAATATTTTTAAAGGGTTTAGATTCCGGGTTTCGTCTTACTTGAACCGTGTCGACATCTTTAGATGTCACGTGATTCAAGTGCCGGTCACGTGCCACATTTGGGTCGTGACATGAAGGCAACTCATATAAAGCCTAAAGGACTATCGGAGATCATCCCACACTAGTGCGGAGTGGTTATGACTCATCGGGGCTCCAAATTGAGCCCAACCTCAAGTAAGAAGCGTCATGGAAAATTCCTAATGCTCGCCAATGATGCCATTGTACCTGGAAAAAAAGGGGAGCCATTAATAAAATAAAATATATGAGTTTGTCTCATGAGATTACTAACTACAAAGCCAGTGGGCCCCACAAAATCAAAATGGCGGCTCGCCAATGATGAGGCAAGATAATCATTGTGAGAATCCAAAAGAATTCTCATTAATAAACAATGGAGTTTTTTTTAACATCCTCGAAAAGCGAGTTCTGTTAAAATGGGCAACAGATTCGAATCTGTGAAAAGGGTATTAAAATCCTAAAAGAGAAAAATTTTCAAGGACAGAAGGGGAATAAAATTTCCAAAAGTCCCTGGATCTCTTAGAGCTAAGGCTCTGTAAGAAAATGGAATTAAATTCCTTAAATATTGGGATTAAATCCCAGAAACCCCCCGTGGTGGGGGAAATAAAAAAATTGGAATTAAATTCCAAGGATTCTCTAAGAGCGGTGATAGGGTAAAACCCTAAGAGGAGAATTAACAATCCTCATTGATTCAAGACCCCAGAGTCTACTTGAAAGAAAAAGTTTTTAGATCTCTAAGAGATCAGTTCAAGAAAAGAGCAAAGCTCTGTTGATGGATTTAAAATCTAAGACAAGAATGAAAAGGGTTTCCTAAGAGGTGAATGTCGTTCATAATCCTTACCCAAAAAAAAGTGTTTGTAGAGTTTAACTCTGAAATTCTAGGGGCAGAGAACTAAGCTCTGGAAAGAGAAATAAATTCTCAAGGAAGAGGATGGAGAAACAGTGGTCATCTCAAGGGCCAAAGGTCTCATTTATAAGATGTGATGGGGAGCGGTTCATCTCCCCATTCCTCTAGGCAATTCAACAGTTGTAAGGATGGATAGCGTTGCACTCACGTGCAAACCACGTGAGAGCAACGCTAGGGGGCATTTGTTCCTTCATAAAAAAAAGAGAAGGGGAGAAAATCCCCCCCCCCCGACTCAAGCCTCACGTGTTAAACATGTTAGCGCTTATATGCAGAGAATATAGGCGCTGCAATTAAACAACTAAGGCTGAATAGGCCTCACGTGTTAAACATGTGAGGACCTATGTATAAAGCATGAAAGCGGAAAAAAAAAACCCCACAACTGGGGCTACGTGTTAAGCATGTGAGGATACCCCTTTAAAGCATTAACTTCAGATAGAGTTAAATTCTATGCATAGAATTAAATTCTATTTTATATGCAAAGCATATAAGTACTAAGAGTAAGTGGCCAAAGGCCAAATCGACCCCACGTGTTAAACACGTGAGCGCCCATATGCAAGGCATATGGGCGCTAAATGAAAAATGATAAATAAGCCTCACGTGTTAAATACGTGAGGGCACCTCCTTACATAGAATTAAATTCTACTCAAACAAAGAACCGTTGGATCAAAAATCCAATGGTGATTAAGCATAGAATTAAATTCTATTGGAAGGGATATTTTCTGTTAAACAGAAAGTTGGTGGATCAAAGATCCAATGAAATGGAAAATATTTCCCATATCTTTCTAACCAAAGAAAGAATGTGCTCTATTAAACCGAGCACCTTTGGATTAAAAATCCAACGGTGATAAAAATATCACCGTTCAATAGAATCTTATTCTGTATATGGGAGAATATTACCCCAATCTTGTTAAAAACAAGAACAACATATTCTGTAAAAATAGAGACACATGGATCAAAAATCCAACGGCGGGTAAAATTTCCCAAATCAATTTTGAGACCAATTAAATCAATTGGAATCTCTCAATGAGAGATTTTCTAAAAAAACTAATTAACAATCTGCCTTACCTATATAAAGGACCTGAGACTTCAAGTCTCGATAGACAGAGAGAAAAAAATAGAACAGAGAGAAGAGAGAACTTCCCACAAGTTTCTGCAAAAAAGAATATAGTGAGCTCTTGAGAGAAGAGAGAATTTAATTCTCATAGAATAAGACTTTCCTCGTTGAAACCCTAGGTAAAGAAAACACAGAGACCATATTGTCTCTCCTTTACCTATATAAGGGTTTAACCCTTTATACAAGAACTCAGTTCTTCCTCTGGTTTGAGATTTGCAAGAGCAAATCTCCCCACAAATTGAGAATTTAATTCTCATCGGGGGGATTCTGTTCTTCAGACTCAAAACTTAGAGATAAGAACTAAGTTAAAAAGAAAAAGAACATATGTTCTGGGAATTTAATTCCCCCAATTTTAGGGTTTAACCCTACATAAAGAACTTAGTTCTTATAAAAGTAAAAGAGAACTTAGTTCTCCAATAATAACAATGATGATGATTCAAGATCTTCAAAACAGAAATCTTGATGATCATCAATGACTAAAATTGTCATTAACAGAGATCTATATCTCTGAAAACAAATAACAAGGATAACTTGGCGTCTCATTAGTGCTTAGCACTGTTATAGAGCCTCACGTGTGTTCCACGTGAGTGCTTAAAACAAGCAAAAAAAAAGCTAAAACTGCCTCACGTGTTTCCCATGTGGGCGCTTGAAGAGCAAAGAAAAACCCTTTGTCAATTAAGCGGCCAACAAATAAAACTTCAAAAGAAAGTAGTCACGTGTAATACACGTGAAACGCTCTTGGAAACCGAAAGTGCTTAGCATTTCTGTAAAAAAAAAGGGAAGTGAACAAATGAAACCCAATATTCACGTGCTTCCCACGTGAGTACCATACACAGTGCTCAGCACTTTAAGATTAGTCAAAATGTCTAAAGTATTTCGCACTGATTGGGGCAACGCTCATATCTGAGCGTCTCACATGTTTCACACGTGAGCGCCACGAGACTCTAGTGCTTAGCACTAATCCAGCGCCTCACGTGTTTCACATGTGAGTGTTATATGCCCTGGTGCTTAGTACTTTTGGGTAATTATGGAAACTCAATCTCAGCCCAAAATTGGCTAAGTTTCCTGAGGTTAAATCTCTTTGATTTTAAAATCAACCGAGCTCGTATTGCTCATGATCTCCCAAACTGATTTTAGTCTCATACATGACTAAAGATCTGTCATTGATGATATCCAAAACGATATTCATCCCACATCTCCTAAAGTAATCTTAGTCTCAAATACGACTAACGATTCTTAGGACTATCACCCATTTTCCTCTCAAATACGGGATTTGGTTTAAGGGTACATCTCTTCACACCTCTGATACATGTCGTTGTAATTCTTCAACGTCCTCAAAGAGGTGGCGGGTCCCGACGGCCAACAACTTCTTTTACATTGATGCACTTCCAAACTAATGTGTAGGCCTCAAATCGGATCGTGCTTCAAATTAAGCACGTTCCATATCACCATTGTTCACTTCGTCACGTAAAAATACACGTGCGCTCAAGATGGATAATGGACCGAAATGTCCTTAAACTAATATTCACCCCAAATACGGCGATAAAAGACCGAAATGTCCTTAAACTAATATTCGTCCCCAAATACGGCGATAAAGGACCGAAACGTCCTTAAACTAACATTTCGCCTCAAACATGGCGATAATGGACCACGATGTGCTTAAACTAAAATAATCGAGTCCAAATGCTCATATGTTTAAGTTGATCTTAATCTCAAACCAGATTAACGGTCCTTAAATAAACCAAACCTAAATCTAAAATATACGGATTTGGACTAATCCGCGCCCTGCGGGCGACGACATAAACCAGTCTTCATATACAATCCACGGGCAACCAAAACAAACAAAAACACACACAACACGAAGTGAACTTCCGGAGCAGGAGAAAGTGGTTATCGTAATGCGGTAACGTAATAAACTGCTGGGGTTTGCGCCTGCATGGAAGAGCGTCCCCACAATCAAAAACCCCTCATAAACGAGTGGGGATCTGATAAAGTCTGCTACAACGGCCGCATCCGTCCGAATCTCCGATATATGGTGCAATAAATCAACTTGGTATTTTCGGAGAGGTGGACGGATAAATCCAAATAGCATGTGCCTACAGAATTCAGGCAAGACGACCCATCCCGGTTCGTCTCCATCTCCGGCGGTGAACAGTCCGAAATGACCATAAACTATTGTCTTTACCGCACCGGGCTTGGCCGGGTCCATTATACCAACTATCTAAATTTACCATATGGTTAAATAATAATATCTACCGTATACAAGCCACGAGCATTCATTCGTGACATAGAAGTCAATCATTCCACCAGGCCTGCATCCAGCAATATGTTCCATGATTAAATCCCCTGCTGTGACACGGAAGTCAACCGTCCTGCCGAGCATGTCGAAACTGCCCTACGGTCTGGATCATATATTTTATAAAGCCGTATACAATTCAGGGGCGTAAACAGCAGCAAGAATGCATGTCTACTCAACGGTGAAACCGTACACAGCAAGAGATGCAATTTTTGTAGCTTCCAGTTCCACAAGGTGCTTTGCATATCTTAGGTGTCACAATGATTAATGATATCTTGCCGACGCCCAACATTTAGGTATCACAAATGGTTGAATTGGACCTACTGATTAATGAGGCAGCAAGGAACAGAGAAATTAGTTAGATTTGGTAGCTGGTAATTAATGAAACGATATATAAATGATCAACTTTGAAGGTTTAATACTAAAAGAAAATCTTAGGTGTCACAGTAGCAACCAGACATTACGGCTCTTAATTGGGCCGTGACAATGTAATGGAGCATTAGGGTTTTAGCTAGTGTGAGATTGAGGGATTGAAGAATGAGGTGAAGAGATTGCCCATGCCTTGCTAGGATGTATGGTTGCAAAATAAATTAACCATTTTTCAATAATGACTCCTTTTTTTCCCTCCTAAATTTGAATTTTGGATGATGGAATTTTTAAGTTAATCCGCTTGAAATGTGGACCTGACTGCATTTAAAATTTGATTCTAATTCTTCAGTATTGCAGCGCCGTAAATATCATTCAGTCTTTCATGTTGGATTAAATATTCAATTGTTTGCTTTTAACTCATTTTCAACCACTATATCCAAAGATGCCACTTCTTATCTTGGATGCTGACATCTCTTTTAGAAATCGATCCGGCGAGAGAGACCTTTCCATTCGGAGAAGAAATCATCCCAATTATTCAAAGGGATCAGTTTGTTCTCATCGCAGTGGTGCTAATACAAGAAAGGTATAAATATTCGGACCAATTGGGCGCAACTGAGGTGCAATAATTTCATCTGCCTTCACATGTGAAAACAATGATAGGATTCCACTTGCGTCAAAGAAGAGAAATCGAAAAGAGAAACAGTTCGATAAGAGCAGAGAAGAGAGCTAAACATTCTCTACACAAAACTATTCTCCTACTTAATTAGAGAGGAAACTCTCTTTCAAAACCATCCAATTTACAGCAAGCATCTATCTCCAGAGAAGAGAGCTAAATATTTTGCACGTGCTCAAATTCATGTAAATATTACTCCAGATTTTACACCATCTATAGAATTCAAACCCCATTTTTTCTTTCTCATCGATATAAGAAAGAAGTAACATAGAGAGAGGGGAGCCACTCGTGGTGGGGGACGGGGGCTGCGGGGTTGTTTTGATGCGGGCATCCTTGAATTGAGGAATGTGGTGGGTAGCTGCTATGCTTCCCGTGCTGTTTTGGAATTTCTGCCCCGACATATCTTGTCAATTAATAATAGCACACACCCCAATAGCCGTTGAATTGGATAGACGGTACCGGTCGGATGACCGACAATGGATAGACGGTACCGGTCGGCCGGTGGGTGGGTGCGAGGAAGACTGGCGGTAGATGGTCATGGCTCATTCATATTAGGCGGGAATATTTCGTGGTAATCTGGAATAGACACATGTTTTGGAGGAATTATGATTACAATGAAATGAGGTCATTTTCTATATTTCCTAAAATATCTTTTACACATAAATAAGCATGTTAATATTTTATGATAATCTAAAATTACCACATAAATTACCTCCAACCAAGCACATTCTAAGCCATTCTCTTTGCAGCAAACTCAATATATAGAGATCTCACCCCTGCAGCCTTTGCTTCAACTAAATCCCTCACTTCTTCCATTTCATCTGCTCTCAACCCATTTCAAAGCAATAATGTTGAACCTACGACTCAACATTTCCAAAAATGTGCTTGCTTTGCCTATGCACAACTTGAGTTCCCTCAAAATGGTTAGTTATCTCTTTTTCTAAATGGTTGAGTTTTCTATAACATATATAATCTCTGTTTCTCTTTGAACATGCAGAAGCCCCAAAGGATCTCATCCCTTCAAACCAAAACCAAGCCATGCAATGCAACCCTTGCTTCCCAGTTGGAATTAACCGAAAACTCGCGAAGATCTTCAGACTATCACCCTACCATATGGGAGCATCAACTCATTGAACGTATTCATAGCCCATATGATGATGATGATTCAAAATTTAGAGAAAGGATCGAGGGATTGAAGAAAGAGGTGAAGAAATTAGTTAAGGAAACTACAGAGGAGCCATCAGCTAAGCTTGAGCTTATTGATTCTATAAGAAGGCTTGGTGTTGCTTATCATTTTGAGGAGGAGATTAAGGATGCAATGTCTAGATTTTATGTCGATGGATTAGAGAAGCTTTGTGGACTGAAGGAGACTTCACTTTGCTTTAGGCTCCTTAGAGAATATGGTTACAATGCTTCCACTGGTAAGAAAAAGCAATTCTTGTTATATATATATATGTCGCATGGAAGTGAATATTCTCATGGCGTCGAAAAAATACACCCTCAATGATTTTTTCCGACGATCGGCACCCATCATTTTCATCTTCATCGTTTAAGATATAGATATACCAAAATTTCATGTGGTTCTACCATTTCTTCACCGTTGAATTAGTAATGTAAAAAATTATATTTCTCTTCCTTCTAATAATTTAGATATCATTATCTAAGTCATCCCTTTCCTTTTCATTCATAGAAATGCCTATAAAACTTTATTCTAAAGGGTTTTTTACTAAATGGTCCCTCAAAACTTGATTAATTACTAAAATAAACCAATACTTGATAATTACTATTTATCCCCCAAAATATTGAATAATTTTTAAAAGGTCCCTCGACTTATCAAAAATACCGTCTTTCTTTTATTCCGTAGGACATCTAACAAAGGTATGTCGGGACGAGAGTTTTAAAGCCTCCAAACCCCTCTCTTATATCTAAGATCCCTAAGTATGGCCTCAAATCAAAATTAGGTAATCCATTGATTTGGGGCCGAACCTGGCGATTTAGATGTAAGAAGAGGTTTGGAGGCTTCAAAACTCTAGTCCCAACATCTCTTCATTAGATGTCTAACGGAATATAAGAAAAACAATCTTTTTAGCAAGTCGAGAGACCTATTACAAATTATTCAAAGTTTTAGGGGAGTAAATAGTAATTATCAAGTATTGATTTTTTTTTTTCTATTAATTACCCAAGTTTTGAGGTATCATTTAGTAAAAACCCCGATTCTAAAACATATATATTTAAATCACATCCGCCGAAAAACTAGGTATTTATATTAACTTAAACTCTGTGACTTGTGAAAATAGATGTCTTCAATAAGTTCAAAGATGGGGAGGAATTCAAGAAATGCTTAACCCAAGATGCGAAGGGTTTATTGAGCTTATATGAAGCTACACATCTTGCACTTCCTGAGGAGCAGATACTAGATGAAGCTAGGGAATTCAGTGTGAAGCATCTGCAAGGTCTAAGTGAAGATGTTTTGAATATCGTTGAGCAAGTGAGGTATTCTCTTGAGGCACCTTTGTATTGGCTGTTGCCAAGGGTTGAAGCAAGGCATTACATAGATGTCTATGAGAGAGAAGAGGACAAGATTTCTTGCTTGCTTGAGCTAGCCAAGCTAGATTTCAATGTTGTTCAAGCCTTGCATCAAAGGGAGATAAAGGACTTGTCAAGGTAAGCTACTAATTAAGAGTATATTTCCATTATAAAAAAGAAAAGAAAAGAAAAGAAAAGTGAAAGATAGAATTAAAAAAATATAAAATAAAATGTTGAGATGTGTTTGGAAATAGTCCCACATTGGAAATACTATGAGAGGTACATGGATATAAGATATAAGATGGGACAAAATTTATAAAGGCTTGAGTGGTGTACTGATAGAATCCATTTATATCAAGAGCTTGTGTTGGATACTCAATTTTGTGATTGTCAGTAAGACTATATGCTCCCATTTTACTTCAAATAAACACCTCATAAGAACAAATCTTTTGTACTTCAACAACACCTCTAAGAGAGAGACGATAAAAGGATCAACAAGAGTTTTGTTGATGGAACCAACAACTAGGGGTTAGATTTGAGTATAAAACTTTAATGGTTAAAAATGAATATTTTGATCAAGTTATCTTATCAATTGAAATATAAACACTTGAAAATGAATGATTACAAATATGATAGGGTGAGACGGGGTCCGCGGGGACTTGGGTTCCCCGATGGGACGGGAATGGGGTAGATTTTGTCTGTCCAATCGGGACATACGGGACATAAGGCGGAGATGGGATGAGGTTTCATATATGCGGACGGGGACGGGATGGGCAATCCCCTGCCTGACCCGGCCGTCCCATTGCCATCCCTAGTTGAGATACAATCTAATTTCTATGTATTACAACACATGTCCACAACTCCAAACATCTGACCTAGTGGGTAAGAATTTAAGATGGTATTAAAATAAGTAGGTAAATAAAAAGCAGACTAATAAAAAACCGGTGCACAAAAATTTCAGATTTCAGTTAAAAAAATGATGCTCTATCTGGAGAAGCACGGTAGAGTTTATAAATATTTAAGAAACTTCAAAGTTATGATGCGGTGTCGGAGACTTTAAGGTAACAAGATATATTCTTTTACATATTCATGCCGCGTCTTGCATATCCTAAGTAAAACTCTAGATTATTCTAGCTCAACAAATTAGTATAATAAGTACATGTCTAATAAGATCATTAAAATGTTTTTACTCTAGTTTTGATAAATATAGGGATCTAATTAATGGTGTTAATTTTGATATGTTATTAGATGGTGGAAAGATTTGGGTCTTGTAAACAAAATTAATTTTTCAAGAGATCGAATATTTGAGAATTACCTATGGGGAAATGGAACTGCATTTGAGCCACAATTTGGAAAGTGCAGAATAATTGTGACAAAGCTCATTAGTGTTCTAAATGTTATCGATGATTTTTATGATACATATGGCACATTAGAAGAAGCCCAACTCTTCACTGCAGCAATTAGAAGGTAAGCAATTAATTTTTCTTTCTTTGGGGTTTATGCAGCTATAATAATCTTATCATTTTATGATAATTAATTCTTTCTTTCTTTTTTTGGTTAATTAGCTGGGACCTGAAGGCTACAAAAAATCTGCCAAGTTACTTGAAGTTGTGTTATTTGGCACTATATAACTTTGTTAATGAGACTGTATATGATATCATGAAGGATTTTGGGTGGGATGTTTTACCCTTCTTAAAAAGAGAGGTAAAATTTGAAAAAGCTTATTCTCATAAGATTTGTAATTTTTCTAAAATAGAAAAAAAAAATGGAATTTTGTATTTTTAATGAATTGCAAAAAAAAGGAAGAAAAAGGAAATAGATTATCAAATAATTTGGTATAAATTTTATAATTGCACATCTACTCATTTTATAGGCATATATAAAAATAAATATTTAATCGGAGATCTAACATTTCTGAATTTGCACAATGCACAGTTGAATATACTTATAATTAAGTTGTTATTTTATGTTTCTAGTGGATATGTTTATGTGAAGCATACTTACAAGAAGCGGAATGGTTTCACAAGAAAGTGACTCCATCTCTTGAAGAATACTTGGAAAATGGTTCGACTTCAAGCGCCGGACGAGTTATCATCTTCCATGCTTTATACTATGTAGACCAGAATCTCACACATGAATCACTTGATCATATGGAGAAAGCACACCAATTAATATATTTGTCCTCAAAGCTTGTTCGGCTTATTGATGACATGGCTCCTTCTAAGGTATGAGAAAACAAAAGAGCTAAAATTATATTGCATAGAACCTTTTTTCATTTTCATGTGTCATACCGCAGGACATCATCCCCGTTTCTTTTCTTATCCTCTCCAAAAGTTGTATTCTATCTCTGACTTTAATGGATGCAATATTTTTCCGTTATATGCAAAGTTTATTTAGAAAACTATATTGATTTAGATCAAAAATTGCGGAAATTATAAACATAACCAAAATACAAATCGTTAAGATATGTGAATTAAAATAGTCCCACGTCGGAAAAACTATAAGAGGTATATGGATATAAAATATAAAATGGATCGAATCTCAAAAAAGCTCGAGTCTTATTGTTGGAACCCGCTTATATCAAAACCTAGAAAAAAATCCCTTTCATTATTTGGATCGGAGGGGATTTTCCGCGGTTCATGGAAAAGAAAATCGAATTTCCTTCAATTTAGCAACATGTTAATAGGAGTATATAAGAAAATCAAATCATACCCAAGTTTAATTGAATCATAAAAACTAACGAAAAGAAATTTAATGTGAAGGCTGAAATGGAGACATCCTTGTCAATCAACTGCCACATGAAGGATTATGGTGCATCACATGAAGCTTCAAAAGAATCCATCAAAGATTTGATCACGAGTTATTGGAAGAAACTCAACAAGGAAACTCTCATAAAAGGTGATCTTCTTCCAAGAAATTTCATATATGCAGCAATCAACACACCAAGAGCAAGTTACACCATAGCTCAGCATGGGGATGGGCTCGGCAATTCGACTGGCCCAGTGAAGGATAGAATCACCTCACTATTTGTTGAACCAATCCCAATGGAAGGATAATCTCCATTAATTGCTTGCTTCTTTTGAGGTGTTGTAATGTACTTGAACTCATCAACCATATGTTATTAATTAAATAAATTGGGTTGTTATATACGTATTTTGTTTCTCCTATTTTTTTCCTTTCAAAATAGAATAGTTAGAGATTAAAATTAGAAAAATAGAATATTTTAAAATTTGATTAGCTGAATAGAACGGTTTGGGGTAACGTAGCCGTGGCCACTAGCCCCCAATCCCCTCATCAAAGGAGGACGGGTTCAGAACCTTTCCCTCCCTCCCTCCGCAAAATAAAAGTGGAGGGCAGAACCCGCCCTCCCTTAAAAAATTAAAAAATCCTTAATTTTTAAAAATTAAAAAAACACTATTAAAAAAAAACATTCAAAAAAATAGTTTCTCTTTTGGATGGATGTGGACCCGATTGACCTAAGTTGCGTCGAGTAAAGACGGATTCCAAGAACCTGCCTTTCCTGTATACCAGAGAGCGTGGATTCCAAGAACCCGCCTTTCCTGTATACCAGAGAGCGTGGATTCCAAGAACCCACCCTATGATAAGGGGCAAAATAAAAATATTAAAAAACAAGTTTGTCTCAAATTTTTTTCTTTAAAAGATGCAGGGAGAAAAATTGGAATTTTCATATTAACCCATAAATTCAATACCCATAAATTCGATACGCATAAAAATCTCAGATTAATTTACTTCAAAAAAAAATACCATGCACATGTGAAACTTTATGTTAAGTCTCATCAACACCTTAAGTAACATGCATGCCAATTCTCATTGATATACTGACGTGCAAATATTGGATAAGATAGACAGATAATGATTGTTACTGTTTATCGACGTGCAAATATTGGATAAGATCGACAGGTAATGGTTGTTATTGTTTTTAAAGGAGGAATCCAATACTTGGATCATACTATAAATATCAATGAAGAACACTTCAGTAACAACATACAAGAAAGCAAAGCAAACGAGTTCGAGCTTCAAGTTCTGTCTACTCATGGAAGAATTAGAGAAGATACGAAAAATACATCTACACTTGCAATGAAGTTTCTAAATGGTTACTAAAGAGTGAAAAATATGGGGGGTGGAATGACTCAAAATTTCTAAGCGGTTACTAACGTAATTTCTTAATACTTGAAGTCCATTTCATTATCAATCTAAACCCATGACACTCGTTGAAGAGGGTGTTCCCTTATAAAAAAAAGAGAAGAAAAGGAAAAGATCAAAAGATACCTTCCTACGTGTTTAATACGTGAGTGCTCACATGCAAAGCATGTGACCGCCGGTTTCAATAGAATTAATACCTATCATATAGCCCCATGTATTAAACACGTGAGTGCTCACATGCAAAACATGTGAGTGCCGGATTCAGATAAAATTAAAACCCATAAAGGCCCCACGTGTTAAACACGTGAGCGCTCAAAGCACGTGAGCGCACCAATCTGAAGCGCTAGCTTCAATAGAATTAAATTCTATTTGGAAAATATTCCCCCCAATCTTTCTAATATTAGAAAGATTTTTCTCTGTTAAATAGAGAGCCTTTGGATTTTAAATCCAAAGTTGATTATAATATTACCAATAAAATCATCAATTCTCTGTTAGGAAAATATTTTCTTAATCTTGCTAAAACGAATAGAAAATATTTTCTATTAAACAAAATTCTCCGGATCTTAGATGCAATGGTGGATATAATTTCCCGAGTGATCTTTGAGATCAATTAGATCAATCGAGATCTCTCAAACTAATTGATATTTTTCCCTCTCTTATATAAAGGACCAGAGACTTGAATTCTCATATAGAAGATATACCCCCAAGCTTTCGCTAGAGAAAAGATTTCCCCTTAAACTTCCATAAAAAACAATAGAGAATTTAATTTTTTCTTCGAAGAGGATCATTCTTTGTTTGATCACTAGATAAAGACAGAAATAAGAATATCTCCCCCCTTCTTTTTGCTTATCTCATACATGATATAAGGGTTTAACTCTTTTATAGCAACTTAGTTCTTTCTCGAGATCTGAGATCCACAAGATAAATCTTCAACAGGGTGAGAATTTAATTTTCATCGGGAAGATCTTTTTCTTCAGTTCAAAGATCCAGAGGAGAAGTATGGTGTTTTACCCCTACACATAAAAAGAGAGAGTACATGGAAGAACAAAACAAGAAGATGGAATTGATATATTAGGAACTTAGATCCTCCAAAAATATAACTGGGGTTTTATCCTAATAAGAACTTAGTTCTCATCAAAAGGAAGAACTTAGTTCTTGCAAGATCTACAGGATTTTTAGAGTTTAACTCTAATTTTCAGACTTAATCTCTGCATGAACATAGACACGTAGAAGACACGTGAGCGCTAAGACTCTAGTGCTTAGCACTATTCATATCGAAGACACGTGATCAATCATAAAATAATGCTTCACGTGCCATTCACGTGAGCATCATACGACCAAGTGCTTAGCACTACTCACGTGAGGAGCACGTAAGCGACCATGAAGATAATGCTTCACGTGCCATTCACGTGAGTGCCATAATGAACTAGTGCTTATCATTATTCATATGGAACACACGTGAACACCAAGGAACCAATACTTAGCACTACTCACATAAGAGCACATGAGCATTGAAACAGAACCTATGATGAAGCTTAATCTTCTGGGCCCAATGCTTAGCACTGTTAGGTTATCTAAAGTTCAAAACAATATATTCGGCCTAACGCTTAGCACTGCTGGGAAATAGAGCCCGACATTTAGTCTAAGATTAGACTTATTCCCTGAAGTTTCAATCTTCTCAACATTGATCATACATACTTTAAATTGACTTTAATCTAAACAAGATTAATAGTCCTTAAACATGTTTAAATCGATTTTAATCTAAGACTAGATTAATAATGTTTAAACCTCCGAACTTATGGACCTTATTTATATGATATCTATGTCCTAAGTTCAAAACCTCAAATCTATTGTATGGGTTTGGACTAATCCGTGCCCTAAAGGCATGACAAGATTAGTTTCCGTATACAATCCAAGGGCAGCCCCATATAAATAAACATAATACGATATGAAATAACCCGCTGGAGAAGATGAAAGTTGTTATCGCTTTGCGATAACGTAATTAATTGCATGGGCTTGCGCCTGCAGGGAAGAGCGTCCCCACAATAAAAAACCCCACATCATTGAGGGGAATCTGATAAGTCAGTTATATCGATCGCATCTATCCAAACCTCCGATATATGGTGCTATAAATCAACTTGGTATTTTCGGAGAGGTGGATCGATATGTTCCATAAAACATCTGCCCTTAAATTCAGGCTAGACGCCATCTGCGTCTCAGTCCAGTCTTCGGCGGTAAACAGATTCTGACATACCCGGTGAGACCTTTTCCTCTTTCAACTCTATACTTCGTGTCTCGTTTTTCGCGAACCGATCGCGGTACATATGGTTGCCCTTAGGTTTTGGGATACTAAAGCTGGGTTCTTCTCCCTATACAGATCAATGGCATCATCTAGCCAATCCAACCCCAACGCTGGCTCCAACATCTCTCCGGTTGGAATAACCTGGTCAGATCGAGCCATGGCCCCAGTGCTATCCATTCCAATAGCCTAAGTGGACCAGCAACTTAATGGGCTCTTCTTTGGGTCCATCCTACCGCCTCCCTCTCTTGGAATCTCGGCTTCAAAGGAGGAGACGCCTAAGGAATCAGTTTTCAATAGGCTGACAAATACCACAGCGGGCCCTGATGATAAGCCTGCTCAATATGAAGGTTCGGTCTTCCAGAGGTTGAAGCCCAACTCCGTGGGCCCCGCTAAGAAGCCTATAATCCCGAAGAAATCAGTTTTCAAGAGGCTGAGTTCTTCGGACGCTCCAACCGTCCCGGCCATTCTGAAGAGGATAGTCACTGAGAGTCTGATATCTGCAGCCCCTGCTATTTTCGAGGTGTAACGACCCTAAAATTCCTATACCTTCACGTATCATTTCTTTAATAAAATATTGCAACTATTTACTTTTGGTATATTATGTTTTCTACTAAATATAATATTTTATCATTTTATCTATTTTATTCATTCTATAATTTTTCAAAGCCCAAAATCCAAGTTAAGACAATTCCATTTGATTTCTCTTTTTTCTTTTTCTAAGCCCACTTTCTTTTTAGGACATGGTATATATTTAATTCTTGTTAAGTATGTGCATGAACAACTTTGTAGCTCATTAGTTAAGTCCTTACATTGTTATTCCATAAGTCATATGTTTAAATATCCATTTTGCAATTATTTTTATCATTTTTTAAACCCTCTCATGAGACCTTTCATTTTCTTTAACTCACAAATGAATAGTCACCCTTTCAATTTTTTTAACTCTCAAAATAAATCTATCATGAATTAGAATTATAGTGAACAATATATGTTCTCTTTCTCTCTCCTTCATTTTCTTCAAAACCTCCACTCATATTTCTCTCCCTTTCTTATATGCATTTCATCATTATTAGTTTTCCACTTATTCTTTTTTTTTTATATAAAAAAATTCAGAAAAGATAAATCCTAAATAAAATTTAGGCACATTCATTCTTAGAGCTATTATAATTCCGGTGTTTTTGGAGTACATCCGTTCGCTAGAATTCGAGACGAGGAGAATCGAGCATCGTTACCGCTCACAAGTTTGTCATCAAAATAAATCGTTTTCCACCAAATCGAATTGATGAGCCGGTTGCTATATCGATTCACACATCCTGTAAGTCTCTTCCCTCTCCTTCTCCTTTTCTCTACTTGAAATTCATTCCTTTACTATGCCTCCGTCATGCCGAATCTTGAGATAACTAGTTAATATCATGATAAAGATTTTTGTTAAATTAAAAAATGGTTGAAATAAAGCATATATATTTAGTTATAAAATCTTGTATGCAATGGTTGATAACATGTTAAGTATTGTTGTTTTAGACGGTTAATCATGACCGGATCATATGTTTACTTCATATATGTTAATTAATATTAGTTATCCCTAAAATTTTAATTATTTATATTTACTTTTGAATACAAGAAAACAAGGTTATAAATAAATACCATAGATTTATCATTTTTAAATACGATTTTACAAAACTTTAATCTTTAAAATAATTTTTATAAATTAATTCCCACTTCTGGAAATTTCAGGAAATTTACATATGATATAATATATATTTTTGTACATGCAATAAAAATTTCAAATCAAACCGCATATCGGTTTAGGAATTACATCATTTTTTATTCGCTGTTCATAAAACAGAAAACTGCATTTATCAGTTAATTTCTAAGACACATAACTTGGTCTCCAAATTGAGAAAATTCAGATGTTTTCGTTATCTACATCAAAAGATCTATATTTTCTTAGTTTTAAGATTTTATTGAAAACATAAGTAAAAAATAGAAAACTGCGTTATCATATTAAACGACGAATCTGGACAGAATTTGTCCTGATTCGCACACTGTTTTTAATTAGGACATAACTCGAACTCCCGATATCCGTTCGTGACAAAATTTAGACGTGTAGATGAAAAATTAACAGAGCTATAGTTTCCAGTATATTAGATTACTTAGAAATATATGAAACAATCCGATATAGGCCTTGCAATACAACATATAGTTGCTGTCGAGAAATCTGAATTTCTGTTTTAAACCCTGACGTTAAAATGACCGTAATTAGAGCTTCAGGAATCCAAATCACGCGAAACTTAGTTGTTTGGATAATTACTCCTAAAGAGCTACAATTTTATAATAATTTTTGTAAGCTGAAACCCGATGGAAATTAACTTAAACTGCCTTTTAAAAATATATGACGGCGCAGAACAAACTCTGATCTATTTTGCTTGACGATACGAAAATGAGTATATCTCCCAAACCGGTAGTCGTATTTAGGCGAGACTGGAACTCACGCGTGCATAACACTTAGATCTATATTTCTGTTTATATTCCGAAATTGGTTGACTTGATTAATTAGTCGTACACAACACTTTTTTTACAGAATTGTTTATGGTCGTTACTTGAATAATATACTTAACTTGTTTCATGCTACTCGAACATATATATATATTGTTTATCTTGATCTTTAAATTGTTGCATGTACATAAAGACATTGTTCCCTTATAAAAAAAAGTGGGAAAGAAAAAATAGACGAATTCCCTATGTTTTAATCCTCACGTGTTAAACACGTGAGCACTTATATGCAAAACATATAAACGCTGAAAGCAAGCAACTAAAAGCTAAACAGGCCTCATGTGTTAAACACGTGAACTCTTATATGCAAAGCATATAAGCACTAAATAACCCGATTAAAACCCATATTGGGGTCATGTGTTAAACACGTGAGAACACTCTTTTGAAGTATTAGCTTCAGATAGAGTTAAACTCTATATATTGAATTAAATTCTATTTTTGTATATAAGCAACAAGTGTAAGTGGCTAAAGGCCAAACTCACCTCACGTGTTAAACACGTGAGCAAAATAGGCTAAAACACATCGGGATCACGTGTTAAACACGTGAGGGCGACTCCCAATATAGAATTAATTTATAGGAAAATACACCCTACGATCTTTCTAAAAAGGGAAAGATATTCTCTGTTAACAGAGAACCGTTGGATAAAAAATCCAATAGTGATTAAAAATTATCAAATATAGAATTAAATTCTATTGGGGGGGGGAAACATCTCCCTAATCTTTCCAAATGAGAAGGATATTTTCTGTTAAACAAAAAATTGTTGGATTAAAGATCGAATGAAATGAGAATATATTTCCCTGTGCTCTGTTAAACAGGTCACCCTTGGATCAAAAATCCAATGGTGATTATAAAATCACCAATTAAACCGTCTGATATAATTAAATTCTATTTGGGAAATATTTTCCTGATGTTTCTAAAATAAGAAAGATTTTCTCTGTTAAACAGAATTAAATTCTATAGTTTGTAAAATATCTTCCTAAGTCTTGTTAAACTAACAAGATATTCATATGATAGAATAAAATTCTATTTTAAGAAAATATTTCTTAATCTTGTTAAACAAACAAGAAATCTTCTTTGTTAGATAGAGAGCTTTTGGATTAAAAATCCAACGGTGAATAAAATTCATCGATTAATCTAAAAGATTAATTTGACCGATTATGAAATCAATAATGATCTCTCAATGAGAGATTTTCTCAACAAATTGATTATTTTCTTTTTCGTATAAATAGGAGCAAAGAGATGAAAAGAAGAGAGAGAGAGAATCGACCCTCTAACCTTCTGCAAACAAAAAGACAGAGGCTATCAAAACAACAGGGAATTTAATTCTCTAAAAGAAGAAAATTTCTCTCCTTTCCAACTCTAGGTAGAAGAAAACACAGATATCAAAATATCTCTTTTGCCTAGTGTAAACGGAAGCAAGGGTTTAACCTTTCATGAAAAGAACTTAGTTCTTTCTCTGATTTGAGATTTGTAAGGCAAATCTTCCTACTACTTGATCATTTAATTCTCATCGGAGAGATTCTGTTCTTCAAACTCAAATCTCGAAGAAAAGAACCGGTTAAAAAGATAGAGAAAAAAGAGAATTTATGCTCTAAGGAATTTAATTCTTCTAGGGTTTAACCCTACGTAAAGAACATAGTTCTCATATAAAAAAGGGGGAACTTAGTTCCTAAATAAAAATGATCTCAGATCTTCAAAGCTGAGATCTAGGTGATCATTAATGGCCAAAATACTATTAACAGAGATAAAATCTCTGAAAGAAAAGAATTTGGCGCCTCACGTGCTTCCCACGTGAGTGCCTAAAAACAAAGAAACTCATTTGCACTGATTGGGCAGCCACTAAAACAAAGCAACCCAGCATCCGAAAAATAAAGTAATCATGTGAACTACACGTGAGCCACAAAAACAAAGGCTGAATGCCTCGCGTGCTTTTCACGTGAGCGACAGAGTTCCAAACAAATGCTTAGCACTTTAGTATAGAGGAAAATGGCTGAACAAACAGAACCCAAATAAGTGCTTAGCACTTTGAATTAAAAAAAAAAAGGAAAAGAGAAAAGACTGAGCAGACCAAGCCTAAATTGGCTAAAAGTCTCTCTGAAGTTTCTTGCAGCCGAGCCCAAATGCTCTGTTGTTGGATCTTAATAAAATTTAATGATCCTAAAAATATTGCTATATTGATCTTAGTCTCAAACAGGACTAACGTATCCTTAGTTAAAGCAAATTGAGCCCAAATGCTCATATATTTAAGTTGATCTTAATCTCAAACTAGATTAATGGCCCTTAAATAAAACAAAATATTTTTGAACTAGAGAAATATATAACCTAAGTTCAGAACCCAAATTCATAAATATACGGATTTGGACTAATCCGGGCCCTACGGGCAACGACATAAATTAGTCTCCGTATACAATCCACGGGCAACCTTAACAAACAAAATAACACACGAAACGAAATGAACTTCCGGAGAAGGAGAAAGTGGTTATCATAATGCGGCAACGTAATTAACTGCAGGAGCTTGCACCTGCAGGAAATAGCGTCCCTACAATCAAAAACCCCTCACAAATAAGGGGGAATCTGATGAAGTTTACTACAACGGTTGTATCTATCCAAACCTCTGATATATGGTGTCATAAATCAACTTGGTATTTTCGGAGAGGTGGATGGATATATCCAAATAGCATCCGTCCCCAAATTCAGGCTAGACGTCCTAATGTCTCGGTTCGGTCTTTCGGCGGTAAACAGATTCTGGCACGCCCGGTGGGACCTCTTCTTCTTTCCACTCCACACTTCATATGTCGTGTTTCGCGAACAAAATCGCGGTTCGCTATGGTTGCCTTTGGATTCGAGGTACTAAAATTTGGTATCTTACTCATGTCTAGAGAAAGTCAATGGCTTCCCAATACACCCCTTGCAACAGCAACTTCCGTTCCACCCCAACTGGAGGACTGACTTATTGGCCCAACACGGTATCTATTTTCTCAATACTGGTGGGACAGGTCACACAAGACACTACCAGACAGTTCTTCGGGACCATGCTCCTACCTGTGAGTTTCGGTGCCTCAACGCCATAAGAAGAAGCTCCTAGAAGGTCGGTTTTCGATCGACTGGCAACCACGATGGCCCCCATTAGCAAGCCATCAAACTCCGGCGTCTCAGTTTTCAATAGGCTGAGCAAGAACTCAAACGGGCCCGTAAAGAAGCTCGTGATACCTGAAGGGGCTACCCCAAAACGGTTAGCCCTCCCGACTCCTGTTACAGGTGAAGCCGGCAAAGATGCTTCCCCTATCAGACGGTCAGTCTTCGAAGGATTGGCCGGCTCTCCCCAAACTCCATCAAGGACGTCGGTCTTCAATAGGCTGACGCCGATTGAAACTCCTTAGCAAAGCCGGGGGCATGATGAAGCCGCTTCCAAAACTGAGGCGGTCCCTTCAGCAGGCATACTTGACGTTGCCACTGGCGCCGAGTGAGAGAAACTGAGGGCAACTCTCCCTATGGACTCACCCCTCCAGCTCCTATAGTGGAGTTCGACGCTGTTGTTCCAACTGGGAACAGTTTTAAACCGCTTAGGATGGTGCGCAAAAACTCTCCAACGGCGGTACTAAAGAAATCACCCCCACCTGCAAAAATTACAGTGTAGGCAAAACCAGAGCGGTCTTAGCAGCGGCTCTCCTCATAAATTCATAGGGTTTAGCGAAAAGTCCAAGATTCTGTGATTGACAAAAACTACTCTCGTCAACCAAAGAAATCGAAAGTCCGACAAGAAAAAGACCACTCCTCCGCCATACAATGAAGGACTTTTTCTAAGTAGGTGCCTATCACAATGGCTCTCTCAACTCCAATCTCTCATAAAAGAACAAGGATGGAGAATGTTCTACCGCCCGCGGAAAATTCCAAAGGTGATGGATCTAAATGCGATAAGTCTGGGGGCATTATCTTCCATACGGTCTTTATGACCAATGGGCAAGAAGAGAGCCGTGTTTCGGTAAGTCATCGACCACAAACTCGGTCGCTGACAAATGCTGAGTAGTATCAAAAAAAAGTTCTAAGAAATGCTGAACAAAATGACGGCACTTACCGGACAGAAAAAAAAGTCTAGACAAAGAGGCCAAACAGCGCCATAAGCAGGAGACTGATACAGAGTTTCTGTAAAGGGTACTTGAGGGAAAGGACAAAGAGGCTGCTGAGAAAGCTTCTAACATAAAGAAGATGGTTCTCTTGTTCCAAGATATGGTTGGAATGATGATCCAACCAGAACCCCCGGCCGAAGATCCACTGATAATCGTCGAGGATGACAGAGGAGAAATATCAAACCCTCCTCCGGCCTTATCCGCGGCCAAGGAGGAAACGATCTCCAAGGCCGCCATGATGATTACATTGCTCAACAAATAAGAGCTCATCAAGCTAATGAAGCCGCCGACCAAATTGTCAGAACTGGACAACCATATCCAGGCTGGTATAATCAAATCAAATACCTGCCGGGATATATGATTCCCAAGTTCCATGTCTATAAAGGAACTGGCAACCCTCACCAACACGTCGCATAATTCAGAACTCTGTGTGGCAACACCGGAGGTGACGAAAAACTGTTGTTTCGCGAGTTCATTGAATAAAACAAAATATTTTTGAACTAGAGAAATATATAACCTAAGTTCAAAACCCAAATTCATAAATATACGGATTTGGACTAATCCGGGCCCTACGGGCAACGACATAAATTAGTCTCCGTATACAATCCACGGGCAACCTTAACAAACAAAATAACACACGAAACGAAATGAACTTCCGGAGAAGGAGAAAGTGGTTATCATAATGCGGCAACGTAATTAACTGCAGGAGCTTGCACCTGCAGGAAATAGCGTCCCTACAATCAAAAAACCCTCACAAATAAGGGGGAATCTGATGAAGTTTACTACAACGGTTGTATCTATCCAAACCTCTGATATATGGTGTCATAAATCAACTTGGTATTTTCGGAGAGGTGGATGGATATATCCAAATAGCATCCGCCCCCAAATTCAGGCTAGACGTCCTAATGTCTCGGTTCGGTCTTTCGGCGGTAAACAGATTCTGGCACGCCCGGTGGGACCTCTTCTTCTTTCCACTCCACACTTCATATGTCGTGTTTCGCGAACAAAATCGCGGTTCGCTATCGTTGCCTTTGGATTCGAGGTACTAAAATTTGGTATCTTACTCATGTCTAGAGAAAGTCAATGGCTTCCCAATGCACCTCTTGCAACAGCAACTTCCGTTCCACCCCAACTGGAGGAGTGATTTATTGGCCCAACACGGTATCTATTTTCTCAATACTGGGTGGGTGCGAGGAAGACCGGCGGTAGATGGTCATGGCTCATTCATGTTAGGCGGGAATATTTCGTGGTAATCTGGAATAGACAATTGTTTTGGAGGGATTATGATTACAATGAAATGGGGTCATTTTCTATATTTCCTGAAATATCTTTTACACATAAATAAGCATGTTAATATTTTATGGTAATCTAAAATTACCACATAAATTACCTCCAACCAAGCACATTCTAAGCCATTCTCTTTGCAGCAAACTCAATATATATAGAGATCTCACCCCTGCAGCCTTTGCTTCAACTAAATTCCTCACTCTTTCCATTTCATCTGCTCTCAACCCATTTCAAAGCAATAATGTTGAACCTACAACTCAACATTTCCAAAAATGTGCTTGCTTTGCCTATGCACAACTTGCGTTCCCTCAAAATGGTTAGTTATCTCTTTATCTAAATGGTTGATTTTTCTATAACATATATAATCTCTGTTTCTCTTTGAACATGCAGAAGCCTGAAAGGATCTCATCCCTTCAAACCAAAACTAAGCCATGCAATGCAACCCTTGCTTCCCCGTTGGAACTAACCGAAAACTCGCGAAGATCTTCAGACTATCACCCTACCATATGGGAGCATCAACTCATTGAACGTATACATAGCCCATATGATGATGATTCAAAATTCAGAGAAAGGATCGAGGGATTGAAGAAAGAGGTGAAGAAATTAGTTAAGGAAACTACAGAGGAGCCATTAGCTAAGCTTATTGATTCTATAAGAAGGTTTGGTGTTGCTTATCATTTTGAGGAGGAGATTAAGGATGCAATGTCTAGATTTTATGTTGATGGGTTTGTGAATCTCAGTGGATTGAAGGAGACTTCACTTTGCTTTAGGCTCCTTAGAGATATATTATATATATACATATATAACAGTGTCCCATACCACTGATATATATCATCAAAGTAAAACGTCCAGAAAACTCATAAGATCAAATATAACATTCATATTACTGGTATTCACAATGCATAACAGATAATAAGGTAAAGTGCGTAAATAAATCATACAAGCAAATAAACGTATCAATTCTACTATGGATGGCAATATTAATGATGTGTAGTGTAACATACGCGTCGGTACTCGTACAACATGGCAATCATTAGTAATTGTGCAAGTGTTCTAAAGGTGTAATAGTCTACTCATGTCAACATCTATATACGTATTACGGAGTATAACAATTCTACAGTGACTTGGCAGTACCAATGAAATGTGGTGTAACATACATGTACGTGTTTGTGCAGTATAGTACTCATTGGTATTTGTGCAGTGTTCTATCAGAGTGTTAGTATTACAGAAACGTATACTATCGATAAATATAATACGAACATATAAAGTAAATTTCAGCATAACTAATAACTGTAATTACCTGCTATGGGTAATATCATTATCTTTGAAAAAGAAACGAAATGTTGGTTTTGAGATAAGGAAGCTGCCTTAGATTAAAATAGATGTTCGTTTTGGAAATTGGCACCGTATCCTTATATTTTATCATTAAAAGGGAAATGAATTGTAGTTTTTAAAAGAATATAGCTCACACAAGCATTACATCCTAAAACGGATATTAATCTAACTCTACGAGTCTAAAGGAACACTTGGCCGTTATTCGGCATATAAATCTCATCATATAATTCCTCGTATAATGTCTCACATTATCACTATATCTCAAATTTTCTCTAGTACGGCATGATCCTTCGTACCAACTTACCAAACCATCCGTAAACTATATGCACATGAGTACCATACTAGATGCAATTTAATTCAAATATCCATATCTTAATAAATTTCTAAAACTACTATATAACATAATACTATTTATAAGGTTTCGGGGGTGCTATACGCCATCCATCCGACTTTCCCCGTAGATATAAATCTACTCACCAACTTAATAAGATTGCTGAATTCCACGCTGCTAAGTTCGTCAACTCCGTCTCGGAATCCTTCGCGATCGCAACTATAATCGTATTTAAAATCATATCGATGTAAATATCATATTGAAAACCAAAATAACGAGCTAAGTACCCGTAGGTTAGAACCTACAGTATACTTAACCCAAATACAACAATATGCCCCTAAAATCTACGTATGAACGTCGATATTTCAGTCGCAGTACGAAATACGCAAAACCCGTATCGTAATATCGGAAATTTGATAAAACCTTTACTAAACATTTCCAGATTTTACTGTGTAAATATTTAGACAAAACAAACAATATAGAAACTTATAAAATACCTACACAAAGCTACGGGAGAAAAACCAACACCAAAACCCACAAGGGGCCAACGTCGCCGGAATTTAGGCGTATGTCGCCGGATAGACTAGGGAGTTTGGGGCTCGTGTTTTGAGTGAAGTTCTCTAGTTGTCTCATTATAGTTTTGGTCTTGCTAGTTTCTAGTGATTACAAATAGTGGTTCCAGACTCAAATTCAGTAGGCTAAATATCACAAAATCCCAGTTTATGATACTGCACAAACTAAACATGCTACGTGATGATATTATGAGTTAACTGAACTTAAGTTAATCTGAGCTAACCCTATTCTAGTCGTAACGGTAAAAACAGAACTCATGATACGATATATCCGTGTCGTATATAGGATTTTAACTCCAAAACTGATATTAGCTTCCAGATTTCCTATACTGCTAAAACAACTTAAATAAACAATACCAAACATCCTAACACCTATACAGAGCCCTACCCTCAAAACCACAACACCTAAATCCCTCAAAAAACCGGCGAGCTCGGAATTACCCTATATGTCGCCGGCCAAAATCCGAGCTACATGGTTCGTCTTCCTAGGGTTTATTGTAGGACCATTTTATAAGGTGATAGCAATGCTTGGTTATGTTAAATATTATCTAAGCTACAGCAGATCTTCACTGAGCCTATCTTTACCAAAATACGATATTTTACCGATATTACCTTACTATACTAATCCAGTATTGATTTAAAGGAACTACAAGTTTGGAAATTATACCTATCTAGAAGATCAACTGAAAGCTTCCTTCAAGATGTACAAGCACAACTTCCTAGCTTGAGGGTTGTGGTAAAGATCCCTAGTACCTTGCTTTTCTTCTTCTCTTTTGAAATTAGGAACATATTGAAATTGGGTTTTAGTGATTGAAGAATTTGATAAAAGTTCAGTTTGAAGAAGCTAAGCAGTTCCTATGTGTGTGTGTGTTATGTAGAGAAAGCATGTGGTGGAGATTGAGAGGTGGAGGTGGCATGAGAAGAGTAGGAGGTGTAAGCATGAAAGGGGGTGGTATTTTCATGCAAGGATAAGGTGTGTGCATGAGGTGTACATACAAGAAGGAGGTGTCTTCATGATGATATGATACACCAAGGGTTCAAGATAACCTTAACCAAGTCCTACCCCTTTTTACACATAAACCCTCACAAAATTCCAATTTCCATAATTAATTAAACTTTTCACAAAACCCTTTCATGACACTTCTTATTGTAAAAACAAACTATTTCTTTACTAATCTATTCTACCACCTTTTAAAAGACCTTTTTATTACAAACACAATAAAATAAATGTTTTAATTAAATAAATAAAATAATTCGTTATCTAAAATATTTCAAAATGTTACAATATTCCCCCCTTAAGAAAATTCGGTCTCCGAATTTAAATTAAATGCTCTTCTTAAAATATTTTTCTTAATCCAATCTGCTCAAATTCAAAACAATTTTCCGGGGTCCAAATTTAAAACATACAATCCGCTCGATATAGTGGAACTCCAAAATCCCACACGAGCTAAAACGCGTCGTAACGCAACCGTGTGCGTGAAATCTCAAAATATATAAAACTCACATAACTGTAAGTCTAGCGGACGCTATGAGAATTACTCCTGTTATTATGCAAATTACCAAATACGAAAACCATTGTGTATCCTAAATACACGATAATTGCCACAATCGTAGTGCAATATCGATGCACACGACCAAGCGAATTTTTTTTATTTAAATCAAATCTATAATATATCCTATCAAGTGCAAAGCACGAAAACAAAATCAACCCTAATAGGTTTGCGTGCAAATCTCAAACCACACATTACGGTGTGGATGAAAACAAAACAGCGCTAAGTGCAACATGCGTGCACGAAACGATATCCACTGCATCTACTGTGCATGGAACAAAAGGGTACAAAATAGTATTAAGTGCATCGGGGTGCACAAAATCAACATCAAGTGCATCGGAGTGCACAAAATCAATATCAAGTGCATCAGAGTGCACAAAATCAAAATCAAGTGCATCAGAGTGCACAAAATCAAAATCAAGTATACCTAGGGTGTGTGTATATATATATATATATATAATCTATTAACCATGTGCATCTGATGTGCACTGAAATATCAGTATAGTGCATCCGGTGTACACAACACTTCGATCGAGTGCAGTCACCTCGCACGAAAATCTCAACAAGTGCACCTGGTGTGCACAAAAAATAAATCAAAATGAAATTACTGTATATGGAAATCTCATCAAGTGCACCTGGTGTGCACAAAACATAATATAACCCTCAAATCCTCAAAGATGAATATATCAAAATAACGAACGTTGAGTTGTCCCATCTTCAATGTTGGAAACAAAATATTTGGATCATAAAACGAAATTCGAACTCAAATGACATCGAAGCATATTCTCTTTAATGTCGAAAGGTGTTTATACCACCGGAATTGGCATAACAAGGATTACTACTTGCCGTCTGCCGCGTTCTAACGTTCTCTGTCTCTGAATTCTGGTTCTTCTTGCGGATCCCTAATACTCTGGCTTCTGTATGCAATCGTCCGGTGAGGAGCAACGACACCATTTTTCTTATTGCTGATACATCCCATCACATTTTCTTGGCCAGTAGTCCCGTCTCTTGTAACGCAACATGTTGATGACGGAAATCTCTATCCTCTGCTTGTGTGCTAACAACTGATTCCTGGGTCCAATCTTACTTATTATCAACTTACAGAAAGAACCCCTTCAAGTCTCCTGCTGATCTCAGCTATCCAGCCTGTCCGGAACTAACGCTCATTTCTGAATCCACTTTCTCTTTAGTAATGACTGTCATTTCCTTAAGATTTTCCTTAAAAGTATGGTCGTGCTCGCTTCTGCAATTGCTTTGAATCTTCAAAATCGGCGGCGAAGAACAACTTTCCACTAAAACTCTGCATAAATCTCCTGTTCCATAAATTTCCAATATCAACCACTTAAGAAACGTATCACGATAATCATGCGAATTGCAAGTCATACTCGATTATGACCATGCCCAGAGCCTTACAAGACTTCCAAGAACACTAATCCGGCATCTTTGATACTCTGTAGAAGAATCTGACTAAGCTCACCTTCGAAAACTCGTCCCAATTCGTCGGAGGAAAACTTACTGCACGATCTCTTTCCTGAGCGACTTGCATCAGGTCTGAGCAAGATCCATCAGAAGAAGCTAATCAATTTCACCGATCTCGTAATTAGAGCGTCACAACGGATTAAAAGTCCTAACCATCCTACATCGGATCGGCTACGAATCTTTCTGATCCATCTACTCTTGTAACATCGTCAACCTTTAACTTCGTGAATTCTGGAAACAACATCTTGATAACCTCAGAAATATTTGTTATCGCTATCTGAACAGAACGCAATGCCACGATCTTCGGAGAGGAGAAAACATCATGCCTCAAATCCGGCTAATCTCCAGCAATGACTCGACCATCTGGTACGGGTCCCGAAGAAACTCGCTTTAGCATTAGAACTCGATCAAATATATATAAACAACGTGTCTCTATATCATCGGAATGTCACCTTGGTCAGTCCTTGTCCCCGACCAGTCTGCTCTGACCGTATCTCTAACTGCAGCCTTCTCGGCTCCCATAAATATGGTGACCGAAACAATCAACATGCATTGACGAAGATAGATCAACGAAATGAATAAAAGGAAAATCTCAAGATATAAATTCTAAGGTAAGTTAGGCGGAGTATCAAACGCTTTGATACCAACTTTGTCACGACCCAAATTTAGCACATGACCGGCACTTAAATCACGTGACATCTAAAGACGTCGACGCGGTTCAAGTAAGCCGAAACCCGGAATCTAAACCCTTTTTAAATTATTGGAGGAGAGTTTAAAATAATCATCAGATGGAATCAGTCTAAATAACATTTAAAATTAACTAAGTATGTTTGAAAAGCATCTTTGACGTTTTGAAATTTGACAGCACCTCCTTTGAAAATTTACATAAAAACCCGATACAACTGCAACAGTAAAATAGCATCCCAACGGGAGGTAGCTTTCACGTCCAAACGACGGAGCAGCCAAACAATCTATATCATAAGTCGACTCTAAAGAGTGCGGCCTCACAATTCTAAGTCTCCCTTCTAAGTCCACAATATACCATTTTTAAGTTGATGGAGTTTCCACTGGATACAAGAATATATGAGTAATCAAGAGTGAGTATGATACAATAATAACCCACTTACCAATCAATCACCGAAAAGAATGTGTGCCCAAGCCGTTGATAATCCAAGCGGTGAAACCTGCAAGAAACTGTGGCACAATGGGGATGAGTTGCCAACTCAGTGAATAAAAGTACATATAAGGTAGAAATCGAAATGCACGACGATACCTAGGTCATAAATATAGTATTACCATAATCTGCACAAATATAATATGATATGCGTATGTATCATAATGCAACACTAACTGTCATGCAATCCTAAGTAGAATACATATATAGGTACTGTTCCCCGGATCAGTCCTAGTCGAATCCAATAAATGATATCTAACTGTGTACCTCATGATAACAATCATATCAATATATATATATGGATGTCCAGTATCGACATCGAAATTAGAAATCTCTCGTGTCCAGCATCGACACGTAAATGCAGATATCGTCGACACCATCTCAACAGATGATCGCCACCCGATATCCTTGGCCCGGTCGGTATCCACTGGATATCCGCCGTGCCCATCGAACCTCGGTCAGTATCCCCTGGATATCTGACGTGCTCGTCTTTATCTCCGGTATCGAGTATCCTCGTTAGGCTCCTCGCCTATAATGCGGCTATCCTGCCCCTCGGTCTCGAACCGGGTCCACCATGTATCCAACTGTATAACCCCCCCCCCCCACTCAGTCTGGATAACGTATAAATCTGCAACCGTATCTCCCCCCCTCAGTTCGGAATAAAATAACCAGAAAACATAAAACTCATATAAAACTCATTGTGGACGTTAACTCATCATATCCAGAATTATCAAGTAAAGAATGAGAATATTTGCATAGATTATCCTGATGATATATTATATATATACATATATAACAGCGTCCCATACCACTGATATATATCATCAAAGTAAAACATCCAGAAAACTCATAAGATCAAATATAACATTCATAGTACCGGTATTCACAATACTTAACAGATAATAAGATAAAGTGCGTAAATAAATCAAACAAGCAAATAAACGTATCAATTCTACTGTGTCATGTCAATACTAATGATGTGTAGTGTAACATACGCGTCGGTGCTCGTGCAATATGGCAATCATTAGTAATTGTGCAAGTGTTCTAAAGGTGTAATAGTCTACTCATATCAACATCTATATACGTATTACGGAGTATAAAAATTCTACAGTGACATGGCAGTACCAATGAGATGTGGTGTAACATACATGTACGTGCTTGTGCAGCATAGTACTCATTGGTATTTGTGCAGTGTTCAATCAGAGGGTTAGTATTACAGAAACGTATACTATCGATAAATATAATGCGAACATGTAAAGTAAATCTCAGCATAACTAATAACTGTAATTACCTGTTATGGGCTATATCATTATCTTTGAAAAGAAAACGAAACGTTGGTTTTGAGATAAGCAAGCTGCCTTAAATTAAAGTAGATATTCGTTTTGGAAATTGGCACCGCATCCTTATATTTTATCATTAAAAGGGAAACGAATCGTAGTTTTTAAAAGAATATAGCTCACACAAGTATTACATCCTAAAACGGAAATTAATCTAACTCTACGAGTCTAAACGAACACTTGGCCGTTATTCAGCATATAAATCTCATCATTTCCAATACATATAATTCTTCGTATAATGTCTCACATTATCACTATATCTCAAATCCTCTCTAATACGGCATGATCTTTCGTACCAACTTACTAAACCATCCGTAAACCATATGCACATGGGTACCATACTAGATGCAATTTAATCCAAATATCCATATCTTAATAAATTTCTAAAGCTACTATATAACATAATACTATTTATAAGGTTATGGGGGTGCTATACGCCATCTACCTGACTTCTCCCGTAGATGTAAATCTACTCACCAACTTAATAAGCTTGTTGAATTCCACGCTGCTAAGTTCGTCAACTCCGTCTCGGAATCCTTCGCGATCGCACCTATAATCGTATTTAAAATCATATCGATGTAAATATCATATTGAAAACCAAAATAACGAGCTAAGTACCCGTAGGTTAGAACCTACAGTATACTTAACCCAAAAACAACAATATGCCACTGAAATCTACGTATGAACGTCGATATTTCAGTCGCTGTGCGAAATACGCAAAACCCGTATCGTAATATCGGAAATTTGATAAAACCTTTACTAAACATTCCCAGATTTTACCGTGTAAATATTTAGACAAAACAAACAGTACAGAAACTTATAAAATACCAACACAAAGCTACAGGAGAAAAACCAACACCAAAACCCACAAGGGGGCCGACGTCGCCGGAATTTAGGCGTATGTCGCCGGATGGACTAGGGAGTTTGGGACTCGTATTTTGAGTGAAGTTCTCTAGTTGTCTCATTATAGTTTTGGTCTTGCTAGTTTCTAGTGATTACAGATAGTGGTTCCAGACTCAAATTCAGTAGGCTAAATATCACAAAATCCCAGTTTATGATACGACACAAACTAAACATGCTACGTGATGATATTATGAGTTAACTGAACTTAAGTTAATCTGAGCTAACTCTATTCTGGCCGTAACGGTAAAAAAAGAACTCATGATACGATATATCAAATTTCGTATCATGAGGCGGGGAGCCACAGGTGGTGAGGCGGGGAGGGACGGGGGGTTGCGGGGTTGTTTTGATACGGGCATCCTTGAATTGAGGACATGGGAAGGATGTAGTGGGTAGCTGCTATGCTTCCCGTGCTGTTTTGGAATTTCTGCCCCGACATATCTTGTCAATTAAAACACCAAACTATGGTCCCTCTTATTTTATCCAATCCAAATTTGGCCGCTGAATTGGATAGCTCTAATTAGGAGCCGGTTAATAATAGCACACACCCCGGATAGCCGCTGAATTGGATAGCACTAAATAGGAGCCGGTTGGCGGACGACCGACGATGGATAGACGGTACCGGTCGGCCGGTGGGTGGGTGCGAGGAACACCGGCGATAGACGGTCATCGCTCATTCATATTAGGTGGGAATATTTCGTGGTAATCTGGAATAGACACATGTTTTGGAGGGATTATGATTACAATGAAATGGGGTCATTTCCTATATTTCCTGAAATATCTTTTACACATAAATAAGCATGTTAATATTTTATGGTAATCTAAAATTACCACATAAATTACCTCCAACCGAGCACATTCTAAGCCATTCTCTTTGCAGCAAACTCAATATATAGAGATCTCACCCCTGCAGCCTTTGCTTCAACTAAATCCCTCACTTCTTCCATTTCATCTGCTCTCAACCCATTTCAAAGCAATAATGTTGAACCAACGACTCAACAGTTCCAAAAATGTGCTTGATTTGTAATTTTTCTAAAATAGAAAAAGGGAATTTTGTATTTTTAATGAATTGCCAAAAAAAAGGAAGAAAAAGGAAATAGATTATCAAATAATTTGGTATAAAGTTTATAATTGCACATCTACTCATTTTATAGGGTTATATAAAAATAAATATTTAATTGGAGATCTAACATTTCCGAATTTGCACAATGCATAGTTGAATATACTTAGAATTAAGTTGTTATTTTATGTTTCTAATGGATATGTTTATGTGAAGCATACTTACAAGAAGCGGAATGGTTTCACAAGAAAGTGACTCCATCTCTTGAAGAATACTTGGAAAATGGTTCGACTTCAAGCGCCGGTCGAGTTATCATCTTCCATGCTTTATACTATGTAGACCAGAATCTCACACATGAATCACTTGATCATATGAAGAAAGCGCACCAATTAATATATTTGTCCTCAAAGCTTGTTCGGCTTATTGATGACATGGCTCCTTCTAAGGTATGAGAAAACAAAAGAGCTAAAATTATATTGCATAGAACCTTTTTTCATTTTCATGTGTCATACCGCAGGACATCATCCCCGTTTCTTTTCTTATCCTCTCCAAAAGTTGTATTCTATCTCTGACTTAAACGGATGCAATATTTTTCCGTTATATGCAAAGTTTATTTAGAAAACTATATTGATTTAGATCAAAACCTGTGGAAATTATAAACATAACCAAAATACAAATAGTTAAGATATGTGAATTAAAATAGTCCCACATCGGAAAACTATAAGAGGTATATGGGTATAAAATATAAAATGGATCAAATCTCAAAAAAGCTTGAGTCTTATTGTTGGAACCCGCTTATATCAAAACCTAGAAAAAAAAACCCTTTCATTATTTGGATCGGAGGGGATTTTCTGCGGTTCATGGAAAAGAAAATCGAATTTCCTTCAATTTAGCAACATGTTAATAGGAGTATATAAGAAAATCAAATCATACCCAAGTTTAATTGAATCATAAAAACTAACGAAACTCTCATAAAAGGTGATCTTCTTCCAAGAAATTTCATATATGCAGCAATCAACACACCAAGAGCAAGTTACACCATAGCTCAGCATGGGGATGGGCTCGGCAATTCGACCGGCCCAGTGAAGGATAGAATCACCTCACTATTTGTTGAACCAATCCCAATGGAAGGATAATCTCCATTAATTGCTTGCTTCTTTTGAGGAGCTGTAATGTACTTGAACTCATCAACCATATTTTATTAATTAAATAAATTGGGTTGTTATATACGTATTTTGTTTCTCCTATTTTTTTCCTTTCAAAATAGAATAGCTAGAGATTAAAATTAGAAAAATATGATATTTTAAAATTTGATTAGCTGAACAGGACGGTTTGGGGTAACGTAGACGTGACCTCTAACCCCCAATCCCCTCATCAAAGGAGGACGGGTTCAGAACCTTTCCGCCCCTCCCTCCGCAAAAAAAAAAGTGGGGTTCAGAACCTTTTTCTCCCTCCCTCCGCCAAAAAAAAAGTGGAGGGCAGAACCGCCCTCCCTTAAAAAATTAAAAAACCCTTAATTTTTAAAAATTAAAAAAACACTATATAAAAAAAAATTCAAATAAATAGTTTCTCTTTTGGATGGATGTGGACCCGATTGACCTAAGTTGCGTCGAGTAAAGACGGATTCCAAGAACCTGCCTTTCCTGTATACCAGAGAGCGTGGATTCTAAGAACCTACCCTATGTTAAGGGGCAAAATAAAAAAATTAAAAAACAAGTTTGTCTCAAATTTTTTTCTTTAAAAGATGCAGGGAGAAAAATTGGAATTTTCATATTAACCCATAAATTCGATACGCATAAAAATCTGAGATTAATTTACTTCAAAAAAATATACCATGCACATATGAAACCTTATGTTAAGTCTCATCAACACCTTAAGTAACATGCATGTCAATTCTCATCGATATACTGACGTGCAAATATTGGATAAGATAGACAGATAATGATTGTTACTGTTTATCGAGGTGTAAATATTGGATAAGATCGACAGGTAATGGTTGTTAATGTTTTTAAAGGAGGAATCCAATACTTGGATCATACAATAAATATCAATGAAGAACACTTCAGTAATAACATACAAGAAAGCAAAGCAAACGAGTCCGAGTTTCAAGTTCTGTCTACTCATAGAAGAATTAGAGAAGATGTGAAAAATACATCTACACTTGCAATGAAGTTTCTAAATGGTTACTAAAGAGTGAAAAATATGTGGGGTGGAATGACTTAAAATTTCTAAGCGGTTACTAACGTAATTTCTTAATACTTGAAGTGTAAGTCGATGTAGTACACCCCAATACTTGTGGGGAGGCGGAATTTTCAAAAACGAACTTGTTAAGTGAACGAACATCGACTAACCGCTTGAATCGAAGCTAAACTATAAATAACTAAACACAAAGTGTTTCTAAAATACGGTGTTTCGGGATTATACCTAATGAATCAACTCCTTCGTCTTTACGAACTCCTTGTTCTCCTCGGCCTTCTCGAAGTAGTAGATGATCCACCCGAGAGCAAAACTCCAAGCTTCGCCTCTAAACTTGAGGCAACTAACCTTCTTAGATTGCTAATCGAAGAAGATAGATCGATATAGAGTGATGGTTATGGATTGTTAAGTCTTACTAACCCTTGTACTCAACTCATGAGAAGGGAGGATTAGTCTTTGAAGAGGGAGAGCTAGAGGAGAGAGAATGTGAAAAATGATAATGAGCATTCTTATGAGAATAGTAAGTCAAGAAGATATATATCTAGCATTTCTTTTTACTAGAAAATAATAAATAATGAATTTAGCAACCATGCTAGATAATATCTTGTGATGATTCATTAGAATGACAAAAGACTTCTATGAATCATCAAGGTGACTCATTTTTACACTCATTTCATTTTACACCTTAACCTCCTTAGTCACCTCATTCAAGAAGCTTCCCGCAAAAATTACGAGAACGCCCCTCCAATCCGTAAAAATACGGAAAAACTTTAGACTGAAAAAATCCAATAACCGGATACCAGTAACTGGCTTAAACCAAAGCCGACTGGTAAAAACTGTCCGAAAGTCGTACGTGCGTAAACGCACGTATGTGTCCGAACCCTTGTCGTAAAACCATACGACCTCTATATCCTTTCGCCTGGAATAGGAAACTCTCTGTGTGGGACTCTAGAGACTCGACTACTACGCTGGCAGTGGGTTTAACCACAGACCGCAAGCGGCACTAGCTGTACGTAACGGGCCCCAGGTAGTTGCCGATAAGAAGGCCGATGAGAAAACCCATCCGAACTCCTACTGAGTCTGATGTGACAATCTCCATACAGTCCGGTCCGTTCGTCCAGGACTATCGTATATCCGGCTTAGGGGGCGGCAAGCGTCAGTCCCCTAATAGCTGTATAAGTCGTGTCGGAGGGAAGCCCATTACACCCTGAGAAACTACTGGAACCTACCAGCAAATCTCGCTTGCCCTGGCCAGGGACTTTGCGTAATGGCTCTCTGACACAGCGCGATATCTACTCCCAATACCGGGAGGGACGAATCCTTTCTAACCGCCACTGCCTCCAAGTGCTCGGGACTGCACCCAACTGCTACCTGTTTGCATGACTCATTTGAGCCATGGTAGGGTAGCAATCTAAGAACAGTGGGACACACTCGAGGCGAAGTAGCAGTGTCAAGTCTGCGGACTACGCTGTACTTATGTCACCTGGGAACTGTTCACTGATGACTGGTATAAAACCAACCAACAGTTCCCTGTGAGTCCTGTCCGGTGTACCCGTAACCTAACGAGCACCTGCATACTATCTCCAGTACGACGTACTGACGGCTGTGGGACAGACCATCTCCCCAACTGGGATGAGAAGCGTACACACTAGTCTACTCCGGAGTATCGATGCTCTGTCTCGATAACCCAACGACTAGGGACCTGAATAAGGATGTGCTTGTAGACTACCCAGCCCCCACTAGTGTGACTGCCATCACAACGCTGGTAGTCAAGCAAGATCCTAAGAGCTCTATCAATATGTATGCTCACATATTAAGATAGAAAAACCAAGTAGCATACTACCATGTTTAGCAAGACTGTTATATACATGTGAATATCCCAAGCTTCATTTAAGTAATATACAAACTAGTATGATACAGTAATGGCCTTCTAGGGCATAAACACTAACAATCTCCCACTTGCACTAGGGCCATGTACTGGCATATCGAAGACCAATGATCTCGAGTAGCCTCTCGAACTGAATCTGAGGTAGGGCCTTCGTGAATGGATCAGCAATGTTCTCTTCTGAAGCAACTTTCCGAACCTCGATCTCCTGACGATCAATGATCTCCCTGATCAGGTGATACCGCCTTAAGATGTGTCTGGACTTCTGATGGGACCTTGGTTCCTTTGCTAAAGCTATAGCTCCGTTGTTGTCGCAATACAGAGGTATTGGATCAACTATGGTAGGAACCACCTGAAGTTCTGTTAGGAACTTCTTCATCCAGACTACTTCTTTTGCGGCATCGCAAGCAGCTATATACTCCGCTTCCATCGTCGAGTCAGCAACGGTGTCCTGCTTGGAGCTCTTCCAATACACCGCCCCTCCATTGAGGGTAAAGACATAACCCGACATGGACTTGGAATCGTCCTTATCACTCTGGAAGCCGGAATCAGCAAAGGCCTCTAACTTGAGGTCTTTTCCGCCGTAAACCAAGAACATCTCCTTAGTCCTCCTTAGGTACTTGAGAATGTTCTTTACTGCTATCCAGTGTTTCTCCCCTGGGTCTGACTGATACCGGCTCACCACGCTCAGTGCGTAAGCTACATCTGGTCTGGTACACAACATCGCATACATTATAGAGCCTACCGCAGAAGCGTAGGGTATAACAGACATGCGTTCCCTTTCCAAATCAGTCTTGGGAGACATCTCTTTGGAGAGGGTGATTCCATGACAAGCCGGTAAATTACCGCGCTTAGAATCTTCCATACTGAATCTTTTCAGTATAGTGTCGATATACCTGGACTGCAAAAGTCCCAACATCCTCTTGGATCTATCACGATAGATCCGGATCCCCAGAATGTAAGAGGCATCACCCAGGTCTTTCATGGAGAACCTGTGTGACAAGAATCCTTTGACAGATTGTAGCATAGGAATGTCATTTCCTATCAATAGAATGTCATCCACGTACAAGACGAGGAATACGACACTTCTGGCCACAACTTTACTATATATGCACGGTTCATCTGGATTTTTGATAAAGTCATATTCTTTGACTGTCTCATCAAAACAGATGTTCCAACTCCGCGATGCTTGCTTTAGTCCATAAATAGACTTAAGCAGCTTGCATACTTTCCCGCTGCTCCCACTCTGATTGAAACCCTCTGGCTGATCCATATAGACGCTCTCTTCTAAATTTCCATTCATAAAAGCCGTCTTTACGTCCATCTGCCAGATTTCATAATCATGGAAGGCAGCAATTGCAAGAAGGATACGAATGGATTTGAGCATAGCCACTGGAGAAAAAGTTTCGTCATAGTCCAAACCAGGTCTTTGACGAAAACCCTTTGCAACAAGTCTAGCTTTATAGGTTTCCATCTGCCCATCTACACCAATCTTTTTCTTGAAGATCCATTTGCATCCTATGGGTTTTACCCCACCTGGAGCAAAGTCCAAAGTCCATACTTTGTTGGTGTACATGGACTCCATTTCGCTTCGCATTGCATCTAGCCATCGTACCGAGTCGCCGCTCTGGATGGCCTGCTGGAAGCTAGTAGGTTCATCATCTTCTATGATGCAATCCTCTCTATCCCCGTCTATGAGAAAACCGTAGTATCTCTCAGGCGGATGAGACGGCCTACTACTCCTGCGGAGGGGTGCGGGAATGTTCTGTTCTTCTTGAACCTCTGGTTCTACCAAACTTTCAGTAACAGCTTGTGGTTCTGGAATTTCTTCCAGTTCTATTGCGCTCCCACTCTTCTGATTTTCTAAGAATTCAGTTTCTAAGAAGTGGGCATGACGAGAAACAAAAACCTTTTGTTCCTCTGCGTAATAGAAATAATATCCCTTGGAGTTCTTTGGATATCCCACAAGCTTACACTGTACTGAGCGTGCCTCGAGCTTGTCCGAATGCTGCTTTTTTACAAAAGCTGGACACCCCCATGTCCTAAAATGTTTTAGACAGGGTTTCTTCCCACTCCACATCTGATATGGTGTGGTAGGCACAGTCTTGGTTGGAACTTGGTTCAAAAGATATGCCGCTGATTCTAGCGCATAACCCCAGAAAGATCGCGGTAACTCAGCATTACTCATCATGGATCGTACCATATCCAATAGGGTTCGATTCCGTCTCTCCGATACACCGTTATGCTGTGGAGTGTATGGAGGAGTAAGCTGAGAGAGAATTCATTTCTCTTTTAGGTAACCTAGGAACTCGGCACTCAAGTATTCACCACCTCGATCAGATCTAAGTGTCTTAATACTTTTGCCTGTTTGGTTTTCCGCTTCACTCTTGTATTCCAGGAATTTCTCAAAGGCCTCGGATTTATGCTTCATTAAGAAAACATGTCCATACCTAGAGAAATCATCTATAAAGGTAATGAAGTAGGTATAACCACCTCTTGCATGTGTAGACATTGGACCACATACATCGCTGTGTATGAGTCCTAAGAGCTCGCTCGCTCTTACTCCTTGTCCAGTAAATGGAGTCTTTGTCATCTTTCCTTTGAGACAAGATTGACAAGTGTCATAAGATTGATATTCGAACGAGTCCAAATATCCTTCTCTATGCAACATAGTTAACCTTCTCTCATTGATGTGACCCAGTCTACAATGCCATAAGAAAGCTTTATTTAAATCTGGAGACTTTCTTTTTAGTGTGTTCTGGACATTGAAAATTTGGAGTTGGTTTAAAACATATATTCCGTTATTTAATGTACCCGACCCAATCAAACCATGATTAAGGTGGATGTTGACAACATCTCTTACAAACGTGAAATCATAACCTTTATTTGATAACAAGGAAACTGATATGATATTACAAGTTAAGCTGGGTACAAAATAGCAGTTATGTAAAACCAAGATGTGTCCACTCGTCAATCCTAGGTGATAATCCCCGACGGACGCAGCTCCCACGCTAGCTCCGTTAGCAACCCTGAGGATCATATCACCTTCCTTCAGCACTCTACGGTTTCTCAGTGCCTGCAATGAATTGCAAATATGAGATCCTGATCCGGTATCCAATACCCAGGAAGTAGAGTTGATTGACAAACAATTCTCAATTACAAACACACCTGAAGTCGAAGCCACAGCTTGCTTCGGTTCCTGGTTCTTGGCGTTCCACGCCTTGCAATCCTTCTTCCAGTGCCTTTTCCTGTGACAATGGAAACACTCATCCTGGCCAACTACAGGTGCTGCAAACTTTTTCTTTCCCTTCCCTCCCACCTTACTAACACCTCCTCTAGGTTTGGGTGCGGCCTTCTTCTTCCTTCCTTTGGCTCTTGCCTTGGACCCGGAAGAAGATGCACCGCCAACAAACATAGCGGGTGTTTCCCTTGAATTCTTCAAGGTGCCCTCTGCACTCCTTAACATGTTCAGGAGTTCCGGAAGTTCAACTTCTTTTCTCTGAAGGTTGAAGTTCAGGATAAACTGGGCGTAGGTGTGAGGAAGGGACTGGAGAATAAGGTCTGTATAGAGCTCATTATCCAAAGTCGTCCCAAGGTCTGCGAGCTCTTCTATATAGCCGATCATCTTTAGGACATGTTCTCCTACCGATGACCCGACAGCCAACCTCGCTCGAAACAAGTTCTTTGAGGTCTCGTATCTTGCTATACGAGATTGCTCTCCATAAAGTTCTTTTGTATGGAGAAATATGCCATCAAGGCCCATATCCTCGTGCCTCCTCTGATGTTCATTGGTCATCGAGGCAAGCACGATGCACTTGGCTTTCGCGCAATCTAAATCCCAGGTTTTGCGGATTTCCTTATCCGCATTGCTGGATTTGGGACCAGGGACAGCAGGTGCCGTAGCGGTGAGGACGTGCCCCAATTTGTCATAGGTCAAAGCCATTTTGACATTCCGCAGCCAATCTTTATAGTTTGGCCCTGTCAGTATATTTTTCTCTAAAAGTAACTTAAGTCCAGTCATTTTCAGGGTCGCTGCAATTAGGAGAGAGAGAAGAAAACTCTTTAGCATGATGCTCTTGCAAGTTTAGAGTGGTTTTTAGTTTATCTAAACTGGATGGCTCCCACTGTTTCTCGAATCCTTCCTCAAACCATAAAAGAAGAATTAGCCAGGACTATTCTCACCGTACAATACTTGCTTAACCGTTCAGCCAGGCTGGTGTCGGTACTTCGAGGGAGGTTTTCCAACGCTTTCGCGAAGTTCCTTAATTATATAACCTCTTTTCTCTGGGGGCGTAACCCCGCTGACACTTTTCTGGACACCTACTAGGTTTATAGCATTGATCGTTAAGTGACGAATATCCTGATAAGTAGCATATACTCACAGTAGGATCGGGATCCAAATATCATCGTCTGATAATGTTGTAGGAATGCTACCAACATTCATCAAACTCAAAATGGTATGCATCTCTTTGCAAATTTCAGTTTCTTTAGAAATTCCCGATATAGATTTTTGCCCCATGCTCTTATGATCTTGACTAAGGGCCAACAAATCATAAGTCACATGTCAAGTTCTGCCCATCATTATCCTGTTGATTTGAACCCATCCGTATACTCTTGACTAAGGGCCAAACAAAGTAATACGACTGTCCCAAACCAACTCATCTATCTATGCAACAAATGAATACCCCAGCAGCTACCAATCACTATGTCTTGACTAAGGGCCAAACAAACATAGCTTGAATACTACTGACCATTCATAAGAAATGACGGAGGGCTACGACTGGTTTTGGCGAAACCGTGAACGTAGTGAACTTGATATAACCGAAGGAACCTGATAGCTTTTAAAAGGAGTGGTTAAAGCTCCGCATTTAAAAATATCTGTTTTTAAAATTAACCGAGTGGTTTCTTTTAAATTGTTCCAACGATTTAAACTTGGTTTATTTTCTTTGCATTATAGATAATGCGTCCCATCATTAACCTATCATTGCAGAAAACAACGAAAATATGACGTCCTCTTATGCCATCCACATTCGCCACTGGGTCCCGTCATTACCCGTTAGGTTACTTAACTAACGACAGAGCGGGGACTGGGCTAGCGCGGGTGTAAAACATAAGTGACGTCTAAAATAGCTACAATATATATAGATATTTTACATTCGTCTGACGCAATGATATACATTCCAGAACACAGATAAACTTTATTGGATTTGCAAGCAATCTGTATTTCTTTTGAGCCTGCAAGAAAAACAGATTACACAGTTGTGATGAATAGCCGTTACCCCACCCTCGACAACTACGGGTACGGCAAACTACCCACCCGGCAGTTTGTGTACCCCACCTTGGGTCAGTCCTAGGAGCAAAAACAGTAAAATGAAATAATACAACGGTGGCTACAACCGCAACCTGGATGTGCCCCGCAAAATAATATTACAACAAATTACATTTATAACAAATGAATTGAATAATAACCCATTTCAAAACCCCGGCTATACACCACAACAGTCCAATACAGTTTATATGCACAAACAGATATAACCATTTCAGAAATGTGCAACCCCCTGCCAACTGACATACTAGCAGTTAGGGGAAGTTTACGAACACATTTATCAATCACAGATATAATCCAACATGCAAATACTGTACAATTTCGATTGATTAAACGTATTTAATATTGCTCCAAAAACTGCTCTGTTAAACTGAAACCTGAGCAACTATTAAATATCCCAGAAAACCCAAAACACCACAGGGGACCCACCAAAAAAAAAACGAGTTCCTGACTCGTCAACTCGGCCGCGGTTGCGCGGCGGATCGATGGGATCCGCCGCCCTTCCGCGGCACTGTAGACGAATCAGGAACCCAAATTTTTTGGGTGTTCTTCTGTGTTCATTTCATGCTCTCTGAACACACCTGAAACATTTTTGGACATCATTTTAAAATCGACAGAAACTGATGCTTTTTAGGATTTTCCGGCTTCGTTTTTCGTTCGAAATTCGTACAAATTTGCAATAAAGTTATTTATTGTTTAGCGAGGCTCTGATACCACTGTAAGTCGATGTAGTACACCCCAATACCTGTGGTGAGGCGGAATTTTCAAAAACGAACTTGTTAAGTGAACGAACATCGACTAACCGCTTGAATCGAAGCTAAACTATAAATAACTAAACACAAAGTGTTTCTAAAATACGGTGTTTCGGGATTATACCTAATGAATCAACTCCTTCGTCTTTACGAACTCCTTGTTCTCCTCGGCCTTCTCGAAGTAGTAGATGATCCACCCGAGAGCAAAACTCCAAGCTTCGCCTCTAAACTTGAGGCAACTAACCTTCTTGGATTGCTAATCGAAGAAGATAGATCGATATAGAGTGATGGTTATGGATTGTTAAGTCTTACTAACCCTTGTACTCAACTCATGAGAAGGGAGGATTAGTCTTTGAAGAGGGAGAGCTAGAGGAGAGAGAATGTGAAAAATGATAATGAGCATTCTTATGAGAATAGTAAGTCAAGAAGATATATATCTAGCATTTCTATTTACTAGAAAATAATAAATAATGAATTTAGCAACCATGCTAGATAATATCTTGTGATGATTCATTAGAATGACAAAAGACTTCTATGAATCATCAAGGTGACTCATTTTTACACTCATTTCATTTTACACCTTAACCTCCTTAGTCACCTCATTCAAGAAGCTTCCCGCAAAAATTACGAGAACGCCCCACCAATCCGTAAAAATACGGAAAAACTTTAGACTGAAAAAATCCAATAACCGGATACCAGTAACTGGCTTAAACCAAAGCCGACTGGTAAAAACTGTCCGAAAGTCGTACGTGCGTAAACGCACGTATGTGTCCGAACCCTTGTCGTAAAACCATACGACCTCTATATCCTTTCGCCTGGAATAGGAAACTCTCTGTGTGGGACTCTAGAGACTCGACTACTACGCTGGCAGTGGGTTTAACCACAGACCGCAAGCGGCACTAGCTGTACGTAACGGGCCCCAGGTAGTTGCCGATAAGAAGGCCGATGAGAAAACCCATCTGAACTCCTACTGAGTCTGATGTGACAATCTCCATACAGTCCGGTCCGTTCGTCCAGGACTATCGCATATCCGGCTTAGGGGGCGGCAAGCGTCAGTCCCCTAATAGCTGTATAAGTCGTGTCGGAGGGAAGCCCATTACACCCTGAGAAACTACTGGAACCTACCAGCAAATCTCGCTTGCCCTGGCCAGGGACTTTGCGTAATGGCTCTCTGACACAGCGCGATATCTACTCCCAATACCGGGAGGGACGAATCCTTTCTAACCGCCACTGCCTCCAAGTGCTCGGGACTGCACCCAACTGCTACCTGTTTGCATGACTCATTTGAGCCATGGTAGGGTAGCAATCTAAGAACAGTGGGACACACTCGAGGCGAAGTAGCAGTGTCAAGTCTGCGGACTACGCTGTACTTATGTCACCTGGGAACTGTTCACTGATGACTGGTATAAAACCAACCAACAGTTCCCTGTGAGTCCTGTCCGGTGTACCCGTAACCTAACGAGCACCTGCATACTATCTCCAGTACGACGTACTGACGGCTGTGGGACAGACCATCTCCCCAACTGGGATGAGAAGCGTACACACTAGTCTACTCCGGAGTATCGATGCTCTGTCTCGATAACCCAACGACTAGGGACCTGAATAAGGATGTGCTTGTAGACTACCCAGCCCCCACTAGTGTGACTGTCATCACAACGCTGGTAGTCAAGAAAGATCCTAAGAGCTCTATCAATACGTATGCTCACATATTAAGATAGAAAAATCAAGTAGCATACTACCATGTTTAGCAAGACTGTTATATACATGTGAATATCCCAAGCTTCCATTAAGTAATATACAAACTAGTATGATACAGTAATGGCCTTCTAGGGCATAGACACTAACATGAAGTCTATTTCATTATCAATCTAAACCCATGACACTCGTTGAAGAGGGTGTTCCCTTATAAAAAAAGAGAAGAAAAGGAAAAGATCAAAAGATACCCTCCCACGTGTTTAACACATGAGCACTCACATGCAAAGCATGTGACCGCCGGTTTCAATAGAATTAATACCTATCATATAGCCCCACGTATTAAACACGTGAGTGCTCACATGCAAAGCATGTGACCGCCGGTTTCAATAGAATTAATACCTATCATATAGCCCCACGTATTAAACACGTGAGTGCTCACATGCAATGCATGTGAGTGCCAGATTCACATAAAATTAAAACCCATAAAGGCCCCACGTGTTAAACACGTGAGCGCTCATGTGCAAAGCACGTGAGCGCACCAATCTGAAGCGCTAGCTTCAATAGAATAAAATTCTATTTGGAAAATATTTTCCCCAATCTTTCTAATATTAGAAAGATTTTTCTCTGTTAAACAGAGAGCCTTTGGATTTTAAATCCAAAGTTGATTATAATATTACCAATAAAATCATCAATTCTCTGTTAGGAAAATATTTTCCTAATCTTGCTAAAACGAATAGAAAATATTTTCTATTAAACAAAATTCTCCGGATCTTAGTTGCAATGGTGGATATAATTTCCCGAGTGATCTTTGAGATCAATTAGATCAATCGAGATCTCTCAAACTAATTGATATTTTTTCCCTCTCTTATATAAAGGACCAGAGACTTGAATTCTCATAAAGAAGATATACCCCTAAGCTTTCGCTAGAGAAAAGATTTCCCCTTAAACTTCGATAAAAAACAATAGAGAATTTAATTTTTTCTTCGAAGAAGATCATTCTTTGTTTGATCACTAGATAAAGACAGAAATAAGAATATCTCCCTCCTTCTTTTTGCCTATCTCATACAAGATATAAGGGTTTAACTCTTTTATAGCAACTTAGTTCTTTCTCGAGATCTAAGATCCACAAGATAAATCTTCAACAGGGTGAGAATTTAATTTTCATCGGGAAGATCTTGTTCTTCAGTTCAAAGATCCAGAGGAGAAGTATGGTGTTTTACCCCTACACATAAAAAGAGAGAGTACATGGAAGAACAAAACAAGAAGATGGAATTGATATATTAGGAACTTCGATCCTCCAAAAATATAACTGGGGTTTTATCCTAATAAGAACTTAGTTCTCATCAAAAGGAAGAACTTAGTTCTTGCAAGATCTACAGGATTTTTAGAGTTTAACTCTAATTTTCAGACTTAATCTCTGCATGAACATAGACACGTAGAAGACACGTGAGCGCTAAGACTCTAATGCTTAGCACTATTCATATCGAAGACACGTGATCAATCATAAAATAATGCTTCACGTGCCATTCACGTGAGCATCATACGACCAAGTGCTTAGCACTACTCGCGTGAGGAGCACGTAAGCGACCATGAAGATAATGCTTCACGTGCCATTCACGTGAGTGCCATAATGAACTAGTGCTTATCATTATTCATATGAAACACACGTGAACACCAAGGAACCAATACTTAGCACTACTCACATAAGAGCACATGAGCATTGAAACAGGACCTATGATGAAGCTTAATCTTCTGGGCCCAATGCTTAGCACTGTTAGGTTATCTAAAGTTCAAAACAATATATTTGGCCTAACGCTTAGCACTGCTGGGAAATAGAGCCCGACATTTAGTCTAAGATTAGACTAATTCCCTGAAGTTTCAATCTTCTCAACATTGATCATACATACTTTAAATTGACTTTAATCTAAAACAAGATTAATAGTCCATAAACATGTTTAAATCGATTTTAATCTAAGACTACATTAATAATGTTTAAACTCCGAACTTATGGACCTTATTTATATGATATCTATGTCCTAAGTTCAAAACCTCAAATCTATTGTATGGGTTTGGACTAATCCGTGCCCTAAAGGCATGACAAGATTAGTTTCCGTATACAATCCAAGGGCAGCCCCATATAAATAAACATAATACGATACGAAATAACCCACTGGAGAAGATGAAAGTTGTTATCGCTTTGCGATAACGTAATTAATTGCATGGGCTTACGCCTGCAGGGAAGAGCGTCCCCACAATAAAAAACCCCACATCATTGAGGGGAATCTGATAAGTCAGTTATATCGATCGCATCTATCCAAACCTCCGATATATGGTGCTATAAATCAACTTGGTATTTTCGGAGAGGTGGATCGATATGTTCCATAAAACATCTGCCCTTAAATTCAGGCTAGACGTCCTCTGCGTCTCAGTCCAGTCTTCGGCGGTAAACAGATTCTGACATACCCGGTGAGACCTTTTCCTCTTTCAACTCTATACTTCGTGTCTCGTTTTTCACGAACCGATTGCGGTACATATGGTTGCCCTTAGGTTTTGGGATACTAAAGCTGGGTTCTTCTCCCTATACAGATCAATGGCATCATCTAGCCAATCCAACCCTAACGCTGGCTCCAACATCTCTCCGGTTGGAATAGCCTGGTCAGATCGAGCCATGGCCCCAGTGCTCTCCATTCCAATAGCCTAAGTGGACCAGCAACTTAATGGGCTCTTCTTTGGGTCCATCCTACCACCTCCCTGTTCCCGCCAAAAATTTCTGCGCAGAAGAGTCCAAGGTATCAAATGGCAGCGATACGCTTAAGGAAATGCGAACCAATATCTTCCGGCCTGTATTTTGATAAGTTCCCGAAGGAGGAACTATTAAATTCTAATGGTATTGGAAGCATCTCGAAAAACCCTTCGATTTGATATATTATGGGCCTCATAATTCATCCGGGATCAAAAGTTATGATGCATCGCGTGTCCACACGTGATGGACCTTTAAGAACCCGCTGGAGGAGTTAAAAGATATAATAAAAAACTCAGAAAAGACCCCAATAGGTATCACGTGCTCACACGTGACCATGGGTCACGTGCAGATATGTGATGGGCTTTTAAGGCCTCTAAAATAATGAATAGAATTAAATTCTAAAATCTGTTCCATGATTAAAAATCAGGAAATACATCAACGAGATATCACGTGCTCACACGTGACCAATGGTCACGTGTTGACACGTGATGGTTAAAACAACAACATGAACAAGCGACTGTTAAAGGAACCAATTTGGGGGTTACGTGCTCACACGTGATCAAGGGTCACGTGCCAGCACGTGACAGGCTTTGAAAACCTTACAGTTTAATAGAATTAAAATTCTAAATTTCTCTAAAAATCTTTCGAAATAGAATTAAATTCTAAAAGCTTCTAAATCTTTCCAAATGGAAAAGGATTATGGGGACCGTTGGATTAAAGATCCAAGGGTGATTAAATATTACCAATTTATGGAAAGATCTTGGACTTGGAAAGATTTCCCCCCTAAATCTGACCGAGATAACAAATGGATATCTTTGGATTTAAAATCCAATGGTGAATAAAATTCACCTAATAATCCAAAGGCCCAGATTAATGATAAATATAAATCAAATCTCTCAACATACAAATCAAATCTCTCAATGAGAGATTTGCTAACCAAATTGATTCTCTTCCTTCTCCTATAAATAGGAGCCAAGAAAAGAAGGGGGATCTACCTTCTGGGAGAGAAAAACAGAAAGAGGAGAATTTAATTCTCAAGAGGGAAGAAAAGAAAGGAGAATTTAATTCTCAACAACAGAAAACCCTAGGTGAGAAAAGAAAGGGAATCAAAACTTCAAACAGAGAATTTAATTCTCAAAACCCAAGAGTTTAACTCTTATACAAAAAATAACTTAGTTCTTTTTCTGGTTGAAGATCTGCACAGAGCACATCTCCCCAAAAGTTGAGAATTTAATTCTCATCAGGTCGAGATCCTGCCATGCAGATCCTAAACTTAGAAGGAGAATTGAGTTTTGAGAATTTAATTCTCCTAAAACAAAACTAGGGTTTAACCCTAATCAAGAATTTAATTCTTTTACATATCTAGGAATTTAATTCCTTTAAAAAGAAATCAGGGTTTTATCCTAAATAAGAATTTAATTCTTTCACAATAGGAATTTAATTCCTCCAAAATCATAATTAGGGTTTAACCCTACAAAGAATTCAATTCTTAAAAGATCTTTGTTCATGAAAAGAACTAGGGTCACGTGCGCCCACGTGACCCTTGAAAAGATCCCCTGCAAAGAACTTTGAAGCATCACCTTACGTGCTCCCACGTGACTCCCAAAACGCAGAAAGAAAAAGCAAAGGAAATGAAAGCTTTGGGCGCTCTCACGTGTTATCACGTGACCCCTCAGCAAATGCTTTAACAATTGGCGCACAGATCCCCATCACGTGCCAACACGTGATGCTCTAAAATAAAATCAAAAGTGTTTAACACTTATTCGCAGATTTGAGGATAAACCAAAAGGAGATCTGGCTCCACATTTAGGGCGCCCTCACGTGTCACCACGTGATCCCTAATGAGCATTCTAACAGACCAGAGCGGGGGCCTCCATCACGTGCCAACTCGTGAGCTCTAAAATAAAAACAAAAGTATTTAACACTTATTCGCAGATTTAAGGATAAACCAAAAGGAGATCTGGCTCCACATTTAGGGCGCCCTCACGTGTCCCCACGTGACCCCTAACGAATCCCTTTAATATCGAATGGATGGATGCCTATCACGTGCCCACACGTGATGACCAGGAAATTAAAAGTGTTAAACACTTACCTGCAGAATAAAATAAGGGAAATCAGGGCGCTCTCACGTGACCCCTCCCTCCTTAGTGTTTAACACTAATTGGAAAACTCTAGCTGCAGTGTTTAACACTGATTTTCTTAGTGTTTAACACTAATTTGGAAAACTCTATTTGCAGTGTTTAACACTGATTTTCTTAGTGATTAACACTAATGTGAAAACTCTGTACCCGGTGTTTGACACTGATTTGCTTTAGTGTTTAACACTAATTTGAAATCTATGCTACCAGTGTTTAACACTGATTTACTTTAGTGTTTAACACTAATTTGAAAGCCCCGTTGCTAGTGTTTAACACTGATTATCTTTTAGTGTTAAACACTAACTTGCTAATCTTAATTGCAGTGTTCAACACTGTTGGTCTTTAATGTTTAACACTAGCTTTAGCCCAATTGGCTAACTTTCTAGAGGCAAAGCCTCTCCTTCAATGAGCCAACAAAGGGCCAATATTTCAAACATAATTGGACTTAGCCCAAACTGGCCATAAGTCCTCAAATCATCTTGAACTGAGCACATCTGCTCTTTCAACCAACTCATTGGTTCAAGGGTACATCTCTGAACTCCTCTGATATTTGTCGTTGTAATCCTTCAACGTCTTCAGAGAGGTGACGGGTCCCGACAACCACACATTAATACGGACTGTGGGGTCCTTAAACTCATGGACTAATGCGTCCTTAAACTAACATTTGTCCCCAAAACGGGAATATTGGACCACTACGTCCTTAAACTGGTATTGGACGACCATGTCCCTAAACTGGAACATGGACCGCTATGTCCTTAAACTGGTATTGGACCACCATGTCCCTAAACTGGAACATGGACCCCAATGTCCCTAAACTGGCAATGGACCACTATGTCCCTAAACTGGAACAATAGAGCTCAAATGCTCTTTTGTCGGATCTAAACGATCCCGTTAAGTCGATCTTAGTCCCAAACTAGACTAACGTATCCTTAACAACCGTTTAAGTTGATCTTAGCCTCAAATATGACTAACGTATCCTTAAACCTTCAAACAGACTTTAGTCCCAAATTGGACTATGAATCCCCCCAATCAACTTTGGTTCAAAGGTACATCTCTGAACTCCTCTGACACATGTCGTTGTAGCCATACATTCACGGACCACCATGTCCCTAAACTGGAACAATAGAGCCCAAACGCTCTTTTGTCTGATCTAAATGACCCCGTTAAGTTGATCTTAGTCTCAAATTGGACTAACGTATCCTTAACAAACGTTTGAGTTGATCTTAGCCTCAAATATGGCTAACGTATCCTTAAACCAAAACCCCAAACCCAAATCTAAGAAAATACGGATTTGGACTAATCCACGTCCTATGGGCGACGACATAAATTAGTCTCCGTATACAATCCACGGGCAACTAAAAACAAAACAAACACATACGACACGAAGTGACCATCTGGAGAAGGAGAAAGTTGTTACCGCAATGCGGTAGCATAATTAACTGCAGGGGCTTGGGCCTGCAGGGAAGAGCGTCCCCACAATCAAAACCCCCTCAAACGAGGGGGAATCTGAAGAAGTCTGCTACATCGGCCGCATCCGTTTATACCTCCGATACACGGTGTCATAAATCAACTTGGCATCTTCGGAGAGGTGGACGAATAGCACCAATTAGCATCTGCACCGAATCTCAGGCAAGACGCCCATGTCTCGGCCGCCATTCGGAGGGGAACACTCCCTCTCTTGGAATCTCGGCTTCAAAGGAGGAGACGCCTAAGGAATCAGTTTTCAATAGGCTGACAAATACCACAGCGGGCCCTGATGATAAGCCTGCTCAATATGAAGGTTCGGTCTTCCAGAGGTTAAAGCCCAACTCCGTGGGCCCCGCCAAGAAGCCTATAATCCCGAAGAAATCAGTTTTCAAGAGGTTGAGTTCTTCCTTCTCCTATAAATAGGAGCCAAGAAAAGAAGAGAAGGGGGATCTACCTTCTGGGAGAGAAAAACAGAGAGAGGAGAATTTAATTCTCAAGAGGGAAGAAAAGAAAGGAGAATTTAATTCTCAACAAAAGAAAACCCTACGTGAGAAAAGAAAGGGAATCAAAACTTCAAACAGAGAATTTAATTCTCAAAACCCAAGAGTTTAACTCTTATACAAAAAAGAACTTAGTTCTTTTTCTGGTTGAAGATCTGCACAGAGCACATCTCCCCAAAAGTTGAGAATTTAATTCTCATCAGGCCGAGATCCTGCCATGCAGATCCTAAACTTAGAAGGAGAATTGAGTTTTGAGAATTTAATTCTCCTAAAACAAAACTAGGGTTTAACCCTAATCAAGAATTTAATTCTTTTACATATCTGGGAATTTAATTCCTTTAAAAAGAAATCAGGGTTTTATCCTAAATAAGAATTTAATTCTTTCACAATAGGAATTTAATTCCTCCAAAATCATAATTAGGGTTTAACCTTACAAAGAATTCAATTCTTAAAAGATCTCTGTTCATGAAAAGAACTAGGGTCACGTGCGCCCACGTGACCCTTAAAAAGATCCCCTGCAAAGAACTTTGAAGCATCACCTTACGTGCTCCCACGTGACTCCCAAAACGCAGAAAGAAAAAGCAAAGGAAATGAAAGCTTTGGGCGCTCTCACGTGTTATCACGTGACCCCTCAGCAAATGCTTTAACAATTAGCGCACAGATCCCCATCACGTGGCAACACGTGATGCTCTAAAATAAAAACAAAAGTGTTTAACACTTATTCACAGATTTGAGGATAAACCAAAAGGAGATCTGGCTCCACATTTAGGGCGCCCTCACGTGTCACCACGTGATCCCTAATGAGCATTCTAACAGACCAGAGTGGGGGCCTCCATCACGTGCCAACACGTGATGCTCTAAAATAAAAACAAAAGTGTTTAACACTTATTCGCAGATTTAAGGATAAACCAAAAGGAGATCTGGCTCCACATTTAGGGCGCCCTCACGTGTCCCCACGTGACCCCTAACGAATCCCTTTAATATCGAATGGATGGATGCCTATCACGTGCCCACACGTGATGACCAGGAAATTAAAAGTGTTAAACACTTACCTGCAGAATAAAATAAGGGAAATCAGGGCGCTCTCACGTGACCCCTCCCTCCTTAGTGTTTAACACTAATTGGAAAACTCTAGCTGCAGTGTTTAACACTGATTTTCTTAGTGTTTAACACTAATTTGGAAAACTCTATTTGCAGTGTTTAACACTGATTTTCTTAGTGATTAACACTAATGTGAAAACTCTGTACCCGGTGTTTGACACTGATTTGCTTTAGTGTTTAACACTGATTTGCTTTAGTGTTTAAATCTATGCTACCAGTGTTTAACACTGATTTACTTTAGTGTTTAACACTAATTTGAAAGCCCCGTTGCTAGTGTTTAACACTGATTATCTTTTAGTGTTAAACACTAACTTGCTAATCTTAATTGCAGTTTTCAACACTGTTGGTCTTTAATGTTTAACACTAGCTTTATCCCAATTGGCTAAGTTTCTAGAGCCAAAGCATCTTCTTCAATGAGCCAACAAAGGGCCAATATTTCAAACATAATTGGACTTAGCCCAAACTGGCCATAAGTCCTCAAATCATCTTGAACTGAGCACATCTGCTCTTTCAACCAACTCATTGGTTCAAGGGTACATCTCTGAACTCCTCTGATATTTGTCGTTGTAATCCTTCAACGTCTTCAGAGAGGTGACGGGTCCCGACAACCACACATTAATACGGACTGTGGGGTCCTTAAACTCATGGACTAATGCGTCCTTAAACTAACATTTGTCCCCAAAAAGGGAATATTGGACCACTACGTCCTTAAACTGGTATTGGACGACCATATCCCTAAACTGGAACATGGACCGCTATGTCCTTAAACTGGTATTGGACCACCATGTCCCTAAACTGGAACATGGACCCCCATGTCCCTAAACTGGCAATGGACCACTATGTCCCTAAACTGGAACAATAGAGCTCAAATGCTCTTTTGTCGGATCTAAACGATCCCGTTAAGTCGATCTTAGTCCCAAACTGGACTAACGTATCCTTAACAACCGTTTAAGTTGATCTTAGCCTCAAATATGGCTAACGTATCCTTAAACCTTCAAACAGACTTTAGTCCCAAATTGGACTATGAATCCCCCCAATCAACTTTGGTTCAAGGGTACATCTCTGAACTCCTCTGACACATGTCGTTGTAGCCATACATTCACGGACCACCATGTCCCTAAACTGGAACAATATAGCCCAAACGCTCTTTTGTCGGATCTAAATGATCCCATTAAGTTGATCTTAGTCTCAAATTGGACTAACGTATCCTTAACAAACGTTTGAGTTGATCTTAGCCTCAAATATGGCTAACGTATCCTTAAACCAAAACCACAAACCCAAATCTAAGAAAATACGGATTTGGACTAATCCACGTCCTATGGGCGACGACATAAATTAGTCTCCGTATACAATCCACGGGCAACCAAAAACAAAACAAACACACACGACACGAAGTGACCATCTGGAGAAGGAGAAAGTTGTTACCGCAATGCGGTAGCGTAATTAACTGCAGGGGCTTGCGCCTGCAGGGAAGAGCGTCCCCACAATCAAAGCCCCCTCAAACGAGGGGGAATCTGAAGAAGTCTGCTACATCGGCCGCATCCGTTTAAACCTCCGATACACGGTGTCATAAATCAACTTGGCATCTTCGGAGAGGTGGACGGATAGCACCAATTAGCATCTGCCCCGAATCTCAGGCAAGACGCCCATGTCTCGGCCGCCATTCGGAGGGGAACAGATTCTGGCACGCCCGGTGGGACCTTTTCCACTTTCCACTCCACACTTCGTGTGTCGTGTTCGCGAACGAATTGCGGTTTACTTTGGTTGCCTGTGGATTCGAGGTACTAAGATTTGGTGTCTTGCTCCGTGCAGAAAACAGAAGATCAATGGCTTCAAACTGCACTTCCTGCAACTGCAACTCTTGCTCGGTCCTTGCTGGAGGAGTGACTTATAGGCCCCAAGCGGCCTCCCTTTTCAAGATGCCAGTGGAGCAGGTAACTCAGGCCACCACTGGATTATTCTTCGGGACCATGCTCCCACCGTTGAGCTTCAATGCCACAATGACGTTGCAAGAAGCCCCAAAAAAGTCGGTCTTTGATCGGCGTATCACTGCCGCGACCCCTCTCAACGGGTCGCCCAACTTCAATACCTCAGTTTTCAACAGACTGGGCCAGAACGTCTGCAAACCCGTGATACCCGAAGTTGCCATCCCAAAGCGGATAGCTATCCCGGCTCAAGCGGACGAAATCATTGGAAAGACTCCTCCTTCCAAGAAGTCAGTTTTTACAAGGCTGGCCATTCCGGTTGCTGCTCCAGGCGAGGTCCTCAAAGCTGCTTCCCCTGCTCAGAGGTCTGTCTTTGACAGATTAGACATTGCTTCTCAACGGGCGTCAGTCTTCGATAGGCTAGCACCAATAACAGTCTCTCCTCAAAGCAGGGGGCATGAAGAAGCTTATCCAACAACGGAGGTGATCTCATCCGCACGACGCGCTCGACGTCGCCACTGGTATCGAGTAAGGAAGGCTGGGGGCAACTCCCCCTTTGGATTTACTCCGCCAGCTCCAACGGTGGGGATCGATGCTGCTGTTCCAACCGGGAACAGCTTTGAATTGCTGAACACGGTGCGCAGAAACTCTTCTACCGCCGTACTAAAAAGATCCCCTCCTCCGGTGGGAAATGTTGCGGAAGCCAAGCCAGAACAGTCCTCTCAGCGGCTGTCCTCTAAAATCTACAAGGTCTGGCGCCAAGTCCATGACTCGGTGATTGATCGAAATTTCTCCCGCCAGCAGAAGAAGCTGAAGGTCCGGCAGGAAGAAAACCGTCCTGTTAAGCCACAAAAGATGACGACTACTTGGGTGCTCACGACAGCGGCCCCCTCAACGTCAACCACTCAGAAAAGAAGGAGGCCATAGAAAGCCCCAGTAAATGTGGCAGACCACAAAGACGCTAAGCCCAAACGCCCCAAGTCTGGGGGCATGGTGGTGCACACCGTATACATGGCTTCTGGAAAGGAGGAAAGCCGTGCTTCGACGGGTCACCGACCGCTCACCCAATCCGTAACGAAAGCCCAGGAGCAGCAACAGAAACTTCCGGAGATGATGACTACAATGGCCGCACTTACCGGGCTAAAAGAAAGCTCGGAGGCATCATCAGAGCAGCGTCATGAACAAGAAACTGACACTGACTACCTATGCAGAGTCCTCGAAAAGAAGGACAAAGAAGCCGCAGAGCAAGCGGCTAACATAAAAAAAATGGCGCTTCTCTTCTAAGATATGGTAGGGATGATGATCCAGCAAGATCCTCCTGCTGAAGATCCTCCGATTGTCCTTGAAGATGACAAAGGAGAGACATCGAATCCTCCTTCGACTCTTTCAGCAGCCAAGGAAGAAACCATTTCCAAGGCCGCACTGGATGACCATATAGCTCGGAAAATACGAGCTCACCAGGCAAATGAAGCGGCTGGGCAAATTGCTAGAACCGTACGACCCTACCCGGGCTGGTATGACCAAATTAGTTACCCGCCGGGATATACGATCCCTAAGTTCTACGTATATAAGGGGACGGGAAATCCACATCAGCACTTTGCTCAATTTAGAGCCATGTGCGGCAACACTGGAGGTGATGATAAATTGCTGCTCCGCCAGTTTGTTGGCAGCCTGTCGGAAACGGCATTTGAGTGGTACTCCGAACTCCCAAATGACTCTATCAAGACATTTACGGAGATGGAGCTGCTGTTCACACAGAGATTCGCGAGTGCTAGTGGACGCACCCCGATAACAGCACTGATCAATGCTAGGATAAGGCCAGGCGAAACGTGGGTCCAATACGCAACACGATGGCGGAACCTATGGTCGAAATGCGAACAACGCATAGAAGAGGCTCCTGCAGTAGGCATGTTTGTGGGTACCCTTGATCCGCAAGCGACCATCTCAGAGTTCATGATGTTCTTCAAGCCGACCACCTTCCAGGCATTGATTGACAAGCTGTCCCAAATGGACCAGATGGGCCATAGGCCTTCCTCTTTAAAGACGGAGCCTTGGAATGAAAAGGGCAAAGGGAAAGCAATCTTCGTCGCCAACGCTCAACAACAACCGAGCAACTTAAAGCCGGTTGTTCGCCAAAACAACGTACGTCCACGCCCATCCCTCGAGGAGAGACTAGGACGTCCTTACTCGTTTCCCCAGGATAAAACGAGGAAACTGTTCGAACTGGCAGTGCGCAATAGACTCATCAATCTGCCGGATCCAAAACGTTCGTTGCAGCCAAGCGATGTCAACAATCCCAATTATTGCCCTTACCACCAAACGGTAAGCCACCCGATCGAGGATTGCTTCGTTTTTAAGGGATGGATCGAGGATCAGTACCTACAAGGCAAGTTTGCGCTGTCTAAGAAGTGGAAAGTAAACCCATCACAACCGCACACTCCTAAGAAGACAGACACACCGGGGGCAACTTGTTCTTTTGTTGAAGAAGCCCCATGGGAGGTCGTGCTTTCATCCAAAACCAAAAGGATGCTGAGTGATCTTCATACGCACCCGGCGGTCAGATGGAAGAACCCGCTCGAACCTCAAATCATCGAGGGGATGCTGAAACCGCGCCCAATTCCAAAGACCAGTGATGATAGCCAAAGCACTTACACTCAGCCGTCAAAGTTGCCGAAGAAGAAGACCGAAAAGCCCGTGAAGCCTAGTGACAAGTGCACGGACATGCAAAAGCAGATTGACGCGTTGGAAGAATACAATCAAAAAGCGCGGACTCCAATCAAACTCCAAGAATTTCTCAGCCACGTCATTAAGGACGGAGATGATGACAATGGAGAAGACTCATCGGGTGAATCTGAAGATTATGTGGCAAGCTGCCATGTGATCTCTCACTCGTTGATAAACGACGAAGGAGCACCTTACACAGAGAAGCTGGGGGCAGATCCTGAGCCAGAACTTCTAGGACCATCAGACGAAATGATTGATGCATTCCTGAACGAAGCCCGTCTTAAAAGCAAAGCTGATCGAGAGCGCGAGATGGCCATATTCGAGAAAGCCAAATGCCGGCGACTAGATGAAAGGGCCGAAACACTCCCACCGGATCAAAGTACATCCGCCGCAAATAAAAGCAGGTTCAAGATGAAGAAAAGATTCGCCAAAGCCATATCGATGGGAATGAAGCTCCCCTCTTTCAGAGGAAATTCTCCCACCGATATATATCTTGATGAAGCGGACATGCATCTTAACTTCTGCTTATACCATCAGAAGATTGCACACCCTACTGAAGTATGCAATGCCTTTAAAAACTGGTGGCAGGGATACGTTGCTCACCGGAAGCACATTCAGTGATTGAAGCGCGAAGCTCTTCGGAAACAGAGCACGACAAATGAGCATATGAAAACTACCGGCAACGGTTACATGGTTGACGGCAGAAGATCGCAAGCCCTCACCTTCGGGAGCAATTCTGAAGAAGAAATGACTCTCAGCCCTCTCTTCAAAGAATCCACCTCAGGAAAAGAGGAAGAAAAGAAGAGCTGCGAGAACGTTCAGCTGCGCAATCGCACGCTACCCGAAAAGAATCTCGGACCCGCAAACAAGGGATCGAACAAAAGGGATAAGGGGAATGGAAAAGAGACCTCCGTCGCCAATGCTCAACAACAGCCGAGTGGCCCGAAACCGTTTGGTCGTCAAAACAACAAGCCGCGATACCTTAATGAGAAGTTGAAACGTCCTTACTCGTTTCCCAGAGATAAAACAAAGAGACTGTTCGAGCTAGCGGTGCGCAGTGGGCTTATCACTCTGCCGGATCCAAAACGTCCGTTGCAGCCAGGTGACGTTGACAATCCTAACTATTGTCCCTACCACAGAGTAATGGGTCACCCACTCGAAAATTGCTACGTCTTCAAAAACTGGGTTGAAGACCAATACCAACAAGGCAAACTCGCGCTGTCCGAAAACTGGAAGGTGAGCCCGCCACAACCACATGCTCCGAAAAAGATGGACATGCCGGGGGCATCATGATATTTCATAGAGAAAGCCCCATGGACCAAAAAGTCCATAAACTAGAAACTCGCCTCAAATATGGCAACGATAGACCGAAACGTCGTTAAACTAACGATGGACCGCAATGTCCTAAAACTTGCAAATGACCGAAACGTCGTTAAACTACTATCAACCCGCGGCATCCTCAGGCTGGCGTGGTTTTAAAAAAAAAAAACAAAAAAAACGGTATGTCCATAAGCAAAATGGGCACGGATGAAAACCCGAAAGGGCTCCGTGAGTAAAAACAACAGGGCTACCGGCGAGTGTTTGTGAAAACTCGAAAGGGCGCAACCTCGTTAGAAAAAAGAATTAAAAAAAACGGTATGTCCATAAGCAAAATGGGCACGGATGAAAACCCGAAATCCGTGAGTAAAAACAGCAGGGCTACCGGCGAGTGTTTGTGAAAACCCAAAAGGGCGCAACCTCGTTAAAAGACACTTACAGGGTCCTCTCGACCTTGTAAGGAGAAACCACCCACGTGAGATCCTTACGACTCACAAGGGAGAAACACACTTAGGGATCCTGACGATTCCTAAGGAGAAAATACACTTGCGAGATCCTCACGACTCGTAAGGAGAACTCTCTTATGGGACCCTCACGGCTCATAAGATTTGAAAGTCTTAAGTTACAGAGACCTGAACCTGTTCTTAAGAAACTCCCACAACCTTCGATATCGCCCTACAAGTGGCTCAATACTGACCCTTGTATACAATCCACGGGCGCGAATAAACATTTCCCTAACCAAGTCCCACCAGTGACTGGGGATATGTCCATACGGTGAACAACCCTTATAAGTCCTCTCGACTTATAAGGAGAAAACCCTCTTGTAGGATCCTTACGACTTACGGAGGAACATGCACTTAGGAATCCTCACGATTCCTAAGGAGAAAACACACCTACGAGATCCTCACGACTTGTAGGGAGAAATACCTTTGTGAGACCCTTACAGCTCATGAAGTCAAAAGCCTTAGTCGACGGGATGCTAACCCTGTTCGCTAAGCCATCTTTGTTTAACAACGACAGAGGCAAATGATGATTCGCTCCTGGCAACATCCCAGTTGTAGCGATGCTGATGCCTAAACCGGTATCAAATTCCAAGTCCTTTCATGGCAAATGATAATTCGCTCCTGGAAATATTCCAGTTGTAGCGATGCTGATGCTAAGATTGGCATCAGATCCCAAATCCCCTACTCGCGAAAAAAAAATCAGCGAGCCAAAAAAAATGCATACGAAATAGCCGAAATGATGGGGCAACTTGCAAACAAAATCAGCAAGTAAAAATGTATGCATGCAAAATAGCCGAAATGATTGAGCAACTCGCAATAAAAAGCAGCGAGTAAAAAGAAAAATAGCCGAAATGATTGGGCACCGCGAAAAATAGCCGAAATGATTGGGCAATCGCGATTTTCGCGATATAAAAAGCTGAAATGATAGAGCATCGCGGAAAGAATAAAAAAAATGAAAGAATGAAATTTTTTGCCCTACAGGTGAGATCACATCGATCCCTGTATACAATCCAGGGGCACAGATAAAATGGGAACCATACCTTCCCTACAGGCTCCATCAGAAAGCGTAGCCAAATTTCGACGGTTCATAGACAACCTAGAGACAACCTCGACATTTGTCACAATATTGCAGACACAATGTCAGCAAATGAAGCAAAGGAAGATCCCTAGCTTCAGGGTCTCGACGTCAACATCGACGACTTTGAGATCAACACCGGCGTTCTTCGTCCCTCCAACCTGATGCAGACGCAACGTCAACAACCGACCTCAGAGTCGCAACGAAAGGGAGCCATGGTAAAGGCCCTAGTTCCAAATCTCAAATGGGCACATCTGCAGCCTGAGACCAACGACGGTGGGCCTCCTCATTCCAACATGACACAGATGTTACACCATCAAATGGAGCGACGGCAAAATCCCAGCTCCACCTCGACAATCGTCTCGATACAGCAGATGAAATGTCACCCCAGCGTTCTTCCCCCAGCAGGATTCGGACGCGCCAAAGCAAACGAAGCGAAGGCCAAATTCCTAGCTTCATGTGTCTTAACGGCAAGTCAAATAAAGCCTGAAAGACAATCGGAGATTATCTCGCACCAGTGCGGAGTAGTCACCACCGCGACATTCATCTCGACACAGCAGACGCGATGCCAGCAAACGAAGCGAAGGCCAAATTCCTAGCTTCATGCGTCGTGACGGCAAGTCATATAAAGCCTGAAAGACAATCAGAGATTATCTCGCACCAGTGCGGAGTGGTCACCACCTCGACGTTCGTCTCGACACAGCAGACACAACATCACCAAAATGAGCCACGGCAAAGTCCCTAGTTCCAAATCTCGACGGTTCACCAGCAACCTAAAGACAACCACGACATTCGTCTCGATACAGAGGACGCAATGCCAGCAAATGAAGCAAAGGCCAAATTCCTAGCTTCAGGGTCTTGACGGCAACTCATATAAAGCCTTAAAGACATTCGGAGATCATCTCGCACCAGCGCGGAGTGGTCACCACCTCGACGATCGTCTCGATACAGAAGATGAAATGTCACCCCAGCATTCTTCCCCCAGTAGGATTCAGACGCGCCAAAGCAAACGAAGCGAAGACCAAATTCCTAGCTTCATGCGTCTTAACGGCAAGTCATATAAAGCCTGAAAGACAATCGGAGATTATCTCGCACCAGTGCAGAGTAGTCACCACCGCGACATTCGTCTCGACACAGCAGACGCGATGCCAGCAAACGAAGAGAAGGCTAAATTCCTAGCTTCATGCGTCTTGACGGCAAGTCATATAAAGCCTGAAAGACAATCGGAGATTATCTCGCACCAGTGCGGAGTGGTCACCACCTCGACGTTCGTCTCGACACAGCAGACACAACATCACCAAAATGAGCCACGACAAAGTCCCTAGTTCCAAACCTCGACGGTTAACCAGCAACCTAGAGACAACCACGACATTCGTCTCGATACAGAGGACGCAATGCCAGCAAATGAAGCAAAGGCCAAACTCCTAGCTTCAGGGTCTTGACGGCAACTCATATAAAGCCTGAAAGACAATCGGAGATCACCTCACAACAGCGCGGAGTGGTCACCACCTCGACGATCGTCTCGATACAGCAGATGAAATGTAGCCCCAGCGTTCTTCCCCCAGCAGGATTCGGACGCGCCAAAGCAAACGAAGCGAAGGCCAAATTCCTAGCTTCATGCGTCTTAACGGCAAGTCATATAAAGCCTGAAAGACAATCGGAGATTATCTCGCACCAGTGCGGAGTGGTCACCATCTCGACGTTCGTCTCGACACAGCAGACACAACATCACCAAAAGGAGTCACGACAAAATCCCTGGTTCCAAACCTCGACGGTTCGCCAGCAACCTAGAGACAACCGCGATATTCGTCTCGATACAGAGGACGCGATGCCAGCAAATAAAGCGAAGGCCAAATTCCTAGCTTCATGCGTCTTAACGGCAAGTCATATAAAGCCTGAAAGACAATCGGAGATTATCTCGCACCAGTGCGGAGTGGTCACTACCTCGACGTTCGTCTCGATATAGCAGACGCAACATCAGCAAAAGGAGCCACGGCAAAATCCCTAGTTCCAAACCTCGACGGTTCACCAGCAACCTAGAGACAACCACGACATTCGTCTCGATACAGCGAACGCGATGCCAGCAAACGAAGCAAATGCTAAATTCCTAGCTTCAGGGTCTTAACGGCAAGTCATATAAAGCCTGAAAGACTATCGGAGATCATCCCACACCAGCGCGGAGTGGTTATGACTCATCGGGGCTCTCCAAAATGAGCCTAACCTCAAGTAAAAAGCGGCATGGCAAATTCCTAACGCTTGCTCTTCCGACGGTCAAACTGCCAAGGAGGATTGCTTGAAAACGTCTTGTCCAGCCCCCGAAGGGATCAGAGACACGGCAGTAGCAGGGCTACTCGAACAGCACGATTGCCTATCGAGGAATATATCAGCTGATGCGACGGTACGACGGCCAAAACCCTAAGTACCACAGACCCTAACGGACTTCTGTCGTAAAGAGCAGAGGTTAACTGTGACGTTAGGATATTCTTGCGAGATCTGCTCGATCCGTTTTGACTCGTGAGGAAATTGATGTCTTTGCGAGAACTTCTCGATTCGTCTCGATTCGTGAGATAAAGCCTTAGGCAGTAGGGATTAAAAAACCTGTTTCCTAAGCACTGGGGCCCTGCAAGGCGATCCAAAACGGTCTCTTGCATACTATCCATGGGTCACACTCTCCAAAGTCGAATCTCGACAAGGAGGGAAACAACCGCTTACGGGTCCTCTCGACTCGTAAGAGGGAAAATTCTCTTGTGAGATCCTTACGACTTTCAAGAGAAAACACACTTAGGAGTCCTCACGACCCCTAAGGAGAAAATACACCTGCGGGATCCTCTCGACTCGTAGGGAGAAAAGTCTTTATGAGACCCTCACGGCTCATAAAGTTGAAAAGTCTTAGGTGGCAGATCCTAACCCTGTCTCCTAAGCCATCACCGCCCTGCAAAGAGATCAAGATGGACCATCTATGAGCCACACTCGCCAAAGCTACATGCCACTGAAATGGAAAAGCTACTCATGAGCATATAAACTACTTCACGCCAGAGTAAGATATAAAGAGATAGAAGGGTGCGGCTTATGGAGTTAAGGATTTGGAACTATATCTCTTAAGAGTCGAGATTTGAGTCAATGATAAACGACGACGCTTGTGTCCGCTCGTTATCTTCTCAGATCAAGATTTTGAAAGTAATCTACCAACCCGAAACTGGTCATACGTTATGCAATACTTTGCACTACTTCACCCACGTATATACTTACGTGGGCAAAGTAGTGGGGGGCATTTGTTCCCGCCAAAAATTTCTGCGCAGAAGAGTCCAAGGTATCAAATGGCAGCGATACGCTTAAGGAAATACGAACCAATATCTTCCGGCCTGTATTTTGATAAGTTCCCGAAGGAGAAACTATTAAATTCTAATGGTATTGGAAGCATCTCGAAAAACTCTTCGATTTGATATATTATGGGCCTCATAATTCATCCGGGATCAAAAGTTATGATGCATCACGTGTCCACACGTGATGGACCTTTAAGAACCCGCTGGAGGAGTTAAAAGATATAATAAAAAACTCAGAAAAGACCCCAATGGGCATCACGTGCTCACACGTGACCATGGGTCACGTGCAGACACGTGATGGGCTTTTAAGGCCTCTAAAATAATGAATAGAATTAAATTCTAAAATCTGTTCCATGATTAAAAATCAGGAAATACCTCAACGAGATATCACGTGCTCACACGTGACCAATGGTCACGTGTTGACACGTGATGGTTAAAACAACAACATGAACAAGCGACTGTTAAAGGAACCAATTTGGGGATCACGTGCTCACACGTGATCAAGGGTCACGTGCCAGCACGTGACAGGCTTTGAAAACCTTACAGTTTAATAGAATTAAAATTCTAAATTTCTCTAAAAATCTTTCGAAATAGAATTAAATTCTAAAAGCTTCTAAATCTTTCCAAATGGAAAAGGATTATGGGGACCGTTGGATTAAAGATCCAAGGGTGATTAAATATCACCAATTTATGGAAAGATCTTGGACTTGGAAAGATTTCCCCCCTAAATCTGACCGAGATAACAAATGGATATCTTTGGATTTAAAATCCAATGGTGAATAAAATTCACCTAATAATCCAAAGGCCCAGATTAATGATAAATATAAATCAAATCTCTCAACATACAAATCAAATCTCTCAATGAGAGATTTGCTAACCAAATTGATTCTCTTCCTTCTCCTATAAATAGGAGCCAAGAAAAGAAGGGAGATCTACCTTCTGGGAGAGAAAAACAGAGAGAGGAGAATTTAATTCTCAAGAGGGAAGAAAAGAAAGGAGAATTTAATTCTCAACAACAGAAAACCCTAGGTGAGAAAAGAAAGGGAATTAAAACTTCAAACAGAGAATTTAATTCTCAAAACCCAAGAGTTTAACTCTTATACAAAAAATAACTTAGTTCTTTTTCTGGTTGAAGATCTGCACAGAGCACATCTCCCCAAAAGTTGAGAATTTAATTCTCATCAGGTCGAGATCCTGCCATGCAGATCCTAAACTTAGAAGGAGAATTGAGTTTTGAGAATTTAATTCTCCTAAAACAAAACTAGGGTTTAACCCTAATCAAGAATTTAATTCTTTTACATATCTAGGAATTTAATTCCTTTAAAAAGAAATCAGGGTTTTATCCTAAATAAGAATTTAATTCTTTCACAATAGGAATTTAATTCCTCCAAAATCATAATTAGGGTTTAACCCTACAAAGAATTCAATTCTTAAAAGATCTCTGTTCATGAAAAGAACTAGGGTCATGTGCGCCCACGTGACCCTTGAAAAGATCCCCTGCAAAGAACTTTGAATCATCACCTTACGTGCTCCCACGTGACTCCCAAAACGCAGAAAGAAAAAGCAAAGGAAATGAAAGCTTTGGGCGCTCTCACGTGTTATCACGTGACCCCTCAGCAAATGCTTTAACAATTGGCGCACAGATCCCCATCACGTGCCAACACGTGATGCTCTAAAATAAAAACAAAAGTGTTTAACACTTATTCGCAGATTTGAGGATAAACCAAAAGGAGATCTGGCTCCATATTTAGGGCGCCCTCACGTGTCACCACGTGATCCCTAATGAGCATTCTAACAGACCAGAGCGGGGGACTCCATCACGTGCCAACACGTGAGCTCTAAAATAAAAACAAAAATGTTTAACACTTATTCGCAGATTTAAGGAAAAACCAAAAGGAGATCTGGCTCCACATTTAGGGCGCCCTCACGTGTCCCCACGTGACCCCTAACGAATCCCTTTAATATCGAATGGATGGATGCCTATCACGTGCCCACACGTGATGACCAGGAAATTAAAAGTGTTAAACACTTACCTGCAGAATAAAATAAGGGAAATCAGGGCGCTCTCACGTGACCCCTCCCTCCTTAGTGTTTAACACTAATTGGAAAACTCTAGCTGCAGTGTTTAACACTGATTTTCTTAGTGTTTAACACTAATTTGGAAAACTCTATTTGCAGTGTTTAACACTGATTTTCTTAGTGATTAACACTAATGTGAAAACTCTGTACCCGGTGTTTGACACTGATTTGCTTTAGTGTTTAACATTAATTTGAAATCTATGCTACCAGTGTTTAACACTGATTTACTTTAGTGTTTAACACTAATTTGAAAGCCCCATTGCTAGTGTTTAACACTGATTATCTTTTAGTGTTAAACACTAACTTGCTAATCTTAATTGCAGTGTTCAACACTGTTGGTCTTTAATGTTTAACACTAGCTTTAGCCCAATTGGCTAAGTTTCTAGAGGCAAAGCCTCTCCTTCAATGAGCCAACAAAGGGCCAATATTTCAAACATAATTGGACTTAGCCCAAACTGGCCATAAGTCCTCAAATCATCTTGAACTGAGCACATCTGCTCTTTCAACCAACTCATTGGTTCAAGGGTACATCTCTGAACTCCTCTGATATTTGTCGTTGTAATCCTTCAACGTCTTCAGAGAGGTGACGGGTCCCGACAACCACACATTAATACGGACTGTGGGGTCCTTAAACTCATGGACTAATGCGTCCTTAAACTAACATTTGTCCCCAAAACGGGAATATTGGACCACTACGTCCTTAAACTGGTATTGGACGACCATGTCCCTAAACTGGAACATGGACCGCTATGTCCTTAAACTGGTATTGGACCACCATGTCCCTAAACTGGAACATGGACCCCCATGTCCCTAAACTGGCAATGGACCACTATGTCCCTAAACAGGAACAATAGAGCTCAAATGCTCTTTTGTCGGATCTAAATGATCCCGTTAAGTCGATCTTAGTCCCAAACTGGACTAACGTATCCTTAACAACCGTTTAAGTTGATCTTAGCCTCAAATATGGCTAACGTATCATTAAACCTTCAAACAGACTTTAGTCCCAAATTGGACTATGAATCCCCCCAATCAACTTTGGTTCAAGGGTACATCTCTGAACTCCTCTGACACATGTCGTTGTAATTCTTCAACGTCGTCAGAGAGATGACGGGTCCCGACGGCCATACATTCACGGACCACCATGTCCCTAAACTGGTACAATAGAGCCCAAACGCTCTTTTGTCTGATCTAAATGACCCCGTTAAGTTGATCTTAGTCTCAAATTGGACTAACGTATCCTTAACAAACGTTTGAGTTGATCTTATCCTCAAATATGGCTAACGTATCCTTAAACCAAAACCCCAAACCCAAATCTAAGAAAATACGGATTTGGACTAATCCACGTCCTATGGGCGACGACATAAATTAGTCTCCGTATACAATTCACGGGCAACCAAAAACAAAACAAACACATACGACACGAAGTGACCATCTGGAGAAGGAGAAAGTTGTTACCGCAATGCGGTAGCATAATTAACTGCAGGGGCTTGCGCCTGCAGGGAAGAGCATCCCCACAATCAAAACCCCCTCAAACGAGGGGGAATCTGAAGAAGTCTGCTACATCGGCCGCATCCGTTTAAACTTCCGATACACGGTGTCATAAATCAACTTGGCATCTTCGGAGAGGTGGACGGATAGTACCAATTAGCATCTGCCCCGAATCTCAGGAAAGACGCCCATGTCTCGGCCGCCATTCGGAGGGGAACACTCCCTCTCTTGGAATCTCGGCTTCAAAGGAGGAGACGCCTAAGGAATCAGTTTTCAATAGGCTGACAAATACCACAGCGGGCCCTGATGATAAGCCTGCTCAATATGAAGGTTCGGTCTTCCAGAGGTTAAAGCCCAACTCCGTGGGCCCCGCCAAGAAGCCTATAATCCCGAAGAAATCAGTTTTCAAGAGGCTGAGTTCTTCGGACGCTCCAACCGTCCCGGCCATTCTGAAGAGGATAGTCACTGAGAGTCTGATATCTGCAACCCCTGCTATTTTCGAGGTGTAACGACCCTAAAATTCCTATACTTTCACGTATCATTTCTTTAATAAAATATTGCAACTATTTACTTTTGGTATATTTTGTTTTCTAGTAAATATAATATTTTATCATTTTATCTATTTTATTCATTCTATAATTTTTCAAAGCCCAAAATCCAAGTTAAGACAATTCCATTTGATTTCTCTTTTTTCTTTTTCTAAGCCCACTTTCTTTTTAAGACATGGCATATATTTAATTCTTGTTAAGTATGTGCATGAACAACTTTGTAGCTCATTAGTTAAGTCTTTACATTGTTATTCCATAGGTCATATGTTTAAATCTCCATTTTGCAATTATTTTTATCATTTTTTAAACCCTCTCATGAGACCTTTCATTTTCTTTAACTCACAAATGAATAGTCACCCATTCAATTTTTTTAACTCTCAAAATAAATCTATCATGAATTAGAATTATAGTGAACAATATATGTTCTCTTTCTCTCTCCTTCATTCTCTCCAAAAACTTCACTCATAATTCTCTCGAAAACCTCCACTCATAATTCTCTCCCTTTCTTATATGCATTTCATCATTATTTGTTTTCCACTTAATCTTTTTTTTTATATAAAAAAATTCAGAAAAGATAAATCCTAAATAAAATTTAGGCACATTCATTCTTAGAGCTATTATAATTCCGGTGTTTTTGGAGTACATCCGTTCGCTAGAATTCGAGACGAGGAGAATCGAGCATCGTTACCGCTCACAAGTTTGTCATCAAAATAAATCGTTTTCCACCAAATCGAATTGATGAGCCGGTTGCTATATCGATTCACACATCCTGTAAGTCTCTTCCCTTTCCTTCTCCTTTTCTCTACTTGAAATTCATTCCCTTACTATGCCTCCGTCATGCCGAATCTTGAGATAACTAGTTAATATCATGATAAAGTTTTTTGTTAAATTAAAAAATGGTTGAAATAAAGCATATATATTTAGTTATAAAATCTTGTATGCAATGGTTGATAACATGTTAAGTATTGTTGTTTTAGACGGTTAATCATGACCGGATCATATGTTTACTTCATATATGTTAATTAATATTAGTTATCGCTAAAATTTTAATTATTTATATTTACTTTTGCATACAAGAAAACAAGGTTATAAATAAATACCATAGATTTATCATTTTTAAATACGATTTTACAAAACTTTAATCTTTAAAATAATTTTTATAAATTAATTCCCACTTCTAGAAATTTCAGGAAATTTACATATGATATAATATATATTTTTGTACATGCTATAAAAATTTCAAATCAAACCGCATATCGGTTTAGGAATTACATCATTTTTTATTCGCTGTTCATAAAACAGAAAACTGCATTTATCAGTTAATTTCTAAGACACATAACTTGGTCTCCAAATTGAGCAAATTCAGATGTTTTCGTTATCTACATCGAAAGATCTATATTTTCTTAGTTTTAAGATTTTATTGAAAACATAAGAAAAAAATAGAAAACTGCGTTATCATATTAAACGACGAATCTGGACAGAATTTGTCCTGATTCGCACACTGTTTTTAATTAGGACATAACTTTAACTCCCGATATCCGTTCGTGACAAAATTTAGATGTGTAGATGCAAAATTAACAGAGCTATAGTTTCCTGTATATTAGATTACTTAGAAATATATGAAACAATCCGATATAGGCCTTGCAATACAACATACTTAGTAATTTGAGCTTCAGGAATCCAAATCACGCGAAACTTAGTTGTTTGGAAAATTACTCCTAAAGAGCTACAATTTTATAATAATTTTTGTAAGCTGAAACCCGATAGAAATTAACTTAAACTGCCTTTTAAAAATATATGACGGCGCTGAACAAACTCTGATCTATTTTGCTTGACGATACGAAAATGAGTATATCTCCCAAACCGGTTGTCGTATTTAGGCGAGACTGGAACTCACGCGTGCATAACACATAGATCTATATTTCTGTTTATATTCCGAAATTGGTTGACTTGATTAATTAGTCGTACACAACACTTTTTTTACAGAATTGTTTATGGTCGTTACTTGAATAATATACTTAACTCGTTTCATGCTACTCGAACATATATATATATTGTTTATCTTGATCTTTAAATTGTTGCATGTACATAAAGACATTGTTCCCTTATAAAAAAAATGTGGGAAAGAAAAAATAGACGAATTCCCTATGTTTTAATCCTCACGTGTTAAACACGTGAGCACTTATATGCAAAACATATAAACGCTGAAAGCAAGCAACTAAAAGCTAAACAGGCCTCATGTGTTAAACACGTGAACTCTTATATGCAAAGCATATAATCACTAAATAAACCGATTAAAACCCATATTGGGGTCATGTGTTAAACACGTGAGAACACTCTTTTGAAGTATTAGCTTCAGATAGAGTTAAACTCTATATATTGAATTAAATTCTATTTTTGTATATAAGCAACAAGTGTAAGTGGCTAAAGGCCAAACTCACCTCACGTGTTAAACACGTGAGCAAAATAGGCTAAAACACATCGGGATCACGTGTTAAACACGTGAGGGCGACTCCCAATATAGAATTAAATTATAGGAAAATACACCCTACAATCTTTCTAAAAAGGGAAAGATATTCTCTGTTAACAGAGAACCGTTGGATAAAAAATCCAATAGTGATTAAAAATTATCAAATATAGAATTAAATTCTATTGGGGGGGAAACATCTCCCTAATCTTTCCAAATGAGAAAGATATTTTCTGTTAAAAAAAAATTATTGGATTAAAGATCGAATGAAATGAGAATATATTTCCCTGTACTCTGTTAAACAGGTCACCCTTGGATCAAAAATCCAATGGTGATTATAAAATCACCAATTAAACCGTCTGATATAATTAAATTCTATTTGGGAATTATTTTCCTGGTGTTTCTAAAATAAGAAATATTTTCTCTGTTAAACAGAATTAAATTCTATTGTTAGTAAAATATCTTCCTAAGTCTTGTTAAACTAACAAGATATTCATATGATAGAATAAAATTCTATTTTAAGAAAATATTTCTTAATCTTGTTAAACAAACAAGAAATCTTCTCTGTTAGATAGAGAGCTTTTGAATTAAAAATTCAACGGTGAATAAAATTCTTCGATTAATCTAAAAGATTAATTTGACCGATTATGAAATCAATAATGATCTAGAGATTTTCTCAACAAATTGATTATTTTCTTTTTCGTATAAATAGGAGCAAAGAGATGAAAAGAAGAGAGAGAGAGAATCGACCCTCTAACCTTCTGCAAACAAAAAGACAGAGGCTATCAAAACAACAGGGAATTTAATTCTCTAAAAGAAGAAAATTTCTCTCCTTTCCAACTCTAGGTAGAAGAAAACACAGATATCAAAATATCTCTTTTGCCTAGTGTAAACGGAAGCAAGGGTTTAACCCTTCATGAAAAGAACTTAGTTCTTTCTCTGATTTGAGATTTGTAAGGCAAATCTTCCAAAAACTTGATCATTTAATTCTCATCGGAGAGATTCTGTTCTTCAAACTCAAATCTAGAAGAAAAGAACCAGGTTAAAAAGATAGAGAAAAAAGAGAATTTATGCTCTAAGGAATTTAATTCTTCTAGGGTTTAACCCTACGTAAAGAACTTAGTTCTCATATAAAAGAGGGGGAACTTAGTTCCTAAATAAAAATGATCTCAGATCTTCAAAGCTGAGATCTAGGTGATCATTAATGGCCAAAATACTATTAACAGAGATAAAATCTCTGAAAGAAAAGAATTTGGCGCCTCACGTGCTTCCCACGTGAGTGCCCAAAAACAAAGAAACTCATTTGCACTGATTGGGCAGCCACTAAAACAAAGCAACCCAGCATCCGAAAAATAAAGTAATCATGTGAACTACACATGAGCCACAAAAACAAAGGCTGAATGCCTCACGTGCTTTTCACGTGAGCGACAGAGTTCCAAACAAATGCTTAGCACTTTAGTATAGAGGAAAATGGCTGAACAAACAGAACCTAAATAAGTGCTTAGCACTTTGAATAAAAAAAAAAGGAAAAGAGAAAATACTGAGCAGACCAAGCCTAAATTGGCTAAAAGTCTCTCTGAAGTTTCTTGCAGCCGAGCCCAAATGCTCTGTTGTTGGATCTTAATAAAATTTAATGATCCTAAAAATATTGCTATATTGATCTTAGTCTCAAACAGGACTAACGTATCCTTAGTTAAAGCAAATTGAGCCCAAATGCTCACATATTTAAGTTGATCTTAATCTCAAACTAGATTAATGGTCCTTAAATAAAATAAAATATTTTTGAACTAGAGAAATATATAACCTAAGTTCAGAACCCAAATTCATAAATATACGTATTTGGACTAATCCGGGCCCTACGGGCAACGACATAAATTAGTCTCCGTATACAATCCACGGGCAACCTTAACAAACAAAATAACACACGAAACGAAATGAACTTCCAGAGAAGGAGAAAGTGGTTATCATAATGCGGCAACGTAATTAACTGCAGGAGCTTGCACCTGCAGGAAATAGCGTCCCTACAATCAAAAACCCCTCACAAATAAGGGGAATCTGATGAAGTTTACTACAACGGTTGTATCTATCCAAACCTCTGATATATGGTGTCATTAATCAACTTGGTATTTTCGGAGAGGTGGATGGATATATCCAAATAGCATCCGTCCTAAATTCAGGCTAGACGTCCTAATGTCTCGGTTCGGTCTTTCGGCGGTAAACAGATTCTGGCACGCCCGATGGGACCTCTTCTTCTTTCCACTCCACACTTCATATGTCGTGTTTCGCGAACAAAATCGCGGTTCACTATGGTTGCCTTTGGATTCGAGGTACTAAAATTTGGTATCTTACTCATGTCTAGAGAAAGTCAATGGCTTCCCAATGCACCTCTTGCAACAGCAACTTCCGTTCCACCCCAACTGGAAGAGTGACTTATTGGCCCAACACGGTATCTATTTTCTCAATACTGGGTGGGTGCGAGGAAGACCGGCGGTAGATGGTCATGGCTCATTCATGTTAGACGGGAATATTTCGTGGTAATCTGGAATAGACACATGTTTTGGAGGGATTATGATTACAATGAAATGGGGTCATTTCCTATATTTCCTGAAATATCTTTTACACATAAATAAGCATGTTAATATTTTATGGTAATCTAAAATTACCACATAAATTACCTCCAACCAAGCACATTCTAAGCCATTCTCTTTGCAGCAAACTCAATATATAGAGATCTCACCCCTGCAGCCTTTGCTTCAACTAAATTCCTCACTTTTTCCATATCATCTGCTCTCAACCCATTCCAAAGCAAATAATGTTGAACCTACAACTCAACATTTCCAAAAATGTGCTTGCTTTGCCTATGCACAACTTGCGTTCCCTCAAAATGGTTAGTTATCTCTATATCTAAATGGTTGATTTTTCTATAACATATATAATCTCTGTTTCTCTTTGAACATGCAGAAGCCTGAAAGGATCTCATCCCTTCAAACCAAAACTAAGCCATGCAATGCAACCCTTGTTTCCCCGTTGGAACTAACCGAAAACTCGCGAAGATCTTCAGACTATCACCCTACCATATGAGAGCATCAACTCATTGAACGTATTCATAGCCCATATGATGATGATTCAAAATTCAGAGAAAGGATCGAAGGATTGAAGAAAGAGGTGAAGAAATTAGTTAAGGAAACTATAGAGGAGCCATTAGCTAAGCTTGAGCTTATTGATTCTATAAGAAGGCTTGGTGTTGCTTATCATTTTGAGGAGGAGATTAAGGATGCAATGTCTAGATTTTATGTTGATGGGTTTGTGAATCTCAGTGGATTGAAGGAGACTTCACTTTGCTTTAGGCTCCTTAGAGATATATTATATATATACATATATAACTGCGTCCCATACCACTGATATATATCATCAAAGTAAAACGTCCAGAAAAGTCATAAGATCAAATATAGCATTCATATTACTGGTATTCACAATGCATAATAGATAATAAGGTAAAGTGCGTAAATAAATCATACAAGCAAATAAACGTATCAATTCTACTGTGGATGGCAATATTAATGATGTGTAGTGTGCCATACGCGTCGGTGCTCATACAACATGGCAATCATTAGTAATTGTGCAAGTGTTCTAATGGTGTAATAGTCTACTCATATCAACATCTATATACGTATTACGGAGTATAACAGTTCTACAGTGACTTGGCAGTATCAATGAAATGTGGTGTAACATACATGTACGTGTTTGTGCAGCATAGTACTCATTGGTATTTGTGCAGTGTTCTATCAGAGTGTTAGTATTACAGAAACATATACTATCGATAAATATAATGCGAACATATAAAGTAAATTTCAGCATAACTAATAACTGTAATTACCTGCTATGGGTTATATCATTATCTTTGAAAAGGAAACGAAACGTTGGTTTTGAGATAAGGAAGCTGCCTTAGATTAAAATAGATGTTCGTTTTGGAAATTGGCACCGCATCCTTATATTTTATCATTAAAAGGGAAACGAATCGTAGTTTTTAAAAGAATACAGCTCACACAAGTATTACATCCTAAAACGGATATTAATCTAACTTTACGAGTCTAAAGGAACACTTGGCCGTTATTCGGCATATAAATCTCATCATATAATTCCTCGTATAATGTCTCATATTATCGCTATATCTCAAATTTTCTCTAGTACGGCATGATCCTTCGTACCAACTTACCAAACCATCCGTAAACTATATGCACATGAGTACCATACTAGATGCAATTTAATTCAAATATCCATATCTTAATAAATTTCTAAAACTACTATATAACATAATACTATTTATAAGGTTTCGGGGTGCTATACGCCATCCACCCGACTTCCCCCGTAGATATAAATCTACTCACCAACTTAATAAGATTGCTGAATTCTACGCTGCTAAGTTCGTCAACTCCGTCTCTGAATCCTTCGCGATCGCACCTATAATCGTATTTAAAATCATATCGATGTAAATATCATATTGAAAACCAAAATAACGAGCTAAGTACCCGTAGGTTAGAACCTACAGTATACTTAACCCAAATACAACAATATGCCCCTAAAATCTACGTATGAACGTCGATATTTCAGTCGCAGTACGAAATACGCAAAACCCGTATCGTAATATCGGAAATTTGATAAAACCTTTACTAAACATTTTCAGATTTTACTGTGTAAATATTTAGACAAAACAAACAATATAGAAACTTATAAAATACCCACACAAAGCTACGGGAGAAAAACCAACACCAAAACCCACAAGGGGCCAACGTCGCCGGAATTTAGGCGTATGTCGCCGGATAGAATAGGGAGTTTGGGGCTCTTGTTTTGAGTGAAGTTCTCTAGTTGTCTCATTATAGTTTTGGTCTTGCTAGTTTCTAGTGATTACAGATAGTGGTTCCAGACTCAAATTCAGTAGGCTAAATATCACAAAATCCCAGTTTATGATACTGCACAAACTAAACATGCTACGTGATGATATTATGAGTTAACTGAACTTAAGTTAATCTGAGCTAACCCTATTCTGGTCGTAACGGTAAAAACAGAACTCATGATACGATATATCCGTGTCGTATATAGGATTTTAACTCCAAAACTGATATTAGCTTCCAGATTTCCTATACTGCTAAAACAACTTAAATAAACAATACCAAACATCCTAACACCTATACAGAGACCTACCCTCAAAACCACAACACCTAAATCCCTCAAAAAACCGGCGAGCTCGGAATTACCCTATATGTCGCCGGCCAAAATCCGAGCTACATGGTTCGTCTTCTTAGGGTTTATTCTAGGACCATTTTATAAGGTGATACCAATGTTTAGTTATGTTAAATATTATCTAAGCTACAACAGATCTTCACAGAGCCTATCTTTACCAAAATACGATATTTTACCGATATTACCATACTATACTAATCCAGTATTGATTTAAAGGAACTACAAGTTTGGAAATTATACCTATCTAGAAGATCAACTGAAAGCTTCCTTCAAGATGTACAAGCACAACTTCCTAGCTTGAGGGTTGTGGTAAAGATCCCTAGTACCTTGCTTTTCTTCTTCTCTTTTGAAATTAGGAACATATTGAAATTGGGTTTTAGTGATTGAAGAATTTGATAAGAGTTCAGTTTGAAGAAGCTAAGCAGTTCCTATGTGTGTGTGTTATGTAGAGAAAGCATGTGGTGGAGATTGAGAGGTGGAGGTGGCATGAGAAGAGTAGGAGGTGTAAGCATGAAAGGGGGTGGTATTTTCATGCAAGGATAAGGTGTGTGCATGAGGTGTACATACAAGAAGGAGGTGTCTTCATGATGATATGATACACCAAGGGTTCAAGATAACCTTAACCAAGTCCTACCCCTTTTTACACATAAACCCTCACAAAATTCCAATTTCCATAATTAACTAAACTTTTCACAAAACCCCTTCATGACACTTCTTATTGTAAAAACAAACTATTTCTTTACTAATCTATTCTACCACCTTTTAAAAGACTTTTTTATTACAAACACAATAAAATAAATGTTTTAATTAAATAAATAAAATAATTCGTTATCTAAAATATTTCAAAATGTTACAATATTCCCCCCTTAAGAAAATTCGGTCTCCGAATTTAAATTAAATGCTCTTCTTAAAATATTTTTCTTAATCCAATCTGCTCAAATTCAAAACAATTTTCCGTGGTCCAAATTTAAAACATACAATCCGCTCGATATAGTGGAACTCCAAAATCCCACACGAGCTAAAACGCATCGTAACGCAACCGTGTGCGTGAAATATCAAAATATATAAAACTCACATAACTGTAACTCTAGCGGACGCTATGAGAATTACTCCTGTTATTATGCAAATTACCAAATACGAAAACCATTGTGTATCCTAAATACACGATAATTGCCACAATCGTAGTGCAATATCGATGCACACGACCAAGCGAAAAAAAATTTATTTAAATCAAATCTATAATATATCCTATCAAGTGCAAAGCACGAAAACAAAATCAACCCTAATGGGTTTGCGTGCAAATCTCAAACCACACATTACGGTGTGCATGAAAACAAAACAGCGCTAAGTGCAACAGGCGTGCACGAAACGATATCCACTGCATCTACTGTGCATGGAACAAAAGGGTACAAAATAATATTAAGTGTATCGGGGTGCACAAAATCAACATCAAGTGCATCGGAGTGCACAAAATCAATATCAAGTGCATCAGAGTGCACAAAATCAAAATCAAGTGCATCAGAGTGCACAAAATCAAAATCAAGTATACCTAGGGTGTGTGTATATATATATATATAATCTATTAACCATGTGCATCTGATGTGCACTGAAATATCAGTATAGTGCATCCGGTGTACATAACACTTCGATCGAGTGCAGTCACCTCGCACGAAAATCTCAACAAGTGCACCTGGTGTGCACAAAACATAAATCAAAATGAAATTACTGTATATGGAAATCTCATCAAGTGCACCTGGTGTACACAAAACATAATATAACCCTCAAATCCTCAAAGATGAATATATCAAAATAACGAACGTTGAGTTGTCCCATCTTCAATGTTGGAAACAAAATATTTGGATCATAAAACGAAATTCGAACTCAAATGATATCGAAGCATATTCTCTTCAATGTCGAAAGGTGTTTATACCACCGGAATTGGCATAACAAGGATTACTACTTGCCTTCTGCCACGTTCTAACGTTCTCTGTCTCTGAATTCTGGTTTTTCTTGCGGATCTCTAATACTCTGGCTTCTGTTTGCAATCGTCCGGTGAGGAGCAACGACACCATTTTTCTTATTGCTGATACATCCCATCACATTTTCTTGGTCAGTAGTCCCGTCTCTTGTAACGCAACATGTTGATGACGGAAATCTCTATCCTCTGCTTGTGTGCTAACAACTGATTCCTGGGTCCAATTTTACTTATTATCAACTTCCAGAAAGAACCCCTTCAAGTCTCCTGCTGATTTCAGCTATCCAGCCTGCCCGGAACTAACGCTCATTTCTGAATCCACTTTCTCTTTAGTAACGACTGTCATTTCCTTAAGATTTTCCTTAAAAGTATGGTCGTACTCGCTTCTGCAATTGCTTTGAATCTTCAAAATCGGCGGCGAAGAACAACTTTCCACTAAAACTCTGCATAAATCTCCTGTTCCATAAATTTCCAATATCAACCACTTAAGAAACGTATCACGATAATCATGCGAATTGCAAGTCATACTCGATTATGACCATGCCCAGAGCCTTACAAGACTTCCAAGAACACTAATCCGGCATCTTTGATACTCTGTAGAAGAATCTGACTAAGCTCACCTTCGAAAACTCGTCCCAATTCGTCGGAGGAAAACTTACTGCACGATCTCTTTCCTGAGCGACTTGCATCAGGTCTGAGCAAGATCCATCAGAAGAAGCTAATCAATTTCACCGATCTCGTAACTAGAGCGTCACAACGGATTAAAAGTCCTAACCATCCTACATCGGATCGGCTACGAATCTTTCTGATCCATCTACTCTTGTAACATCGTCAACCTTTAACTTCGTGAATTCTGGAAACAACATCTTGATAACCTCAGAAATATTTGTTATCGCTATCTGAACAGAACGCAACGCCACGATCTTCGGAGAGGAGAAAACATCATGCCTCAAATCCGGCTAATCTCCAGCAATGACTCGACCATCTGGTACGGGTCCCGAAGAAACTCTCTTTAGCATTAGAACTCGATCAAATATATATAAACGACGTGTCTCTATATCATCGGAATGTCACCTTGGTCAGTCCTTGTCCCCGACCAGTCTGCTCTGACCGTATCTCTAACTGCAGCCTTCTCGGCTCCCATAAATATGGTGACCGAAACAATCAACATGCATTGACGAAGATAGATCAACGAAATGAATAAAAGGAAAATCTCAAGATATAAATTCTAAGGTAACTTAGGCGGAGTATCATATCGTAAATATGCCACGGAACATATGTACGGTAAGTCACTCTACTTAGTACCTACTCCATCAACCAAGGTCATCCTTTATAACGAAAGTTCGGGTATAAGACCCCCAAAGTCAAGTCTAAGTGCTATAAGGTAAATCCAGGTAACAAAAGTGCATGCCTAGACCCCATATAGCCAAACCTAGACTCGAACAAAGGTTAAACCAAACGCTTTGATACCAACTTTGTCACGACCCAAATTTGGCACATGACTGACACTTAAATCACGTGACATCTAAAGACGTCGACGCGGTTCAAGTAAGCCGAAACCCGGAATCTAAACCCTTTTTAAATTATTGGAGGAGAGTTTAAAATAATCATCAGATGGAATCAGTCTAAATAACGTTTAAATTTAACTAAGTATGTTTGAAAAGCATCTTTGACGTTTTGAAATTTGACAGCACCTCCTTTGAAAATTTACATAAAAACCCGATACAACTGCAACAGTAAAATAGCATCCCAACGGGAGGTAGCTTTCACGTCCAAACGACGGAGCAGCCAAACAATCTATATCAGAAGTCGACTCTAAAGAGTGCGGCCTCACAATTCTAAGTCTTCCTTCTAAGTCCACAAAATACCATTTCTAAGTTAATGGAGTTTCCACTGGATACAAGAATATATGAGTAATCAAGAGTGAGTATGATACAATAATAACCCACTTACTAATCAATCACTGAAAAGAATGTGTGCCCAAGCCGTTGATAATCCAAGCGGTGAAACCTGCAAGAAACTGTGGCACAATGGGGATGAGTTGCCAACTCAGTGAATAAAAGTACATATAAGGTAGAAATCGAAATGCACGACGATACCTAGGTCATAAATATAGTATTACCATAATCTGCACAAATATAATATGATATGCGTATGTATCATAATGAAACACTAACTGTCATGCAATCCCAAGTAGAATACATATATAGGTACTGTTCCCCGGATCAGTCCTAGTCGAATCCAATAAATGATATCTAATTGTGTACCTCATGATAACAATCATATCAATATATATATGGATGTCCAGTATCGACATCGAAATTAGAAATCTCTCATGTCCAGCATCGACATGTAAATACAGATATCGTCGACACCATCTCAACAGATGATCGCCACCCGATATCCCTAGCCCGGTCGGTATCCCCTGGATATCCGCCGTGCCCATCGAACCTCAGTCAGTATTCCCTGGATATCTGACGTGCTCGTCTTTATCTCCGGTATCAAGTATCCTCGTTAGGCTCCTCGCCTATAATGCGGCTATCCTGCCCCTCGGTCTCGAACCGGGTTCACCATGTATCCAACTGTATACTCCCCCCACTCAGTCTGGATAACGTATAAATCTGCAACCGTATCTTCCCCCCTCAGTTCGGAATAAAATAACCAGAAAACATAAAACTCATATAAAACTCATGGTGGACGTTAACTCATCATATCCAGAATTATCAAGTAAAGAATGAGAATATTTGCATAGATTATCCTGATGATATATTATATGTATACATATATAACAGCGTCCCATACCACTGATATATATCATCAAAGTAAAACATCCAGAAAACTCATAAGATCAAATATAACATTCATAGTACTGGTACTCACAATGCTTAACAGATAATAAGATAAAGTGCGTAAATAAATCATACAAGCATATAAACGTATCAATTCTACTGTGTCATGGCAATACTAATGATGTGTAGTGTAACATACGCGTCGGTGCTCGTGCAATATGGTAATCATTAGTAATTATGCAAGTGTTCTAAAGGTTTAATAGTCTACTCATATCAACATCTATATACGTATTACGGAGTATAAAAATTCTACAGTGACATGACAGTACCAATGAGATGTGGTGTAACATACATGTACGTGCTTGTGCAGCATAGTACTCATTGGTATTTGTGCAGTGTTCTATCAGAGGGTTCGTATTACAGAAACGTAGACTATCGATAAATATAATGCGAACATGTAAAGTAAATCTCAGCATAACTAATAACTGTAATTACTTGTTATGGGCTATATCATTATCTTTGAAAAGAAAACGAAACGTTGGTTTTGAGATAAGCAAGCTTCCTTAAATTAAAATAGATATTCATTTTGGAAATTGGCACAGCATCCTTGTATTTTATCATTAAAAGAGAAACGAATCGTAGTTTTTAAAAGAATATAGCTCACACAAGTATTACATCCTAAAACGGAAATTAATCTAACTCTACGAGTCTAAACGAACACTTGGCCGTTATTCAGCATATAAATCTCATCATTTCCAATACATATAATTCTTCGTATAATGTCTCACATTATCACTATATCTCAAATCCTCTCTAATACGGCATGATCTTTCGTACCAACTTACTAAACCATCCGTAAACTATATGCATATGAGTACCATACTAGATGCAATTTAATTCAAATATCCATATTTTAATAAATTTCTAAAACTACTATATAACATAATACTATTTATAAGGTTATGGGGGTGCTATACGCTATCCACCCGACTTCCCCCGTAGATGTAAATCTACTCACCAACTTAATAAGCTTGTTTAATTCCACGCTGCTAAGTTCGTCAACTCCGTCTCGGAATCCTTCGCGATCGCACCTATAATCGTATTTAAAATCATATCGATGTAAATATCATATTGAAAACCAAAATAACGAGCTAAGTACCCGTAGGTTAGAACCTACAGTATACTTAACCCAAAAACAACAATATGCCACTGAAATCTACGTATGAACGTCGATGTTTCAGTCGCAGTGCGAAATACGCAAAACCCGTATCGTAATATCGGAAATTTGATAAAACCTTTACTAAACATTCCCAGATTTTACCGTGTAAATATTTAGACAAAACAAACAGTACAGAAACTTATAAAATACCAACACAAAGCTACAGGAGAAAAACCAACACCAAAACCCACAAGGGGGCCGACGTCGCCGGAATTTAGGCGTATGTCGCCGGATGGACTAGGGAGTTTGGGACTCGTGTTTTGAGTGAAGTTCTCTAGTTGTCTCATTATAGTTTTGGTCTTGCTAGTTTCTAGTGATTACAGATAGTGGTTCCAGACTCAAATTCAGTAGGCTAAATATCACAAAATCCCAGTTTATGATACGGCACAAACTAAACATGCTACGTGATGATATTATGAGTTAACTGAACTTAAGTTAATCTGAGCTAACTCTATTCTGGTCGTAACGGTAAAAAAAGAACTCATTATACGATATATCCGTGTCGTATATAGGATTTTAACTCCAAAACTGATATTAGCTTGCAGATTTCCTATACTGCTAAGACAACTTAAATAAACAATACTAAATATCCTAACACCTATGCAGAGACCTACCCTCAAAACCACAACACCTAAATCCCTCAAAAAACCGGCGAGCTCGGAATTACCCTATATGTCGCCGGCCAAAATCCGAGCTACATAGTTCGTCTTCCTAGGGTTTATTCTAGGTCCATTTTATAAGGTGATGGCATGCATGCCTAAAAATATATAGACTTATAGAGGTGTAGCTTCCAGTTCCACATGGTGCATTGCATAAACCAGTCTTCGTATACAATTCACGGGCAACCAAAACAAACAAAAACACACACAACACGAAGTGAACTTCAGAAGCAGGAGAAAGTGGTTATCGTAATGCGGTAACGTAATTAACTGCTGGGGTTTGCGCCTGCATGGAAGAGCGTCCCCACAATCAAAAACCCCTCATAAACGAGTGGGGATCTGATAAAGTCTGCTACAACGGCCGCATCCGTCCGAATCTCCGATATATGGTGCCATAAATCAACTTGGTATTTTCGGAGAGGTGGACGGATAAATCCAAATAGCATGTGCCCCCAGAATTCAGGCAAGACGATCCATCCCGGTTCGTCTCCGTCTCCGGCGGTGAACAGTCCGAAATGACCATAAACTATTGTCTTTACCGCACCGGGCTTGGCCGTGTCCATTATACCAACTATCTAAATTTACCCTCCGGTTAAATAATAATATCTACCGTATACAAGCCACGAGCAATCATTCGTGATATAGAAGTCAATCATTCCACCAGGCCTGCATCCAGCAATATGTTCCATGATTAAATCCCCTGCTGTGACATGGAAGTCAACTGTCCAGCCGAGCATGTCGAAACTGCCCTACTGTCTGGATCATATATTTTATAAAGCCGTATACAATTCAAGGGCGTAAACAGCAGCAAGAATGCATGTCTACTCAACGGTGAAACCGTACACAGCAAGAGATGCAATTTTTGTAGTGCACATAAAAAGACGACTGAATATGTATAAAATGAGCTGTATGTCTACTGCAACCAACTGTTAATATGAAATATATGCTGTGATTATTGCTCTTGCTTTATATTTTGTGATGTTATTGTCATTTAATGCTTGTTAGAAATAAATTACTCGTAGAAAGTTCTTTCCGTTTAATGCGGAGGTGTAATTAACTACAGGGGCTTACGCCCGTGGAAATCTAGACCCCACAATCAAAAAACCATTTCTGAAGGGTGAATCTGAGAAGCCACGCTATATCGATCGCATCCCTATGGCTGCAGTCGCCGTGACCCATCCCCCGGGGGATAGGATCCGCCCAACTTAACCCTTGGGTGCATATCCTCTGTTTCACCCTTATAACTATGAAGGTTTATACCAAAAGAAAATCTAGTTTGCATTAATTACGTGAAGTAATGTTGTCAGTAAATGCGCAACATTGTGATGCATGCATGCCTATAAATATATATACTTAGAGGTGTAGCTTCCAGTTTCACATGGTGCATGGCATATCTTAGGTGTCACAATGATTAATGATATCTGCCGACGCCCAACATTTAGGTATCACAAATGGTTGAATTGGACCTACTGATTAATGAGGCAGCAAGGAACAGAGAAATTAGTTAGATTTGGTAGCTAGTAATTAATGAAACGATATATAAATGATCAACTTTGAAGGTTTAATAGTAAAAGAAAATCTTAGGTGTCACTATAAGATAACAACGGGCAACCAGACATCACGACTCTTAATTGGGCCCTGACAATGTAACGGAGCATTTAAAATTTTGGATGATGGAATTTTTAAGTTAATTATCCGCTTAAAATGTGGACCTGACTGCATTTAAAATTTGATTCTAATTCTTCATTCTTTCATGTTGGATTAAATATTCAATTGTTTGCTTTTAACTCATTTTCAACCACTATATCCAAAGATGCCACTTCTTATCTTGGATGCTGACATCTCTTTTAGAAATCGATCCGGCGAGAGAGACCTTTCCATTCGGAGAAGAAATCATCCCAATTATTCAAAGGGATCAGTTTGTTCTCATCGCAGTGGTGCTAATACAAGAAAGGTATAAATATTCGGACCAATTGGGCGTACCTGAGGCGCAATAATTTTATCTGCCTTCACATGTGAAAACAATGATAGGATTCCACTTGTGTCAAAGAAGAGAAATCGAAAAGAGAAACAGTTCGATAAGAGCAGAGAAGAGAGCTAAACATTCTCTACACAAAACTATTCTCCTACATGTGTTGCTTTATGAGAGAGAGAGAGAGAGAGAGAGAGGGGTTGTTTTGATACGGGCATCCTTGAATTGAGGACATGGGAAGGATGTAGTGGGTAGCTGCTATGCTTCCCGTGCGGTTTTGGAATTTCTGCCCCGACATATCTTGTCAATTAAAACACCAAACTATGGTCCCTCTTATTTTATCCAATCCAAATTTGGCCGCTGAATTGGATAGCACTAAATAGGAGCCGGTTAATAATAGCACACACCCCGGATAGCCTCTGAATTGGATAGCACTAAATAGGAGCCGGCTGGCGGACGACCGACGATGGATAGACGGTACCGGTCGGCCGGTGGGTGGGTGCGAGGAAGACCGGCGGTAGATGGTCATCGCTCATTCATGTTAGGCGGGAATATTTCGTGGTAATCTGGAATAGACACGTGTTTTGGAGGAATTATGATTACAATGAAATGGGGTCATTTCCTATATTTCCTGAAATATCTTTTACACATAAATAAGCATGTTAATATTTTATGGTAATCTAAAATTACCACATAAATTACCTCCAACCAAGCACATTCTAAGCCATTCTCTTTGCAGCAAACTCAATATATAGAGATCTCACCCCTGCAGCCTTTGCTTCAACTAAATCCCTCACTTCTTCCTTTTCATCTGCTCTCAACCCATTTCAAAGCAATAATGTTGAACCTACGACTCAACATTTCCAAAAATGTGCTTGCTTTGTCTATGCACAACTTGAGTTCCCTCAAAATGATTAGTTATCTCTTTTTCTAAATGGTTGATTTTTCTATAACATATATAATTTCTGTTTCTCTTTGAATATGCAGAAGCCTGAAAGGATCTCATCCCTTCAAACCAAAACTAAGCCATGCAATGCAACCCTTGCTTCCCCGTTGGAATTAACCGAAAACTCGCGAAGATCTTCAGACTATCACCCTACCATATGGGAGCATCAACTCATTGAACGTATTCATAGCCCATATGATGATGATTCAAAATTCAGAGAAAGGATCGAGGGATTGAAGAAAGAGGTGAAGAAATTAGTTAAGGAAACTACAGAGGAGCCATCATCTAAGCTTGGGCTTATTGATTCTATAAGAAGGCTTGGTGTTGCTTATCATTTTGAGGAGGAGATTAAGGATGCAATGTCTAGATTTTATGTCGATGGATTAGAGAAGCTTTGTGGACTGAAGGAGACTTCAATTTGCTTTAGGCTCCTTAGAGAATATGGTTACAATGCTTCCACTGGTAAGAAAAAGCAATTCTTGTTATATATATATATATGTCGCATGGAAGTGAATATTCTCATGTCGTCGAAAAAATACACCCTCAATGATTTTTTCCGACGATCGGCACCCATCATTTTCATCTTTATCGTTTAAGATATAGATATACCAAAATTTCATGTGGTTCTACCATTTCTTCACCGTTGAATTAGTAATGTAAAAAATTATATTTCTCTTCCTTCTAATAATTTAGATATCATTATCTAAGTCATCCCTTTCCTTTTCATTCATAGAAATGACTATAAAACTTTATTCTAAAGGGTTTTTTACTAAATGGTCCCTCAAAACTTGATTAATTACTAAAATAAACCAATACTTGATAATTACTATTTATTCCCCAAAATATTGAATAATTTTTTAAAAGGTCCCTCGACTTATCAAAAATACCGTCTTTCATTTATTCCGTACGACATCTAACAAAGGTATGTCGGGACGAGAGTTTTAAAGCCTCCAAACCCCTCTCTTATATCTAAGATCCCTAAGTTTGGCCTCAAATCAAAATTAGGTAATCCATTGATTTGGGGCCGAACCTGGCGATTTAGATGTAAGAAGAGGTTTGGAGGCTTCAAAACTCTAGTCCCAACATCTCTTCATTAGATGTCTAACGGAATATAAGAAAAACAATCTTTTTAGCAAGTCGAGAGACCTATTACAAATTATTCAAGTTTTAGGGGAGTAAATAGTAATTATCAAGTATTGATTTTTTTTTTCTATTAATTACCCAAGTTTTGAGGTATCATTTAGTAAAAACCCCGATTCTAAAACATATATATTTAAATCACATCCGCCGAAAAACTAGGTATTTATAATAACTTAAACTCTGTGACTTGTGAAAATAGATGTCTTCAATAAGTTCAAAGATGGGGAGGAATTCAAGAAATGCTTAACCCAAGATCCGAAGGGTTTGTTGAGCTTATATGAAGCTACACATCTTGCACTTCCTGAGGAGCAGATACTAGATGAAGCTAGGGAATTCAGTGTGAAGCATCTACAAGGTCTAAGTGAAGATGTTTTGAATATCGTTGAGCAAGTGAGGTATTCTCTTGAGGCACCTTTGTATTGGTTGTTGCCAAGGGTTAAAGCAAGGCATTACATTGATATCTATGAGAGAGAAGAGGACAAGATTTCTTGCTTGCTTGAGCTAGCCAAGCTAGATTTCAATGTTGTTCAAGCCTTGCATCAAAGGGAGATAAAGGACTTGTCAAGGTAAGCTACTAATTATGAGTATATTTCCAATATAAAAAAACGAAAAAGAAAAGAAAAGTGAAAGACAGAATTAAAAAATAAAAAATAAAATGTCGAGATGTGTTTGAGAATAGTCCCACATTGGAAATACTATCATAGGTACATGGTATAAGATATAAGATGGGACAAATTTCTACAAGGTTTGAATAGTCTTATTGATAGAATCCATTATATCAAAAGCCTGTGTATATTCAAATATATGATCATCCCTTTTTTTTGCACTTTAATAACACCTCTAGAGAGAGACTATGCTCTTAAGATATAAGATGAGACAAACCTTTTGTACTTTAATAACACCTCTAAAATATAAAGATGAAACAAACCTTTTGTATTTTAATAACACCTCTAAAAGAGAGACTACATGCTTTTAAGATATAAGATGAGACAAACCTTTTGTACTTTAATACTTTAACAACAACTCTAAGAGAGAGACTACATGCTCTTAAGATATAAAATGAGACAAAGCTCAACAAAACTCGAGTTTTATTGATTGAACCACTTTATATCAAAAGCCCGTGCATGCATTCATATAAATAAAATAATATAATCGTCCCCCTCATTTGTGTATAATTAAATTTAATAGAAAACAACAACAACAACTAAGGGTTGGATTTGAGTATAAAAACTTTACAGTCGTAGTAAGAATCATATATATGATTCAGTATTCTAACATGTGTCTACATTACAGGTTGAGCGTCTTTTTATACGAGATGGGAATCCGATATTTATATTGCGGGCTTTTTTCTTCTTCTTTTTTTCTTTAAATGTGAGCCCAATATTTAGAACTTGGGTTGTTGAGATTAGGGATAGCAATTTTGCCCTGCCTCGTATCCGTTCCGATCAGGGTGTGGATTTTGACCATTGACCGGGGCACAGGGCTGGAATGGTGAAGATCAGACCTCTAATTTAGCGGGGATGGGACGGGGATGGTATTAGCTATGTCCGTCCCGTGCCCCTCCCTGTCCCGTCCCGCGGTGTAGATAATTATGCACAATATTATTTACAGCATGTTTGCATGTTGCTTTAATGCTTAAACTTAAATGTTTTTTTATTTAGGGGTTGTTTTACAGATTGTAAGAGTTTAATAATTATAGTCATTTATGATATGACTTAAATTTAATGGTTAAAATGAATATTTTGATCAAGTTATCTTATCAATTGAAATATAAACACTTGAAAATGAATGATTACAAATATGATGGGGTGAGACGGGGTCCTCACGGGGACTTGGGTTCCCCGATGGGACGGGAATGGGATAGATTTTGTCTGTCCCGACGGGGCATAAGGCGGAGATGGGATGAGGTTTCATATATGCGGACGGGGACGGGATGGGCAATCCCCTGCCTGACCCGCCCGCCCCATTGCCATCCCTAGTTGAGATACAATCTAATTTCTATGTATTACAACACATGTCCACAACTCCAAACATCTGACCTAGTGGGTAGGAATTTAAGATGGTATTAAATCAAGTAGGTAAATAAAAAGCAGACTAATAAAATACCGGTGCACAAAAATTTCAGATTTCAGTTAAAAAAAGGATGCTCTATCCGGAGAAGCACGGTAGAGTTTATAAATATTTAAGAAACTTCAAAGTTATGATGCGGTGTCGGAGACTTTAAGGTAACAAGATATATTCTTTTACATATTCATGCCGCGTCTTGCATATCCTAAGTAAAACTCTAGATTGTTCTAGCTCAACAAATTAGTATAATAAGTACATGTCTAATAAGATCATTAAAATGTTTTTACTCTAGTTTTGATAAATATAGGGATCTAATTAATGGTGTTAATTTTGATATGTTATTAGATGGTGGAAAGATTTGGGTCTTGTAAACAAAATTAATTTTTCAAGAGATCGAATATTTGAGAATTACCTATGGGGAAATGGAACTGCATTTGAGCCACAATTTGGAAAGTGCAGAATAATTGTGACAAAGCTCATTAGTGTTCTAAATGTTATCGATGATTTTTATGATACATATGGCACATTAGAAGAAGCCCAACTCTTCACTGCAGCAATTAGAAGGTAAGCAATTAATTTTTCTTTCTTTGGGGTTTATGCAGCTATAATAATCTTATCATTTTATGATAATTAATTCTTTCTTTCTTTTTTTGGTTAATTAGCTGGGACCTGAAGGCTACAAAAAATCTGCCAAGTTACTTGAAGTTGTGTTATTTGGCACTATATAACTTTGTTAATGAGACTGTATATGATATCATGAAGGATTTTGGGTGGGATGTTTTACCCTTCTTAAAAAGAGAGGTAAAATTTGAAAAAGCTTATTCTCATAAGAATTGTAATTTTTCTAAAATAGAAAAAAATGGAATTTTGTATTTTTAATGAATTGCAAAAAAAAAGGAAGAAAAAGGAAATAGATTATCAAATAATTTGGTATAAAGTTTATAATTGCACATCTACTCATTTTATAGGGTTATATAAAAATAAATATTTAATTGGAGATCTAACATATCTGAATTTGCACAATGCATAGTTGAGTATACTTATAATTAAGTTGTTATTTTATGTTTCTAGTGGATATGTTTATGTGAAGCATACTTACAAGAAGCGGAATGGTTTCACAAGAAAGTGACTCCATCTCTTGAAGAATACTTGGAAAATGGTTCGACTTCAAGCGCCGGACGAGTTATCATCTTCCATGCTTTATACTATGTAGACCAGAAGCACACCAATTAATATATTTGTCCTCAAAGCTTGTTCGGCTTATTGATGACATGGCTCCTTCTAAGGTATGAGAAAACAAAAGAGCTAAAATTATATTGCATAGAACCTTTTTTCATTTTCATGTGTCATACCGCAGGACATCATCCCCGTTTCTTTTCTTATCCTCTCCAAAAGTTGTATTCTATCTCTGACTTAAATGGATGCAATATTTTTCTGTTATATGCAAAGTTTATTTAGAAAACTATATTGATTTAGATCAAAACCTGTGGAAATTATAAACATAACCAAAATACAAATAGTTAAGATATGTGAATTAAAATAGTCCCACGTCGGAAAACTATAAGAGGTATATGGGTATAAAATATAAAATGGATCAAATCTCAAAAAAGCTTGAGTCTTATTGTTGGAACCCGCTTATATCAAAACCTAGAAAAAAAAAACCCTTTCATTATTTGGATCGGAGGGGATTTTCTGCGGTTCATGGAAAAGAAAATCGAATTTCCTTCAATTTAGCAACATGTTAATAGGAGTATATAAGAAAATCAAATCATACCCAAGTTTAATTGAATCATAAAAACTAACGAAAAGAAATTTAATGTGAAGGCTGAAATGGAGACATCCTTGTCAATCAACTGCCACATGAAGGATTATTATGGTGCATCACATGAAGCTTCAAAAGAATCCATCAAAGATTTGATCACGAGTTATTGGAAGAAACTCAACAAGGAAACTCTCATAAAAGGTGATCTTCTTCCAAGAAATTTCATATATGCAGCAATCAACACACCAAGAGCAAGTTACACCATAGCTCAGCATGGGGATGGGCTCGGCAATTCGACTGGCCCAGTGAAGGATAGAATCACCTCACTATTTGTTGAACCAATCCCAATGGAAGGATAATCTCCATTAATTGCTTGCTTCTTTTGAGGAGTTGTAATGTACTTGAACTCATCAACCATATTTTATTAATTAAATAAATTGGGTTGTTATATACGTATTTTGTTTCTCCTATTTTTTTCCTTTCAAAATAGAATAGTTAGAGATTAAATTTAGAAAAATAGAATATTTTAAAATTTGATTAGCTGAATAGAACGGTTTGGGGTAACGCAGCCGTGGCCACTAGCCCCCAATCCCCTCATCAAAGGAGGACGGGTTCAGAACCTTTCCCTCCCTCCCTCCGCAAAATAAAAGTGGAGGGCAGAACCCGCCCTCCCTTAAAAAATTAAAAAATCCTTAATTTTTAAAAATTAAAAAAACACTATTTGAAAAAAACTTTCAAAAAAATAGTTTCTCTTTTGGATGGATGTAGACCCGATTGACCTAAGTTGCGTCGAGTAAAGACGGATTCTAAGAACACGCCTTTCCTGTATACCAGAGAGCGTGGATTCCAAGAACCCACCCTATGATAAGGGGCAAAATAAAAATATTAAAAAACAAGTTTGTCTCAAATTTTTTTCTTTAAAAGATGCAGGGAGAAAAATTGGAATTTTCATATTAACCCATAAATTGAATACCCATAAATTCGATACGCATAAAAATCTCAGATTAATTTACTTCAAAAAAAAAATACCATGCACATGTGAAATCTTATGTTAAGTCTCATCAACACCTTAAGTAACATGCATGCCAGTTCTCATTGATATACTGACGTGCAAATATTGGATAAGATAGACAGATAATGATTGTTACTGTTTATCGACGTGCAAATATTGGATAAGATCGACAGGTAATGGCTGTTATTGTTTTTAAAGGAGGAATCCAATACTTGGATCATACTATAAATATCAATGAAGAACACTTCAGTAACAACATACAAGAAAGCAAAGCAAACGAGTCCGAGCTTCAAGTTCTGTCTACTCATGGAAGAATTAGAGAAGAAACGAAAAATACATCTACACTTGCAATGAAGTTTCTAAATGGTTACTAAAGAGTGAAAAATATGGGGGGTGGAATGACTCAAAATTTCTAAGCGGTTACTAACGTAATTTCTTAATACTTGAAGTCCATTTCATTATCAATCTAAACCCATGACACTCCTTGAAGAGGGTGTTCCCTTATAAAAAAAAAGAGAAGAAAAGGAAAAGATCAAAAGATACCTTCCCACGTGTTTAATACGTGAGTGCTCACATGCAAAGCATGTGACCGCCGGTTTCAATAGAATTAATACCTATCATATAGCCCCATGTATTAAACACGTGAGTGCTCACATGCAAAACATGTGAGTGCCGGATTCAGATAAAATTAAAACCCATAAAGGCCCCACGTGTTAAACACGTGAGCGCTCATATGCAAAGCACGTGAGCGCACCAATCTGAAGCGCTAGCTTCAATAGAATTAAATTCTATTTGGAAAATATTTCCCCCAATCTTTCTAATATTAGAAAGATTTTTCTCTGTTAAACAGAGAGCCTTTGGATTTTAAATCCAAAGTTGATTATAATATTACCAATAAAATCATCAATTCTCTGTTAGGAAAATATTTTCTTAATCTTGCTAAAACGAATAGAAAATATTTTCTATTAAACAAAATTCTCCGGATCTTAGATGCAATGGTGGATATAATTTCCCGAGTGATCTTTGAGATCAATTAGATCAATCGAGATCTCTCAAACTAATTGATATTTTTTCCCTCTCTTATATAAAGGACCCGAGACCTGAATTCTCATATAGAAGATATACCCCCAAGCTTTCGCTAGAGAAAAGATTTCCGCTTAAACTTCCATAAAAAACAATAGAGAATTTAATTTTTTCTTCGAAGAGTATCATTCTTTGTTTGATCACTAGATAAAGACAGAAATAAGAATATCTTCCCCCTTCTTTTTGCTTATCTCATACATGATATAAGGGTTTAACTCTTTTATATCAACTTAGTTCTTTCTCGAGATCTGAGATCCACAAGATAAATCTTCAACAGGGTGAGAATTTAATTTTCATCGGGAAGATCTTGTTCTTCAGTTCAAAGATCCAGAGGAGAAGTATGGTGTTTTACCCCTACACATAAAAAGAGAGAGTACATGGAAGAACAAAACAAGAAGATGGAATTGATATATTAGGAACTTAGATCCTCCAAAAATATAACTGGGGTTTTATCCTAATAAGAACTTAGTTCTCATCAAAAGGAAGAACTTAGTTCTTGCAAGATCTACAGGATTTTTAGAGTTTAACTCTAATTTTCAGACTTAATCTCTGCATGCACATAGACACGTAGAAGACACGTGAGCGCTAAGACTCTAGTGCTTAGCACTATTCATATCGAAGACACGTGATCAATCATAAAATAATGCTTCACGTGCCATTCACGTGAGCATCATACGACCAAGTGCTTAGCACTACTCACGTGAGGAGCACGTAAGCGACCATGAAGATAATGCTTCATGTGCCATTCACGTGAGTGCCATAATGAACTAGTGCTTATCATTATTCATATGGAACACACGTGAACACCAAGGAACCAATACTTAGCACTACTCACATAAGAGCACATGAGCATTGAAACAGAACCTATGATGAAGCTTAATCTTCTGGGCCCAATGCTTAGCACTGTTAGGTTATCTAAAGTTCAAAACAATATATTTGGCCTAACGCTTAGCACTGCTGGGAAATAGAGCCCGACATTTAGTCTAAGATTAGACTAATTCCCTGAAGTTTCAATCTTCTCAACATTGATCATACATACTTTAAATTGACTTTAATCTAAAACAAGATTAATAGTCCTTAAACATGTTTAAATCGATTTTAATCTAAGACTACATTAATAATGTTTTAACCTCCGAACTTATGGACCTTATTTATATGATATCTATGTCCTAAGTTCAAAACCTCAAATCTATTGTATGGGTTTGGACTAATCCGTGCCCTAAAGGCATGACAAGATTAGTTTCCGTATACAATCCAAGGGCAGCCCCATATAAATAAACATAATACGATACGAAATAACCCACTGGAGAAGATGAAAGTTGTTATCGCTTTGCGATAACGTAATTAATTGCATGGGCTTGCGCCTGCAGGGAAGAGCGTCCCCACAATAAAAAACCCCACATCATTGAGGGGAATCTGATAAGTCAGTTATATCGATCGCATCTATCCAAACCTCCGATATATGGTGCTATAAATCAACTTGGTATTTTCGGAGAGGTGGATCGATATGTTCCATAAAACATCTGCCCTTAAATTCAGGCTAGACGCCATCTGCGTCTCAGTCCAGTCTTCGGCGGTAAACAGATTCTGACATACCCGGTGAGACCTTTTCCTCTTTCAACTCTATACTTCGTGTCTCGTTTTTCGCGAACCGATCGCGGTACATATGGTTGCCCTTAGGTTTTGGGATACTAAAGCTGGGTTCTTCTCCCTATACAGATCAATGGCATCATCTAGCCAATCCAACCCCAACCCTGGCTCCAACATCTCTCCGGTTGGAATAACCTGGTCAGATCGAGCCATGGCCCCAGTGCTCTCTATTCCAATAGCCTAAGTGGACCAGCAACTTAATGGGCTCTTCTTTGGGTCCATCCTACCACCTCCCTCTCTTGGAATCTCGGCTTCAAAGGAGGAGACGTCTAAGGAATCAGTTTTCAATAGGCTGACAAATGCCACAGCGGGCTCTGATGATAAGCCTGTTCAATATGAAGGTTCGGTCTTCCAAAGGTTGAAGCCCAACTTCGTGGGCCCCGCCAAGAAGCCTATAATCCCGAAGAAATCAGTTTTCAAGAGGCTGAGTTCTTCGGACGCTCCAACCGTCCCGGCCATTCTAAAGAGGATAGTCACTGAGAGTCTGATATCTGCAGCCCCTGCTATTTTCGAGGTGTAACGACCCTAAAATTCCTATACTTTCACGTATCATTTCTTTAATAAAATATTGCAACTATTTACTTTTGGTATATTTTGTTTTCTAGTAAATATAATATTTTATCATTTTATCTATTTTATTCATTCTATAATTTTTCAAAGCCCAAAATCCAAGCTAAGACAATTCCATTTGATTTCTCTTTTTTCTTTTTCTAAGCCCACTTTCTTTTTAAGACATGGCATATATTTAATTCTTGTTAAGTATGTGCATGAACAACTTTGTAGCTCATTAGTTAAGTCCTTACATTGTTATTCCATAAGTCATATGTTTAAATATCCATTTTGCAATTATTTTTATCATTTTTTAAACCCTCTCATGAGACCTTTCATTTTCTTTAACTCACAAATGAATAGTCACCCTTTCAATTTTTTTAACTCTCAAAATAAATCTATCATGAATTAGAATTATAGTGAACAATATATGTTCTCTTTCTCTCTCCTTCATTTTCTTCAAAACCTCCACTCATATTTCTCTCCATTTCTTATATGCATTTCATCATTATTAGTTTTCCACTTATTCTTTTTTTTTTTTATAAAAAAATTCAGAAAAGATAAATCCTAAATAAAATTTAGGCACATTCATTCTTAGAGCTATTATAATTCCGGTGTTTTTGGAGTACATCCGTTCGCTAGAATTCGAGACGAGGAGAATCGAGCATCGTTACCGCTCACAAGTTTGTCATCAAAATAAATCGTTTTCCACCAAATCAAATTGATGAGCCGGTTGCTATATCTATTCACACATCCTGTAAGTCTCTTCCCTCTCCTTCTCCTTTTCTTTACTTGAAATTCATTCCCTTACTATGCCTCCGTCGTGCCGAATCTTGAGATAACTAGTTAATATCATGATAAAGTTTTTTGTTAAATTAAAAAATGGTTGAAATAAAGCATATATATTTAGTTATAAAATCTTGTATGCAATGGTTGATAACATGTTAAGTATTGTTGTTTTAGACGGTTAATCATGACCGGATCATATGTTTACTTCATATATGTTAATTAATATTAGTTATCCCTAAAATTTTAATTATTTATATTTACTTTTGCATACAAGAAAATAAGGTTATAAATAAATACCATAGATTTATCATTTTTAAATACGATTTTACAAAACTTTAATCTTTAAAATAATTTTTATAAATTAATTCCCACTTCTGGAAATTTCAGGAAATTTACATATGATATAATATATATTTTTGTACATGCTATAAAAATTTCAAATCAAACCGCATATCGGTTTAGGAATTACATCATTTTTTATTCGCTGTTCATAAAACAGAAAACTGCATTTATCAGTTAATTTCTAAGACACATAACTTGGTCTCCAAATTGAGAAAATTCAGATGTTTTCGTTATCTACATCGAAAGATCTATATTTTCTTAGTTTTAAGATTTTATTGAAAACATAAGTAAAAAATAGAAAACCGCGTTATCATATTAAACGACGAATCTGGACAGAATTTGTCCTGATTCGCACACTGTTTTTAATTAGGACATAACTCGAACTCCCGATATCCGTTCGTGACAAAATTTAGACGTGTAGATGCAAAATTAACAGAGCTATAGTTTCCTGTATATTAGATTACTTAGAAATATATGAAACAATCCGATATAGGCCTTGCAATACAACATATAGTTGCTGTCCAGAAATCTGAATTTCTGTTTTAAACCCTGACGTTAAAATGACCGTAATTAGAGCTTCAGGAATCCAAATCACGCGAAACTTAGTTGTTTGGATAATTACTCCTAAAGAGCTACAATTTTATAATAATTTTTGTAAGCTGAAACCCGATGGAAATTAACTTAAACTGCCTTTTAAAAATATATGACGGCGCAGAACAAACTCTGATCTATTTTGCTTGACGATACGAAAATGAGTATATCTCCCAAACCGGTAGTCGTATTTAGGCGAGACTGGAACTCACGCGTGCATAACACTTAGATCTATATTTCTGTTTATATTCCGAAATTGGTTGACTTGATTAATTAGTCGTACACAACACTTTTTTTACAGAATTGTTTATGGTCGTTACTTGAATAATATACTTAACTTGTTTCATGCTACTCGAACATATATATATATACTGTTTATGTTGATCTTTAAATTGTTGCATGTACATAAAGACATTGTTCCCTTATAAAAAAAAGTGGGAAAGAAAAAATAGACGAATTCCCTATGTTTTAATCCTCACGTGTTAAACACGTGAGCACTTATATGCAAAACATATAAACGCTGAAAGAAAGCAACTAAAAGCTAAACAGGCCTCATGTGTTAAACACGTGAACTCTTATATGCAAAGCATATAAGCACTAAATAAACCGATTAAAACCCATATTGGGGTCATGTGTTAAACACGTGAGAACACTCTTTTGAAGTATTAGCTTCAGATAGAGTTAAACTCTATATATTGAATTAAATTCTATTTTTGTATATAAGCAACAAGTGTAAGTGGCTAAAGGCCAAACTCACCTCACGTGTTAAACACATGAGCAAAATAGGCTAAAACACATCGGGATCACGTGTTAAACACGTGAGGGCGACTCCCAATATAGAATTAAATTATAGGAAAATACACCCTACGATCTTTCTAAAAAGGGAAAGATATTCTTTGTTAACAGAGAACCGTTGGATAAAAAATCCAATAGTGATTAAAAATTATCAAATATAGAATTAAATTCTATTGGGGGAAACATCTCCCTAATCTTTCCAAATGAGAAGGATATTTTCTGTTAAACAAAAAATTGTTGGATTAAAGATCGAATGAAATGAGAATATATTTCCCTGTGCTCTGTTAAACAGGTCACCCTTGGATCAAAAATCCAATGGTGATTATAAAATCACCAATTAAACCGTCTGATATAATTAAATTCTATTTGGGAAATATTTTCCTGGTGTTTCTAAAATAAGAAAGATTTTCTCTGTTAAACAGAATTAAATTCTATAGTTAGTAAAATATCTTCCTAAGTTTTGTTAAACTAACAAGATATTCATATAATAGAATAAAATTCTATTTTAAGAAAATATTTCTTAATCTTGTTAAACAAACAAGAAATCTTCTTTGTTAGATAGAGAGCTTTTGGATTAAAAATCCAACGGTGAATAAAATTCATCGATTAATCTAAAAGATTAATTTGACCGATTATGAAATCAATAATGATCTCTCAATGAGAGATTTTCTCAACAAATTGATTATTTTCTTTTTCGTATAAATAAGAGCAAAGAGATGAAAAGAAGAGAGAGAGAGAATCGACCCTCTAACCTTCTGCAAACAAAAAGACAGAGGCTATCAAAACAACAGGGAATTTAATTCTCTAAAAGAAGAAAATTTCTCTCCTTTCCAACTCTTGGTAGAAGAAAACACAGAGATCAAAATATCTCTTTTGCCTAGTGTAAACGGAAGCAAGGGTTTAACCCTTCATGAAAAGAACTTAGTTCTTTCTTTGATTTGAGATTTGTAAGGCAAATCTTCCTACAACTTGATCATTTAATTCTCATCGGAGAGATTCTTTTCTTCAAACTCAAATCTAGAAGAAAAGAACCAGGTTAAAAAGATAGAGAAAAAAGAGAATTTATGCTCTAAGGAATTTAATTCTTCTAGGGTTTAACCCTACGTAAAGAACTTAGTTCTCATATAAAAAAGGGGGAACTTAGTTCCTAAATAAAAATGATCTCAGATCTTCAAAGCTGAGATCTAGGTGATCATTAATGGCCAAAATACTATTAACAGAGATAAAATCTCTGAAAGAAAAGAATTTGGCGCCTCACGTGCTTCCCACGTGAGTGCCTAAAAACAAAGAAACTCATTTGCACTGATTGGGCAGCCACTAAAACAAAGCAACCCAGCATCCGAAAAATAAAGTAATCATGTGAACTACACGTGAGCCACAAAAACAAAGGCTGAATGCCTCGCGTGCTTTTCACGTGAGCGACAGAGTTCCAAACAAATGCTTAGCACTTTAGTATAGAGGAAAATGGCTGAACAAACAGAACCCAAATAAGTGCTTAGCACTTTGAATTAAAAAAAAAGGAAAAGAGAAAAGACTGAGCAGACCAAGCCTAAATTGGCTAAAAGTCTCTCTGAAGTTTCTTGCAGCCGAGCCCAAATGCTCTGTTGTTGGATCTTAATAAAATTTAATGATCCTAAAAATATTGCTATATTGATCTTAGTCTCAAACAGGACTAACGTATCCTTAGTTAAAGCAAATTGAGCCCAAATGCTCATATATTTAAGTTGATCTTAATCTCAAACTAGATTAATGGTCCTTAAATAAAACAAAATATTTTTGAACTAGAGAAATATATAACCTAAGTTCAGAACCCAAATTCATAAATATACGGATTTGGACTAATCCGGGCCCTACGGGCAACGACATAAATTAGTCTCTGTATACAATCCACGGGCAACCTTAACAAACAAAATAACACACGAAACGAAATGAACTTCCGGAGAAGGAGAAAGTGGTTATCATAATGCGGCAACGTAATTAACTGCAGGAGCTTGCACCTGCAGGAAATAGCGTCCCTACAATCAAAAACCCCTCACAGATAAGGGGGAATCTGATGAAGTTTACTACAACGGTTGTATCTATCCAAACCTCTGATATATGGTATCATAAATCAACTTGGTATTTTCGGAGAGGTGGATGGATATATCCAAATAGCATCCGCCCCCAAATTCAGGCTAGACGTCCTAATGTCTCGGTTCGGTCTTTCGGCGGTAAACATATTCTGGCACGCCCGGTGGGACCTCTTCTTCTTTCCACTCCACACTTCATATGTCGTGTTTCGCGAACAAAATCGCGGTTCGCTATGGTTGCCTTTGGATTCGAGGTACTAAAATTTGGTATCTTACTCATGTCTAGAGAAAGTCAATGGCTTCCCAATGCACCCCTTGCAACAGCAACTTCCGTTCCACCCCAACTGGAGGAGTCACTTATTGGCCCAACACGGTATCTATTTTCTCAATACTGGTGGGACAGGTCACACAAGACACTACCAGACAGTTCTTCGGGACCATGCTCCTACCTGTGAGTTTCGGTGCCTCAACGCCATAAGAAGAAGCTCCTAGAAGGTCGGTTTTCGATCGACTGGCAACCACGATGGCCCCCATTAGCAAGCCGTCAAACTCCGGCGTCTCAGTTTTCAATAGGCTGAGCAAGAACTCAAACGGGCCCGTAAAGAAGCTCGTGATACCTGAAGGGGCTACCCCAAAACGGTTAGCCCTCCCGACTCCTGTTACAGGTGAAGCCGGCAAAGATGCTTCCCCTATCAGACGGTCAGTCTTCGAAGGATTGGCCGGCTCTCCCCAAACTCCATCAAGGACGTCGGTCTTCAATAGGCTGACGCCGATTGAAACTCCTTAGCAAAGCCGGGGGCATGATGAAGCCGCTTCCAAAACTGAGGCGGTCCCTTCAGCAAGGCATACTTGACGTTGCCACTGGCGCCGAGTGAGAGAAACTGAGGGCAACTCTCCCTATGGACTCACCCCTCCAGCTCCTATAGTGGAGTTCGACGCTGTTGTTCCAACTGGGAACAGTTTTAAACCGCTTAGGATGGTGCGCAAAAACTCTCCAACGGCGGTACTAAAGAAATCATCCCCACCTGCAAAAATTACAGTGTAGGCAAAACCAGAGCGGTCTTAGCAGCGGCTCTCCTCATAAATTCATAGGGTTTAGCGAAAAGTCCAAGATTCTGTGATTGACAAAAACTACTCTCGTCAACCAAAGAAATCGAAAGTCCGACAAGAAAAAGACCACTCCTCCGCCATACAATGGAGGACTTTTTCTAAGTAGGTGCCTATCACAATGGCTCTCTCAACTCCAATCTCTCATCAAAGAACAAGGATGGAGAATGTTCTACCGCCCGCGGAAAATTCCAAAGGTGATGGATCTAAATGCGATAAGTCTGGGGGCATTATCTTCCATACGGTCTTTATGACCAATGGTCAAGAAGAGAGCCGTGTTTCGGTAAGTCATCGACCACAAACTCGGTCGCTGACAAATGCTGAGTAGTAACAAAAAAAGTTCTAAGAAATGCTGAACAAAATGACGGCACTTACCGGACAGAAAAAAAGTCTAGACAAAGAGGCCAAACAGCGCCATAAGCAGGAGACTGATACAGAGTTTCTGTAAAGGGTACTTGAGGGAAAGGACAAAGAGGCTGCTGAGAAAGCTTCTAACATAAAGAAGATGGTTCTCTTGTTCCAAGATATGGTTGGAATGATGATCCAACCAGAACCCCCGGCCGAAGATCCACTGATAATCGTCGAGGATGACAGAGGAGAAACATCAAACCCTCCTCCGGCCTTATCCGCGGCCAAGGAGGAAACGATCTCTAAGGACGCCATGATGATTACATTGCTCAACAAATAAGAGCTCATCAAGCTAATGAAGCCGCCGACCAAATTGTCAGAACTGGACGACCATATCCAGGCTGGTATAATCAAATCAAATACCTGCCGGGATATATGATTCCCAAGTTCCATGTCTATAAAGGAACTGGCAACCCTCACCAACACGTCGCATAATTCAGAACTCTGTGTGGCAACACCGGAGGTGACGAAAAACTGTTGTTTCGCGAGTTCATTGAATAAAACAAAATATTTTTGAACTAGAGGAATATATAACCTAAGTTCAAAACCCAAATTCATAAATATACGGATTTGGACTAATCCGGGCCCTACGGGCAACGACATAAATTAGTCTCCGTATACAATCCACGGGCAACCTTAACAAACAAAATAACACACGAAACGAAATGAACTTCCGGAGAAGGAGAAAGTGGTTATCATAATGCGGCAACGTAATTAACTGCAGGAGCTTGCACCTGCAGGAAATAGCGTCCCTACAATCAAAAAAACCCTCACAAATAAGGGGGAATCTGATGAAGTTTACTACAACGGTTGTATCTATCCAAACCTCTGATATATGGTGTCATAAATCAACTTGGTATTTTCGGAGAGGTGGATGGATATATCCAAATAGCATCCGCCCCCAAATTCAGGCTAGACGTCATAATGTCTCGGTTCGGTCTTTCGGCGGTAAACAGATTCCGGCACGCCCGGTGGGACCTCTTCTTCTTTCCACTCCACACTTCATATGTCGTGTTTCGCGAACAAAATCGCGGTTCGCTATCGTTGCCTTTGGATTCGAGGTACTAAAATTTGGTATCTTACTCATGTCTAGAGAAAGTCAATGGCTTCCCAATGCACCTCTTGCAACAGCAACTTCCGTTCCACCCCAACTGGAGGAGTGATTTATTGGCCCAACACGGTATCTATTTTCTCAATACTGGGTGGGTGCGAGGAAGACCGGCGGTAGATGGTCATGGCTCATTCATGTTAGGCGGGAATATTTCGTGGTAATCTGGAATAGACAATTGTTTTGGAGGGATTATGATTACAATGAAATGGGGTCATTTTCTATATTTCCTGAAATATCTTTTACACATAAATAAGCATGTTAATATTTTATGGTAATCTAAAATTACCACATAAATTACCTCCAACCAAGCACATTCTAAGCCATTCTCTTTGCAGCAAACTCAATATATATAGAGATCTCACCCCTGCAGCCTTTGCTTCAACTAAATTCCTCACTCTTTCCATTTCATCTGCTCTCAACCCATTTCAAAGCAATAATGTTGAACCTGCAACTCAACATTTCCAAAAATGTGCTTGCTTTGCCTATGCACAACTTGCGTTCTCTCAAAATGGTTAGTTATCTCTTTATCTAAATGGTTGATTTTTCTATAACATATATAATCTCTGTTTCTCTTTGAACATGCAGAAGCCTGAAAGGATCTCATCCCTTCAAACCAAAACTAAGCCATGCAATGCAACCCTTGCTTCCCCGTTGGAACTAACCGAAAACTCGCGAAGATCTTCAGACTATCACCCTACCATATGGGAGCATCAACTCATTGAACGTATTCATAGCCCATATGATGATGATTCAAAATTCAGAGAAAGGATCGAGGGATTGAAGAAAGAGGTGAAGAAATTAGTTAAGGAAACTACAGAGGAGCCATTAGCTAAGCTTATTGATTCTATAAGAAGGCTTGGTGTTGCTTATCATTTTGAGGAGGAGATTAAGGATGCAATGTCTAGATTTTATGTTGATGGGTTTGTGAATCTCAGTGGATTGAAGGAGACTTCACTTTGCTTTAGGCTCCTTAGAGATATATTATATATATACATATATAACAGTGTCCCCATACCACTGATATATATCATCAAAGTAAAACGTCCAGAAAACTCATAAGATCAAATATAACATTCATATTACTGGTATTCACAATGCATAACAGAAAATAAGGTAAAGTGCGTAAATAAATCATACAAGCAAATAAACGTATCAATTCTACTGTGGATGGCAATATTAATGATGTGTAGTGTAACATACGCGTCGGTGCTCGTACAACATGGCAATCATTAGTAATTGTGCAAGTGTTCTAAAGGTGTAATAGTCTACTCATATCAACATCTATATATGTATTACGGAGTATAACAGTTCTACAGTGACTTGGCAGTACCAATGAAATGTGGTGTAACATACATGTACGTGTTTGTGCAGTATAGTACTCATTGGTATTTGTGCAGTGTTCTATCAGAGTGTTAGTATTACAGAAACGTATACTATCGATAAATATAATGCGAACATATAAAGTAAATTTCAGCATAACTAATAACTGTAATTACCTGCTATGGGTAATATCATTATCTTTGAAAAAGAAACGAAACGTTGGTTTTGAGATAAGGAAGCTGCCTTAGATTAAAATAGATGTTCGTTTTGGAAATTGGCACCGTATCCTTATATTTTATCATTAAAAGGGAAATGAATTGTAGTTTTTAAAAGAATATAGCTCACACAAGCATTACATCCTAAAACGGATATTAATCTAACTCTACGAGTCTAAAGGAACACTTGGCCGTTATTCGGCATATAAATCTCATCATATAATTCCTCGTATAATGTCTCACATTATCACTATATCTCAAATTTTCTCTAGTACGGCATGATCCTTCGTACCAACTTACCAAACCATCCGTAAACTATATGCACATGAGTACCATACTAGATGCAATTTAATTCAAATATCCATATCTTAATAAATTTCTAAAACTACTATATAACATAATACTATTTATAAGGTTTCGGGGGTGCTATACGCCATCCACCCGACTTCCCCCGTAGATATAAATATACTCACCAACTTAATAAGATTGCTGAATTCCACGCTGCTAAGTTCGTCAACTCCGTCTCGGAATCCTTCGCGATCGCACCTATAATCGTATTTAAAATCATATCGATGTAAATATCATATTGAAAACCAAAATAATGAGCTAAGTACCCGTAGGTTAGAACCTACAGTATACTTAACCCAAATACAACAATATGCCCCTAAAATCTACGTATGAACGTCGATATTTCAGTCGCAGTACGAAATACGCAAAACCTGTATCGTAATATCGGAAATTTGATAAAACCTTTACTAAACATTTCCAGATTTTACTGTGTAAATATTTAGACAAAACAAACAATATAGAAACTTATAAAATACCCACACAAAGCTACGGGAGAAAAACCAACACCAAAACCCATAAGGGGCCAACGTCGCCGGAATTTAGGCGTATGTCGCCGGATAGACTAGGGAGTTTGGGGCTCGTGTTTTGAGTGAAGTTCTCTAGTTGTCTCATTATAGTTTTGGTCTTGCTAGTTTCTAGTGATTACAGATAGTGGTTCCAGACTCAAATTTAGTAGGCTAAATATCACAAAATCCCAGTTTATGATACTGCACAAACTAAACATGCTACGTGATGCTATTATGAGTTAACTGAACTTAAGTTAATCTGAGCTAACCCTATTCTGGTCGTAACGGTAAAAACAGAACTCATGATACGATATATCCGTGTCGTATATAGGATTTTAACTCCAAAACTGATATTAGCTTCCAGATTTTCTATACTGCTAAAACAACTTAAATAAACAATACCAAACATCCTAACACCTATACAGAGACCTACCCTCAAAACCACAACACCTAAATCCCTCCAAAAACCGGCGAGCTCGGAATTACCCTATATGTCGCCGGCCAAAATCCGAGCTACATGGTTCGTCTTCCTAGGGTTTATTCTAGGACCATTTTATAAGGTGATAGCAATGTTTGGTTATGTTAAATATTATCTAAGCTACAGCAGATCTTAACAGAGCCTATCTTTACCAAAATACGATATTTTACCGATATTACCTTACTATACTAATCCAGTATTGATTTAAAGGAACTACAAGTTTGGAAATTATACCTATCTAGAAGATCAACTGAAAGCTTCCTTCAAGATGTACAAGCACAACTTCCTAGCTTGAGGGTTGTGGTAAAGATCCTTAGTACCTTGTTTTTCTTCTTCTCTTTGGCAATTAGGAACATATTGAAATTGGGTTTTAGTGATTGAAGAATTTGATAAGAGTTCAGTTTGAAGAAGCTAAGCAGTTCCTTTGTGTGTGTGTGTTATGTAGAGAAAGCATGTGGTGGAGATTGAGAGGTGGAGGTGGCATGAGAAGAGTAGGAGGTGTAAGCATGAAGGGGGTGGTATTTTCATGCAAGGATAAGGTGTGTGCATGAGGTGTACATACAAGAAGGAGGTGTCTTCATGATGATATGATACACCAAGGGTTCAAGATAACCTTAACCAAGTCCTATCCCTTTTTTTACATAAACCCTCACAAAATTCCAATTTCCATAATTAACTAAACTTTTCACAAAACCCCTTCATGACACTTCTTATTGTAAAAACAAACTATTTCTTTACTAATCTATTCTACCACCTTTTAAAAGACCTTTTTATTACAAACACAATAAAATAAATGTTTTAATTAAATAAATAAAATAATTCGTTATCTAAAATATTTCAAAATGTTACAATATTCCCCCCTTAAGAAAATTCGGTCTCCGAATTTAAATTAAATGCTCTTCTTAAAATATTTTTCTTAATCCAATATGCTCAAATTCAAAACAATTTTCCGGGGTCCAAATTTAAAACATACAATCCGCTCGATATAGTGGAACTCCAAAATCCCACACGAGCTAAAACGCATCGTAACGCAACCGTGTGCGTGAAATCTCAAAATATATAAAACTCACATAACTGTAACTCCAGCGGACGCTATGAGAATTACTCCTGTTATTATGCAAATTACCAAATACGAAAACCATTGTGTATCCTAAATACACGATAATTGCCACAATCGTAGTGCAATATCGATGCACACGACCAAGCGAATTTTTTTTTACTTAAATCAAATCTATAATATATCCTATCAAGTGCAAAGCACGAAAACAAAATCAACCCTAATGGGTTTGCGTGCAAATCTCAAACCACACATTACGGTGTGCATGAAAACAAAACAGCGCTAAGTGCAACAGACGTGCACGAAACGATATCCACTGCATCTACTGTGCATGGAACAAAAGGGTACAAAATAGTATTAAGTGCATCGGGGTGCACAAAATCAATATCAAGTGCATCGGAGTGCACAAAATCAAAATCAAGTGCATCAGAGTGCACAAAATCAAAATCAAGTATACCTAGGGTGTGTGTGTATATATATATATATATATATAATCTATTAACCATGTGCATCTGATGTGCAGTGAAATATCAGTATAGTGCATCCGGTGTACATAACACTTCGATCGAGTGCAGTCACCTCGCACGAAAATCTCAACAAGTGCACCTGGTGTGCACAAAACATAAATCAAAATGAAATTACTGTATATGGAAATCTCATCAAGTGCACCTGGTATGCACAAAACATAATATAACCCTCAAATCCTCAAAGATGAATATATTAAAATAACGAACGTTGAGTTGTCCCATCTTCAATGTTGGAAACAAAATATTTGGATCATAAAACGAAATTCGAACTCAAATGATATCGAAGCATATTCTCTTCAATGTCGAAAGGTGTTTATACCACCGGAATTGGCATAACAAGGATTACTACTTGCCTTCTGCCACGTTCTAATGTTCTCTGTCTCTGAATTCTGGTTTTTCTTGCGGATCTCTAATACTCTGGCTTCTGTATGCAATCGTCCGGTGAGGAGCAACGACACCATTTTTCTTATTGCTGATACATCCCATCACATTTTCTTGGCCAGTAGTCTCGTCTCTTGTAACGCAACATGTTGATGACGGAAATCTCTATCCTCTGCTTGTGTACTAACAACTGATTCCTGGGTCCAATTTTACTTATTATCAACTTCCAGAAAGAACCCCTTCAAGTCTCCTGCTGATCTCAGCTATCCAGCCTGCCCGGAACTAACGCTCATTTCTGAATCCACTTTCTCTTTAGTAACGACTGTCATTTCCTTAAGATTTTCCTTAAAAGTATGGTCGTACTCGCTTCTGAAATTGCTTTGAATCTTCAAAATCGGCGGCGAAGAACAACTTTCCACTAAAACTCTGCATAAATCTCCTGTTCCATAAATTTCCAATATCAACCACTTAAGAAACGTATCACGATAATCATGCGAATTGCAAGTCATACTCGATTATGACCATGCCCAGAGCCTTACAAGACTTCCAAGAACACTAATCCGGCATCTTTGATACTCTGTAGAAGAATCTGACTAAGCTTACCTTCGAAAACTCGTCCCAATTCGTCGGAGGAAAACTTACTGCACGATCTCTTTCCTGAGCGACTTGCATCTGGTCTGAGCAAGATCCATCAGAAGAAGCTAATCAATTTCACCGATCTCGTAACTAGAGCGTCACAACGGATTAAAAGTCCTAACCATCCTACATCGGATCGGCTACGAATCTTTCTGATCCATCTACTCTTGTAACATCGTCAACCTTTAACTTTGTGAATTCTGGAAACAACATCTTGATAACCTCAGAAATATTTGTTATCGCTATCTGAACAGAATGCAACGCCACGATCTTCGGAGAGGAGAAAACATCATGCCTCAAATCTGGCTAATCTCCAGCAATGACTCGACCATCTGGTACGGGTCCCGAAGAAACTCGCTTTAGCATTAGAACTCGATCAAATATATATAAACGACGTGTCTCTATATCATCGGAATGTCACCTTGGTCAGTCCTTGTCCCCGACCAGTCTGCTCTGACCGTATCTCTAACTGCAGCCTTCTCGGCTCCCATAAATATGGTGACCGAAACAATCAACATGCATTGACGAAGATAGATCAACGAAATGAATAAAAGGAAAATCTCAAGATATAAATTCTAAGGTAACTTAGACGGAGTATCATATCGTAAATATGCCACGGAACATATGTACGGTAAGTCACTCTACTTAGTACCTACTCCATCAACCAAGGTCATCCTATATAACGAAAGTTCGGGTATAAGACCCCCAAAGTCAAGTCTAAGTGCTATAAGGTAAATCCAGGTAACAAAAGTGCATGCCTAGACCCCATATAGCCAAACCTAGACTCGAACAAAGGTTAAACCAAACGCTTTGATACCAACTCTGTCACGACCCAAATTTGGCACATGTCCGGCACTTAAATCACGTGACATCTAAAGACGTCGACGCGGTTCAAGTAAGCCGAAATCCGGAATCTAAACCCTTTTTAAATTATTGGAGGAGAGTTTAAAATAATCATCAGATGGAATCAGTCTAAATAACGTTTACATTTAACTAAGTATGTTTGAAAAGCATCTTTGACGTTTTGAAATTTGACAGCACCTCCTTTGAAAATTTACATAAAAACCCGATACAACTGCAACAGTAAAATAACATCCCAACGGGAGGTAGCTTTTACGTCCAAACGACGGAGCAGCCAAACAATCTATATCAGAAGTCGACTCTAAAGAGTGCGGCCTCACAATTCTAAGTCTCCCTTCTAAGTCCACAATATACCATTTCTAAGTTGATGGAGTTTCCACTGGATACAAGAATATATGAGTAATCAAGAGTGAGTATGATACAATAATAACCCACTTACCAATCAATCACCGAAAAGAATGTGTGCCCAAGCCGTTGATAATCCAAGCGGTGAAACCTGCAAGAAACTGTAGCACAATGGGGATGAGTTGCCAACTCAGTGAATAAAAGTACATATAAGGTAGAAATCGAAATGCACGACGATACCTAGGTCATAAATATAGTATTACCATAATCTGCACAAATATAATATGATATGCGTATGTATCATAATGCAACACTAACTGTCATGCAATCCTAAGTAGAATACGTATATAGGTACTGTTCCTCGGATCAGTCCTAGTCGAATCCAATAAATGATATCTAACTGTGTACCTCATGATAACAATCATATCAATATATATATGGATGTCCAGTATCGACATCGAAATTAGAAATCTCTCGTGTCCAGCATCGACACGTAAATGCAGATATCGTCGACACCATCTCAACAGATGATCGCCACCCGATATCCTTGGCCCGGTCGGTATCACCTGGATATCCGCCGTGCCCATCGAACCTCGGTCAGTATCCCCTGGATATCTGACGTGCTCGTCTTTATCTCCGGTATCGAGTATCCTCGTTAGGCTCCTCGCCTATAATGCGGCTATCCTGCCCCTCGGTCTCGAACCGGGTCTACCATGTATCCAACTGTTTACCCCCCCCCCCCACTCAGTCTGGATAACGTATAAATCTGCAACCGTATCTCCCCCCCTCAGTTCGGAATAAAATAACCAGAAAACATAAAACTCATATAAAACTCATGGTGGACGTTAACTCGTCATATCCAGAATTATCAAGTAAAGAATGAGAATATTTGCATAGATTATCCTGATGATATATTATATATATACATATATAACAGTGTCCCATACCACTGATATATATCATCAAAGTAAAACATCCAGAAAACTCATAAGATCAAATATAACATTCATAGTACCGGTATTCACAATGCTTAACAGATAATAAGATAAAGTGTGTAAATAAATCATACAAGCAAATAAACGTATCAATTCTACTGTGTCATGGCAATACTAATGATGTGTAGTGTAACATACGCGTTGGTGCTCGTGCAATATGGCAATCATTAGTAATTGTGCAAGTGTTCTAAAGGTGTAATAGTCTACTCATATCAACATCTATATACGTATTACGGAGTATAAAAATTCTACAGTGACATGGCAGTACCAATGAGATGTGGTGTAACATACATGTACGTGCTTGTGCAGCATAGTACTCATTGGTATTTGTGCAGTGTTCAATCAGAGGGTTAGTATTACAGAAACGTATACTATCGATAAATATAATGCGAACATGTAAAGTAAATCTCAGCATAACTAATAACTGTAATTACCTGTTATGGGCTATATCATTATCTTTGAAAAGAAAACGAAACGTTGGTTTTGAGATAAGCAAGCTGCCTTAAATTAAAATAGATATTCGTTTTGGAAATTGGCACCGCATCCTTATATTTTATCATTAAAAGGGAAACGAATCGTAGTTTTTAAAAGAATATAGCTCACACAAGTATTACATCCTAAAACGGAAATTAATCTAACTCTACGAGTCTAAACGAACACTTGGCCGTTATTCAACATATAAATCTCATCATTTCCAATACATATAATTCTTCGTATAATGTCTCACATTATCACTATATCTCAAATCCTCTCTAATACGGCATGATCTTTCGTACCAACTTACTAAACCATCCGTAAACCATATGCACATGGGTACCATACTAGATGCAATTTAATCCAAATATCCATATCTTAATAAATTTCTAAAGCTACTATATAACATAATACTATTTATAAGGTTATGGGGGTGCTATACGCCATCTACCTGAGTTCCCCCGTAGATGTAAATCTACTCAGCAACTTAATAAGCTTGTTGAATTCCACGCTGCTAAGTTCGTCAACTCCGTCTCGGAATCCTTCGCGATCGCACCTATAATCGTATTTAAAATCATATCGATGTAAATATCATATTGAAAACCAAAATAACGAGCTAAGTACCAGTAGGTTAGAACCTACAGTATACTTAACCCAAAAACAACAATATGCCACTGAAATCTACGTATGAACGTCGATATTTCAGTCGCAGTGCGAAATACGCAAAACCCGTATCGTAATATCGGAAATTTGATAAAACCTTTACTAAACATTCCCAGATTTTACCGTGTAAATATTTAGACAAAACAAACAGTACAGAAACTTATAAAATACCAACACAAAGCTACAGGAGAAAAACCAACACCAAAACCCACAAGGGGGCCGACGTCGCCGGAATTTAGGCGTATGTCGCCGGATGGACTAGGGAGTTTGGGGCTCGTGTTTTGAGTGAAGTTCTCTAGTTGTAGTTTTGGTCTTGCTAGTTTTTAGTGATTACAGATAGTGGTTCCAGACTCAAATTCAGTAGGCTAAATATCACAAAATCCCAGTTTATGATACGGCACAAACTAAACATGCTACGTGATGATATTATGAGTTAACTGAACTTAAGTTAATCTGAGCTAACTCTATTCTGGTCGTAACGGTAAAAAAAGAACTCATGATACGATATATCCGTGTCGTATATAGGATTTTAACTCCAAAACTGATATTAGCTTGCAGATTTCCTATACTGCTAAGACAACTTAAATAAACAATACCAAATATCCTAACACCTATACAGAGACCTACCCTCAAAACCACAACACCTAAATCCCTCAAAAAACCGGCGAGCTCGGAATTACCCTATATGTCGCCGGCCAAAATCCGAGCTACATAGTTCGTCTTCCTAGGGTTTATTCTAGGTCCATTTTATAAGGTGATGGCATGCATGCCTAAAAATACATAGACTTATAGAGGTGTAGCTTCCAATTCCACATGGTGCATTAATTGCATACCTTAGGTGTCACAATGATTTAATGATATCTGCCGACGCCCAACATTTAGGTATCACAAATGGTTGAATTGGACCTACTGATAGCAAGGAACAGACAAAATTAGTTAGATTTGGTAGCTAGTAATTAATGAAACGATATATAAATGATCAACTTTGAAGGTTTAATAGTAAAAGAAAATCTTAGGTGTCACTATAAGATAACAACGGGCAACCAGACATCACGACTCTTAATTGGGCCCTGACAATGTAACGGAGCATTTAAAATTTTGGATGATGGAATTTTTAAGTTAATTATCCGCTTAAAATGTGGACCTGACTGCATTTAAAATTTGATTCTAATTCTTCAGTATTGCAGCTCTGTAAATTTCATTCAGTCTTTCATGTTGGATTAAATATTCAATTGTTTGCTTTTAACTCATTTTCAACCACTATATCCAAAGATGCCACTTCTTATCTTGGATGCTGACATCTCTTTTAGAAATCGATCCGGCGAGAGAGACCTTTCCATTCGGAGAAGAAATCATCCCAATTATTCAAAGGGATCAGTTTGTTCTCATCGCAGTGGTGCTAATACAAGAAAGGTATAAATATTCGGACCAATTGGGCGTACCTGAGGCGCAATAATTTTATCTGCCTTCACATGTGAAAACAATGATAGGATTCCACTTGTGTCAACGAAGAGAAATCGAAAAGAGAAACAGTTCGATAAGAGCAGAGAAGAGAGCTAAACATTCTCTACACAAAACTATTCTCCTACATGTGTTGCTTTATGAGAGAGAGAGAGAGAGGGGGGGAGCCACACGTGGTGAGGCGGGGAGGGACGGGGGGGGGGGCTGTGGGGTTGTTTTGAAGAAAGAGATGAAGAAATTAGTTAAGGAAACTACAGAGGAGCCATCAGCTAAGCTTGAGCTTATTGATTCTATGAGAAGGCTTGGTGTTGCTTATCATTTTGAGGAGGAGATTAAGGATGCAATGTCTAGATTTTATGTCGATGGATTAGAGAAGCTTTGTGGACTGAAGGAGACTTCACTTTGCTTTAGGCTCCTTAGAGAATATGGTTACAATGCTTCCACTGGTAAGAAAAAGCAATTCTTGTTATATATATATATGTCGCATGGAAGTGAATATTCTCATGGCGTCGAAAAAATACACCCTCAATGATTTTTTCCGACGATCGGCACCCATCATTTTCATCTTCATCGTTTAAGATATAGATATACCAAAATTTCATGTGGTTCTACCATTTCTTCACCGTTGAATTAGTAATGTAAAAAATTATATTTCTCTTCCTTCTAATAATTTAGATATCATTATCTAAGTCATCCCTTTCCTTTTCATTCATAGAAATGCCTATAAAACTTTATTCTAAAGGGTTTTTAACTAAATGGTCCCTCAAAACTTGATTAATTACTAAAATAAACCAATACTTGATAATTACTATTTATCCCCCAAAATATTGAATAATTTTTAAAAGGTCCCTCGACTTATCAAAAATACCGTCTTTCTTTTATTCCGTACGACATCTAACAAAGGTATGTCGGGACTAGAGTTTTAAAGCCTCCAAACCCCTCTCTTATATCTAAAATCCCTAAGTTTGGCCTCAAATCAAAATTAGGTAATCCATTGATTTGGGACCGAACTTGGCGATTTAGATGTAAGAAGAGGTTTGGAGGCTTCAAAACTCTAGTCCCAACATCTCTTCATTAGATGTCTAACGGAATATAAGAAAAACAATCTTTTTAGCAAGTCGAGAGACCTATTACAAATTATTCAAAGTTTTAGGGGAGTAAATAGTAATTATCAAGTATTGGTTTTTTTTCCTATTAATTATCCAAGTTTTGAGGTATCATTTAGTAAAAACCCCGATTCTAAAACATATATGTTTAAATCACATCCGCCGGAAAAACTAGGTATTTATATTAACTTAAAACTCTGTGACTTGTGAAAATAGATGTCTTCAATAAGTTCAAAGATGGGGAGGAATTCAAGAAATGCTTAACCCAAGATGCGAAGGGTTTATTGAGCTTATATGAAGCTACACATCTTGCACTTCCTGAGGAGCAGATACTAGATGAAGCTAGGGAATTCAGTGTGAAGCATCTAGTATTATCTTGGAAAATGGTTCGACTTCAAGCGCCGGTCGAGTTATTATCTTCCATGCTTTATACTATGTAGACCAGAATCTCACACATGAATCACTTGATCATATGAAGAAAGCGCACCAATTAATATATTTGTCCTCAAAGCTTGTTCGGCTTATTGATGACATGGCTCCTTCTAAGGTATGAGAAAACAAAAGAGCTAAAATTATATTGCATAGAACCTTTTTTCATTTTTATGTGTCATACCGCAGGACATCATCCCCGTTTCTTTTCTTATCCTCTCCAAAAGTTGTATTCTATCTCTGACTTTAATGGATGCAATATTTTTCCGTTATATGCAAAGTTTATTTAGAAAACTATATTGATTTAGATCGAAAATTAAGGAAATTATAAACATAACCAAAATACAAATAGTTAAGATATGTGAATTAAAATAGTCCCACGTCTGAAAAACTATAAGAGGTATATAGATATAAAATATAAATTGGATAGAATCTCAAAAAAGCTTGAGTCTTATTGTTGGAACCCGCTTATATCAAAACCTAGAAAAAAACCCCTTCGTTATTGGGATCAGAGGGGATTTTCTGCTTTTCATGGAAAAGAAAATCGAATTTCCTTCAATTTAGCAACATGTTAATAGGAGTATATAAGAAAATCAAATCATACCCAAGTTTAATTGAATCATAAAAACTAACGAAAAGAAATTTAATGTGAAGGCTGAAATGGAGACATCCTTGTCAATCAACTGCCACATGAAGGATTATGGTGCATCACATGAAGCTTCAAAAGAATCCATCAAAGATTTGATCACGAGTTATTGGAAGAAACTCAACAAGGAAACTCTCATAAAAGGTGATCTTCTTCCAAGAAATTTCATATATGCAGCAATCAACACACCAAGAGCAAGTTACACCATAGCTCAGCATGGGGATGGGCTCGGCAATTCGACTGGCCCAGTGAAGGATAGAATCACCTCACTATTTGTTGAACCGATCCCAATGGAAGGATAATCTCCATTAATTGCTTGCTTCTTTTGAGGAGTTGTATTGTACTTGAACTCATCAACCATATTTTATTAATTAAATAAATTGGGTTGTTATATATGTATTTTGTTTCTCCTGAGTTTTTTTTTCAAATCAAAATAGATAGTTAGAGATTAAAATTAGAAAAATATAATATTTTAAAATTTGATTAGCTGAATAAGTCGGTTTGGGTTAACGTAGACGTGGCCTCTAACCCCCAATCCCCTCATCGAAGGACGGGTTCAGAACCTTTCCCTCCCTCCCACCCTTAAAAAATTAAAAAATCCTTAATTTTTAAAATTAAAAAAACACTATTTAAAAAAAAACATTCAAAAATATAGTTTCTCTGCTGGATGGTTGTGGACCCAATTGACCTAAGTTGCGTAGAGTAAAGACGGATTTCAAGAACCTGCCTTTCCTGTATACCAGAGAGCGTGGATTCCAAGAACCCACCCTATGTTAAGGGGCAAAATAAAAAAATTAAAAAACAAGTTTGTCTCAAATTTTTTCTTTAAAAGATGCAGAGAGAAAAATTGGAATTTTCATATAAACCCATAAATTCGATATGCATAAAAATCTCAGATTAATTTACTTCAAAAAAAAAAATACCATGCACATGTGAAACCTTATGTTAAGTCTCATCAACACCTTAAGTAACATGCATGTCAATTCTCATCGATATACTGACGTGCAAATATTGGATAAGATAGACAGATAATGATTGTTACTGTTTATCGACGTGCAAATATTGGATAAGATCGACAGGTAATGGTTGTTATTGTTTTTAAAGGAGGAATCCAATACTTGGATCATACTATAAATATCAATGAAGAACACTTCAGTAACAACATACAAGAAAGCAAAGCAAACGAGTCCGAGCTTCAAGTTCTGTCTACTCATGGAAGAATTAGAGAAGATACGAAAAATACATCTACGCTTGCAATGAAGTTTCTAAATGGTTACTAAAGAGTGAAAAATATGGGGGGTGGAATGACTCAAAATTTCTAAGCGGTTACTAACGTAATTTCTTAATACTTGAAGTCCATTTCATTATCAATCTAAACCCATGACACACGTTGAAGAGGGTGTTCCCTTATAAAAAAAAAGAGAAGAAAAGGAAAAGATCAAAAGATACCTTCCCACGTGTTTAACACGTGAGTGCTCACATGCAAAGCATGTGACCGCCGGTTTCAATAGAATTAATACCTATCATATAGCCCCATGTATTAAACACGTGAGTGCTCACATGCAAAACATGTGAGTGCCGGATTCAGATAAAATTAAAACCCATAAAGGCCCCACGTGTTAAACACGTGAGCGCTCATATGCAAAGCACGTGAGCGCACCAATCTGAAGCGCTAGCTTCAATAGAATTAAATTCTATTTGGAAAATATTTTCCCCAATCTTTCTAATATTAGAAAGATTTTTCTCTGTTAAACAGAGAGCCTTTGGATTTTAAATCCAAAGTTGATTATAATATTACCAATAAAATCATCAATTCTCTGTTAGGAAAATATTTTCTTAATCTTGCTAAAACGAATAGAAAATATTTTCTATTAAACAAAATTCTCCGGATCTTAGATGCAATGGTGGATATAATTTTCCGAGTGATCTTTGAGATCAATTAGATCAATCGAGATCTCTCAAACTAATTGATATTTTTTCCCTCTCTTATATAAAGGACTAGAGACTTGAATTCTCATATAGAAGATATACCCCCAAGCTTTCGCTAGAGAAAAGATTTCCCCTTAAACTTCCATAAAAAACAATAGAGAATTTAATTTTTTCTTCGAAGAAGATCATTCTTTGTTTGATCACTAGATAAAGACAGAAATAAGAATATCTCCCCCCTTCTTTTTGCCTATCTCATACATGATATAAGGGTTTAACTCTTTTATAGCAACTTAGTTCTTTCTCGAGATCTGAGATCCACAAGATAAATCTTCAACAGGGTGAGAATTTAATTTTCATCGGGAAGATCTTGTTCTTCAGTTCAAAGATCCAGAGGAGAAGTATGGTGTTTTACCCCTACACATAAAAAGAGAGAGTACATGGAAGAACAAAACAAGAAGATGGAATTGATATATTAGGAACTTAGATCCTCCAAAAATATAACTGGGGTTTTATCCTAATAAGAACTTAGTTCTCATCAAAAGGAAGAACTTAGTTCTCAAAAGATCTACAGGATTTTTAGAGTTTAACTCTAATTTTCAGACTTAATCTCTGCATGAACATAAACACGTAGAAGACACGTGAGCGCTAAGACTCTAGTGCTTAGCACTATTCATATCGAAGACACGTGATCAATCATAAAATAATGCTTCACGTGCCATTCACGTGAGCATCATACAACCAAGTGCTTAGCACTACTCACGTGAGGAGCACGTAAGCGACCATGAAGATAATGCTTCACGTGCCATTCACGTGAGTGCCATAATGAACTAGTGCTTATCATTATTCATATGGAACACACGTGAACACCAAGGAACCAATACTTAGCACTACTCACATAAGAGCACATGAGCATTGAAACAGAACCTATGATGAAGCTTAATCTTCTGGGCCCAATGCTTAGCACTGTTAGGTTATCTAAAGTTCAAAACAATATATTTGGCCTAACGCTTAGCACTGCTGGGAAATAGAGCCCAACATTTAGTCTAAGATTAGACTAATTCCCTGAAGTTTCAATCTTCTCAACATTGATCATACATACTTTAAATTGACTTTAATCTAAAACAAGATTAATAGTCCTTAAACATGTTTAAATCGATTTTAATCTAAGACTAGATTAATAATGTTTAAACCTCCGAACTTATGGACCTTATTTATATGATATCTATGTCCTAAGTTCAAAACCTCAAATCTATTGTATGGGTTTGGACTAATCCGTGCCCTAAAGGCATGACAAGATTAGTTTCCGTATACAATCCAAGGGCAGCCCCATATAAATAAACATAATACGATACGAAATAACCCACTGGAGAAGATGAAAGTTGTTATCGCTTTGCGATAACGTAATTAATTGCATGGGCTTGCGCCTGCAGGGAAGAGCGTCCCCACAATAAAAAAACCCCACATCATTGAGGGGAATCTGATAAGTCAGTTATATCGATCGCATCTATCCAAACCTCCGATATATGGTGCTATAAATCAACTTGGTATTTTCGGAGAGGTGGATCGATATGTTCCATAAAACATCTGCCCTTAAATTCAGGCTAGACGTCCTCTGCGTCTCAGTCCAGTCTTCGGCGGTAAACAGATTCTGACATACCCGGTGAGACCTTTTCCTCTTTCAACTCTATACTTTGTGTCTCGTTTTTCGCGAACCGATCGCGGTACATATGGTTGCCCTTAGGTTTTGGTATACTAAAGCTGGGTTCTTCTCCCTATACAGATCAATGGCATCATCTAGCCAATCCAACCCCAACACTGGCTACAACATCTCTCCGGTTGGAATAACCTGGTCAGATCGAGCCATGGCCCCAGTGCTCTCCATTCCAATAGCCTAAGTGGACCAGCAACTTAATGGGCTCTTCTTTGGGTCCATCCTACCACCTCCCTCTCTTGGAATCTCGGCTTCAAAGGAGGAGACGCCTAAGGAATCAGTTTTCAATAGGCTGACAAATACCACAGCGGGCCCTGATGATAAGCCTGCTCAATATGAAGGTTCGGTCTTCCAGAGGTTGAAGCCCAACTCCGTGGGCCCCGCCAAGAAGCCTATAATCCCGAAGAAATCAGTTTTCAAGAGGCTGAGTTCTTCGGACGCTCCAACCGTCCCGGCCATTCTGAAGAGGATAGTCACTGATGTAGGGTGTTTTTCGTCACCCCATTAAGATGGGAATACGCGTGCGCTTGTCAGGCGTACTACAGATTCCCCCTGCCTAGGGTAGGCCGGGGTTTAATGATTGTGGGGATCCGAAACTCCGGCAGCCGCGGACTAAGCTGCCGTTAATTACCCCTCGCCTTTGGGGCGAGGGAACCTCCGATTAACGGGTTAAACTGGTCATGCGAACTTAATGTGCAGTGTACGTATGTTTTGTTTTGAAAGGGGGTTTTGGATATATCGGGAGCCACGCAGAGTTTTTACGGGGGTCCCGCTACCCGGATAGCGGGCTGGGGGTCAAGGGGGCTAGCAGCCCCCTTGCGGGGTTCGGGGCAGCGCCCCGGCCCGAAAATTTTTTGGAGGGGGAGAATGTTGAGGAGTATGTGTAGATGTAAATTTGTATACATATGTATATGTATATGTATGTACATAAAAAGAGAGGAAAAGGCATCCAAGGGATGCGTGGGGGCCAGCGCCTTGAGCGCTGTGCGCTCAGGCGCAAGCGCGCGCGCGCGCGCCACGTGTCGGCACGTGGGCGCTTTGCGCAACGCGCGTTGCGCGCAGGTGCGCAAGCGCGCGCGCCACGTGTCGGCGCGTGGGCGCTTTGCGCAATGCGCCACGTGTCGGCACGCGGGCGCTTTGCGCTCTTGCGCAAGCGCGCAGGTGCGCAAGCGCGCACGCGCCACGTGTTGGCACGTGGGCGCTTTGCGCAACGCGCCACGTGTCGGCACGCGGGCGCTTTGCGCAAGCGCGCAGGTGCGCGCGCGCCACGTGTCGGCACGTGGGCGCTTTGCGCAATGCGCCACGTGTCGGCACGCGGGTGCTTTGCGCACTTGCGCAAGCGCGTAGGTGAGGACAAGAGGCTTTTAGCCTAAAAAAAAGATTTCTCAAAAGAGAAATCAGATAGGAGTCGGGCTCCTGAATGTGTTTTGGGTTTAATGGAAGTGGTTCTTCTTCTTCCTCCTGTTGCTTGCTGGATCTTGAAGATCAAGAGATGTGAAATCTCAAAATCTCTCCTTTTTAAGATCTGATGACAGATCCAAGTTCCCCTATGTGGGTTTTGTGGTGAAAAACTAATTTGTTTTGAAAAAGGAAGAGTAAAACTCTTGATTTAATTCAAAAGAAAGAAGAAGGTTTTGGAACCTTGGAGAAGGAAGAAAGAGCTCAGCTCTGAAACTTTTTTTTGGAGAGAGAAAAAGTTGTTGGGATATTTCATTATCCTTGCCTTTATAGGCCATACATTTTACACATAGCCCCTTGGGCTTCACAAAATGGCATTTTGCCTATCCCATGGCTCATGTGCCATTTCTTTTTGCACATAAGCCATGGGCTTTACGAAAATCTGGCTTTATGCCTATTTTCCTTACACTTATCCATAAAATAAAATAAAAATAAATACAACAAAATTGTTTATTACAAAATTTTTATCTTGGTATGGGGGGAGGCCGGCCGCTTCATGTTCGGGCTCGACCCGGGCATGGGCCCACTGGATCTGGGCTTGGGCCCACTTGGCTTGGGGTTGACTTTGATTTTGACTCGGTCAACTGGGGTGTAAATTTTTACCCCAACAAATTGCCCCCCATCAATAAATGCATACCACATATGTGGGTCGTGTGCATGAAATTGATGGATCTTCTTTCACGTGGAGGAGACTTGATTCGGTTCCCACCTTTTGGGAAGCTGGCACTGCCCTTTTTACGACATGGACGGTCGATGCTTGACACGTCTCCGAGACGGAGTGTCTGTGATAGACGTTTCCCTGGCCCGGAGTGATCTGGTTCCCGCTTTGTAGGAATCCTGCGCTGCCCTTTTTACGACATGGACGGTCAATGCTGCCCTTTTTGCGACTTGGACGGTCGATACTGCCCTTTTAGCGACTTGGACGGTCGGTGCTGCCCTTTTAGCGACGTGGACGGTCGGTGCTGCCCTTTTTGCTACACGGACGGTCGGTGCTGCCCTTTTAGCGACGTGGACGGTCGATTCTGCCCTTTTTGCGACTTGGACGGTCGGTGCTGCCATTTTAGCGACGTGGACGGTCGGTTCTGCCCTTTTTGCGACTTGGACGGTCGGTGCTGCCCTTTTTGCGACATGGACGGTCGGTGCTGCCATTTTAGCGACGTGGACGGTCGGTTCTGCCCTTTTTGCGACTTGGACGGTCGGTGCTTGATTTGACTTGCTCTGCTTCTTGCAGTGTCAGGGGTAGACTTGACTTGCTCCGCTTCTTACGGTGTCGGAGTGGAAGTTGACTTGTTGATTTTGATTTGGGTTGGCATCAGCATCGCTATACTGGAATATGGTACCAGGAGCGAATCATCATCTGTCATTGAGAGGATTTTGGGATTTTGGTTTTTGTTTGGCATCTGCATTGCTGCACTGGAATAATGCCAGGAGCAACTCATCATTTGCCCCGAGAGGATTTGGGAGAAATTGGGATTGTTTTACGCCCGTGGATTGTATACGGTTTTGCAGGATGTATGATCCAGACCGTAGGGCCGGAAAGATTTCAGGAATTTGTTGGCGTCTGCATCGCTGCACTGGAATGTGGTACCAGGAGCGACTCATCATTCGCCGTTGGGGTATGGGGTTTGGAATTTGGTTGGCGTCTGCATCGTTACACTGGAATATGATACCAGGAGCGACTCATCATTCGCCGTTTGGGGTATGGGATTTGGAATTTGGTTGGCGTCTGCATCGCTACACTGGAATATGATACCAGGAGCGGCTCATCATTCGCCGTTTGGGGACTTGGAATTTGGATCTTGTTTGGCATCAGCATTGCTGCACTGGAATAATGCCAGGAGCAACTCATCATTTGCCTCGGGGGGACTTGGGATTTGGGTTTTTGGTCGGCATCAGCACCGCTAACACTGAAGCGAAATGCCAGGAGCGACTCATCATTTGCCGTTGCCCGTTGGGGAGCGATGTCTTAGGAGATAGGTTTGGGTCCCTACCACCTAAGGCTTTTCAATTTTATGGGCCGTGAGGGTCCCATAAAAGCATTTTCTCCCTACGAGTCGTAAGGATCCCGCAGGTGTATTTTCTCCTTAGGAATCGTGAGGATTCCTAAGTGTGTTGCTCCTTTGTGAGTCGTAAGGATCTCACGCAGGGGTTTTCTCCTCACAAGGTCGAGAGGACTTTGTGAGTGTATTTTATCTCTTTTCACGAGTTTGCGCCCTTTCGGGTTTTCACAGACTCGCCGGTAGTCCTGCTGTTTTTACTCACGGAGCCCTTTCGGGTTTTCATCCGTGCCCATTTTGCTTGTGGACATACCGTTTATTTCTTCTTCTTCTTCTTCTTTTTTTCTTTCTTTCTTCTTTTTTTTGCCGCTAGTGGGACTTTAAATTAGTCTCACCGGCAGGATTTGGGAGAAATAGGGGTCATTTACGCCCGTGGATTGTATACGGTTTTGCTGGATGTCTGATCCAGACCGTAGGGCTGATGTGCTCAATTCGCCTGCGACTTGGAGCATTCATGTGTAGTATTTCTTGAGATATCGGCCATTGATGGGTGGCATGGGCCTTTCTCCCTTGGCACTTATTAGTTGGTAGGATCCTCCGTCGAACACTTTCTCGATGACGTATGGTCCTTCCCAGTTCGGCTCGAATTTTCCCTTGGCATGTCGATTGGGGATGATCGGTCTTTTGAGGACCAGCACCAATTCACCTTTCTTGAAAGTGCGGAAACGGGTTATCTTGTCGTAGGCCCGTGACATTTGGGCTCGGTATAGCTCCAGATTTTGCTGCACCACGAGCCTCTTTTCTTCGAGGGCATCGAGTTCTTCAAGTCGAAGGAGCACGTTTTCCTCTTCTGTCAACTCGTGCTGAACGGCCATTCTTAAGCTTGGAACTTCGACTTCGAGAGGGAGGACCGCTTCCACTCCGAAGAGCAATGAGTATGGAGTGGACTGTGTTGGAGTACGGTGCGTGGTACGATATGCCCACAACGCCTCGTGGAGTTTGAGATTCCAGTCTCTCTTGTTGGCTGAAGCATTTTTCCTCAGGAGCTTGCATAGAGTCTTATTGAAGGCTTCGGCTAGCCCGTTGGCTCTTGGATTATAGATGGAGGAATATCTCCAGTCTATCTTGTGCTGAGTAGCGAACCTTGAGACATTGAAGCTCTTGAAAGAAGGCCCGTTGTCAGAAATGATTCTTCTCGGTGTACCGAAGCGGTATAGAATATTATGCTGGAAAAATGTCAGAATATCCTTTGTCTTGACTTCTTTTAGCGGGACAGCTTCAGCCCATCTGGAGAAGTAGTCTGTCGCGGCCAGTATGAACCGGTGGCCTTTGGATGACGGAGGATCAATTGGGCCAACAATGTCGGTGCCCCAGACTTCGAAGGGCCACGACGCCACCGTAGGATGCAACGGATTGGGATGCTTGTGAATGAAATCACCATGGATTTGGCAGATATAACATTTCTTTGCATGCTCTCCGCAATCCCGTATCATGGTGGGCCAGTAATACCCAAGCCGTTTGATTTGAAGTCGCATCTTGGGGCCAGATTGGTGAGCACCGCAAACGCCCGAGTGGACATCTTTCATGACCTTTTGGGCTTCGACCAATGACAGACACCTGAGCCAGAGTTGGTCATATGACCTGCGGTATAACGTGTCATTTACAAACACGTATCGGAGAGCTCTTTTCTTCAGCTGAATCCTCGCAGATTTTTCTTCGGGCAGCTTGTCGTATCGGAGGTACTCTATGAAGGGTTCTCTCCAATCAGGCTCGTCTTGAATGATCGAAGCTTCTTCCGCAGGACTGCTCTTCTGTTCCGCGCTTTCCTCTTCTCGTAGAGAGACTGGGGGTAGAATTTGCCGGCTCCTGACTGTGATCAGAATTTCGTCCATGTCAGGATCAGCCAGCTCCTTGGCCAAGCGAGCGAGTACATCAGCCTTTCCGTTCAACGCTCTAGGGACTCTCGTTAGTTCAATATGAGTGAACCGTTTCATGAGTTCCACCACTCGACCTCTGTACCGAGCTAACTCGGGTTTGTATATCTTATAATCGCCGCTTACTTGGTTGACGACGAGCTGGGAGTCACCGTAAACTCGTAGCCGACGGATTTCCATTTCTATGGCGAGCTCCAAACCAGCTATCAGAGCTTCATACTCAGCTTCATTGTTTGTCCGAGGCTCGGTGAGAGCAAAAGAACGCCGTAGGGTTCCCATTGATGGTGTGATGAACACCAATCCTATCCCTGCTTTTATCTCCGGGACGCTTGATTTACTGGAGGTCCTTATTGACGAGGCTCCATCGAAGTAGAGCTCCCAACATGGCTCATCCTCCTCGAGGTGCAGCACTTGTTCATCGGGTAACTCACAATTTAGCGGCGACCCTTCTGGTATGGGATGAGCGGCAAGAAAGTCTGCAATAGCTTGCCCTTTTACTGCTTTCTGAGGGGTATAAACTATGTCAAACTCAAGTAGCATGACAGCCCATCTCGCCATTCTGCCGGCTAGGCTTGCTTTGGTCATCAAATGTTTGAGCGGGTCGACCTTGGAGATCAGCATAACCCGATGAGCGAGCAAATAGTGCCTCAGCTTCTTCACAGCAAATATTAGAGCCAGGCATTGCTTTTCGATTGGGGAGTAGTTGTGTTCCGCCCCGACTAGAGTTCGACTGAGGTAGTAGAGGGCATTTTCTTTTCCCTCCTCGTTATTCTGGGCAAGGAGCGCACCGAGTGACTCGTCCAGCGCGGCAGTGTAGAGAATCAGCGGTTTATTTGGAATGGGAACGGCCAGCACTGGAGGGTGCAACAAGTATTGTTTGATGCTTTCGAACGCTACTTGACATTCGGCATCCCAAATAAAAGGAGCTCCTTTCTTCATGAGCTTTGAGAAGGGCCTACATCTCCCTGATAAATTTGAGATGAACCTCCGTATATAAGCAAGCTTGCCTTGAAAAGATCTTAGCTGCGTCAGACTCTTCGGAGGGGGCATCTCCATGATGGCCTTTATCTTTGATGGGTCAACTTCGATCCCTCGATGTCGAACTATGAAGCCCAGGAATTTTCCTGATGACACGCCAAAAGCGCACTTCAGAGGATTCATCTTCAGATCGTATTCCCTCAGTCTGGTGAGAACGGTCCTGAGATCTTGGATATGATCGGCCTTAGCTTTAGTCTTGACGACCAGATCATCAACATAGCATTCGACGACTTTATGGATTAGGTCATCAAAGATATTAGTCATCGCCCTTTGATATGTAGCACCTGCGTTCTTCAGTCCAAATGGCATTACCTTGTAGCAATATATTCCGATCGGGGTTCGAAATGCTGTGTGCTTCTCATCCTCAGGCGACATCTTGATCTGATTATATCCAGACGAGCCGTCCATAAAGGTGAACAGTTCGTAATTTGAGGTGTCATCGACCATCATTTCCATGACCGGTAGCGGGAAGTCGTCTTTAGGACATGCCTTATTGAGGTCCCTGAAATCGACACAGATTCGGATCTGCCCATTTTTCTTCTTCACTGGGACTATGCATGCGATCCAGTCTGCATATTTCTCTTCCCTGATGAAGCCGGCATCGATGAGCTTCTTGGTTTCCTCGATGACCTTTTCTTCCAACTCCCTTCTCATTCTTCGAGGAGCTTGTTTGACTGGCTTAGCATCAGGAGATATAGCCAGCTTATGCACGGCTACCTCAGGGGAAAGGCCAGGCATTTCTTTGTACGTCCACGCGAAACAGTCGACGAACTCACGCAGCAAGGCAATTATCTGCTCTTTCATTTCCTCCGACAAGAGTGAGCTGATGTAGGTCGGCCTTGGGTTATCGGACGTTCCTAAGTCAATCTCGGTTAGCTCATCAAAGGTTGCTTGTCCGCCATCTTCGAGTTCTTAAGGAGCTTCTTCTGGCTCGGCTATCTCGTCATCATCATTTGATCTTTCGCTGGCCTCACCAACATGGATCATGTAGCACGCTTTGGAATCAGGTTGAATATAGCCTATGCCCCGTCTATCTGGAATTCGTCCATCGATGAGTGCTCGGACCTGGGGCGGATACCATAGCCCTTCGTAAAACTTTGCTTCGGACTCCGTTTGATATAACCGGCATCCGCACTTCTTAAAGTATTCCCGCATCTCGGGTGCATAGTATCTGGGATTGAGGACGGCTCTTATGCCTCTCTCATAGGGAAGGCACGGGACAGAAAGATCGTCCGAGTGCACAACGGGGTTTGACCTGTAAAACAGGATGCCCTTCTGTCCATTTTTTCTCCCGGGCACGTAGAAAGTTTTCAGCTGGTCCACGGTAGAGACTGACAATGCGTCGAGCTCTTTGCACATCCGTTCCGGCACCCTTGTGATGGCCAGGGACCCTTCAGCGACTTCGAAGGTCTCTCGTAGTTTCGCTTGCTGCACGGGGGGCCGATCTGCACAGCTGTTGCACGGCAGGTCCTCTTCTTCTGACTCTTCAGTGTCACTGCCAAGATGAGGGCAGACTTTGCTGCTAGACGGGCCTTCAGTAACAGATTCGTCCGTATCGCTGCCGAAATGAGGGCGAGTTTGGCGGAAGGACGGGCTTCCAGCATCGGACTCATCAGTGTCGCTGCCGAAATGCGGGCGCACTTGGGTATTTTTTCTTTTGAAAGTGATAGCCGGCGCAGATTTGCTTTTGAGTCTTGGGGCCGTTCTATCCTCGGTCAGTTGTGGCTTGACATTTTGGTGGTTCGTAAAGTACCGAGAATCTTCATATCGGACTTCATGCACACCGAACGGCTGGATGTCTCCGTCAATGCGTCTTTCTTCGCCATTTTTAGTATACTTCATGCATTGATGGAGAGTTGACGGAATAATGCCGTAATCGTGGAGCCACGGCCACCCCAAGAGAATCTTATAAGATGTGTCGGCGTCGATCACATATATCTTAGCTTCAGTTTGCAGATCCCCAAATTTGATTGGCAAAGCTATAGACCCCAGAACTTGCTGGCAATTTTGGTTGAAGCCTTGAATGACAATCCTTTCCCTTAACAGGTGTCGGACGTCCATTGACAAACTCTTCAGAGTTCGCAAGTTCATGATGTTCACTGAGGACCCCGGATCAATCAATATACGATTAATTCGATCTCCGTCGCTGTATCCGGTCACGTAAAGCGGCCGATTATGCTCTGCCGTTCCCAGTAGCAAGTCTTCATCCTTAAATGTGACTGCGACGGCATGCAAAGCATGCTGGGCTTCTTTTATATTAATTTCCGCAAAGTGAGCCTGATACCGCTCGGGGTTTTGTAGAGCGTGAATGAGAACATCTCTAAGCTCCTTAGATAGGACCAAGGCGTCGTAGATGCTCAGGAGAGACGGAAGCTTCCGGAGATGTGCCAAGACATTATAGTCCACCGAGGAAGGACTTATGTTTTCGTCAATTGATTCTCTGCCATCTTCTTCATTAGCGACTTGTTTTTCCTTTCCTTTCGGGGCGTTGCCCTGATTTTGCGGTAGAGCCCTGCCGCTTCTGAGCTGGATTTGATTGGCCTTTGTGGTAAGCTCCTCGTCCTCTTCCGGAAAACAGAGATCATCCTCGGAGTCGCTGCCAAGATGGATGGCGTAGCAGGTCACTACTGGGATCTCTTCATTGGAGTCTTCTTCTAACTCCTCCAGAATTTCAGCCGCTTGTACAGGGAAGAACTCCTTCAATTGAATCAATGTTCTTTCCTTTTGTTCATATTCTTCGAGGGAATCGATATATTTTTGAATGGTCGATCTCCCTGCAGACTTTTTTTCGCGCCTAGCTGCACTTTTCTTCTTCTTGAGCTTCTTGGATTTTGAGCCTGATGGAGCCGCATTGGCAGCTGGACTGGTAGGCTTCTTCTGCCCTTCCCATTCCGTCCTGGGTTCTTTCCGAAGTAGCTTTATCATCTTCTTCGTCTTATTAGATATGTGCGTACTCCACGGAGGCCGCGATGAGTCCGTTTCATTTCTCAGGGCAGCGGGTTCAGCTGTCTGCTCCTAGAAGGCTTCAACTTCTGTCTGTACAAAGTTGGCGGTTGCAACTTGATTGTTCACCAACACGCTTTTGGACAGCTCGATCTCTCCAGCCTTGTACTGCTTCTCGACCCAGTCTTTGAAGATATAGCAATCCTCGATCGCATGGCTCACTACTCGGTGGTACGGGCAATACAGAGGATTGTCGGTCATTTTTGCTTCTTGGGGTCTTTTCGACTCCGGCAATTGTAGGCCATTGTTCAAGGCATCTTTAAATATCTTGCGGACCTTGTCCCTTCTGAAAGAGTAAACCTTGTTCTTTTTCTCCTCTAGGGAAGGCCCATCTCCTCCCAGCAATGACTTTCGAGACCGGTTGGTTTTGGATTCGCCCGCCCTTCGCTTTTCTTCATTGTCGGAGGCATTGAAGACATTGGTACTGTTGGAACTCCCGCTTCTACGGTTGTCGTCCCGCTTGATTTTCCAGGTTTTTTCTCTCTGAGAGTCCGGCGGGGACTCTTGCTTCGAGCGTTCCAGCATTTGGACTTTCTTGGTTAGCTCCTGAAATGTCTTGAGGCCCGCTGTATACAAGAATGGGACCATCCAATTGCTGAGGTTCCCAATGAGAAGGCTGACGGACTGGTCCTGCTCCAGCGGCGGTTCGCACTTGACTGTAAGATTACGCCATCGGGCGATAAAGTCGGTGTTGCTTTCATTCTTCCCCGGCTTGGTCCTCACAAGGTCGGCAATGGAGATTTTATCACTGACACTCATGAACCTTTGCCGGAACAGAGACTCCATTTGGGCAAAGGTAATGACGGACCCGTCCGGTATACTCGCATACCAGTCGAAAGCGACGCCGGTCAGGCTGTTGACAAACTGACGAAGAAGGAGCGCGTCATTGCCCCCTGTATTTCCGCACGATGCTTTGAAGTGGGCGACGTGTTGATTTGCATTCCCCGTTCCATCAAATCTTCCGAACTTAGGAATGACGTAGCCGCTTGGGAACTCAATCAGATCGTACTGCGCGGGATATGGCCGCCCACTACTGCCGATTTCTTTCTGAGCTTCAGCTTCGGCCACCAATGTTTTAACCTTGCTGGTGACCAAATCCATTATCCGATCCTGTGTTAGCGGGATGGTGCTATCTGGGGCCAAGGCGTCCCCAGAAGCGGAATGCGGCCGGCTTTCATGCGGCTCGACCAATCTTGGTCCCAAAGGAACAGGCATTGGCTGCCTCGGATTGTCATCACCCGGCTGATTAGTAGCGGTTTGTGTCTGATTGGGAGGCGCTCGAGCAATTTGAGCCATAAGCTGCATCACCACGTTCGTTAAGTCGTCAATCTTTGAATAGAGCTTGGTCATCTCTTTATCTTTGCTCCTGAGCTGTTTTCGAAGCTCCTGAAGCAGCTCTTGCTCCGCAGTCCTGGGGCGGAAAGTCGGCTCTTCCTCACTGTCCGAGCTTGACTCTGCATGGATCGAGGGGTCTTTCTGCCTATCATCCTCATCGAGAGGGTTTTCTTCATCCAGCGGGGGCGGCTGTTCTTGGGCGGCGGCAACCACATTCAGGCTAGATTGGGCTTGGGATGTGGTGGCCCCGTCCTTGCTTTTGCTGCGAAGGTTGTCGCTAGGGCGCCCGCCCGCCATATAGACCGTATGGGTGATATATCCGGCCGTCTTTCTATCATTGGCGGCTGATTTCACGGATCGTTGTCTTGACCCCCTTGCTTCGGTAGATGGTAGTCGATTAAATGCGGCTGGCCTAACCAGGTTCTTAAATGGTGCTGGCGCATCTTTTCTGGGTTTTCCCCGCTGCTTTCGTGCGGCACAGAGTGCTTGATAGACTCTTGATGAGACTGTGTCAAAATTTTTCCGTGGGGGCCGGGACACGTCTCTTTGTGGCACTGTTCGGACCGCTGTCTTCTTGATTCTGGCGGTCATGGCGTTTTTCTGAACCCACTTCAGAGGCTCGAAGGAATTGCTGATTCTTACGTCCGACTCAGCCGTCGTCGCGGGGAAACCCTGCACTTGGAACTTCACATGATTCCATTTGGCCGAAGCCTTGGCCCTCTTGTTGGCTCGATACCTGAGCCGCTTCTGCCTTAACTTTTCCGTTCTAAGCACCTGGCAGACTTCGGCTTTTTGGGAAGACGCCGCAGACCGGTTGATGGAGGGCCTTGGAGATACGCTCGATTGTGCATTTGTTGGAGCCATCGCCTGAGCTCGTCCGCAACTTTTAATGTTGCCCTTCACCTCGGAAGTCTTGCCCCCAGCTAGAGCGCCAGGGACTCGTTCAGACACCATCTTAAGTTTCGGTTGTGGTGCCTTGGCGATCACGACATTCGGCCTCTTACCCCTTGAGACCGGCTTGGCCACCTGTTCCGCTGGGATCTCTGCCAGATGAGCGCTTCCGGCAGGGTAGATGATGACAGAGCCAAACTGGCGGGGCGGTTCCTCCCATTGTCGACTGAGGCTTGCGGGGAGAACCACACGAGCGTTGATCTTGACCACGTACGGAATCGGGGTCGCTTTGGAAGTTGAAATCGTCTTGGGAGACATTGTCGTTGAAAGTTGATTGCTGTATGAAAAGAAAACATCATTTCAGTATAGGCAATCGATATGTATATTGACTGAGTTCGCATGAACGTTTAACCCGAAATATGGGAGGAGAGATAGTGTCCCACCGGGCGTGCCAGAACCTGTAGGGTGTTTTTCGTCACCCCATTAAGATGGGAATACGCGTGCGCTTGTCAGGCGTACTACAGATTCCCCCTGCCTAGGGTAGGCCGGGGTTTAATGATTGTGGAGATCCGAAACTCCGGCAGCCGCGGACTAAGCTGCCGTTAATTACCCCTCGCCTTTGGGGCGAGGGAACCTCCGATTAACGGGTTAAACTGGTCATGCGAACTCAATGTGCAGTGTACGTGTGTTTTGTTTTGAAAGGGGGTTTTGGATATATCGGGAGCCACGCAGAGTTTTTAAGGGGGTTCCGCTACCCGGATAGCGGGCTGGGGGTCAAGGGGGCTAGCAGCCCCCTTGCGGGGTTCGGGGCAGCGCCCCGGCCCAAAAATTTTTTGGAGGAGGAGAATGTTGAGGAGTATGTGTATGTGTAAATTTGTATACATATGTATATGTATATGTATGTACATAAAAAGAGGGGAAAATGCATCCAAGGGATGCGTGGGGGCCAGCGCCTTGAGCGCTGTGCGCTTAGGTGCTGTGCGCTCAGGCGCAAGCGCGCGCGCGCGCCACGTGTCGGCACGTGGGCGCTTTGCGCAACGCGCGTTGCGCGCAGGTGCGCAAGCGCGCGCGCCACGTGTCGGCGCGTGGGCGCTTTGCGCAATGCGCCACGTGTCGGCACGCGGGCGCTTTGCGCACTTGCGCAAGCGCGCAGGTGCGCAAGCGCACGCGCGCGCCACGTGTCGGCACGTGGGCGCTTTGCGCAACGCGCCACGTGTCGGCACGCGGGCGCTTTGCGCAAGCGCGCAGGTGCGCAAGTGCGCGCGCGCCACGTGTCGGCACGCGGGCGCTTTGCGCAATGCGCCACGTGTCGGCACGCGGGCGCTTTGCGCAATGCGCCACGTGTCGGCACGCGGGCGCTTTGCGCACTTGCGCAAGCGCGTAGGTGAGGACAAGAGGCTTTTAGGAGTCGGGCTCCTGAATGTGTTTTGGGTTTAATGGAAGTGGTTCTTCTTCTTCCTCCTGTTGCTTGCTGGATCTTGAAGATCAAGAGATGTGAAATCTCAAAATCTCTCCTTTTTAAGATCTGATGACATATCCAAGTTCCCCTATGTGGGTTTTTTGGTGAAAAACTAATTTGTTTTGAAAAAGGAAGAGTAAAACTCTTGATTTAATTCAAAAGAAAGAAGAAGGTTTTGGAACCTTGGAGAAGGAAGAAAGAGCTCAGCTCTGAAACTTTTTTTGGAGAGAGAAAAAGTTGTTGGTATATTTCATTATCCTTGCCTTTATAGGCCATACATTTTACACATAGCCCCTTGGGCTTCACAAAATGGCATTTTGCCTATCCTATGGCTCATGTGCCATTTCTTTTTGCACATAAGCCATGGGCTTTACGAAAATCTGGCTTTATGCCTATTTTCCTTACACTTATCCATAAAATAAAATAAAAATAAATACAACAAAATTGTTTATTACAAAATTTTTATCTTGGTATGGGGGGAGGCCGGCCGCTTCATGTTCGGGCTCGACCCGGGCATGGGCCCACTGGATCTGGGCTTGGGCCCACTTGGCTTGGGGTTGACTTTAATTTTGACTCGGTCAACTGGGGTGTAATTTTTTACCCCAACAACTGAGAGTCTGATATCTGCAGCCCCTGCTATTTTCGAGGTGTAACGACCCTAAAATTCCTATACCTTCACGTATCATTTCTTTAATAAAATATTGCAACTATTTACTTTTGGCATATTTTGTTTTTTAGTAAATATAATATTTTATCATTTTATCTATTTTATTCATTCTATAATTTTTCAAAGCCCAAAATCCTTAAGACAATTCCATTTGATTTCTCTTTTTTCTTTTTCTAAGCCCACTTTCTTTTTAAGACATGGCATATATTTAATTCTTGTTAAGTATGTGCATGAACAACTTTGTAGCTCATTAGTAAAGTCCTTACATTGTTATTCCATAGGTCATATGTTTAAATCTCCATTTTGCAATTATTTTTATCATTTTTTAAACCCTCTCATGAGACCTTTCATTTTCTTTAACTCACAAATGAATAGTCACCCTTTCAATTTTTTTAACTCTCAAAATAAATCTATCATGAATTAGAATTATAGTGAACAATATATGTTCTCTTTCTCTCTCCTTCATTTTCTTCAAAACCTCCGCTCATAATTCTCTCCCTTTCTTATATGCATTTCATCATTATTTGTTTTCCACTTATTCTTTTTTTTTTATAAAAAAATTCAGAAAAGATAAATCCTAAATAAAATTTAGGAACATTCATTCTTAGAGCTATTATAATTCCGGTGTTTTTGGAGTACATCCGTTCGCTAGAATTCGAGACGAGGAGAATCGAGCATCGTTACCGCTCACAAGTTTGTCATCAAAATAAATCATTTTCCACCAAATCGAATTGATGAGCCGGTTGCTATATCGATTCACACATCCTGTAAGTCTCTTCCCTCTCCTTCTCCTTTTCTCTACTTGAAATTCATTCCCTTACTATGCCTCCGTCAGGCCGAATCTTGAGATAACTAGTTAATATCATGATAAAGTTTTTTGTTAAATTAAAAAATGGTTGAAATAAAGCATATATATTTAGTTATAAAATCTTGTATGAAATGTTTGATAACATGTTAAGTATTGTTGTTTTAGACGGTTAATCATGACCGGATCATATGTTTACTTCATATATGTTAATTAATATTAGTTATCGCTAAAATTTTAATTATTTATATTTACTTTTGCATACAAGAAAACAAGGTTATAAATAAATACCATAGATTTATCATTTTTAAATACGATTTTACAAAACTTTAATCTTTAAAATAATTTTTATAAATTAATTCCCACTTCTGGAAATTTCAGGAAATTTACATATGATATAATATATATTTTTTTACATGCTATAAAAATTTCAAATCAAACCGCATATCGGTTTAGGAATTACATCATTTTTTATTCGCTGTTCATAAAACAGAAAGCTGCATTTATCAGTTAATTTCTAAGACACATAACTTGGTCTCCAAATTGAGAAAATTCAGATGTTTTCGTTATCTACATCGAAAGATCTATATTTTCTTAGTTTTAAGATTTTATTGAAAACATAAGTAAAAAATAGAAAACTGCGTTATCATATTAAACGACGAATCTGGACAGAATTTGTCCTGATTCGCACACTGTTTTTAATTAGGACATAACTCGAACTCCCGATATCCGTTCGTGACAAAATTTAGACTTGTAGATGCAAAATTAACAGAGCTATAGTTTCCTGTATATTAGATTACTTGGAAATATATGAAACAATCCGATATAGGCCTTGCAATACAACATATAGTTGCTGTCCAGAAATCTGAATTTCTGTTTTAAACCATGACGTTAAAATGACCATAATTAGAGCTTTAGGAGTCCAAATCACGCGAAACTTAGTTGTTTGGATAATTACTCCTAAAGAGCTACAATTTTATAATAATTTTTGTAAGCTGAAACCTGATGGAAATTAACTTAAACTGCCTTTTAAAAATATATGACGGCGCTGAACAAACTCTGATCTATTTTGCTTGACGATACGAAAATGAGTATATCTCCGAAACCGGTAGTCGTATTTAGGCGAGACTGGAACTCACGCATGCATAACACTTAGATCTATATTTCTGTTTATATTCCGAAATTGGTTGACTTGATTAATTAGTCGTACACAACACTTTTTTTACAGAATTGTTTGTGGTCGTTACTTGAATAATATACTTAACTCGTTTCATGCTACTCGAACATATATATATTGTTTATCTTGATCTTTAAATTGTTGCATGTACATAAAGACATTGTTCCCTTATAAAAAAAAGTGGGAAAGAAAAAATAGACGAATTCCCTATGTTTTAATCCTCACGTGTTAAACACGTGAGCACTTATATGCAAAATATATAAACGCTGAAAACAAGCAACTAAAAGCTAAACAGGCCTCATGTGTTAAACATGTGAACTCTTATATGCAAAGCATATAAGTACTAAATAAACCGATTAAAACCCATATTGGGGTCATGTGTTAAACACGTGAGAACACTCTTTTGAAGTATTAGCTTCAGATAGAGTTAAACTCTATATATTGAATTAAATTCTATTTTTGTATATAAGCAACAAGTGTAAGTGGCTAAAGGCCAAACTCACCTCACGTGTTAAACACGTGAGCAAAATAGGCTAAAACACACCGGGATAACGTGTTAAACACGTGAGGGCGACTCCCAATATAGAATTAAATTATAGGAAAATACACCCTACGATCTTTCTAAAAAGGGAAAGATATTCTCTGTTAACAGAGAACCGTTGGATAAAAAATCCAATAGAGATTAAAAATTATCAAATATAGAATTAAATTCTATTGGGGGGGAACATCTCCCTAATCTTTCCAAATGAGAAGGATATTTTCTGTTAAACAAAAAATTGTTGGATTAAAGATCGAATGAAATGAGAATATATTTCCCTGTGCTCTGTTAAACAGGTCACCCTTGGATCAAAAATCCAATGGTGATTATAAAATCACCAATTAAACCGTCTGATATAATTAAATTCTATTTGGAAAATATTTTCCTGGTGTTTCTAAAATAAGAAAGATTTTCTCTGTTAAACAGAATTAAATTCTATAGTTAGTAAAATATCTTCCTAAGTCTTGTTAAACTAACAAGATATTCATATGATAGAATAAAATTCTATTTTAAGAAAATATTTCTTAATCTTGTTAAACAAACAAGAAATCTTCTCTGTTAGATAGAGAGCTTTTGGATTAAAAATCCAACGGTGAATAAAATTCATCGATTAATCTAAAAGATTAATTTGACCGATTATGAAATCAATAATGATCTCTCAATGAGAGATTTTCTCAACAAATTGATTATTTTCTTTTTCGTATAAATAGGAGCAAAGAGATGAAAAGAAGAGAAAGAGAGAATCGACCCTCTAACCTCCTGCAAAAAAAAAGACAGAGGCTATCAAAACAACAGGGAATTTAATTCTCTAAAAGAAGAAAATTTCTCTCCTTTCCAACTCTAGGTAGAAGAAAACACAGAGATCAAAATATCTCTTTTGCCTAGTGTAAACGGAAGCAAGGGTTTAACCTTTCATGAAAAGAACTTAGTTCTTTCTCTGATTTGAGATTTGTAAGGCAAATCTTCCTACAACTTGATCATTTAATTCTCATCGGAGAGATTCTGTTCTTCAAACTCAAATCTAGAAGAAAAGAACCAGGTTAAAAAGATAGAGAAAAAAGAGAATTTATGCTTTAAGGAATTTAATTCTTCTAGGGTTTAACCCTACGTAAAGAACTTAGTTCTTATATAAAAAAGGGGGAACTAAGTTCCTAAATAAAAATGATCTCAGATCTTCAAAGCTGAGATCTAGGTGATCATTAATGGCCTGCAACGTAATTAACTGCAGGAGCTTGCACCTGCAGGAAATAGCGTCCCTACAATCAAAAACCCCTCACAAATAAGGGGGAATCTGATGAAATTTACTACAACGGTTGTATCTATCCAAACCTCTGATATATGGTGTCATAAATCAACTTGGTATTTTCGGAGAGGTGGATGGATATATCCAAATAGCATCCGCCCCCAAATTCAGGCTAGACGTCCTAATGTCTCGGTTCGGTCTTTCGGCGATAAACAGATTCAGGCACGCCCGGTGGGACCTCTTCTTCTTTCCACTCCACACTTCATATGTCGTGTTTCGCGAACAAAATCGCGGTTCGCTATGGTTGCCTTTGGATTCGAGGTACTAAAATTTGGTATCTTACTCATGTCTAGAGAAAGTCAATGGCTTCCCAATGCACCCCTTGCAACAGCAACTTCCGTTCCACCCCAACTGGAGGAGTGACTTATTGGCCCAACATGGTATCTATTTTCTCAATACTGGTGGGACAGGTCACACAAGACACTACCAGACAGTTCTTCGGGACCATGCTCCTACCTGTGAGTTTCGGTGCCTCAACGCCATAAGAAGAAGCTCCTAGAAGGTCGGTTTTCGATCGACTGGCAACCACGATGGCCCCCATTAGCAAGCCGTCAAACTCCGGCGTCTCAGTTTTCAATAGGCTGAGCAAGAACTCAAACGGGCCCGTAAAGAAGCTCGTGATACCTGAAGGGGCTACCCCAAAACGGTTAGCCCTCCCGACTCCTGTTACAGGTGAAGCCGGCAAAGATGCTTCCCCTATCAGACGATCAGCCTTCGAAGGATTGGCCGGCTCTCCCCAAACTCCATCAAGGATGTCGGTCTTCAATAGGCTGACGCCGATTGAAACTCCTTAGCAAAGCCGGGGGCATGATGAAGCCGCTTCCAAAACTGAGGCGGTCCCTTCAGCAAGGCATACTTGACGTTGCCACTGGCGCCGAGTGAGAGAAACTGAGGGCAACTCTCCCTATGGACTCAGCCCTCCAGCTCCTATAGTGGAGTTCGACGCTGTTGTTCCAACTGGGAACAGTTTTAAACCGCTTAGGATGGTGCGCAAAAACTCTCCAACGGCGGTACTAAAGAAATCACCCCCACCTGCAAAAATTACAGTGTAGGCAAAACCAGAGCGGTCTTAGCAGCGGCTCTCCTCATAAATTCATAGGGTTTAGCGAAAAGTCCAAGATTCTGTGATTGACAAAAACTACTCTCGTCAACCAAAGAAATCGAAAGTCCGACAAGAAAAAGACCACTCCTCCGCCATACAATGGAGGACTTTTTCTAGGTAGGTGCCTATCACAATGGCTCTCTCAACTCCAATCTCTCATAAAAGAACAAGGATGGAGAATGTTCTACCGCCCGCGGAAAATTCCAAAGGTGATGGATCTAAATGCGATAAGTCTGGGGGCATTATCTTCCATACGGTCTTTATGACCAATGGGCAAGAAGAGAGCCGTGTTTCGGTAAGTCATCGACCACAAACTCGGTCGCTGACAAATGCTGAGTAGTAACAAAAAAAGTTCTAAGAAATGCTGAACAAAATGACGGCACTTACCGGACAGAAAAAAAAAGTCTAGACAAAGAGGCCAAACAGCGCCATAAGCAGGAGACTGATACAGAGTTTCTGTAAAGGGTACTTGAGGGAAAGGACAAAGAAGCTGCTGAGAAAGCTTCTAACATAAAGAAGATGGTTCTCTTGTTCCAAGATATGGTTGGAATGATGATCCAACAAGAACCCCCGGCCGAAGATCCACTGATAATCGTCGAGGATGACAGAGGAGAAACATCAAACCCTCCTCCGGAATTATCCGCGGCCAAGGAGGAAACGATCTCCAAGGCCGCCATGATGATTACATTGCTCAACAAATAAGAGCTCATCAAGCTAATGAAACCGCCGACCAAATTGTCAGAACTGGACGACCATATCCAGGCTGGTATAATCAAATCAAATACCTGCCGGGATATATGATTCCCAAGTTCCATGTCTATAAAGGAACTGGCAACCCTCACCAATACGTCGCATAATTCAGAACTCTGTGTGGCAACACCGGAGGTGATGAAAAACTGTTGTTTCGCGAGTTCATTGAATAAAACAAAATATTTTTGAACTAGAGAAATATATAACCTAAGTTCAAAACCCAAATTCATAAATATACGGATTTGGACTAATCCGGGCCCTACGGGCAACGACATAAATTAGTCTCCGTATACAATCCACGGGCAACCTTAACAAACAAAATAACACACGAAACGAAATGAACTTCCAGAGAAGGAGAAAGTGGTTATCATAATGCGGCAACGTAATTAACTGCAGGAGCTTGCACCTGCAGGAAATAGCGTCCCTACAATCAAAAAACCCTCACAAATAAGGGGGAATCTAATGAAGTTTACTACAACGGTTGTATCTATCCAAACCTCTGATATATGGTGTCATAAATCAACTTGGTATTTTCGGAGAAGTGGATGGATATATCCAAATAGCATCCGCCCCCAAATTCAGGCTGGACGTCCTAATGTCTCGGTTCGGTCTTTCGGCGGTAAACAGATTCTGGCACGCCCGGTGGGACCTCTTCTTCTTTCCACTCCACACTTCATATGTCGTGTTTCGCGAACAAAATCGCGGTTCGCTATGGTTGCCTTTGGATTCGAGGTACTAAAATTTGGTATCTTACTCATGTCTAGAGAAAGTCAATGGCTTCCCAATGCACCTCTTGCAACAGCAACTTCCGTTCCACCCCAACTGAAGGAGTGATTTATTGGCCCAACACGGTATCTATTTTCTCAATACTGGGTGGGTGCGAAGACCGGCGGTAGATGGTCATGGCTCATTCATGTTAGGCGGGAATATTTCGTGGTAATCTAGAATAGACAATTGTTTTGGAGGGATTATGATTACAATGAAATGGGGTCATTTTCTATATTTCCTGAAATATCTTTTACACATAAATAAGCATGTTAATATTTTATGGTAATCTAAAATTACCACATAAATTACCTCCAACCAAGCACATTCTAAGCCATTCTCTTTGCAGCAAACTCAATATATATAGAGATCTCACCCCTGCAGCCTTTGCTTCAACTAAATTCCTCACTCTTTCCATTTCATCTGCTCTCAACCCATTTCAAAGCAATAATGTTGAACCTACAACTCAACATTTCCAAAAATGTGCTTGCTTTGTCTATGCACAACTTGCGTTCCCTCAAAATGGTTAGTTATCTCTTTATCTAAATGGTTGAATTTTCTATAACATATATAATCTCTGTTTCTCTTTGAACATGCAGAAGCCTGAAAGGATCTCATCCCTTCAAACCAAAACTAAGCCATGCAATGCAACCCTTGCTTCCCCGTTGGAACTAACCGAAAACTCGCGAAGATCTTCAGACTATCACCCTACCATATGGGAGCATCAACTCATTGAACGTATTCATAGCCCATATGATGATGATTCAAAATTCAGAGAAAGGATCGAGGGATTGAAGAAAGAGGTGAAGAAATTAGTTAAGGAAACTACAGAGGAGCCATTAGCTAAGCTTATTGATTCTATAAGAAGGCTTGGTGTTGCTTATCATTTTGAGGAGGAGATTAAGGATGCAATGTCTAGATTTTATGTTGATGGGTTTGTGAATCTCAGTGGATTGAAGGAGACTTCACTTTGCTTTAGGCTCCTTAGAGATATATTATATATATACATATATAACAGTGTCCCCATACCACTGATATATATCATCAAAGTAAAACGTCCAGAAAACTCATAAGATCAAATATAACATTCATATTACTGGTATTCACAATGCATAACAGATAATAAGGTAAAGTGCGTAAATAAATCATACAAGCAAATAAACGTATCAATTCTACTGTGGATGGCAATATTAATGATGTGTAGTGTAACATACGCGTCGGTGCTCATACAACATGGCAACCATTAGTAATTGTGCAAGTGTTCTAAAGATGTAATAGTCTACTCATATCAACATCTATATACGTATTACGGAGTATAACAGTTCTACAGTGACTTAGCAGTACAAATGAAATGTGGTGTAACATACATGTACGTGTTTGTGCAGTATAGTACTCATTGGTATTTGTTCAGTGTTCTATCAGGGTGTTAGTATTACAGAAACGTATACTATCGATAAATATAATGCGAACATATAAAGTAAATTTCAGCATAACTAATAACTGTAATTACCTGCTATGGGTTATATCATTATCTTTGAAAAGGAAACGAAACGTTGGTTTTGAGATAAGAAAGCTGCCTTAGATTAAAATAGATGTTCGTTTTGGAAATTGGCACCGCATCCTTATATTTTATCATTAAAAGGGAAATGAATTGTAGTTTTTAAAAGAATATAGCTCACACAAGCATTACATCCTAAAACGGATATTAATCTAACTCTACGAGTCTAAAGGAACACTTGGCCGTTATTCGGCATATAAATCTCATCATATAATTCCTCGTATAATGTCTCACATTATCACTATATCTCAAATTTTCTCTAGTACGGCATGATCCTTCGTATCAACTTACCAAACCATCCGTAAACTATATGCACATGAGTACCATACTAGATGCAATTTAATTCAAATATCCATATCTTAATAAATTTCTAAAACTACTATATAACATAATACTATTTATAAGGTTTCGGGGGTGCTATACGCCATCCACCTGACTTTCCCCGTAGATATAAATCTACTCATCAACTTAATAAGATTGCTGAATTCCACGCTGCTAAGTTCGTCAACTCCGTCTCGGAATCCTTCGCGATCGCAACTATAATCGTATTTAAAATCATATCGATGTAAATATCATATTGAAAACCAAAATAACGAGCTAAGTACCCGTAGGTTAGAACCTACAGTATACTTAACCCAAATACAACAATATGCCACTAAAATCTACGTATGAACGTCGATATTTCAGTCGCAGTACGAAATACGCAAAACCCGTATCGTAATATCGGAAATTTGATAAAACCTTTACTAAACATTCCCAGATTTTACCGTGTAAATATTTAGACAAAACAAACAATATAGAAACTTATAAAATACCCACACAAAGCTACGGGAGAAAAACCAACACCAAAACCCACAAGGGGCCAACGTCGCCGGAATTTAGGCGTATGTCGCCGGATAGACTAGGGAGTTTGGGGCTCGTGTTTTGAGTGAAGTTCTCTAGTTGTCTCATTATAGTTTTGGTCTTGCTAGTTTCTAGTGATTACAGATAGTGGTTCCAGACTCAAATTCAGTAGGCTAAATATCACAAAATCCCAGTTTATGATACTGCACAAACTAAACATGCTACGTGATGATATTATGAGTTAACTGAACTTAAGTTAATCTGAGCTAACCCTATTCTGGTCGTAACGGTAAAAACAGAACTCATGATACGATATATCCGTGTCGTATATAAGATTTTAACTCCAAAACTGATATTAGCTTCCAGATTTCCTATACTGCTAAAACAACTTAAATAAACAATACCAAACATCCTAACACCTATACAGAGACCTACCCTCAAAACCACAACACCTAAATCCCTCAAAAAATCGGCGAGCTCGGAATTACCTTATATGTCGTCGGCCAAAATCCGAGCTACATGGTTCGTCTTCCTAGGGTTTATTCTAGGACCATTTTATAAGGTGATAGCAATGTTTGGTTATGTTAAATATTATCTAAGCTACAGCAGATCTTCACTGAGCCTATCTTTACCAAAATACGATATTTTACCGATATTACCTTACTATACTAATCCAGTATTGATTTAAAGGAACTACAAGTTTGAAAATTATACCTATCTAGAAGATCAACTGAAAGCTTCCTTCAAGATGTACAAGCACAACTTCCTAGCTTGAGCACTACTACAAAGAAGGGTTGCCCCTACGGATATATACGTAGGGGCGAAAAAATACCCCGTAGGTGCAAAGGCCGCAGGTGCAAGCTGAGGCCCTGAACTTGCCCCTACGGTTAAATTCTTGCCCCTACGGATATGTATGTAGGTCCTTCTCCCCCTACGGATTACGCCGTAGGGTATAAGATTTTATATTATTTACGGTTTATTTTAATAATTTACTTGGCCCTACGCATATATCCGTAGGGGCCTGTACAGGCCCCTACGGATATATGCGTAGGTACGTTTCCGTAGGGGCACAAATTCAGGATTTCTGATATTTTGCCCCTACGGATAACGCCGTAGGGGAGAGTCAGTGGCCCCTACGGATATATCCGTAGGGGCTGTCCCAACCCCCTGGCACTGAGATCTGGAGGAAATATCAGTTACTGCTGATATTTAGCCCCTACGGACATATCCGTAGGGGTAACATGAGTGCCTACGGATTAATCCGTAGGTACATATTGTCTGTAATTTTTTTTTAAAAATGGGCTGCTTGATTTTTTCCCGCCCTGTGCACAATAATATATACATCAATCAAATCATATATTGCAGTATTCATAATCACATCTCACGCATATATATAATATACAAAAGAAACACAAAAACTGAATATGATATAAATACAAACCAATATCAATATCGTTTCAAAATGTAGTACAATGTGTATGATATAAATAAATACATGTTTCAAAAAAAAAGAACCAAAAATCTACCCTAGCTCGGTCCAGCTCCACCTCTGAATAACGATAGAATAACGCGCGCCTGCTCCTCGGTCAATAAACTCTGCAATTCGGCGCGAGCGGGAGTTTGAGCGGCCTGTGGAGCCGGCGATGTGGTCTGCGCAGCCGCCGTCGAGGTAGTCGTTTGCGGAGCCGCGTCTGCGGGAGTCTGAGTGGGCGGTGGAGCTACAGGAGCTGTCTGCGGAAGCGCAGCCGATGTAGTGGCTTGCGGAGCCGTAGCCGAAGGAGATGCATGTGGAGGCTCGGCCGATGTACCCTGTCGCGTCTGGACCTAACGTGTGTAAGAAGCGTGTAAGAACTGTTTATTATTCGAATTCGTATCATTATTAAGTTATTTCGAAACCCTGTTTGGATATCTAGTTTGGAAAAGCGTTGTTTATTTCAATTACATATGTATGTATGATTAATCAAACTAAAGTCTAAAACCAAATAAGCTCAAGCTACGTACTAATTATGGATATGTTGATATGTATATAATATGAAATGATATTTTACTATAAACTAGTATACATACCAGCATCTCCTTCAACTCCTGAACGCTGGCCCTCAAGCTATCCAGTTCATGATGGACATGCCGGTCACTGGAGACGGAGGAAGTAACCGCCGGGGTGGAGTCCAACCTCATATGGGCCCTGCTAGGGCCCAATCCCCGGCCTCTCCCAACCTCCGTGGTGCCCTCCGTGTGCGGCGTCCAGAACTGGGGTCAGCAGCCTCGGATCGTTCTGTCCGGTAAAATCGTTCCCCAGGCCTGGGCCTGCTCAACCACCCGCTCCTACACCCACATTCGAATTCTTATCATTATCGAGTTATTTCGAAACCCCATTTGGATATCTATTTTGGAAAACTATAGTTTATTTTAATTAGATATGTACATGTATGATTAATAAAACATAAGTCTACAACCAAATAAGCTCAGGCTATGTACTGATATTGGATATGTTGATATCTATAATATGACATTATATTTTACTATTAAGTAGTATACATACTAGCATCTCATTCAACTCCTGAACGGTGGCCTTCAAGCTCTCCAGTTCCTGCTGGATACGTCGCTCACCGGAGATGGAGGAAGTAACCACCGGGGTGGAGTCCAACCTCATATAGGCCCTGCTAGAGCCCAGTCCTCGGCCTCTCTCCCAACCTCCGTGGTGCCGTCTGTGTGCGGCGTCCAGGACTGGGGTCAGCAGCCTCGAATGTTGCCTTCCCCCTAACAACTGTCAGAACATTATATTTAGCACATACTGGTCTATAAAATTGACAAGAAATACCAAAATCAACAAATTCAAAGCCTTACCTACAGAGATAGAAGATGTGCTCCTCTGGTATCTGCATGTATCAAAATTTGAATAATATTAATTAATTTCAGTACATACATACTAACAAGGTAAACTCGCATATAGCGCTGCTTACACATATGACAGGGAGTGAACAAGCTCTTGTAGATCATCAGGCGCAAATCTAATCTCATCAAGCAGCCCATGATAATGAGTTGGACGACTAAGAGCAAAAGGAATGTGTGTGTATTTATGATATAGCATTCTAAATCAATATACATGCCCTATATAATATATAAACATACCTGGAGGAACGGGAGTGGCCTCTGTCCCTGATATGGACGCATCACCAACAACTAGACAATCAAATATTGACAATATAAGTAATTTTGACATAAACAGGCATGGATATCTATAATATTACATTCAAAATGGATATTAGAGAGCGCACCTGTAGTGAGAAGTGGTAAAAGTATCACCCAACTAGGGTGTAATTTACAGAATCAGTTGAGACTCTTAAAAGTCATAGAAGAACCCGACCTGCACAAATCTGATGTATGCTTTCCATTGGACACTAAGAAGTCTCTAAAGGGAAAAGCCTATGTAAAAGCCATCATTAATTCATATCAGAAGATTGATGCTGAAACAGAGAACGAGGAATGTCATTTTTTTCTTCTTCTGCCACATTACTGTCTTCTCCTTCTGCCACATTACTGTCTTCTCCTTCTTATTATGTGCGCATGCAAATTCAATGACTATATTGAGAATATGGATTAATAGTGGGTAGGAAAAGTATTTCTCAAATGGCTTTTGCGTCTTAAAACCATAAACTACTAAGTAATGGCATACATAATTTTTTTAGTATAAAGGTTGTTATTTTAAGTTTTCCCTTATAGAGATATGATCTAACTGCATCTATAAACTATAAGTGTGCAAAAAATTATGATAAGGAACCATAAGAAAGGGTCGTAGCCATGCATAACCTTGAATTTACATACCAAATCATGCAAAAGAATGCACTTATTGTCACCTTGCCTTGGAATATAAAATATCTTGGAAGACTATAAGCGAGCATTTAAATCTTGATAGCTTTTGACTTCAACATATATTTTTCTCAAGTACCATGAAATATACTTGCTCCGTATAAACCGTTTTCAGGAAGATGGATTAATAATGACAAATTATCCATTGTGGCTCACTAGGTTAGCATTTTCTCTTCTATTGACCATCTTACTAATCTGCTTGGTAAATTTATTCGAAACCGGCTGCGAATCATTAAAAGACATTCATAAGAAAGAAAGCTAAAATACAGATATATAGCATACCGATACATCGAAACTTCATAGTTGCGATGACAATCCAGAGATATTTATTTCTACACACGTGGTGCGCGTGCGAATGCGTCAGGCATCATGGACAAATATTTCAGAACATGGAAAATATTATTCGTATAAAGTAATTAAAACTTTTAAACACCTTGGGTAGATATTTTCTTAGTTGATGCAATCATATCATGAGGACTAAATTTAAGCTATTATACATATGCATATGTATTTTTCTAACCTAATATATCACACACACACACAGAGAGAGAGAGAGAGAGAACACCTGGTAGGTAGAGAAATCAGGTAGCAGGATCCTGAAGAAATGGAGTCCATAGTATTGCTCATCATCATCATCCATGATCCCTTTGATAATATTTTTTCAAAGGGATCACGGATGATGATAATGAGCAATGCTATGAACTCCATTTCTTCAAGAAAACACCAAAACTATGGTCCCTCTTATTTTATCCAATCCAAATTTGGCCGCTGAATTGGATAGCACTAATTAGGAGCCGGTTAATAATAGCACACACCCCGGATAGCCGCTGAATTGGATAGCACTAAATAGCAGCCGGCTGGCGGACGACCGACGATGGATAGACGGTACCGGTCGGCCGGTGGGTGGGTGCGAGGAAGACCGGCGGTAGATGGTCATCGCTCATTCATGTTAGGCGGGAATATTTCGTGGTAATCTGGAATAGACACATGTTTTGGAGGGATTATGATTACAATGAAATGGGGTCATTTCCTATATTTCCTGAAATATCTTTTACACATAAATAAGCATGTTAATATTTTATGGTAATCTAAAATTACCACATAAATTACCTCCAACCAAAGCACATTCTAAGCCATTCTCTTTGCAGCAAACTCAATATATAGAGATCTCACCCTGCAGCCTTTGCTTCAACTAAATTCCTCACTTTTTCCATTTCATCTGTTCTCAACCCATTCCAAAGCAAATAATGTTGAACCTACAACTCAACATTTCCAAAAATGTGCTTGCTTTGCCTATGCACAACTTGAGTTCCCTCAGAATGGTCAGTTATCTCTTTTTCTAAATGGTTGATTTTTCTATAACATACATAATCTCTGTTTCTCTTTGAACATGCAGAAGCCTCAAAGGATCTCATCCCTTCAAACCAAAACTTACCATCTTTCTTTTATATCAAAAGCCTCTGTACATTCAAATATATGATCATCCATTTATTTTGTACTTTAATAACACCTCTAAGAGAGAGCCTATGCTCTTAAGATATAAGATGAGACAAACCTTTTGTACTTTAATAACACCTCTAAAATATAAGATGAGACAAACCTTTTGTATTTTAATAACACCTCTAAAAGTGAGACTACATGCTCTTAAGATATAAGATGAGACAAACCTTTTGTACTTTAATACTTTTAACAACAACTCTAAGAGAGAGACTACATGCTCTTAAGATATAAAATGAGACAAAGCTCAACAAAACTCGAGTTTTATTGATTGAACCACTTTATATCAAAAGCCCGTGTATGCATTCATATAAATAAAATATATAATCGTCCCCCTCATTTGTATATAATTAAATTTAATAGAAAACAACAACAACAACTAAGGGTTAGATTTGAGTATAAAAACTTTACAGTCGTAGTAAGAATCATATATATGATTCAGTATTCTAACATGTGTCTACATTACAGGTTGAGCGTCTTTTTATACGAGATGGGAATCCGAGATTTATATTGCGGGCTTTTTTCTTCTTCTTTTTTTCTTTAAATGTGAGCCCAATATTTAGAACTTGGGTTGTTGAGATTAGGGATAGCAATTTTTCCCTGCCTCGTATCCGTTCCAATCAGGGTTGAGATTTTGACCATTGACCGGGGCACAGGGCTGGAATGGTGAAGATCAGACCTCTAATTAGCGGGGATGGGACGGGGATGGTATTAGCAATGTCCGTCCCGTACCCCTACCTGTCCCGTCCCGCGGTGTAGATAATTATGCACAATATTATTTACAGCATGTTTGCATGTGGCTTTAATGCTTAAACTTAAATGTTTTTTTTATTTAGGGGTTGTTTAACAGATTGTAAGAGTTTAATAATTATAGTTATTTATGATATGACTTAAATTTAATGGTTAAAAATGAATATTTTGATCAAGTTATCTTATCAATTGAAATATAAACACTTGAAAATGAATGATTACAAATATGATGGGGTGGGACGGGGTCCCCACGGGGACTTGGGTTTCCCGATGGGACGGGAATGGGGTAGATTTTGTCTGTCCCGACGGGGCACAAGGCGGAGATGGGATGAGGTTTCATATATGCGGGCGTGGACGGGATGGGCAATCCCCGGCCTGACCCGCCTGCCCCATTGCCATCCATAGTTGAGATACAATCTAATTTCTATGTATTACAACACATGTCCACAACTCCAAACATCTGACCTAGTGGGTAAGAATTTAAGATGGTATTAGAACAAGTAGGTAAATAAAAAGCAGACTAATAAAATACCGGTGCACAAAAATTTCAGATTTCAGTTAAAAAATGGATGCTCTATCCGGAGAAGCACGGTAGAGTTTATAAATATTTAAGAAACTTCAAAGTTATGATGCGGTGTCGGAGACTTTAAGGTAACAAGATATATTCTTTTACATATTCATGCCGCGTCTTGCATATCCTAAGTAAAACTCTAGATTGTTCTAGCCCAACAAATTAGTATAATAAGTACATGTCTAATAAGATCATTAAAATGTTTTTACTCTAGTTTTGATAAATATAGGGATCTAATTAATGGTGTTAATTTTGATATGTTATTAGATGGTGGAAAGATTTGGGTCTTGTAAACAAAATTAATTTTTCAAGAGATCGAATATTTGAGAATTACCTATGGGGAAATGGAACTGCATTTGAGCCACAATTTGGAAAGTGCAGAATAATTGTGACAAAGCTCATTAGTGTTCTAAATGTTATCGATGATTTTTATGATACATATGGCACATTAGAAGAAGCCCAACTCTTCACTGCAGCAATTAGAAGGTAAGCAATTAATTTTTCTTTCTTTGGGGTTTATGCAGCTATAATAATCTTATCATTTTATGATAATTAATTCTTTCTTTCTTTTTTTGGTTAATTAGCTGGGACCTGAAGGCTACAAAAAATCTGCCAAGTTACTTGAAGTTGTGTTATTTGGCACTATATAACTTTGTTAATGAGACTGTATATGATATCATGAAGGATTTTGGGTGGGATGTTTTACCCTTCTTAAAAAGAGAGGTAAAATTTGAAAAAGCTTATTCTCATAAGATTTGTAATTTTTCTAAAATAGAAAAAGGGAATTTTGTATTTTTAATGAATTGCCAAAAAAAAGGAAGAAAAAGGAAATAGATTATCAAATAATTTGGTATAAAGTTTATAATTGCACATCTACTCATTTTATAGGGTTATATAAAAATAAATATTTAATTGGAGATCTAACATTTCCGAATTTGCACAATGCATAGTTGAATATACTTAGAATTAAGTTGTTATTTTATGTTTCTAGTGGATATGTTTATGTGAAGCATACTTACAAGAAGCGGAATGGTTTCACAAGAAAGTGACTCCATCTCTTGAAGAATACTTGGAAAATGGTTCGACTTCAAGCGCCGGTCGAGTTATTATCTTCCATGCTTTATACTATGTAGACCAGAATCTCACACATGAATCACTTGATCATATGAAGAAAGCGCACCAATTAATATATTTGTCCTCAAAGCTTGTTCGGCTTATTGATGACATGGCTCCTTCTAAGGTATGAGAAAACAAAAGAGCTAAAATTATATTGCATAGAACCTTTTTTCATTTTCATGTGTCATACCGCAGGACATCATCCCCGTTTCTTTTCTTATCCTCTCCAAAAGTTGTATTCTGTCTCTGACTTTAATGGATGCAATATTTTTCCGATATATGCAAAGTTTATTTAGAAAACTATATTGATTTAGATCAAAACCTGTGGAAATTATAAACATATCCAAAATACAAATAGTTAAGATATGTGAATTAAAATAGTCCCACGTCGGAAAACTATAAGAGGTATATGGGTATAAAATATAAAATGGATCAAATCTCAAAAAAGCTTGAGTCTTATTGTTGGAACCCGCTTATATCAAAACCTAGAAAAAAAAAACCCTTTCATTATTTGGATCGGTGGGGATTTTCTGCGGTTCATGGAAAAGAAAATCGAATTTCCTTCAATTTAGCAACATGTTAATAGGAGTATATAAGAAAATCAAATCATACCCAAGTTTAATTGAATCATAAAAACTAACGAAAAGAAATTTAATGTGAAGGCTGAAATGGAGACATCCTTGTCAATCAACTGCCACATGAAGGATTATGGTGCATCACATGAAGCTTCAAAAGAATCCATCAAAGATTTGATCACGAGTTATTGGAAGAAACTCAACAAGGAAACTCTCATAAAAGGTGATCTTCTTCCAAGAAATTTCATATATGCAGCAATCAACACACCAAGAGCAAGTTACACCATAGCTCAGCATGGGGATGGGCTCGGCAATTCGACTGGCCCAGTGAAGGATAGAATCACCTCACTATTTGTTGAACCAATCCCAATGGAAGGATAATCTCCATTAATTGCTTGCTTCTTTTGAGGAGTTGTAATGTACTTGAACTCATCAACCATATTTTATTAATTGATTCCAAGAACCTGCCTTTCCTGTATAACAGAGAGCGTGGATTCCAAGAACCCATCCTATGATAAGGGGCAAAATAAAAATATTAAAAAACAAGTTTGTCTCAATTTTTTTTCTTTAAAAGATGCAGGGAGAAAAATTGGAATTTTCATATTAACCCATAAATTCAATACCCATAAATTCGATACGCATAAAAATCTCAGATTAATTTACTTCAAACAAAAAAAATACCATGCACATGTGAAATCTTATGTTAAGTCTCATCAACACCTTAAGTAACATGCATGCCAATTCTCATCGATATACTGACGTGCAAATATTGAATAACATAGACAGATAATGATTGTTACTGTTTATCGACGTGCAAGTATTGGATAAGATCGACAGGTAATGGTTGTTATTATTTTTAAAGGAGGAATCCAATACTTGGATCATACTATAAATATCAATGAAGAACACTTCAGTAATAACATACAAGAAAACAAAGCAAACGAGTCCGAGCTTCAAGTTCTGTCTACTCATGGAAGAATTAGAGAAGATACGAAAAATACATCTACGCTTGCAATGAAGTTTCTAAATGGTTACTAAAGAGTGAAAAATATGGGGGGTGGAATGACTCAAAATTTCTAAGCGGTTACTAACGTAATTTCTTAATACTTGAAGTCCATTTCATTATCAATCTAAACCCATGACACTCGTTGAAGAGGGTGTTCCCTTATAAAAAAAAGAGAAGAAAAGGAAAAGATCAAAAGATACCTTCCCACGTGTTTAACACGTGAGTGCTCACATGCAAAGCATGTGACCGCCGGTTTCAATAGAATTAATACCTATCATATAGCCCCATGTATTAAACACGTGAGTGCTCACATGCAAAACATGTGAGTGCCGGATTCAGATAAAATTAAAACCCATAAAGGCCCCACGTGTTAAACACGTGAGCGCTCATATGCAAAGCACGTGAGCGCACCAATCTGAAGCGCTAACTTCAATAGAATTAAATTCTATTTGGAAAATATTTTCCCCAATCGTTCTAATATTAGAAAGATTTTTCTCTGTTAAACAGAGAGCCTTTGGATTTTAAATCCAAAGTTGATTATAATATTACCAATAAAATCATCAATTCTCTGTTAGGAAAATATTTTCTTAATCTTGCTAAAACGAATAGAAAATATTTTCTATTAAACAAAATTCTCCGGATCTTAGATGCAATGGTGGATATAATTTCCCGAGTGATCTTTGAGATCAATTAGATCAATCGAGATCTCTCAAACTAAATGATATTTTTTCCCTCTCTTATATAAAGGACCAGAGACTTGAATTCTCATATAGAAGATATACCCCCAAGCTTTCGCTAGAGAAAAGATTTCCCCTTAAACTTCCATAAAAAACAATAGAGAATTTAATTTTTTCTTCGAAGAAGATCATTCTTTGTTTGATCACTAGATAAAGACAGAAATAAGAATATCTCCCCTTTCTTTTTGCCTATCTCATACATGATATAAGGGTTTAACTCTTTTATAGCAACTTAGTTCTTTCTCGAGATCTGAGATCCACAAGATAAATCTTTAACAGGATGAGAATTTAATTTTCATCGGGAAGATCTTGTTCTTCAGTTCAAAGATCCAGAGGAGAAGTATGGTGTTTTACCCCTACACATAAAAAGAGAGAGTACATGGAAGAACAAAACAAGAAGATGGAATTGATATATTAGGAACTTAGATCCTCCAAAAATATAACTGGGGTTTTATCCTAATAAGAACTTAGTTCTCATCAAAAGGAAGAACTTAGTTCTCAAAAGATCTACAGGATTTTTAGAGTTTAACTCAAATTTTCAGACTTAATCTCTGCATGAACATAGACACGTAGAAGACACGTGAGCGCTAAGACTCTAGTGCTTAGCACTATTCATATCGAAGACACGTGATCAATCATAAAATAATGCTTCACGTGCCATTCACGTGAGCATCATACGACCAAGTGCTTAGCACTACTCACGTGAGGAGCACGTAAGCGACCATGAAGATAATGCTTCACGTGCCATTCACGTGAGTGCCATAATGAACTAGAGCTTATCATTATTCATATGGAACACACGTGAACACCAAGGAACCAATAATTAGCACTACTCACGTAAGAGCACATGAGCATTGAAACAGAACCTATGATGAAGCTTAATCTTCTGGGCCCAATGCTTAGCACTGTTAGGTTATCTAAAGTTCAAAACAATATATTTGGCCTAACGCTTAGCACTGCTGGGAAATAGAGCCCGACATTTAGTCTAAGATTAGACTAATTCCCTGAAGTTTCAATCTTCTCAACATTGATCATACATACTTTAAATTGACTTTAATCTAAAACAAGATTAATAGTCCTTAAACATGTTTAAATCGATTTTAATCTAAGACTAGATTAATAATGTTTAAACCTCCGAACTTATGGACCTTATTTATATGATATCTATGTCCTAAGTTCAAAACCTCAAATCTATTGTATGGGTTTGGACTAATCCGTGCCCTAAAGGCATGACAAGATTAGTTTCCGTATACAATCCAAGGGCAGCCCCATATAAATAAACATAATACGATACGAAATAACCCACTGGAGAAGATGAAAGTTGTTATCGCTTTGCGATAATGTAATTAATTGCATGGGCTTGCGCCTGCAGGGAAGAGCGTCCCCACAATAAAAAAACCCCACATCATTGAGGGGAATCTGATAAGTCAGTTATATCGATCGCATCTATCCAAACCTCCGATATATGGTGCTATAAATCAACTTGGTATTTTCGGAGAGATGGATCGATATGTTCCATAAAACATCTGCCCTTAAATTCAGGCTAGACGTCCTCTGCGTCTCAGTCCAGGCTTCGGCGGTAAACAGATTCTGACATACCCGGTGAGACCTTTTCCTCTTTCAACTCTATACTTCGTGTCTCGTTTTTCGCGAACCGATCGCGGTACATATGGTTGCCCTTAGGTTTTGGGATACTAAAGCTGGGTTCTTCTCCCTATACAGATCAATGGCATCATCTAGCCAATCCAACCCCAACACTGGCTACAACATCTCTCCGGTTGGAATAACCTGGTCAGATCGAGCCATGGCCCCAGTGCTCTCCATTCCAATAGCCTAAGTGGACCAGCAACTTAATGGGCTCTTCTTTGGGTCCATCCTACCACCTCCCTCTCTTGGAATCTCGGCTTCAAAGGAGGAGACGCCTAAGGAATCAGTTTTCAATAGGCTGACAAATACCACAGCGGGCCCTGATGATAAGCCTGCTCAATATGAAGGTTCGGTCTTCAAGAGGTTGAAGCCCAACTCCGTGGGCCCCGCCAAGAAGCCTATAATCCCGAAGAAATCAGTTTTCAAGAGGCTGAGTTCTTCGGACGCTCCAACCGTCCCGGCCATTCTGAAGAGGATAGTTACTGAGAGTCTGATATCTGCAGCCCCTGCTATTTTCGAGGTGTAACGATCCTAAAATTCCTATACCTTCACGTATCATTTCTTTAATAAAATATTGCAACTATTTACTTTTGGTATATTTTGTTTTCTAGTAAATATAATATTTTATCATTTTATCTATTTTATTCATTCTATAATTTTTCAAAGCCCAAAATCCAAGTTAAGACAATTCCATTTGATTTCTCTTTTTTCTTTTTCTAAGTCCACTTTCTTTTTAAGACATGGCATATATTTAATTCTTGTTAAGTATGTGCATGAACAACTTTGTAGCTCATTAGTTAAGTCCTTACATTGTTATTCCATAGGTCATATGTTTAAATCTCCATTTTGCAATTATTTTTATCATTTTTTAAACCCTCTCATGAGACCTTTCATTTTCTTTAACTCACAAATGAATAGTCACCCTTTCAATTTTTTTAACTCTCAAAATAAATCTATCATGAATTAGAATTATAGTGAACAATATATGTTCTCTTTCTCTCTCCTTCATTTTCTTCAAAACCTCCACTCATAATTCTCTCCCTTTCTTATATGCATTTCATCATTATTTGTTTTCCACTTATTCTTTTTTTTTTTATAAAAAAATTCAGAAAAGATAAATCCTATATAAAATTTAGGCACATTCATTCTTAGAGCTATTATAATTCCGGTGTTTTTGGAGTACATCCGTTCGCTAGAATTCGAGACGAGGAGAATCGAGCATCGTTACCGCTCACAAGTTTGTCATCAAAATAAATCTTTTTCCACCAAATCGAATTGATGAGCCAGTTGCTATATCGATTCACACATCCTGTAAGTCTCTTCCCTCTCATTCTCCTTTTCTCTACTTGAAATTCATTCCCTTACTATGCCTCCGTCAGGCCGAATCTTGAGATAACTAGTTAATATCATGATAAAGTTTTTTGTTAAATTAAAAAATGGTTGAAATAAAGCATATATATTTAGTTATAAAATCTTGTATGCAATGGTTGATAACATGTTAAGTATTGTTGTTTTAGACGGTTAATGATGACCGGATCATATGTTTACTTCATATATGTTAATTAATATTAGTTATCGCTAAAATTTTAATTATTTATATTTACTTTTGCATACAAGAAAACAAGGTTATAAATAAATGCCATAGATTTATCATTTTTAAATACGATTTTACAAAACTTTAATCTTTAAAATAATTTTTATAAATTAATTCCCACTTCTGGAAATTTCAGGAAATTTACATATGATATAATATATATTTTTGTACATGCTATAAAAATTTCAAATCAAACCGCATATCGGTTTAGGAATTACATCATTTTTTATTCGCTGTTCATAAAACAGAAAACTGCATTTATCAGTTAATTTCTAAGACACATAACTAGGTCTCCAAATTGAGAAAATTCAGATGTTTTCGTTATCTACATCGAAAGATCTATATTTTCTTAGTTTTAAGATTTTATTGAAAACATAAGTAAAAAATAGAAAACTGCGTTATCATATTAAACGACGAATCTGGACAGAATTTGTCCTGATTCGCACACTGTTTTTAATTAGGACATAACTCGAACTCCCGATATCCGTTCGTGACAAAATTTAGACTTGTAGATGCAAAATTAATAGAGCTATAGTTTCCTGTATATTAGATTACTTAGAAATATATGAAACAATCCGATATAGGCCTTGCAATACAACATATAGTTGCTGTCCAGAAATCTGAATTTCTGTTTTAAACCCTGACGTTAAAATGACCATAATTAGAGCTTCAGGAATCCAAATCACGCGAAACTTAGTTGTTTGGATAATTACTCCTAAAGAGCTACAATTTTATAATAATTTTTGTAAGCTGAAACCTGATGGAAATTAACTTAAACTGCCTTTTAAAAATATATGACGGCGCTGAACAAACTCTGATCTATTTTGCTTGACGATACGAAAATGAGTATATCTCCGAAACCGGTAGTCGTATTTAGGCGAGACTGGAACTCACGCATGCATAACACTTAGTTCTATATTTCTGTTTATATTCCGAAATTGGTTGACTTGATTAATTAGTCGTACACAACACTTTTTTTACAGAATTGTTTGTGGTCGTTACTTGAATAATATACTTAACTCGTTTCATGCTACTCGAACATATATATATTGTTTATCTTGATCTTTAAATTGTTGCATGTACATAAAGACATTGTTCCCTTATAAAAAAAAGTGGGAAAGAAAAAATAGACGAATTCCCTATGTTTTAATCCTCACGTGTTAAACACGTGAGCACTTATATGCAAAACATATAAACGCTGATAACAAGCAACTAAAAGCTAAACAGGCCTCATGTGTTAAACACGTGAACTCTTATATGCAAAGCATATAAGCACTAAATAAACCGATTAAAACCCATATTGGGGTCATGTGTTAAACACGTGAGAACACTCTTTTGAAGTATTTGCTTCAGATAGAGTTAAACTCTATATATTGAATTAAATTCTATTTTTGTATATAAGCAACAAGTGTAAGTGGCTAAAGGCCAAACTCACCTCACGTGTTAAACACGTGAGCAAAATAGGCTAAAACACATCGGGATCACGTGTTAAACACGTGAGGGCGACTCCCAATATAGAATTAAATTATAGGAAAATACACCCAACGATCTTTCTAAAAAGGGAAAGATATTCTCTGTTAACAGAGAACCATTGGATAAAAAATCCAATAGTGATTAAAAATTATCAAATATAGAATTAAATTCTATTGGGGGGGGACATCTCCCTAATCTTTCCAAATGAGAAGGATATTTTCTGTTAAACAAAAAATTGTTGGATTAAAGATCGAATGAAATGAGAATATATTTCCCTGTGCTCTGTTAAACAGGTCACCCTTGGATCAAAAATCCAATGGTGATTATAAAATCACCAATTAAACCGTCTGATATAATTAAATTCTATTTGGAAAATATTTTCCTGGTGTTTCTAAAATAAGAAAGATTTTCTCTGTTAAACAGAATTAAATTCTATAGTTAGTAAAATATCTTCCTAAGTCTTGTTAAACTAATAAGATATTCATATGATAGAATAAAATTCTATTTTAAGAAAATATTTCTTAATCTTGTTAAACAAACAAGAAATCTTCTCTGTTAGATAGAGAGCTTTTGGATTAAAAATCCAACGGTGAATAAAATTCATCGATTAATCTAAAAGATTAATTTGACCGATTATGAAATCAATAATGATCTCTCAATGAGAGATTTTCTCAACAAATTGATTATTTTCTTTTTCGTATAAATAGGAGCAAAGAGATGAAAAGAAGAGAGAGAGAGAATCGACCCTCTAACCTTCTGCAAACAAAAAGACAGAGGCTATCAAAACAACAGGGAATTTAATTCTCTAAAAGAAGAAAATTTCTCTCCTTTCCAACTCTAGGTAGAAGAAAACACAGAGATCAAAATATATCTTTTGCCTAGTGTAAACGGAAGCAAGGGTTTAACCCTTCATGAAAAGAACTTAGTTCTTTCTCTGATTTGAGATTTGTAAGGAAAATCTTCCTACAACTTGATCATTTAATTCTCATCGGAGAGATTCTGTTCTTCAAACTCAAATCTAGAAGAAAAGAACCAGGTTAAAAAGATAGAGAAAAAAGAGAATTTATGCTCTAAGGAATTTAATTCTTCTAGGGTTTAACCCTACGTAAAGAACTTAGTTCTTATATAAAAAAGGGGGAACTTAGTTCCTAAATAAAAATGATCTCAGATCTTCAAAGCTGAGATCTAGGTGATCATTAATGGCCAAAATACTATTAACAGAGATAAAATCTCTGAAAGAAAAGAATTTGGCGCCTCGCGTGCTTCCCACGTGAGTGCCCAAAAACAAAGAAACTCATTTGCACTGATTGGGCAGCCACTAAAACAAAGCAACCCAGCATCCGAAAAATAAAGTAATCATGTGAACTACACGTGAGCTATAAAAACAAAGGCTGAATGCTTCACGTGCTTTTCACGTGATCGACAGAGTTCCAAACAAATGCTTAGCACTTTAGTATAGAGGAAAATGGCTGAACAAACAGAACCCAAATAAGTGCTTAGCACTTTGAATAAAAAAAAAGGAAAAGAGAAAAGACTGAGCAGACCAAGCCTAAATTGGCTAAAAGTCTCTCTGAAGTTTCTTGCAGCCGAGCCCAAATGCTCTGTTGTTGGATCTTAATAAAATTTAATGATCCTAAAAATATTGCTATATTGATCTTAGTCTCAAACAGGACTAACGTATCCTTAGTTAAAGCAAATTGAGCCCAAATGCTCACATATTTAAGTTGATCTTAATCTCAAACTAGATTAATGGTCCTTAAATAAAACAAAATATTTTTGAACTAGAGAAATATATAACCTAAGTTCAAAACCCAAATTCATAAATATACGGATTTGGACAAATCCGGGCCCTACGGGCAACGACATAAATTAGTCTCCGTATACAATCCACGGGCAACCTTAACAAACAAAATAACACACAAAACGAAATGAACTTCCGGAGAAGGAGAAAGTGGTTATCATAATGCGGCAACGTAATTAACTGCAGGAGCTTGCACCTGCAGGAAATAGCGTCCCTACAATCAAAAAACCCTCACAAATAAGGGGGAATCTGATGAAGTTTACTACAACGGTTGTATCTATCCAAACCTCTGATATATGGTGTCATAAATCAACTTGGTATTTTCGGAGAGGTGGATGGATATATCCAAATAGCATCCGCCCCCAAATTCAGGCTGGACGTCCTAATGTCTCGGTTCGGTCTTTCGGCGGTAAACAGATTCTGGCACGCCCGATGGGACCTCTTCTTCTTTCCACTCCACACTTCATATGTCGTGTTTCGCGAACAAAATCGCGGTTCGCTATGGTTGCCTTTGGATTCGAGGTACTAAAATTTGGTATCTTACTCATGTCTAGAGAAAGTCAATGGCTTCCCAATGCACCTCTTGCAACAGCAACTTCCGTTCCACCCCAACTGGAGGAGTGATTTATTGGCCCAACACGGTATCTATTTTCTCAATACTGGGTGGGTGCGAAGACCGGCGGTAGATGGTCATGGCTCATTCATGTTAGGCGGGAATATTTCGTGGTAATCAGGAATAGACAATTGTTTTGGAGGGATTATGATTACAATGAAATGGGGTCATTTTCTATATTTCCTGAAATATCTTTTACACATAAATAAGCATGTTAATATTTTATGGTAATCTAAAATTACCACATAAATTACCTCCAACCAAGCACATTCTAAGCCATTCTCTTTGCAGCAAACTCAATATATATTGAGATCTCACCTCTGCAGCCTTTGCTTCAACTAAATTCCTCACTCTTTCCATTTCATCTGCTCTCAACCCATTTCAAAGCAATAATGTTGAACCTACAACTCAACATTTCCAAAAATGTGCTTGCTTTGCCTATGCTCAACTTGCGTTCCCTCAAAATGGTTAGTTATCTCTTTATCTAAATGGTTGATTTTTCTATAACATATATAATCTCTGTTTCTCTTTGAACATGCAGAAGCCTGAAAGGATCTCATCCCTTCAAACCAAAACTAAGCCATGCAATGCAACCCTTGCTTCCCCGTTGGAACTAACCGAAAACTCGCGAAGATCTTCAGACTATCACCCTACCATATGGGAGCATCAACTCATTGAACGTATTCATAGCCCATATGATGATGATTCAAAATTCAGAGAAAGGATCGAGGGATTGAAGAAAGAGGTGAAGAAATTAGTTAAGGAAACTACAGAGGAGCCATTAGCTAAGCTTATTGATTCTATAAGAAGGCTTGGTGTTGCTTATCATTTTGAGGAGGAGATTAAGGATGCAATGTCTAGATTTTATGTTGATGGGTTTGTGAATCTCAGTGGATTGAAGGAGACTTCACTTTGCTTTAGGCTCCTTAGAGATATATTATATATATACATATATAACAGTGTCCCATACCACTGATATATATCATCAAAGTAAAACGTCCAGAAAACTCATAAGATCAAATATAACATTCATATTACTGGTATTCACAATGCATAACAGATAATAAGGTAAAGTGCGTAAATAAATCATACAAGCAAATAAACGTATCAATTCTACTGTGGATGGCAATATTAATGATGTGTAGTGTAACATACGCGTCGGTGCTCGTACAACATGGCAACCATTAGTAATTGTGCAAGTGTTCTAAAGGTGTAATAGTCTACTCATATCAACATTTATATACGTATTACGGAGTATAACAGTTCTACAGTGACTTGGCAGTACCAATGAAATGTGGTGTAACATACATGTACGTGTTTGTGCAGTATAGTACTCATTGGTATTTGTGCAGTATTCTATCAGAGTGTTAGTATTACAGAAACGTATACTATCGATAAATATAATGGGAACATATAAAGTAAATTTCAGCATAACTAATAACTGTAATTACCTGCTATGGGTTATATCATTATCTTTGAAAAGGAAACGAAACATTGGTTTTAAGATAAGGAAGCTGCCTTAGATTAAAATAGATGTTCGTTTTGGAAATTGGCACCGCATCCTTATATTTTATCATTAAAAGGGAAATGAATTGTAGTTTTTAAAAGAATATAGCTCACACAAGCATTACATCCTAAAACGGATATTAATCTAACTCTACGAGTCTAAAGGAACACTTGGCCGTTATTCGGCATATAAATCTCATCATATAATTCCTCGTATAATGTCTCACATTATCACTATATCTCAAATTTTCTCTAGTACGGCATGATTCTTCGTATCAACTTACCAAACCATCCGTAAACTATATGCACATGAGTACCATACTAGATGCAATTTAATTCAAATATCCATATCTTAATAAATTTCTAAAACTACTATATAACATAATACAATTTATAAGGTTTCGGGGGTGCTATACGCCATCCACCCGACTTTCCCCATAGATATAAATCTACTCATCAACTTAATAAGATTGCTGAATTCCACGCTGCTAAGTTCGTCAACTCCGTCTCGGAATCCTTCGCGATCGCAACTATAATCGTATTTAAAATCATATCGATGTAAATATCATATTGAAAACCAAAATAACGAGCTAAGTACCCGTAGGTTAGAACCTACAGTATACTTAACCCAAATCCAACAATATGCCACTAAAATCTACGTATGAACGTCGATATTTCAGTCGCAGTACGAAATACGCAAAACCCGTATCGTAATATCGGAAATTTGATAAAACCTTTACTAAACATTTTCAGATTTTACCGTGTAAATATTTAGACAAAACAAACAATATAGAAACTTATAAAATACCCACACAAAGCTACGGGAGAAAAACCAACACCAAAACCCACAAGGGGCCAACGTCGCCGGAATTTAGGCGTATGTCGCCGGATAGACTAGGGAGTTTGGGGCTCGTGTTTTGAGTGAAGTTCTCTAGTTGTCTCATTATAGTTTTGGTCTTGCTAGTTTCTAGTGATTACAGATAGTGGTTCCAGACTCAAATTCAGTAGGCTAAATATCACAAAATCCCAGTTTATGATACTGCACAAACTAAACATGCTACGTGATGATATTATAAGTTAACTGAACTTAAGTTAATCTGAGCTAACCCTATTCTGGTCGTAACGGTAAAAACAGAACTCATGATACGATATATCCGTGTCGTATATATGATTTTAACTCCAAAACTGATATTAGCTTCCAGATTTCCTATACTGCTAAAACAACTTAAATAAACAATACCAAACATCCTAACACCTATACAGAGACCTACCCTCAAAACCACAACACCTAAATCCCTCAAAAAACCGGCGAGCTCGGAATTACCCTATATGTCGCCGGCTAAAATCCGAGCTACATGGTTCGTCTTCCTAGGGTTTATTCTAGGACCATTTTATAAGGTGATAGCAATGTTTGGTTATGTTAAATATTATCTAAGCTACAACAGATCTTCACTGAGCCTATCTTTACCAAAATACGATATTTTACCGATATTACCTTACTATACTAATCCAGTAATGATTTAAAGGAACTACAAGTTTGGAAATTATACCTATCTAGAAGATCAACTGAAAGCTTCCTTCAAGATGTACAAGCATAACTTCCTAGCTTGAGCACTACTACAAAGAAGGGTTGCCCTTACGGATATATCCGTAGGGGCAACCCACTGCCCCTACGGATATATACGTAGGGGCGAAAAAATACCCCGTAGGTGCAAAGGCCGCAGGTGCAAGCTGAGGCCCTGAACTTGCCCCTACGGTTAAATTCTTGCCCCTACGGATATGTATGTAGGTCCATCTCCCCCTACGGATTACGCCGTAGGGTATAAGATTTTATATTATTTACGGTTTATTTTAATAAATTACTTGGCCCTACGCATATATCCGTAGGGGCCTGTACAGGCCCCTACGGATATATGCGTAGATACGTTTCCGTAGGGACACAAATTCAGGATTCCTGATATTTTGCCCCTACGGATAACGCCGTAGGGGAGAGTCAGTGGCCCCTACGGATATATCTGTAGGGGCTGTCCCAACCCCCTGGCACTGAGATCTGGGGGAAATATCAGTTACTGCTGATATTTAGCCCCTACGGACATATCCGTAGGGGTAACATGAGTGCCTACGGATTAATCCGTAGGTACATATTGTCTGTAATTTTTTTTAAAAAATGGGCTGCTTGATTTTTTCCCGCCCTGTGCACAATAATATATACATCAATTAAATCATATATTGCAGTATTCATAATCACATCTCACGCATATATATAATATACAAAAGAAACACAAAAACTGAATATGATATAAATACAAACCAATATCAATATCGTTTCAAAATGTAGTACAATGTGTATGATATAAATAAATACATGTTTCAAAAAAAAGAACCAAAAATCTACCCTAGCTCGGTCCAGCTCCACCTCTGAATAACGATAGAATAACGCGCGCCTGCTCCTCGGTCAATAAACTCTGCAATTCGGCGCGAGCGGGAGTTTGAGCGGCCTGTAGAGCCGGCGATGTGGTCTGCGCAGCCGCCGTCGAGGTAGTCGCTTGCGGAGCCGCGACTGCGGGAGTCTGAGTGGGCGGTGGAGCTACAGGAGCTGTCTGCGGAAGCGCAGCCGATGTAGTGGCTTGCGGAGCCGTAACCGAAGGAGATGCATGTGGAGGCTCGGCCGATGTACCCCGTCGCGTCTGGACCTAACGTGTGTAAGAAGCGTGTAAGAACTGTTTATTATTCGAATTCGTATCATTATTAAGTTATTTCGAAACCCTGTTTGGATATCTAGTTTGGAAAAGCGTTGTTTATTTCAATTACATATGTATGTATGATTAATCAAACTTAAGTCTAAAACCAAATAAGCTCAAGCTACATACTAATTATGGATATGTTGATATGTATATAATATGAAATGATATTTTACTATAAACTAGTATACATACCAGCATCTCCTTCAACTCCTGAACGCTGGCCCTCAAGCTATCCAGTTCATGATGGACATGCCGGTCACTGGAAACGGAGGAAGTAACCGCCGGGGTGGAGTCCAACCTCATATGGGTACTGCTAGGGCCCAATCCCCGGCCTCTCCCAACCTCCGTGGTGCCCTCCGTGTGCGGCGTCCAGAACTGGGGTCAGCAGCCTCGGATCGTTCTGTCCGGTAAAATCGTTCCCCAGGCCTGGGCCTGCTCAACCACCCGCTCCTACACCCACATTCGAATTCTTATCATTATCGAGTTATTTCGAAACCCCATTTGGATATCTAGTTTGGAAAACTGTAGTTTATTTTAATTAGATATGTACATGTATGATTAATAAAACATAAGTCTACAACCAAATAAGCTCAGGCTATGTACTGATATTGGATATGTTGATATCTATAATATGACCTTATATTTTACTATTAAGTAGTATACATACCAGCATCTCATTCAACTCCTGAACGGTGGCCTTCAAGCTCTCCAGTTCCTGCTGGATACGTCGCTCACTGGAGACGGAGGAAGTAACCACCGGGGTGGAGTCCAACCTCATATGGGCCCTGCTAGAGCCCAGTCCTCGGCCTCTCTCCCAACGTCCGTGGTGCCGTCCGTGTGCGGCGTCCAGGACTGGGGTCAGCAGCCTCGAATGTTGCCTTCCCCCTAGCAACTGTCAGAACATTATATTTAGCACATACTGGTCTATAAAATTGACAAGAAATACCAAAATCAACAAATTCAAAACCTTACCTACAGAGATAGAAGATGTTCTCCTCTGGTATCTGCATGTATCAAAATTTGAATAATATTAATTAATTTCAGTACATACATACTAACAAGGTAAACTCGCATATAGCGCTGCTTACACATATGACAGGGAGTGAACAAGCTCTTGTAGATCATCAGGCGCAAATCTAATCTCATCAAGCAGCCCATGATAATGAGTTGGGAGACTAAGAGCAAAAGGAATGTGTGTATATTTATGATATAGCATTCTAAATCAATATACATGCCCTATATAATATATAAACATACCTGGAGGAACGGGAGTGGCCTCTGTCCCTGATATGGACGCATCACCAACAACTAGACAATCAAACATTGACAATATAAGTAATTTTGACATAAACAGGCATGGATATCTATAATATTACATTCAAAATGGATATTAGAGAGCGCACCTGCAGTGAGAAGTGGTAAAAGTATCACCCAATTAGGGTGTAATTTACAGAATCAGTTGAGACTCTTAAAAGTCATAGAAGAACCCGACCTGCACAAATCTGATGTATGCTTTCCATTGGACACTAAGAAGTCTCTAAAGGGAAAAGCCTATGTGAAAGCCATCATTAGTTCATATCAGAAGATTGATGCTGAAACAGAGAACGATGAATGTCATTTTTTTCTTCTTCTGCCACATTACTGTCTTCTCCTTCTGCCACATTACTGTCTTCTCCTTCTTATTATGTGCGCGTGCAAATTCAATGACTATATTGAGAATATGGATTAATAGTGGGTAGGAAAAGTATTTCTCAAATGGCTTTTGCGTCTTAAAACCATAAACTACTAAGTAATGGCATACATAATTTTTTTAGTATAAAGGTTGTTATTTTAAGTTTTCCCTTATAGAGATATGATCTAACTGCATCTATAAACTATAAGCGTGCAGAAAATTATGATAAGAAACCATAAGAAAGGGTCGTAGCCATGCATAACCTTGGATCTACATACCAAATCATGCAAAAGCATGCACTTATTGTCACCTTGCCTTGGAATATAAAATATCTTGGAAGACTATAAGCGAGCATTTAAATCTTGATAGCTTTTGACTTCAACATATATTTTTCTCAAGTACCATGAAATATACTTGCTCCGTATAAACCGTTTTCAGGAAGATGGATTAATAATGACAAATTATCCATTGTGGCTCACTAGGTTAGCATTTTCTCTTCTATTGACCATCTTACTAATCTGCTTGGTAAATTTATTCGGAACCGGCTGCGAATCATTAAAAGACATGCATAAGAAAGAAAGCTAAAATACAGATATATAGCATACCGATACATCGAAACTTCATAGTTGCGATGACAATCCAGAGATATTTATTTCTACACACGTGGTGCGCGTGCGAATGCGTCAGGCATCATGGACAAATATTTCAGAACATGGAAAGTATTATTCGTAAAAAGTAATTAAAACTTTTAAACACCTTGGGTAGATATTTTCTTAGTTGATGCAATCATATCATGAGAACTAAATTTAAGCTATTATACATATGCATATGTATTTTTCTAACCTAATATATCACACACATACACAGAGAGAGAGAGAGAACACCTGGTAGGTAGAGAAATCAGGTAGCAGGATCCTGAAGAAATGGAGTCCATAGTATTGCTCATCATCATCATCCATGATCCCTTTGATAATATTTTTTCAAAGGGATCACGGATGATGATGATGAGCAATGCTATGGACTCCATTTCTTCAGGATCCTGCTACCTGATTTCTCTACCTACCTGGTGTTCTCTCTCTCTCTCTCTCTGTGTGTGTGTGTGATATATTAGGTTAGAAAAATACATATGCATATGTATAATAGCTTAAATTTGGATTTGGACTAATCCGGGCCCTACGGGCAACGACATAAATTAGTCTCCGTATACAATCCACGGGAAACCTTAACAAACAAAATAACACACGAAACGAAATGAACTTCCGGAGAAGGAGAAAGTGGTTATCATAATGCGGCAACGTAATTAACTGCAGGAGCTTGCACCTGCAGGAAATAGCGTCCCTACAATCAAAAAACCCTCACAAATAAGGGGGAATTTGATGAAGTTTACTACAACGGTTGTATCTATCCAAACCTCTGATATATGGTGTCATAAATCAACTTGGTATTTTCGGAGAGGTGGATGGATATATCCAAATAGCATCCGCCCCCAAATTCAGGCTAGACGTCCTAATGTCTCGGTTCGGTCTTTCGGCGGTAAACAGATTCTGGCACGCCCGGTGGGACCTCTTCTTCTTTCCACTCCACACTTCATATGTCGTGTTTCGCGAACAAAATCGCGGTTCGCTATGGTTGCCTTTGGATTCGAGGTACTAAAATTTGGTATCTTACTCATGTCTAGAGAAAGTCAATGGCTTCCCAATGCACCTCTTGCAACAGCAACTTCCGTTCCACCCCAACTGGAGGAGTGATTTATTGGCCCAACACGGTATCTATTTTCTCAATACTGGGTGGGTGCGAGGAAGACCGGCGGTAGATGGTCATGGCTCATTCATGTTAGGCGGGAATATTTCGTGGTAATCTGGAATAGACAATTGTTTTAGAGGGTTTATGATTACAATGAAATGGGGTCATTTTCTATATTTCCTGAAATATCTTTTATACATAAATAAGCATGTTAATATTTTATGGTAATCTAAAATTACCACATAAATTACCTCCAACCAAGCACATTCTAAGCCATTCTCTTTACAGCAAACTCAATATATATAGAGATCTCACCCATGCAGCCTTTGCTTCAACTAAATTCCTCACTCTTTCCATTTCATCTGCTCTCAACCCATTTCAAAGCAATAATGTTGAACCTACAACTCAACATTTCCAAAAATGTGCTTGCTTTGCCTATGCACAACTTGCGTTCCCTCAAAATGGTTAGTTATCTCTTTATCTAAATGGTTGATTTTTCTATAACATATATAATCTCTGTTTCTCTTTGAACATGCAGAAGCCTGAAAGGATCTTATCCCTTCAAACCAAAACTAAGCCATGCAATGCAACCCTTGCTTCCCCGTTGGAACTAACCGAAAACTCGCGAAGATCTTCAGACTATCACCCTACCATATGGGAGCATCAACACATTGAACGTATTCATAGCCCATATGATGATGATTCAAAATTCAGAGAAAGGATCGAGGGATTGAAGAAAGAGGTGAAGAAATTAGTTAAGGAAACTACAGAGGAGCCATTAGCTAAGCTTATTGATTCTATAAGAAGGCTTGGTGTTGCTTATCATTTTGAGGAGGAGATTAAGGATGCAATGTCACTACTACAAATAAGGGTTGCCCCTACGGATTTATCGGTAGGGGCAACTCACTGCCTCTACGGATATGTACGCAGGGGCGAAAAAATACCCCGTAGGTGCAAAGGCCGCAGGTGCAAGTTGAGGCCCTAAACTTGCCCCTACGGACAAATTCAAGCCCCTACAGATATATCGGTAGGTGTTATAGCCCCTACGGAGTACCCCGTAGGGGTAATAAAATCATATATGTAATTTTTTTTTTGAATATATTGTATATACCTACGGATATATCCGTAGGTCCTTTTTCTACCCCTACGGATACCTCCGTAGGGGATATAAAGTAGCCCCTACGGATAAGTCCGTAGGGGCCACTCGCAACACCCTGCACTGAGATCGGGGGTAAAAATATCAGGAAACCTGATATTTTGCCCCTACGGATAAATGCGTAGGGGATAAACAGTGGCCCCTACGGACATATCCGTAGGGGCACCCCCAACACCCTGCACTGATATCAGGTGGGAAAATATCAGGTTTCCTGATAGTTTGCCCCTACGGATAATGCCGTAGGGGCAACGTATGTACCTACGGCTTAATCCGTAGGTACATATTGTCTGTATTTTTTTTTATAAAATGGGCTGCTAGATTTTTTCCCACCCTGTGCACAATACTATATACATCAATCAAATCATATATTGCAGTATTCATAATCACATCTCACGCATATATATAATATACAAAAGAAACCCAAAAACTGAATATGATATAAATACAAACCAATATCAATATCGTTTCAAAATGTAGTACAATGTGATATAAATACATGTTTCAAAAAATAAGAACCAAAAAGCTACCCTAGTTCGGTCCAGCTCCACCTCCGAATAATGTTAGAATAACGCGCGCCTGCTCCTCGGTCAATACACTCTGCAATGCTACATATAAGGGAGTCTGAGCGGCATGTGGAGCTGGCGATGTGGTCTGCGCAGCCGCCGTCGAGGTAGTCGCTTGCGGAGCCGCGGCTGCGGGGGTCTGAGTGGGCGGTGGAGCTACAGGAGCTGTCTGCGGAACCGCAGCCGATGTAGTAGCTTGCGGAGCCGCAGCCGAAGGAGATGCATGTGGAGGCTCGGCCGATCTACCCTGTCGCGTATGGACATAACGTGTGTAAGAAGCGTGTAAGAACTGTGTATTATTCGAATTCGTTTCATTATTAAGTTATTTCGAAACCCTGTTTGGATATCTAGTTTGGAAAAGCGTTGTTTATTTTAATTACATATATATGTATGATTAATCAAACTTAAGTCTAAAACCAAATAAGCTCAAGCTACGTACTAATTATGGATATGTTGATATGTATATAATATGAAATGATATTTTACTATAAAGTAGTATACATACCAGCATCTCCTTCAACTCCTGAACGCTGGCCCTCAAGCTATCCAGTTCCTGATGGACATGCCGGTCACTGGAGACGGAGGAAGTAACCGCCGGGGTGGAGTCCAACCTCATATGGGCCCTGCTAGGGCCCAATCCCCGGCCTCTCTCCCAACCTCCGTGGTACCCTCCGTGTGCGGCGTCCAGAACTGGGGTCAGCAGCCTCGGATCGTTCTGTCCGGTAAAATCGATCCCCGAGGCCTGGGCCTGCTCAACAACCCGCTCCTACACCCACATTAAGCAGTAAAGTATAAGTATAAAATTTAAACTTGAACCTTCCAAAACTAAAATTTCAAATTTGGGTAGAAAAAATATTAACACTTACGCAGTACTCCTGGGTAGCGACGTCGGGACATCGAAGCTCGCTCGTGGCGGGATCTGTCGAGGTGCCGTGGACGGCAAGATATGCGGACAACACGCTCGGTGTACCACCTGACGCCACGGTCCGAGATGTCTGCAATATTAGAAAGTAACTCTTAATATTAGAAATATTAGAGAATAACTCTTAATATTGCAGAATATTAGAGAATAACTCTTAATTTACCGATAACTCCATAGCTCGAGTAATGTTCCTCGAGCCACCTGTGTAAGTGGGGCGACCCCTCTTCGCCGACTTCATGTTCTCCGTATTCTGAGCGGCCTGTTTCTGCACAACGCATTAGCATTTAGTTTTCTAATTAAGAAACACAAAGAAATAAATTATATCATAAATAATGAATTAAATTTAAAATACATACTTGTTTGCGTTCGGAGTCGAAATAAGCGCACAATAGAGGCCATGTCTCTACGTCGACTCTCGCAAACGCCGGAGTAGATAGGAGGGCCGCTCTCTCTGCCTCGGGGGTCGCTATCCACAGGGAGTAGCAGTCGGCCTTTAGCTCATTCCTGTTGTATCGGACCTTGGCCTGCATGTTCTTCATCAGGCCATTGTACAGAGCATGAAGGTCGAGCACCCTCCCCGAGTGATCAGGGTCGGCTACAGGCTGAAAATCGTAATCCAACTGAAAATACAAAAAAAAACCATTGTTATTAGATTGCAAGTGTTAATAATAAATATATTGGATAGATCAAATGAAAATATATATTAATACATACCCGAGCCTGATCAAAGAAGAGGGCGAATGAGCGCTGGTGCTGCTCGCCCCACTCAACGTGAAGTGGATAGTTCTTCACGATCCGGCTCTCGTCCCCCAAATACCGGCCGAACCTCTCGGCATGAGGACCGGTATAGCGATAGTCAAGGGTAAAAAATAGGGGGAATGCTGCCTCCCCCCTAGCTCTATCAGGCCTCAGCCTATGGGACTGATTCGGGCCTCGAGTCCCCCTCTGGGGATGGAGAGGCCCTGCGTCTGCACGAAATATCAAGAAAATCAATAATAAGACAAAGTTGTATTAAGAAATCAAGGTTAAACAAAAATTCAAGTGTGATATATACCTCCGGTGATTAGCGCACGAGCCTGGGCCCGAGCAGCAGCACGAGCGGGACGATAGTTCCTCCGGTGAGGAACAACCGGGGTCCCGGACCCGGACGCATCCCCTCCAACTATAAAATAAACATCGACGCTAAATCTCCATGAAGTTCATATTTATTCTATATAGCATATGTAAAATAAATAAATATTTTAAATTTATTCATACTAACCTGCAGACGATGCGGAGGGTATGGAAGCGGCAGGAGTGGCCCCTGTGGAAGGTGTGGACGCACCACCTATAATTAGACAATTAAAAATAGATTTTATAAGTAATTGCAAAAAGAATGTGTAGATCAATAATATAACGTTCTAAATCAATATGCATGAACTATAGGACATATAAACATACCCGCAGGTGCGGTGGTGTCACCACCTACAGCTAGACAATAATAAAAATTGCTAAGTAAGAGCAAAAGGAATGTGTATATTTATGATATAGCATTCTAAATCAATATACATACACTATATGATATATAAACATACCTGGAGGAGCGGGGGTGGCCTCTGTCCCAGATGTGGACGCAGGACCAATAACTAGACAATTAAAAATAGATTTTATAAGTAATTGCAAAAAGAATGTGTAGATCAATAATATAACGTTCTAAATCAATATGCATGTACTATAGGACATATAAATATACCCGCAGGTGCGGTGGTGTCACCACCTACAGCTAGACAATAATAAAAATTGCTAAGTAAGAGCAAAAGGAATGTGTATATTTATGATATAGCATTCTAAATCAATATACATACACTATATGATATATAAACATACCTGGAGGAGCGGGGGTGGCCTCTGTCCCAGATGTGGACGCAGGACCAACAACTAGACAATCAAACATTGACAATATAAGTAATTTTGACATAAACATGCATGAATATCTGTAATATTACATTGAAAATGAATATGCGTGCAGTATACCTGGAGGTGTGGCAAAATCCACACGGAAGGAGGCATCCGAAGGGGTCTCCGATCTGGGTGCAAGACCGGCCCTCTGAAGCTCCCTACGGAGCTCTCCGGGCGGCAGAACCGCTCTGCCTCTGCCTCTGCCTCTGCCGCGGCTGGAGTTCCTGCCGCCCCTCGCTGCTCCCGACATCGTCATCAAATCTAGATAAACTGTTCGTGGACGCATTAGACAATCATTAAAAGTATTGACTATATATTATCTAGAGCGTAAAATGTGAAGTAATAATATAACATTACTGATAACCTTTTTCGTTTCGTGGGCGCATCATACATATCTACTTGGATTTCATCGTCGATGTCATTTCTAACCCACGTAACTTCATGATCGGTCGAAGACAACCCGTCCTTCGAAATAGACGGTCGGAGCACTTTAAGCCTTCTCTCTTCTTCGTCCTCATCGCTGTCCTCGTATTCTGGGACATCGTAGACATCTCTAGGTTTCCATCGGCATACAACACTCCACCCCGGATGCTTCAAACACTGTGAGTAGTATACTTGGAACGCTTGGTTCGGAAAGATAAACGGATCGTCCTGACCGTAAAATCGAAGTGTGTTCACACTGGTCAATCCATATTCATCTTTCTAAGTCCCAAGACTGCTTCTCCACCTGTCTGTTTCGGTTCGCGGATCGTACCAAGTACAGTGGAATATATAAAAGGGTTCTGATCGTCCGGGATAGTGGATGCCGAGTATACAATTTAAGTACCCATAGTAAATCACACCGTCCGATCCTACCGTCGCAATCCCACTATTCTGAGTGGTTCTAGATGTTTCTATGTCCTTAATTTCGAATTTGTATCCAAGGACACCAAATCCTCTGTAATATGCAACCTCCATACTAGGAAATTGAGTTAAACATCTTGAATCACTCTCAAATGATGCAGACAAGTTCGGATCGTGGATCTAACAAAACAAATTTTACGATAAATACATAACGATACAAGTTTAGATTAAAACTGATAGCAATAAAATGTAATTCGAATAACTTACATGCTCTGTGACCCAATCACAAAAATTATCCTGATGGTATTTTTCCAAACGCTCTTCGTTCCAATCAGGATGCCCCTCACGTACCTCGTTAAAATGAGTTCTGTTTTCGACAAATAATTGTGACATTAATATTTGTCATTTCATACACACAAACACAGATATAACAATTAATCCAAAAGAACTTACTCTCTAATTTGTTCAAGACATGCGCAATTAAGCAAGATAAACCGGTATATCTTGTTGATAAACATATTGTCTACCCTCTTATACTCGGCTTTACCATATGGCCCGTCTTGAATTCTTCGTGGTCGGTTAAGCCTTGTCTCAACGTTCTCGTCCAGATAGCGGGAACAAAATGTGGTTACTTCATCAAGAAGATAACCTTGCATGATAGAACCCTCTGGTCGATTTTTATTGCGTATATACTTCTTAAGAGTGTAAAGGTACCTAATGAGAATATGTTGAATAAATAAACACGGGCATACAGGACAAAAATAAATTTATAAATTGCGCGAAACGAAAAATTACACGTACCTCTCGACGGGATACATCCATCGATATTGTACCAGTCCGGCTAACTTCGCCTCAGTTGCAAGATGAACCGTCAAGTGTATTATGATATCGAAGAATGACGGTGGGAAAATACGCTCAAACTTGCAAAGTATCAACGCAATAGAATTTTCTAGTTTATCCAGCATCGCAACCTCCAGTGTTTTAGCACACAACTCCCTGAAAAAACAACATAGGTCGTTGATTACTAGACCAACCGAGTCGGGGAGAGAAGTCCTGAGGGCTAATGGAAGAAGGTGCTCCACGATAACATGGTGGTCATGACTTTTCAGCCCATCGATCTTGCCCTTCACAATTTTTATTTTCTTGTTGAATGATCCTGAGAAACCTGTGGGGACTTTCAAATCATGCAACACCTGCAGGAATCTTTTCTTCTCCGGTTGTGACATATGATAAGCGGCATTGGGAAGTACAAACTTGCCCGGTTTACCCGCTACCGGTTTAGGGTGCAGTTCACTTCTTATTCCCCACTCTTGTAGATCCATCCGGGCATTCATGTTGTCTTTCGATTTCCCGTCTTTACACAGAAGCAAGTTAAGTATGTGCTCTGATACTCCCTTCTCTATATGCATGACGTCCAGACAATTACGCACTGAATTTGTAGACCAGTACGGAAGCTCGAAGAAAATGCTTAACTTGTTCCAATATTGTGGTTTGACCTGTCTCGTCGGATCCATCCCGAAGGTCACGTTATTGTAACCATCCCATTTAGCAGTCACGTCCTCTCCGGAAAATGGGGATGGAGGCCCAAGAAGCTCCTGATGACCATCAAAGTGAACCGTGTCTAACCTATAGGGGTGGTCTGGAGGCAGAAAACGTCGATGGCCGCAATAACAAACCTTCCTGCTAAGATTCAAAAATTTTGATGTTGTGTGTTCATGGCAATGAGGACATGCTTTGTGACCATGTACGGACCAACCTGATAGCATTCCATACGCAGGAAAGTCATTAATTGTCCACATTAAAGCCGCACGCAGTATGAAGGTTGTATTTGTGTTTGAATCATATGTCTCTACACCATCAATGAACAAAGTTTTCAGCTCCTCAATCAGAGGTCGGAGATAGACGTCGATATTGTTCCCCGGTGAGTTTGGTCCGTCGATAAGAAGAGGCATCATAAAGTATGATTGGTCCATAGCCAACCAAGGCGACAGATTATAAATTATCATTACAACGGGCTATGTACTGTGACTTCCAGCCATATAGTTGAATGGGCAGAAGCCATCGGCAGCCAGTCCGAGCCGGACATTGTGAGGATCGCTACTGAATATTGCGTGCCTCCTATCGAAATCCTTCCATGCCGGTGAATCTCTTGGATGGCTCATTTTTCCATTTTCGCTTGGAGGAGCACGGTGATGCCAAATCATTGCCTCGGCTGTTTTCTTGCACCTGAATAGCCTCTGTAGCCTCTGTGTTATGGGAAAATATCGTGCTATCTTCACAGGTATATCAGGCTTCTTATCAGAATCTTTCGGCTTATACCTGGCCTCTCTGCATGTTGGACACTCTTTCAAATCTGAATTCTCTTTCCGGTACAACACGCAATTTTTAGGACATACTTGAATCTTCTCGCACTTTAGACCCAAATCAGACATCATTTTCTGGGCTTCGTACCAGCTTTCGGGCACATTATTTCCCGGAGGCATAGAATCTTTCAAGAACGAAAGAAGCATTGTGAATGACTTGTTGCTCCATCCATTTAGACACTTAATTTGGAAAAGTTGGACGAACCATGAGAGGGTGGAATACTTCGCATTCTCATAAATTGGTTTCCTAGCATCATTCATGAAATTTTCATATTTATCCGCACGCGGTCCTTGACCGGAAGGAATGTCATCTTCGGTACGAATAGATTCACCTAGAGCAGCCTCTACCATATCCTCCATTTCTTCTGATGGAAATAAATTTCCGTATCCTGCCGTATTACCGAATTCTTCTTCTTCTCCTGCCGCATTATCGTGTTCTCCTTCTTCTACCGTAGTACTGCATTCTTCTCCTTCCCCGTGATATTTCCAAGTTGAATAAAGTCTAGTAAACCCATGTTTTACAATATGAAGCTCTGCCAATTCTACCTTCTGCCAGTACTTATTGCCACATCTATCGCACGGACAGAGAATCTTCTCTATTATGATCTTATTATGTGCTCGTGCAAATTCAAGGAAAGCAGCAACTCTTGCGACAAACTTAGGTTGCATACGTTGTTTCCAATCCACATACATCCAGTCCTTAACTCTGACGTACTCATGGGCCATGTTAGACTGAATAACATATAAATTGTAGGTTATGCTGACTATATTGAGAAATATAAGAACGGGATAGTTACTGACAAAGGAGAAAATCCATGTATGTGCTTTGTGTGTGCGTTTGTCGTTGAAAAGAATAAATTATCGCACGTTATGTTGACCGATAGACGGGGACTAAGTGGCGCTTTTAGTTTCATATATGTGTATCGATGGGAATATGAAGGTTTCATATTATCATATATTGGTTTTAACCCGAACATCTCGAATCGCTCTCTGATTATGCGTTTGTATGTATGTGTTCCGGCTGTCGGGGGTAAGCTTCTATCCCATTAAGAATGTATAGAGCGAACGCCCATCACTTGTGCTTTCAACCGTTTCGAGTAAATTTCGGCAGCACCTCCCCGCTGTTCTCCGAGTACACTGTAATAGAATAGATAATCATTTCAAAGCTGTGAAACAACGTTGAAATGAACATCTAATCTATCTTTGTACACGGAGAACCAGCGGAAAGATACCGACGAAATATCTCGAAACGGATGAAAACACAAGTGAATGAAGGCGTTTGCTTTATACATTCTTAACTTGTCCACACGGGACAAATCTATGGGTTACCATACGATTGAATTTTCTCGTCGCGTAGACTATACGACGGTTGTTAGTATCGAGCTATACTGTCCGATATTTAACAACCTTCGTATAGTTCTAGGTCACGACGAGCATCGCACGTATGTTAACCGATAGACGGGGACTAAGTGGCGCTTTTAGTTTCATATATGGGTATCGATGGGAATATGAAGGTTTCATATTATCATCGAGTATCATATATTGGTTTTAACCCGAACATCTCGAATCGCTCTCTAATTATGCGTTTGTATGTATGTGTTCCGGCTGTCGGGGGTAGGCTTCTATCCCATTAAGAATGTATAGAGCGAACGCCCATCACTTGTGCTTTCAACCGTTTCGAGTAAATTTCGGCAGCACCTCCCCGCTGTTCTCCGAGTACACTGTAATAGAATAGATAATCATTTCAAAGCTGTGAAACAACGTTGAAATGAACATCTAATCTATCTTTGTACACGGAGAACCAGCGGAAAGATACCGACGAAATATCTCGAAACGGATGAAAACACAAGTGAATGAAGGCGTTTGCTTTATACATTCTTAACTTGTCCACACGGGACAAATCTATGGGTTACCATACGATTGAATTTTCTCGTCGCGTAGACTATACGACGGTTGTTAGTATCGAGCTATACTGTCCGATATTTAACAACCTTCGTATAGTTCTAGGTCACGACGAGCATCGCACGTATGTTAACCGATAGACGGGAACTAAGTGGCGCTTTTAGTTTCATATATGGGTATCGATGGGAATATGAAGGTTTCATATTATCATCGAGTATCATATATTGGTTTTAACCTGAATATCTCGAGTCGCTCTCTAATTATGCGTTTGTTGTGCATTCGTGTTGTATGTGTAACATGATTTTAAACCATTGAGATCAAGATTGATAGAACTGATCATCCTACATTACAATAGCATTCATCAACCAAAAACTATTATTGGAATGGTATACATCTATAACAATCAACAATTAAAACTACAAATATAGGATACTGATATCATAAAGCGTTATGAGACACGTCATCTGCCACGTGTCGTGATCATGGAAATCGCTAATATTGAGCATCATCAAGATTAGATTATGGTTTTGAAGCAAGTTATTGAGCATCTTGGATTGATTGTCAAGTGTTGATTTTTATTTCAACACTTGACAGAATGAAAATCATAAATACAGTTGCAAAATGTGTTCCTCACCCCCATAAAGTGGATCTTAACAATCCAGACAAGACCATCATTGTTCAAATTGCCAAGGTAGACATAATCTCAGCAGTTATTTACGGTTGCTAGCTTGTATTGCTTGTTGCTATTCTTTTTTTTCCTTGTCCTTTCTTTCTTTCTTTTTTTGGGGGGGTGGGGGTTGTGTTTGAAAAGTTTTAACCAACTCACTGCTATTTCTAGGCAATGGAAGAATATAACTAGTTTTATCCCCCAAAAGAAAGAGCTTCAGGCTTCATGAGTCAAGCGATGTGTACGTATAATTATAGGATTTTCTTGCTAGCGGTTCATTTACAACTATTCTTTAGTCTATATACCTAGCATCTGCTACTAGATATTACATCTTGCATCAACACCCTGCATGTTAAAATCAAAATCGATTATTTTTTTCTTGATCTTTTTCTGATTTTCTACCATCTGTGTCGAGTAAATTATGATTAACATTGTATTTGTCAACTAATCAGAAGAGCCATTCAACCAGCCCCACCGTAACCCTAACCCCAGCCCCACTACCGTAACCCTAACCCCAGCCCCACCGTAACCTTAACCCCAGCCCCACCCCAGCAGCAGCCGAACCCCAACCCTAACCCTACCCCGACCCCGACCGCCACCGTGACCCCTGCCCAACCCTAACCCCAGCCCCACCCCAGCAGCAGCCGAACCCCAACCCTAACCCTACCCCGACCCCGACCCCGACCGCCACCGCGACCCCTGCCCAACCCCAACTCTCGCGCGCGCAACCCAGACCCAGCCATGAACCCTAAGCCCAAAATAATCTAAAAATGCTTTAATTTACCTCGAGATTTATACCTGAACGGCTGCTGGTGGGCTGGAGCGACGACGGTGGCGATTTGGCGACGAAACCGGCGGTGGCGACGACGGTGGCGACAACGGTGGCGACGAAACAGGCGCTGGCGACGACGGTGGCGACGAAACCGGCGGTGGCGACGACGGAGGCGACGGTGGCGACTACGGAGACGATTTGGGGTTTTTTCTCGCGCGCGATTGAGAGAGAGAGAGAAAGTGAGCGTAGGCGATCGATCTGGGGTATTGGTAAATAGATATTTACTTGCCCCTACGGATATAACCGTAGGTCCTTTGTTTGCGTCTCCGTATGGGCAAACACCAAATTAAGAATTAATATTTTTATTCTTGGAGGTCTGTGCCCGTAGGGGCAACCTTTTAGCCCTACGGATTAATCCGTAGGGCCAAGTAAAATCTACCCCTACGGATATTTTCATCCGTAGGGGCAACCCCCTATTTTACTAGTGTGTCTAGATTTTATGTTGATGGGTTTGTGAATCTCAGTGGATTGAAGGAGACTTCATTTTGCTTTAGGCTCCTTAGAGATATATTATATATATACATATATAACAGTGTCCCATACCACTGATATATATCATCAAAGTAAAACGTCCAGAAAACTCATAAGATCAAATATGACATTCATATTACTGGTATTCACAATGCATAACAGATAATAAGGTAAAGTGCGTAAATAAATCATACAAGCAAATAAACGTATCAATTCTACTGTGGATGGCAATATTAATGATGTGTAGTGTAACATACGCGTCGGTGCTCGTACAACATGGCAACCATTAGTAATTGTGCAAGTGTTCTAAAGGTGTAATAGTCTACTCAAATCAACATCTATATACGTATTACGGAGTATAACAGTTCTACAGTGACTTGGCAGTACCAATGAAATGTGGTGTAACATACATGTACGTGTTCGTGCAGTATAGTACTCATTGGTATTTGTGCAGTGTTCTATCAGAGTGTTAGTATTACAGAAACGTATACTATCGATAAATATAATGCGAACATATAAAGTAAATTTCAGCATAACTAATAACTGTAATTACCTGCTATGGGTTATATCATTATCTTTGAAAAGGAAACGAAACGTTGGTTTTGAGATAAGGAAGCTGCCTTAGATTAAAATAGATGTTCGTTTTGGAAATTGGCACCGCATCCTTATATTTTATCATTAAAAGGGAAATGAATTGTAGTTTTTAAAAGAATATAGCTCACACAAGCATTACATCCTAAAACGGATATTAATCTAACTCTACGAGTCTCAAGGAACACTTGGCCGTTATTCGGCATATAAATCTCATCATATAATTCCTCGTATAATGTCTCACATTATCACTATATCTCAAATTTTCTCTAGTACGGCATGATCCTTCTTATCAACTTACCAAACCATCCGTAAACTATATGCACATGAGTACCATACTAGATGCAATTTAATTCAAATATCCATATCTTAATAAATTTCTAAAACTACTATATAACATAATACTATTTATAAGGTTTCGGGGGTGCTATACGCCATCAACCCGACTTCCCCCATAGATATAAATCTACTCACCAACTTAATAAGATTGCTGAATTCCACGCTGCTAAGTTCGTCAACTCCGTCTCGGAATCCTTCACGATCGCAACTATAATCGTATTTAAAATCATATCGATGTAAATATCATATTGAAAACCAAAATAACGAGCTAAGTACCCGTAGGTTAGAACCTATAGTATACTTAACCCAAATACAACAATATGCCACTAAAATCTACGTATGAACGTCGATATTTCAGTCGCAAAACCCGTATCGTAATATCGGAAATTTGATAAAACCTTTACTAAACATTTCCAGATTTTACCGTGTAAATATTTAGACAAAACAAACAATATAGAAACTTATAAAATACCCACACAAAGCTACGGGAGAAAAACCAACACCAAAACCCACAAGGGGCCAACGTCGCCGGAATTTAGGCGTATGTCGCCGGATAGACTAGGGAGTTTGGGGCTCGTGTTTTGAGTGAAGTTCTCTAGTTGTCTCATTATAGTTTTGGTCTTGCTAGTTTCTAGTGATTACAGATAGTGGTTCCAGACTCAAATTCAGCAGGCTAAATATCACAAAATCCCAGTTTATGATACTGCACAAACTAAACATGCTACGTGATGATATTATGAGTTAACTGAACTTAAGTTAATCTGAGCTAACCCTATTCTGGTCGTAACGGTAAAAACAGAACTCATGATACGATCTATCCATGTCGTATATAGGATTTTAACTCCAAAACTGATATTAGCTTCCAGATTTCCTATACTGCTAAAACAACTTAAATAAACAATACCAAACATCCTAACACCTATACAGAGACCTACCCTCAAAACCACAACACCTAAATCCCTCAAAAAACCGGTGAGCTCGGAATTACCCTATATGTCGCCGGCCAAAATCCGAGCTACATGGTTCGTCTTCCTAGGGTTTATTCTAGGACCATTTTATGAGGTGATAGCAATGTTTGGTTATGTTAAATATTATCTAAGCTACAGCAGATCTTCACTGAGCCTATCTTTACCAAAATACGATATTTTACCGATATTACCTTACTATACTAATCCAGTATTGATTTAAAGGAACTACAAGTTTGGAAATTATACCTATCTAGAAGATCAACTGAAAGCTTCCTTCAAGATGTACAAGCACAACTTCCTAGCTTGAGGGTTGTGGTAAAGATCCCTAGCACCTTGCTTTTCTTCTTCTCTTTTGAAATTAGGAACATATTGAAATTGGGTTTTAGTGATTGAAGAATTTGATAAGAGTTCAGTTTGAAGAAGCTAAGCAGTTCCTATGTGTGTGTGTGTTATGTAGAGAAAGCATGTGGTGGAGATTGAGAGGTGGAGGTGGCATGAGAAGAGTAGGAGGTGTAAGCATGAAAGGGGGTGGTATTTTCATGCAAGGATAAGGTGTGTGCATGAGGTGTACATACAAGAAGGAGGTGTCTTCATGATGATAAGATACACCAAGGGTTCAAGATAACCTTAACCAAGTCCTACCACTTTTTACACATAAACCCTCACAAAATTCCAATTTCCATAATTAATTAAACTTTTCACAAAACCCTTTCATGACACTTCTTATTGTAAAAACAAACTATTTCTTTACTAATCTATTCTACCTTTTAAAAGACCTTTTTATTACAAACACAATAAAATAAATGTTTTAATTAAATAAATAAAATAATTCGTTATCTAAAATATTTCAAAATGTTACAATATTCCCCCTTAAGAAAATTCGGTCTCCGAATTTAAATTAAATGCTCTTCTTAAAATATTTTTCTTAATCCAATCTGCTCAAATTCAAAACAATTTTCCGGGGTCCAAATTTAAAACATACAATCCGCTCGATATAGTGGAACTCCAAAATCCCACACGAGCTAAAACGCATCGTAACACATCCGTGTGCGTGAAATCTCAAAATATATAAAACTCACATAACTGTAAGTCTAGCGGACGCTATGAGAATTACTCCTGTTATTATGCAAATTACCAAATACGAAAACCATTGTGTATCCTAAATACACGATAATTGCCACAATCGTAGTGCAATATCGATGCACACGACCAAGCGAAATTTTTATTATTTAAATCAAATCTATAATATATCCTATCAAGTGCAAAGCATGAAAACAAAATCAACCCTAATGGGTTTGCGTGCAAATCTCAAACCACACATTACGGTGTGGATGAAAACAAAACAGCGCTAAGTGCAACAGGCGTGCACGAAACGATATCCACTGCATCTACTGTGCATGGAACAAAAGGGTACAAAATAGTATTAAGTGCATCGGGGTGCACAAAATCAACATCAAGTATATCGGAGTGCACAAAATCAATATCAAGTGCATCAGAGTGCACAAAATCAAAATCAAGTGCATCAGAGTGCACAAAATCAAAATCAAGTATACCTAGGGTGTGTGTATATATATATATATAATCTATTAACCATGTGCATCTGATGTGCACTGAAATATCAGTATAGTCCATCCGGTGTACATAACACTTCGATCGAGTGCAGTCACCTCGCACGAAAATCTTAACAAGTGCACCTGGTGTGCACAAAACATAAATCAAAATGAAATTACTGTATATGGAAATCTCATCAAGTGCACCTGGTGTGCACAAAACATAATATAACCCTCAAATCCTCAAAGATGAATATATCAAAATAACGAACGTTGAGTTGTCCCATCTTCAATGTTGGAAACAAAATATTTGGATCATAAAACGAAATTCGAACTCAAATGACATCGAAGCATATTCTCTTTAATGTCGAAAGGTGTTTATACCACCGGAATTGGCATAACAAGGATTACTACTTACCGTCTGCCACGTTCTAACGTTCTCTGTCTCTGAATTCTGGTTCTTCTTGCGGATCCCTAATACTCTGGCTTCTGTATGCAATCGTCCGGTGAGGAGCAACGACACCATTTTTCTTACTGCTGATACATCCCATCACATTTTCTTGGCCAGTAGTCCCGTCTCTTGTAACGCAACATGTTGATGACGGAAATCTCTATCCTCTGCTTGTGTGCTAACAACTGATTCCTGGGTCCAATCTTACTTATTACCAACTTCCAGAAAGAACACTTTCAAGTCTCCTGCTGATCTCAGCTATCCAGCCTGCCCGGAACTAACGCTCATTTCTGAATCCACTTTCTCTTTAGTAACGACTGTCATTTCCTTAAGATTTTCCTTAAAAGTATGGTCGTACTCGCTTCTGCAATTGCTTTGAATCTTCAAAATCGGCGGCGAAGAACAACTTTCCACTAAAACTCTGCATAAATCTCCTGTTCCATAAATTTCCAATATCAACCACTTAAGAAACGTATCACGATAATCATGCGAATTGCAAGTCATACTCGATTATGACCATGCCCAGAGCCTTACAAGACTTCCAAGAATACTAATCCGGCATCTTTGATACTCTGTAGAAGAATCTGAATAAGCTCACCTTCGAAAACTCGTCCCAATTCGTCGGAGGAAAACTTACTGCACGATCTCTTTCCTGAGCGACTTGCATCAGGTCTGAGCAAGATCTATCAGAAGAAGCTAATCAATTTCACCGATCTCGTAACTAGAGCGTCACAACGGATTAAAAGTCCTAACCATCCTACATCGGATCGGCTACGAATCTTTCTGATCCATCTACTCTTGTAACATCGTCAACCTTTAACTTCGTGAATTCTGGAAACAACATCTTGATAACCTCAGAAATATTTGTTATTGCTATCTGAACAGAACGCAACGCCACGATCTTCGGAGAGGAGAAAACATCATGCCTCAAATCCGGCTAATCTCCAGCAATGACTCGACCATCTGGTACGGGTCCCGAAGAAACTCGCTTTAGCATTAGAACTCGATCAAATATATATAAACGACGTGTCTCTATATCATCGGAATGTCACCTTGGTCAGTCCTTGTCCCCGACCAGTCTGCTCTGACCGTATCTCTAACTGCAGCCTTCTCGGCTCCCATAAATATGGTGACCGAAACAATCAACATGCATTGACGAAGATAGATCAACGAAATGAATAAAAGGAAAATCTCAAGATATAAATTCTAAGGTAACTTAGGCGGAGTATCATATCGTAAATATGCCACGGAATATATGTACGGTAAGTCACTCTACTTAGTACCTACTCCATCAACCAAGGTCATCCTATATAACGAAAGTTCGGGTATAAGACCCCCAAAGTCAAGTCTAAGTGCTATAAGGTAAATCCAGGTAACAAAAGTGCATGCCTAGACCCCATATAGCCAAACCTAGACTCGAACAAAGGTTAAACCAAACGCTTTGATACCAACTTTGTCACGACCCAAATTTGGCACATGACCGGCACTTAAATCACGTGACATCTAAAGACGTCGACGCGGTTCAAGTAAGCCGAAACCCGGAATCTAAACCCTTTTTAAATTATTGGAGGAGAGTTTAAAATAATCATCAGATGGAATCAGTCTAAATAACATTTAAATTTAACTATGTATGTTTGAAAAGCATCTTTGACGTTTTGAAATTTGACAGCACCTCCTTTGAAAATTTACATAAAAACCCGATACAACTGCAACAGTAAAATAGCATCCCAACGGGAGGTAGCTTTCACGTCCAAACGACGGAGCAGCCAAACAATCTATATCATAAGTCGACTCTAAAGAGTGCGGCCTCACAATTCTAAGTCTCCCTTCTAAGTCCACAATATACCATTTCTAAGTTGATGGAGTTTCCACTGGATACAAGAATATATGAGTAATTAAGAGTGAGTATGATACAATAATAACCCACTTACCAATCAATCACCGAAAAGAATGTGTGCCCAAGCCGTTGATAATCCAAGCGGTGAAACCTGCAAGAAACTGTGGCACAATGGGGATGAGTTGCCAACTCAGTGAATAAAAGTACATATAAGGTAGAAATCGAAATGCACGACGATACCTAGGTTATAAATATAGTATTACCATAATCTGCATAAATATAATATGATATGCGTATGTATCATAATGCAACACTAACTATCATGCAATCCCAAGTAGAATACATATATAGGTACTGTTCCCCGGATCAGTCCTAGTCGAATCCAATAAATGATATCTAACTGTGTACCTCATGATAACAATCATATCAATATATATATATATGGATGTCCAGTATCGACATCGAAATTAGAAATCTCTCGTGTCCAGCATCGACACGTAAATGCAGATATCGTCGACACCATCTCAACAGATGATCGCCACCCGATATCCTTGGCCCGGTCGGTATCCCCTGGATATCCGCCGTGTCCATCGAACCTCGGTCAGTATCCCCTGGATATCTGACGTGCTCGTCTTTATCTCCGGTATCGAGTATCCTCGTTAGGCTCCTCGCCTATAACCGGGTCCACCATGTATCCAACTGTATACCCCCCCCACTCAGTCTGGATAACGTATAAATCTGCAACCGTATCTCCCTCCCTCAGTTCGGAATAAAATAACCAGAAAACATAAAACTCATATAAAACTCATGTTGGACGTTAACTCATCATATCCAGAATTATCAAGTAAAGAATGAGAATATTTGTATAGATTATCCTGATGATATATTATATATATACATATATAACAGCGTCCCATACCACTGATATATATCATCAAAGTAAAACATCCAGAAAACTAATAAGATCAAATATAACATTCATAGTACCGGTATTCACAATGCTTCACAGATAATAAGATAAAGTACGTAAATAAATCATACAAGCAAATAAACGTATCAATTCTACTGTGTCATGGCAATACTAATGATGTGTAGTGTAACATACGCGTCGGTGCTCGTGCAATATGGCAATCATTAGTAATTGTGCAAGTGTTCTAAAGGTGTAATAGTCTACTCATATCAACATCTATATACGTATTACGGAGTATAAAAATTCTACAGTGACATGGCAGTACCAATGAGATGTGGTGTAACATACATGTACGTGCTTGTGCAGCATAGTACTCATTGGTATTTGTGCAGTGTTCAATCAGAGGGTTAGTATTACAGAAACGTATACTATCGATAAATATAATGCGAACATGTAAAGTAAATCTCAGCATAACTAATAACTGTAATTACCTGTTATGGGTTATATCATTATCTTTGAAAAGAAAACGATACGTTGGTTTTGAGATAAGCAAGCTGCCTTAAATTAAAATAGATATTCGTTTTGGAAATTGGCACCGCATCCTTATATTTTATCATTAAAAGGGAAACGAATCGTAGTTTTTAAAAGAATATAGCTCACACAAGTATTACATCCTAAAACGGAAATTAATCTAACTCTACGAGTCTAAACGAACACTTGGCCGTTATTCAGCATATAAATCTCATCATTTCCAATACATATAATTCTTCGTATAATGTCTCACATTATCACTATATCTCAAATCCTTTCTAATACGGCATGATCTTTCGTACCAACTTACTAAACCATCCGTAAACCATATGCACATGGGTACCATACTAGATGCAATTTAATCCAAATATCCATATCTTAATAAATTTCTAAAGCTACTATATAACATAATACTATTTATAAGGTTATGGGGGTGCTATACGCCATCTACCCGACTTCCCCCGTAGATGTAAATCTACTCACCAACTTAATAAGCTTGTTGAATTCCACGCTGCTAAGTTCGTCAACTCCGTCTCGTAATCCTTCGCGATCGCACCTATAATCGTATTTAAAATCATATCGATGTAAATATCATATTGAAAACCAAAATAACGAGCTAAGTACCCGTAGGTTAGAATCTACAGTATACTTAACCCAAAAACAACAATATGCCACTGAAATCTACGTATGAACGTCAATATTTCAGTCGCAGTGCGAAATACGCAAAACCCGTATCGTAATATCGGAAATTTGATAAAACCTTTACTAAACATTCCCAGATTTTACCGTGTAAATATTTAGACAAAACAAACAGTACAGAAACTTATAAAATACCAACACAAAACTACAGGAGAAAAACCAACACCAAAACCCACAAGGGGGCCGACGTCGCCGGAATTTAGGCGTATGTCGCCGGATGGACTAGGGAGTTTGGGGCTCGTGTTTTGAGTGAAGTTCTCTAGTTGTCTCATTATAGTTTTGGTCTTGCTAGTTTCTAGTGATTACAGATAGTGGTTCCAGACTCAAATTCAGTAGGCTAAATATCACAAAATCCCAGTTTATGATACGGCACAAACTAAACATGGTACGTGATGATATTATGAGTTAACTGAACTTAAGTTAATCTGAGCTAACTCTATTCTGGTCGTAACGGTAAAAAAAGAACTCATGATACGATATATCCAATTCTTATCTTGGATGCTGACATCTCTTTTAGAAATCGATCCGGCGAGAGAGACCTTTCCATTCGGAGAAGAAATCATCCCAAATATTCAAAGGGATCAGTTTGTTCTCATCGTAGTGGTGCTAATACAAGAAAGGTATAAATATTCGGACCAATTGGGCGTTCACATGTGAAAACAATGATAGGATTCCGCTTGTGTCAAAGAAGAGAAATCGAAAAGAGAAACAGTTCGATAAGAGCAGAGAAGAGAGCTAAACATTCTCTACACAAAACCATTCTCCTACTTAATTAGAGACGAAACTCTCTTTCAAAACCATCCAATTTACAGCAAGCATCTATATATCTCCAGGGAGAGACCCACAACCGGCTGAGGTATTTACAGCAAGCATCTATATATCTCCAGAGAAGAGAGCTAAATATTTTGCACGTGCTCGAACGTGTATGCTTATAGAATTGCATATCTAAATAAATTCATGTAAGTATTACTCCAGATTTTACTCATTGAACGTATTCATAGCCCATATGATGATGATGATTCAAAATTCAGAGAAAGGATCGAGGGATTGAAGAAAGAGGTGAAGAAATTAGTTAAGGAAACTACAGAGGAGCCATTAGCTAAGCTTGAGCTTATTGATTCTATAAGAAGGCTTGGTGTTGCTTATCATTTTGAGGAGGAGATTAAGGATGCAATGTCTAGATTTTATGTCGATGGTTTAGAGAAGCTTTGTGGACTGAAGGAGACTTCACTTTGCTTTAGGCTCCTTAGAGAATATGGTTACAATGCTTCCACTGGTAAGAAAAAGCAATTCTTGTTTATATATATATATATATATATATATATGTCGCATGGAAGTGAATATTCTCATGGCGTCGAAAAAATACACCATCAATGATTTTTCCCGACGATCGGCACCCATCATCTTCATCTTTATCGTTTAAGATATAGATATACCAAAATTTCATGTGGTTCTACCATTTCTTCACCGTTGAATTAGTAATGTAAAAAGTTATATTTCTCTTCCTTCTAATAATTTAGATATCATTATCTAAGTCATCCCTTTTCATTCATAGAAATGCCTATAAAACTTTATTCTAAAGGGGTTTTTACTAAATGGTCCCTCAAAACTTGATTAATTACTAAAATAAACCAATACTTGATAATTACTATTTATCCCCCAAAATATTGAATAATTTTTAAAAGGTCCCTCGACTTATCAAAAATACCGCCTTTCTTTTATTCCGTACGACATCTAACAAAGGTATGTCGGGACTAGAGTTTTAAAGCCTCCAAACCCCTCTCTTATATCTAAAATCCCTAAGTTTGGCCTCAAATCAAAATTAGGTAATCCATTGATTTGGGACCGAACCTGGCGATTTAGATGTAAGAAGAGGTTTGGAGGCTTCAAAACTCTAGTCCCAACATCTCTTCATTAGATGTCTAACGGAATATAAGAAAAACAATCTTTTTAGCAAGTCGAGAGACCTATTACAAATTATTCAAAGTTTTAGGGAAGTAAATGGTAATTATCAAGTATTGGATTTTATTATTAATTACCCAAGTTTGAGGTACCATTTAGTAAAAACCCCGATTCTAAAACATATATATTTAAATCACATCCGCCAAAAAACTAGGTATATATATTAACTTAAACTCTGTGACTTGTGAAAATAGATGTCTTCAATAAGTTCAAAGATGGGGAGGAATTCAAGAAATGCTTAACCCAAGATCCGAAGGGTTTGTTGAGCTTATATGAAGCTACACATCTTGCACTTCCTGAGGAGCAGATACTAGATGAAGCTAGGGAATTCAGTGTGAAGCATCTACAAGGTCTAAGTGAACATGTTTTGAATATCGTTGAGCAAGTGAGGTATTCTCTTGAGGCACCTTTGTATTGGTTGTTGCCAAGGGTTAAAGCAAGGCATTACATTGATGTCTATGAGAGAGAAGAGGACAAGATTTCTTGCTTGCTTGAGCTAGCCAAGCTAGATTTCAATGTTGTTCAAGCCTTGCATCAAAGGGAGATAAAGGACTTGTCAAGGTAAGCTACTAATTAAGAGTATATTTCCAATATAAAAAAAACGAAAAAGAAAAGAAAAGTGAAAGACAGAATTAAAAAATAAAGAATAAAATGTCGAGATGTGTTTGAGAATAGTCCCACATGGGTATAAGATATAAGATGAGACAAATTTCTACAAGGTTTGAATAGTCTTATTGATAGAATCCATTTATACCAAAAGCCTGTGTATATTCAAATATATGATCATCCCTCTTTTTTATACTTTAATAACACCTCTATGAGAGAGACTATGCTCTTAAGATATAAGATGAGACAAACCTTTTGTACTTTAATAACACCTCTAAAATATAAGATGAGACAAACCTTTTGTATTTTAATAACACCTCTAAAAGAGAGACTACATGCTCTTAAGATATAAGATGAGACAAACCTTTTGTACTTTAATACTTTAACAACAACTCTAAGAGAGAGACTACATGCTCTTAAGATATAAAATGAGACAAAGCTCAACAAAACTCGAGTTTTATTGATTGAACCACTTTATATCAAAAGCCCGTGTATGCATTCATATAAATAAAATATATAATCGTCCCCCTCATTTGTGTATAATTAAATTTAATAGAAAACAACAACAACAACTAAGGGTTAGATTTGAGTATAAAAACTTTACGGTCGTAGTAAGAATCATATATATGATTCAGTATTCTAACATGTGTCTACATTACAGGTTGAGCGTCTTTTTATACGAGATGGGAATCCGAGATTTATATTGCGGGCTTTTTTCTTCTTCTTTTTTTCTTTAAATGTGAGCCCAATATTTAGAACTTGGGTTGTTGAGATTAGGGATAGCAATTTTGCCCTGCCTCGTATCCGTTCCGATCAGGGTTGGGATTTTGACCATTGACCGGGGCACAGGGCTGGAATGGTGAAGATCAGACCTCTAATTAGCGGGGATGGGACGGGGATGGTATTAGCTATGTCCGTCCCGTGCCCCTCTCTGTCCCGTCCCGCGGTGTAGATAATTATGCACAATATTATTTACAGCATGTTTGCATGTGGCTTTAATGCTTAAACTTAAATGTTTTTTTATTTAGGGGTTGTTTTATAGATTGTAAGAGTTTAATAATTATAGTCATTTATGATATGACTTAAATTTAATGGTTAAAAATGAATATTTTGATCAAGTTATCTTATCAATTGAAATATAAACACTTGAAAATGAATGATTACAAATATGATGGGGTGAGACGGGGTCCTCGCGGGGACTTGGGTTCCCCGATGGGACGGGAATGGGATAGATTTTGTCTGTCCCGATGGGGCATAAGGCGGAGATGGGATGAGGTTTCATATATGCGGACGGGGACGGGATGGGCAATCCCCTGCCTGACCCGCCCGCCCCATTGCCATCCCTAGTTGAGATACAATCTAATTTCTATGTATTACAACACATGTCCACAACTCCAAACATCTGACCTAGTGGGTAGGAATTTAAGATGGTATTAAAACAAGTAGGTAAATAAAAAGCAGACTAATAAAATACCGGTGCACAAAAATTTCAGATTTCAGTTAAAAAAAGGATGCTCTATCCGGAGAAGCACGGTAGAGTTTATAAATATTTAAGAAACTTCAAAGTTATGATGCGGTGTCGGAGACTTTAAGGTAACAAGATATATTCTTTTACATATTCATGCCGCGTCTTGCATATCCTAAGTAAAACTCTAGATTGTTCTAGCTCAACAAATTAGTATAATAAGTACATGTCTAATAAGATCATTAAAATGTTTTTACTCTAGTTTTGATAAATATAGGGATCTAATTAATGGTGTTTATTTTGATATGTTATTAGATGGTGGAAAGATTTGGGTCTTGTAAACAAAATTAATTTTTCAAGAGATCGAATATTTGAGAATTACCTATGGGGAAATGGAACTGCATTTGAGCCACAATTTGGAAAGTGCAGAATAATTGTGACAAAGCTCATTAGTGTTCTAAATGTTATCGATGATTTTTATGATACATATGGCACATTAGAAGAAGCCCAACTCTTCACTGCAGCAATTAGAAGGTAAGCAATTAATTTTTCTTTCTTTGGGGTTTATGCAGCTATAATAATCTTATCATTTTATGATAATTAATTCTTTCTTTCTTTTTTTGGTTAATTAGCTGGGACCTGAAGGCTACAAAAAATCTGCCAAGTTACTTGAAGTTGTGTTATTTGGCACTATATAACTTTGTTAATGAGACTGTATATGATATCATGAAGGATTTTGGGTGGGATGTTTTACCCTTCTTAAAAAGAGAGGTAAAATTTGAAAAAGCTTATTCTCATAAGATTTGTAATTTTTCTAAAATAGAAAAAGGGAATTTTGTATTTTTAATGAATTGCCAAAAAAAAGGAAGAAAAAGGTAATAGATTATCAAATAATTTGGTATAAAGTTTATAATTGCACATCTACTCATTTTATAGGGTTATATAAAAATAAATATTTAATTGGAGATCTAACATTTCCGAATTTGCACAATGCATAGTTGAATATACTTAGAATTAAGTTGTTATTTTATGTTTCTAGTGGATATGTTTATGTGAAGCATACTTACAAGAAGCGGAATGGTTTCACAAGAAAGTGACTCCATCTCTTAAAGAATACTTGGAAAATGGTTCGACTTCAAGTGCCGGTCGAGTTATCATCTTCCATGCTTTATACTATGTAGACCAGAATCTCACACATGAATCACTTGATCATATGAAGAAAGCGCACCAATTAATATATTTGTCCTCAAAGCTTGTTCGGCTTATTGATGACATGGCTCCTTCTAAGGTATGAGAAAACAAAAGAGCTAAAATTATATTGCATAGAACCTTTTTTCATTTTTATGTGTCATACCGCAGGACATCATCCCCGTTTCTTTTCTTATCCTCTCCAAAAGTTGTATTCTATCTCTGACTTTAATGGATGCAATATTTTTCCGTTATATGCAAAGTTTATTTAGAAAACTATATTGATTTAGATCGAAAATTAAGGAAATTATAAACATAACCAAAATACAAATAGTTAAGATATGTGAATTAAAATAGTCCCACGTCTGAAAAACTATAAGAGGTATATAGATATAAAATATAAATTGGATAGAATCTCAAAAAAGCTTGAGTCTTATTGTTGGAACCCGCTTATATCAAAACCTAGAAAAAAACCCCTTCATTATTGGGATCGGAGGGGATTTTCTGCTTTTCATGGAAAAGAAAATCGAATTTCCTTCAATTTAGCAACATGTTAATAGGAGTATATAAAAAAATCAAATCATACCCAAGTTTAATTGAATCATAAAAACTAACGAAAAGAAATTTATGGTGCATCACATGAAGGATTATGGTGCATCACATGAAGCTTCAAAAGAATCCATCAAAGATTTGATCACGAGTTATTGGAAGAAACTCAACAAGGAAACTCTCATAAAAGGTGATCTTCTTCCAAGAAATTTCATACATGCAGCAATCAACACACCAAGAGCAAGTTACACCATAGCTCAGCATGGGGATGGGCTCGGCAATTCGACTGGCCCAGTGAAGGATAGAATCACCTCACTATTTGTTGAACCAATCCCAATGTAAGGATAATCTCCATTAATTGCTTGCTTCTTTTGAGGAGTTGTAATGTACTTGAACTCATCAACTATATTTTATTAATTAAATAAATTGGGTTGTTATATATGTATTTTGTTTCTCCTGAGTTTTTTTTCAAATCAAAATAGAATAGTTAGAGATTAAAATTAGAAAAATAGAATATTTTAAAATTTGATTAGCTGAATAGGACGGTTTGGGTTAACGTAGATGTGGCCTCTAACCCCCAATCCCCTCATCAAAGGACTGGTTCAGAACCTTTCCCTCCTTCCCTCCGCAGAAAAAAATGGAGGGCAGAACCCTCCCTCCCTTAAAAAATTAAAAGATCCTTAATTTTTAAAAATTAAAAAAAACACTATTTAAAAAAAACATCTAAAAAAACAGTATCTCTGTTGGATGGATGTGGACCCGATTGACCTAAGTTGCGTCGAGTAAAGACGGATTCCAAGAACCTGCCTTTCCCGTATACCAGAGAGCGTGGATTCCAAAAACCCAACCTATGCTAAGGGGCAAAATTAAAAAATTAAAAAACAAGTTTGTCTCAAATTTTTTTTTTAAAAGATGCAGGGAGAAAAATTGGAATTTTCATATTTACCCATAAATTCGATATGCATAAAAAATCTCACATTAATTTACTTCAAAAAAAAAAAATACCATGCACATATGAAACCTTATGTTAAGTCTCATCAACACCTAAAGTAACATGCATGTCAAATCTCATCGATATACTGACGTGCAAATATTGGATAAGATAGACAGATAATGATTGTTACTGTTTATCGACGTGCAAATATTGGATAAAATCGACAGGTAATGGTTGTTATTGTTTTTAAAGGAGGAATCCAATACTTGGATCATACTATAAATATCAATGAAGAACACTTCAGTAACAACATACAAGAAAGCAAAGCAAACGAGTCCGAGCTTCAAGTTCTGTCTATTCATGGAAGAATTAGAGAAGATGCGAAAAATACATCCACACTTGCAATGAAGTTTCTAAATGGTTACTAAAGATTGAAAAATATGGGGGGTGGAATAACTCAAAATTTCTAAACGGTTAGTAACGTAATTTCTTAATACTTGAAGTCCATTTCATTACCAATCTAAACACACTCGTTGAAGAGGGTGTTCCCTTATAAAAAAAAAGAGAAGAAAAGGAAAAGATCAAAAGATACCCTATCACGTGTTTAACACATGAGCACTCACATGCAAAGCATGTGACCGCCGGTTTCAATAGAATTAATACCTATCATATAGCCCCACGTATTAAACACGTGAGTGCTCACATGCAAAACATGTGAGTGCCGGATTCAGATAAAATTAAAACCATAAAGGCCCCACGTGTTAAACACGTGAGCGCTCATGTGCAAAGCACGTGAGCGCACCAATCTGAAGCGCTAGCTTCAATAGAATTAAATTCTATTTGGAAAATATTTTCCCCAATCTTTCTAATATTAGAAAGATTTTTCTCTGTTAAACAGAGAGCCTTTAGATTTTAAATCCAAAGTTGATTATAATATCACCAATAAAATCATCAATTCTCTGTTAGGAAAATATTTTCTTAATCTTGCTAAAACGAATAGAAAATATTTTCTATTAAACAAAATTCTCCGGATCTTAGATGCAACGGTGGATATAATTTCTCGAATGATCTTTGAGATCAATCAGATCAATCGAATTCTCTCAAACCAATTGATATTTTTTTCCTCTCTTATATAAAGGACCAGAGACTTGAAGTCTCAGATAGAGGATATACCCCCAAGCTTTCGCTAGAGAAAAGATTTACCCTTAAACTTCCACAAAAAACAATAGAGAATTTAATTTTTTCTTCGAAGAAGATCATTCTTTGTTTGATCACTAGATAAAGACAGGAATAAGAATATCTCCCCCCTTCTTTTTGCCTATCTCATGCATGATATAAGGGTTTAACTCTCTTATAAGAACTTAGTTCTTTCTCGAGATCTGAGATCCACAAGACAAATCTTCAACAGGGTGGGAATTTAATTTTCATCGGGAAGATCTTGTTCTTCAGTTCAAAGATCCAGACGAGAGGTATGGTGTTTTACCCCTACACATAAAAAGAGAGAGTACATGGAAGAACAAAACAAGAAGATGGAATTGATATATTAGGAACTTAGATCCTCCAAAAATATAACTGGGGTTTTATCTTAATAAGAACTTAGTTCTCATCAAAAGGAAGAACTTAGTTCTTGCATGATCTACAGGATTTTTAGAGTTTAACTCTAATTTTCAGACTTAATCTCTGCATGAACATAGATCACGTGGAAGACACGTGAGTTCTAAGACTCTAGTGCTTAACACTATTCATATTGAAGACACGCGATCAATCATAAAATAATGCTTCACGTGCCATTCACGTGAGCATCATACGACCAAGTGCTTAGCACTACTCACGTGAGGAGCACGTAAGCGACCATGAAGATAATGCTTCACGTGCCATTCACGTGAGTACCATAATGAACTAGTGCTTATCATTATTCATATGGAACACACGTGAACACCAAGGAACCAGTGCTTAGCACTACTCACATAAGAGCACATGAGCATTGAAACAGAACCTATGATGAAGCTTAATCTTCTGGGCCCAATGCTTAGCACCGTTGGGTTATCTAAAGTTCAAAACAATATATTTGTCCCAACGCTTAGCACTGTTGGGAAATAGAGCCCGACCTTTAGTCTAAGATTAGACTAATTCCCTGAAGTTTTAATCTTCTCAACCTTGATCATACATACTTTAAATTGACTTTAATTTAAAACAAGATTAATAGTCCTTAAACATGTTTAAATCGATTTTAATCTAAGACTAGATTAATAATGTTTAAACCTCCGAACTTATGGACCTTATTTATATGATATCTATGTCCTAAGTTCAAAACCTCAAATCTATTGTATGGGTTTGGACTAATCCGCGCCCTACAGGCATGACAAGATTAGTCTCCGTATACAATCCAATGGAAGCCTCATTAAATAAACATAATACGATACGAAATAACCCACTGGAGAAGATGAAAGTTGTTATGACTTTGCGACAACGTAATTAATTGCATGGGCTTGCGCCTGCAGGGAAGAGCGTCCCCACAATCAAAAACCCCACAACATTGAGGGGGAATCTGATAAGTCAGTTATATCGATCGCATCTATCCAAACCTCCGATATATGGTGCTATAAATCAACTTGGTATTTTCGGAGAGGTGGATTGATATGTTCCATAAAACATCTGCCCTTAAATTCAGGCTAGACGTCCTATGCGTCTCAGTCCAGTTTTCGGCGGTAAACAGATTCTGACATACCCGGTGGGACCTTTTCCTCTTTCAACTCTATACTTTGTGTCTCGTTTTTCGCGAACCGATCGCGGTACATATGGTCGCCTTTAGGTTTTGGGATACTAAAGCTGGGTTCTTCTCCCTATACAGATCAATGGCATCATCTAGCCAATCCAACCCCAACGCTGGCTCCAACATCTCACCGGTTGGAATAACCTGGTCAGATCGAGCCATGGCCCCAGTCCTCTCCATTCCAATAGCCCAAGTGGTCCAGCAACTTAATGGTCTCTTCTTTGGGTCCATGCTACCACCTCCCTCTCTTGGAATCCCGGCTCCAAAGGACGAGACGCCTAAGGAATTAGTTTTCAATAGGCTGACAATTACCACAGCGGGCCCTGATGATAAGCCTGCTCAATATGAAGGTTCGGTCTTCCAGAGGTTGAAGCCCAACTCCGTGGGCCTCACCGAGAAGCCTATAATCCCGAAGAAATCAGTCTTCAAGAGGCTGAGTTCTTCGGACGCTCCAACCGTCCCGGCCATTCTGAAGAGGATAGTCACTCAGAGTCTGACATCTGCAGCCCCTGCTATTTTCGAGGTGTAACGACCCTAAAATTTCTATATCTTCACGTATCATTTCTTTAATAAAATATTGCAATTATTTATTTTTGGTATTTTTTGTTTTCTAGTAAATATAATATTTTATCATTTTATCCATTCTATAATTTTTCAAAGCCCAAAATCCAAGTTAAGACAATTCCATTTTATTTTCTTTTTTCTTTTTCTAAGCCCACTTTCTTTTGAAGACATGACATATATTTAATTCTTGTTAAGTATGTGAATGAACAACTTTATAGCTCATTAGTTAAGTCCTTGCATTGTTATTCCATAGGTCATATGTTTAAATCTCCATTTTGCAATTATTTTTATCATTTTTTAAACCCTCTCATGAGACCTTTCATTTTTTTTAACTCACAAATGAATAGTCACCCTTTCAATTTTTTTAACTCTCAAAATAAATCTATCATGAATTAGAATTATAGTGAACATTATATGTTCTTTTTCTCTCTACTTCATCTTCTTCAAAACCTCCACTCATAATTCTCTCCCTTTCTTATATGCATTTCATCATTATTTGTTTTCCACTTCTTCTTTTTTTTATAAAAAAAATTCAGAAAAGATAAATCCTAAATAAAATTTAGGCACCTTCATTCTTATAGCTATCATAATTCCGGTGTTTTTGGAGTACTTCCGCTCGCTAGAATTCGAGACGAGGAGAATCGAGTATCGTTATCGCTCATAAGTTTGTCATCAAAATAAATCGTTTTCCACCAAATCGAATTGATGAGCCGGTTGTTATATCGATTCACACATCCTGTAAATCTCTTCCCTCTCCTTTTCTCTACTTGAAATTCATTCCCTCACTATGTCTCCGTCATGCCGAATCTTGAGATGACTAGTTAATCTCATGATAAAGTTTTTTGTTAAATTAAAAAATGGTTGAAATAAAGCATATATATATTTAGTTATAAAATCTTGTATTCAATGGTTGAGAACATGTTAAGTATTGTTGTTTTAGACGGTTAATCATGACCGGATCATATGTTTACTTCATATATGTTAATTAATATTAGTTATCGCTAAAATTTTAATTATTTATATTTACTTTTGCATACAAGAAAACAAGATTATAAATAAATACCATAGATTTATCATTTTTAAATACGATTTTACAAAACTTTTATCTTTAAAATAATTTTTATAAATTAATTCCTACTTCTGGAAATTTCAGGAAATTTACATATGATATAATATATATTTTGGTACATGCTATAAAAATTTCAGATCAAACCGCATAACGGTTTAGGAATTAAATCATTTTTTATTCGCTGTTCATAAAACAGAAAACTGCATTTATCAGTTAATTTCTAGGACACATAACTTGGTCTCCAAATTGAGCAAATTCAGAAGTTTTCGTTATCTACATCGAAAGATCTATATTTTCTTAGTTTTAAGATTTTATTGAAAACAGACGTAAAAAAATAGAAAACTGCGTTATCATATTAAACGATGAATCTGGACAGAATTTGTCCTGATTCGCACACTGTTTTTAATTAGGACATAACTCGAACTCCAGATATCCGTTCGTGACAAAATTTAGATGTGTAGATGCACAATTAACAGAGCTATAATTTCCTATATATTAAATTACTTAGAAATATATGAAACAATCTGATATAGGCCTTGCAATACAACATATAGTTGCTGTCCAAAAATCTGAATTTCTGTTTTAAACCCTGACGTTAAAATAACTATAACTAGAGCTTCAGAACTCCAAATCACGCGAAACTTAGTTGTTTGGATAATTACTCCTAAAGAGCTACAATTTTATAATAATTTTTGTAATCTTAAACCCGATGGAAATTAACTTAAACTGCCTTTTAAAAATATATGACGGCGCTGAACAAACTCTGATCTATTTTGCTTGACGATACGAAAATGAGTATATCTCCCAAACCGGTAGTCGTATTTAGGCGAGACTGGAACTCACGCGTGCATAACACTTAGATCTATACTTCTGTTTATATTCCAAAATTGGTTGACTTGATTAATTAGTCGTACACAACACTTTTTTTTACAGAATTGTTTATGGTCGTTACTTGGATAATATACTTAACTCGTTTCATGCTACTCGAACATGTATATCTTGTTTATCTTGATCTTTAAATTGTTGCATGTACATGAAGACATTGTTCCCTTATAAAAAAAAAGTGGGAAAGAAAAAAGAGACGAATTCCCTATGTTTTAAGCCTCACGTGTTAAACACGTGAGCACTTATATGCAAAATATATAAACGCTGAAAGCAATCAACTAAAAGCTAAACAGGCCTCACGTGTTAAACACGTGAACGCTTATATGCAAAGCATATAAGCACTAAATAAATTGATTAAAACCCATATTGGGGTCATGTGTTAAACACGTGAGAACACCCTTTTGAAGTATTAGCTTCATATAGAGTTAAACTCTATATATTGAATTAAATTCTATTTTTTTATATAAGCAACAAGTGTAAGTGGCTAAAGGCAAAACTGACCTCACGTGTTAAACACGTGAGCAAAATAGGCTAAAACACATCGGGGTCACGTGTTAAACACGTGAGGGCGACTCCCAATATAGAATTAAATTATAGGAAAATACACTCTACGATCTTTCTAAAAAGGGAAAGATATTCTCTGTTAACAGAGAACCGTTGGATAAAAAATCCAATAGTCATTAAAAATTATCAAATATAGAATTAAATTCTATTGGGGGAAACATCTCCCTAATCTTTCCAAATGAGAAGGACATTTTAACACTCTAGTTCATTTATACCAAATCTAGTATTTCTTTATTTATGGTATTTTCTTGATTTATTGTCTTTTGGGTGCGAATAGTGTATTTGTCATTGGTATTTGCATCCGACCCGACCCGCTTGCTTGAAACCTGTCTTGATTCATGTTCATGATTTATCTTGACTTGTCGCATAGACTGGTGCACTTTCATGTATACTGCATACTGAAATTTTATCTGACATTTGTATTTTTACAATATAACATTTTAAATCACATAAAATATTTTAAAAAATATTGCATGGCCTGCATGATACCCCTAACCTCGTGATAGCATCCGCGCATCTTGTTCTCATCCTGTTCAGTGAAACGGACTTGTTTGGATGGCAACGCGCACGTACGTGCATCCGTTCTTGGGGGTATGCATTTTCGTTATCCGGACATTCATTTTTAATTTTGGTCGTTGCATATATTTTTCATATTTTAAAACTGAATTTTTAGACCCGACCCGGGTGTCTTTTGGATTATTTTGTATCCCGCCAAAATTCAAATTTATTTAATCTAATATATTTATTTTAAAATCGACAGACTCAAAATTAAAATAACTTACAAATCTTTTCAATTAAAATCATAACAACCCCAGTTCACTTTCTCTTTCCTCTGGCCCCCCTACTCACCTCTCTCTCTCTCTCACTCAGAGTCCCTCTCTCCTCTTTCTTTCTCTTTCTCTCCCCCCTTCGTTGTCTCTCTCTTTCTTCTTTTTATCTCCTCTCGCGCCTCTCTCTCTCCTCTCGCGGTTACTGTGCACTCCTCGAGTGTGGTCACCGCCGCGCGCTTCTCGTCACCTCCCCCTTTCTAATCATTTTCTTCTACTTCTCTGTTTAAACCCCCGAGCCCCACGAGAAAACCCAGCCTCCTCAAACCCTAACCCTAACTCCTCATCACCCTCGACCTCAACCGAGCCCCATCTTCTCCTCCTCCTCGTCATCTCCTTTTTCTCTCTTCTTCCTCCTCCTTTCCCGAGCACTGCACCCTGCACCCACAAAACCCCGAGAACCCATCACCACTACCGTGCACACCTCCATCGCCGCCGATCACCACCTCCTCCCGCCTCTACCTTCATCACCTTCTCCTTCTCCCTCTCCTCTGCACTTCTCCTTCTTACACCAAGGAGCCTGCACACCCAAGCACCAGCCTTGCACCCAAACCCTAACAGCCGAGCACCCTGCACACCCACTGCGCATTGCATTGCTGGAGCACCGTTGATCTCGTCGTCGCCTTCACATCGTCTCCCTGACCCCTGTGCATAACCCAGTGAGCACAACCCTTCTCCTTTCTTCTTCCTCTTCTTCTTTTCTTTTTCCTTTTTTTCTTGTTCTTGAATCTTGGAATTTCAGAGATCGCCGGAGCCGTGACGTCGTTGCCGTTCCAGACGACCCAATGGACGTACCTTACCCGCGTGATCACTCTCTTGCATTGCTTGGACTTGTCCCGTGTGCTGTGCGTGCGTTGCGACGTTTTACCGACGTCGGACGTGCCGTGCGTATCCGTATCGTGATCCATCGAGGCAAGTTTACCTTGCTACATGCTACGTTACTGTATTTACATCTATTTAAATAAATATAACACTTGTATTTCAAATCGTGCATCCCATGTTTAGTTTTACAGTTTTACGACATCCGTAGGCATCCGTACAAGTTATTTCACATCTAGTGCATGCAAACCTATCTTGTTATATACTCTATTACAATATACTGCACCCAATGGAATATTTACATCTCATATTGTTTAGTTGTACATCCTGCATTTACCAGTTTATCATTTTACCGTTATATGACGTCCGGGTGCATCTGTATCATTATTTACATGTCTAGTCGCATGCTAAATCATCTCGCTACATGCTAGGTATAGTATTATGCATCCATATGAGTAAAATGTTACCCGTTTATCACATTGTACATCCATATTGAAGTTTTACTATTTTCGGATACCCATTTGCATCCATATCATTTAAAATATATATAACTGCATCCATAGATCACATTAATTCATATTATTATTGTAGTAACACCCCATGCTTAATAAAGTGTATCCTAATTAGTATTGGAACAGTAAATGTAACCCCTAATCAATATTTGTGCATCCATACCATTAATTCTATATCTATTCATATACCATGTCCTATTATTACATATTGTTGTTATATTGACACCCCATGCTTGATACTGTGCATCCTACTTAGTCATGATTTAACCCTGATCGATAATTGTGCATCCATGCTTTTATTTGTGCACCCGTACTTGCTACAGTTTGATTATAAGCACCCACTTGATACCTGATACATTGTGCACCACTTGACATGACCTGATACACCATTACTTGACATGTTACCTGATCCTGTTTCTAATGCCGACAATCCTGACATGTTGTCCCGATGGACATATCCTGTTGTCTGTATAGACAAACCTATTCCTGCTTGATCCTGTGTTGGCATTAGCTTCAGATTTATCAATACCTGACATGAACACATAACTTAGGGGTATGGGGAAATCAATGATGAAACTTGACTTGTAACTCGACAGTTCGATACTTATACTGATCAGTTTTACGGGCTAGGCCGGCCCGGGGATGCTGCTGCTGACATCATTCATCTGTACATGTTTCTTGTTTAGTGCCTAACGGCATGTCTCGGTTTCAGCCCGAGAATCTGGACCGTGGTCCCGGGCTCGCACGAAATACTATTGAGTTACATCGATAATTCATCAAATTGATTTCACAGACTTGAGAGTAGTTAACCCAGTAGCACAATTTAGTTTCACCGCTGCACTTCACATATACTGTTACACTTCACTGTTCTATATCCCTACTCACTTATTACATTCATGTACCTTTTATAATTCATGCCGCATGACTTGTTACCCTCCTGATTATATTATTGTTGATATTATGACGCAACGACGTCTGGGTTTTGCATGGCCCAGATCCTCTACCCTTGCAGCTGACCGATCAGGAGTATTTCAGCGTTCAGGCCGAGCAGTGAAGTCCTGTTAGTATTTTAGTTTAGTTTTCTTCCAGCATTTATATTCCTGATGTGAGCCCGTATTTGGGACGTACATTCCAGATTATTATTGTTTATTGGATCTATTTCTTCTGCATATTATTTCTTGACTCGTTTATTCTTGCTTATGGACATGTACTAGATAGTTTATTTTATTTTCCCATTCTTGATATCTTCTAGACAGCCGTAATGCGACTGTGAAGGGATGTTTCCTAGCCACAGGTAGCATGGTTGGCTCTGTCACGTGCCGATCTTAGCGCACTCTGGGAAGCGGGGCGTGACAGGGTTTGTTTGGTATCAGAGTCATAGGATTTATGTTTATCGGGTTTGATTCTTTTGTAGTTGGGTATTTGACCCAATACACGAATCGGAAAACCCGTGATTAGGAACATGTCCTGCCATCTTGTTATCGTGATTCTTGAATCATATCTTTCAATTGACTCTTGTCTTGATGATATGCAAACAACTTTTCATCTCGACTTGAAACTTTGTTTCCCTATTGTTTATCTCTAGGATTTGGGCGATTTGAGTGGAGTTATGTGATTGTAACTATGTACCGCGGCATGGTTACAATGCAGTATTCTATTCAAGTAACTTGGAGTTCTAGTCTTGATTCATATCCTTGATCTATGGTCATTATTCATCAAAAGTTTGAATCTTGTTATCATACTAATCCTTTTCGGTGTTTTGGTTTCAGGAACATGGCAGACAGGAATCTCCGATCGTACCAGAGGCGTGTTGATGATGCCGCTTTGCTTGGAGTAATACGTGGGATGCTTGAGAACCAGCAGCAAGCCGAAGCTTTTCAGGAAGGTTTGCGGACCGTCCAGCAGTCCTTAAACAATGTTGTGGCCAAACAGGTAGAGCATGTGGGTACCGTGGCGGATTTCAGGAGACTTGGTCCGTCCTTCTTTACTGGTCTGGAGAAGCCGTTGCTAGCGGAGCAGTGGCTGGTTGATACGGAGAATTTGCTCGTTGCGGCACAGATTCCAGAGGACAAGAGAGTGGATGTTGTACGCATCCAATTGGTTGACTATGCCCGTGAATGGTGGCTTGTGGAAGAGACCCGTTTGCCCAAACCGATCAGTTGGGCAGATTTTTCGAAGAGTTTCTTGGAGAAGTTCTTCCCGCAGACTGCACCGGAGAAAATGAAAGAAAAGTTTATCAGTTTGAAGCAGAACGGCGCACCCGTGGATGCGCATGCGGCTGAGTGGACACGACTCAGTTGATTCGCTGGACCTTTGGTGGCCAAAGAAGCTGATAGGGCACGAAGATTCACGCGCAGTTTGGACGTGGAAATCCAGAGGCACATTATCTCTCTGGGATTGACCACTTTTCCGCAAGTGCTTAAAGCGGCCCGAGAGCAGCAAAGCTTATCGGTGAAGACTGGGGGTACGCAGCAGCAGTCAGTTGCAGTGCGGAAGCCGGCGTTTGCGCCGAACCGAGCGCCTATACGCAGAGGAATTCCGGTGAACCGACGTGGCGTAGTACCGATGAAGAAGCCCGTAGTTGATCAGAGAAAGAGCGTGATTTATGACTACTGCCATTTACCCGGACACGTGAAAAGAGATTGCCGAAGGATGCTGGGACTTTGTTTGGTTTGTGGATCGGCGGATCATACTATCAATGCTTGTCCGTCGAAGCTTCATTTGAAAGATGATGTTCAGAGGCCACCGTAGAAGCAGTTTCAGGGGCAGAAGCAGTTGACTCAGGGACCCAATCAAGCTCGAGCCTTTACCCTGACGGCTGAAGAGGCCAAGGCTTCAGAGAAAGTTGTTTCAGGTATCCTGCTTGCTCATAATTTTCCCGCATTAGCATTATTCGATTCTGGTGTATCCCACTGTTTTATGTCGTCCAAGTTTATTGCTGCACACTCGATTTCTTGCACGACCCTGTCTAGTTGTTGGGACAAACACACTGGGAATGGGAAGATCATAGTTAGTAGAGAATGTAAGGATTGTTCAGTTGTTATTTGTGGACGGGAATTATTTGCAGATTTCTTGGTGATTGATACCAGCAGCTATGATTTTGTCTTAGGGATGGATTTTCTCGGCACTTTCCACGCTCACATAGATTGTAGAGCAAAGAAAGTGATTTTTCAGATTCCCGGACATCCGGAGTTTGTTTTCACTGGAGGAAGCAGTTCTGTCGGGCCAGTCGAGTTTAGGGCTAGGCCGACAAGCAATGTTCTTTCATCAATGGAAGTTGATAAGGAGGAAGCTCCAGCTGTAGTTCGAGAGTTCATGGACGTGTTCGAGAACATCTTGGGTTTACCTCCAAAACGAGATGTGGAGTTCGCGATCGATCTTGTTCCTGATGCAACGCCAATCTCAAAGGCATACTATCCAATGGCACCAGTGGAGTTGGAAGAAGTCAAGAAGCAGGTTACCGAATTGCTAGAGAAGGGTTGGATTCACAGTAGCAATTCACCTTGGGGATCTCCAGTTCTTCTAGTAAAGAAGAAAGATAGTATGAGGAGGATGTGCATCGATTATCGAGAATTAAACCGGGTGACTATTAAGAAAAAGTACCTGATCCCTCGCATTGGCGAATTATTCGAGTAGCTTAGTGGTGCGAGGGTATTCTCGAAGCTGGATTTGAGATCCGGATATCATCAGGTCCGAGTTAAATCAGAAGATATCTGCAAGACTGCGTTCCGAACTCGATATGGACATTACGGGTATTTAGTGATGCCATTCGGAGTCATGAATGCACCGGCGATGTTTATGGACTTGATGGACCGAATCTTTTCACCGTTTTTGGACCAGTTTATTGTGGTGTTCATCGATGATATTCTGGTCTACTAAAGAAGCCTTGAAGAGCATGCGGAACACTTGAAGATCGCACTGTAGACGTTGAGGCAAGAAAAATTATATGCAAAGATGAGCAAGTGCGAGTTTTGGCTTGAAGAAGTGAAGTTTTTGGGGCACGTCATATCCGGAGATGGAATCGCCATTGACCCTGAGAAGAATGCAGCGGTTCAAGATTGGCCGATTCTGAAGAACGTAGCAGAGATCAGAAGTTTTCTTGGACTTGCCGGATATTACAGAAGGTTCGTGGAGAATTTTGCTAGATTGGCTGAGCCTTTGACCAAGCTTACGCGTAAGGAAGTACCGTTCGTATGGACGGATAAATATGCATCAGCTTTTGAGGCGTTGAAGCAGAGGTTGATAACCGCTCTTATTCTGATCGTACCAGACAATTCCGTAGGATTGGTGATTCACAGCGATGCATCTGGGAAAGGTTTGGGATGTGTTTTGATGCAGCATAGGAAGATTATAGCTTACGCATCGAGGCAGTTGAAGACCCATGTAAAGAGTTTCCCAACTCATGATTTGGAACTTGCAGCAGTAATTTTCGCTTTGAAGATTTGGAGGCACTACTTATTGGCCGGAAGGGTCGAAGTACTCACCGATCACAAAATCTTGAAGTATGTGTTCACACAAAAAGAGCTAAACATGAGGCAGCGTAGATGGTTGGAGCTGATGGTTGACTATGATCTTGATCTTAAGTACCATCCGGAGGAAGTTAATGTTGTGCCGGATGCGCTTAGTCGGTTCCCAGCAATTCGGATGTTGACTGCACAGAAGGAGCTTATCGAAGATTTTTGGAGATTCGAGTTGGAGATTGTGCTACCACATTCTTCGGGACAGTTGATGCAGTTGCAAGTACAGTAATCGTTGATCGATAATATTAAGGCAGTGCAGTCACAGGACCCAAGATTGCAGAAGTTTCGAGAACAGGTTGAAGCGGGACTTCGAACGGACTTGTTGATTCATGAAGATGGTTCGTTGCGATATGGTAGCCGTTTGTGTGTGCCAAAAGGAGACATTCATGAAGAAGTTATGAAGGAGGTGCACAGTTCCGCATATTCCGTACATCCAGGAGGCACGAAGATGTACCGCAATCTAAGAAAACATTTCTGGTAGGAAGGCATGAAAAGAGAGATCGCCCTCTTTGTAGCGAAGTGCTTGGTGTGTCAGTAAGTCAAGGCTGAATATCAAAGGGTAGCTGGTTTATTGCAACCACTTCCGATTCCTCAATGGAAGTGGGAACATATAACCATGGATTTTGTGACAGCTTTACCGCGGAGTCCAAAGGGCAACAATGCAGTTTGGGTGATTGTTGATCGATTGACCAAGGCAGCTCATTTCATACCATTTCGAGTTGGTCAATCAATGGAAGCGTTGGCAGAACGGTACATGCAGGAGATTGTGAGATTGCATGGAGTTCCTGTGAGCATCGTGTCCGATCGTGACACCCGATTCTTATCACACTTCTGGAGGAGTTTATAGGAAAGTTTGGGGATGCGATTGAAGTTTAGCACAGCTTATCATCCTCAGACAGATGGCCAGTCGGAGAGAACGGTCCAAACTCTTGAAGACATGTTAAGAGCTTGCATGTTAGACTTCAAGGGTTCATGGGAGGATTATCTACACTTGGTGGAGTTTTCTTACAACAACAGCTTTCAGGCGACTATTCAGATGGCTCCATTCGAAGCTTTGTATTTTCGCAATTGTCGCTCACCTGTTTGTTGGGACGATATTAGAGAACGAAGATTGTTGGGACCGGATTTGATCGTGAAAACAGTTGAGAAGGTTAATACTATCCGGAATCATATGAAGGCGGCACAAGATCGGCAGAAGAGTTGGGCCGACACATCTAGAAGATATCTAGAGTTCGCTGTTGGTGATCTTGTGTTCTTAAAGGTATCATCGACTAGAGGAGTGATTCGTTTTGGGAGTCGAGGCAAGCTTAATCCTCGATTCGTAGGGCCTTTCGAGATTTTGAAGCGTGTTGGAGAAGTGGCTTATCGATTGGCTTTACCACAATATTTGGCGAATGTTCATGACGTGTTTCATGTATCTCAACTCCGTAAGTATGTTCGAGATGAAACACACGTGCTGAATCATTCGGAACTGACGGTAAGGGAGGATTTAACCTTTGAGGAACGACCAATGTCGATTGTTGATCGAAGAGAAAAGGTCCTTAAGAAGAAGGTTATCGCTCTCGTACTTATTTCTTGGGGAATCGTTCGCATAGAGAATCGACTTGGGAACGAGAAGACGAGATTCGACAGAATTTTCTACACATGTTCTTGTAGATTCTTGATTGTTTATCTTTTCTTGTCCTGGGAATTTCGAGGACGAAATTCTTTTTGTAGTTGGGTATAATGTAACACCCTAGTTCATTTATACCAATTCTAGTATTTCTTTATTTATGGTATTTTCTTAATTTATTGTGTTTTGGATGCGAATAGTGTATTTGACATTTGTATTTGCATCCGACCCGACCCGCTTGCTTGAAACCTGTCTTGATTCATGTTCATGATTTATCCTGACTTGTCGCGTAGACTGGTGCACTTTCATGTATACTGCATACTGGCATTTTATCTGGCATTTGCATTTTTACAATATAACATTTTAAGTCACATAAAATATTTTAAAAATACATTGCATGGCCTGCATGATACCCCTAACCCCGTGGTAGCATCCGCGTATCATGTTCTCGTCCCGTTCAGTGAAACAGACATGTTTGGATGGCAACGCGTACGTATGTGCATCCGTTCTTGGGGGTATGCATTTTTTTTACCCGGACATTCATTTTTAATTTTGGTCATTGCATATATTTTTCATATTTTGAAACTGAATTTTTAGACCCGACCCGGGCGTGTTTTGGATTATTTTGTATACAGCCAAAATTCAAATTTATTTAATCTAATATCTTTATTTTAAAATCGACAGACTAAAAATTAAAATAACTTACAAATTTTTTCAATTAAAATCATAACAACCCCAGTTCTCTTTCTCTTTCCTCTGGCCCCACCACTCACCTCTCTCTCTCTCTCTTTTACTCAGAGTCCCTCTCTCCTTTCTCCTCTTTCTTTCTCTTTCTCTTTCTCTCTCCTCCTCGCTGTCTCTCTCTCTCTTTTCTTTCTCTCTCCTCTCTCTCCTCTCTCTCCTCTCCCGCGATTACTGTGCACTCCTTGAGTGTGGTCAACGCCGCGCTTCTCGTCACCTCCCTCCTTCTAATCTTCTTCTTCTTCTCTTTATAAACCCCCGAGCCCCACGAGAAAACCCAGCCTCCTCAAACCCTAACCCTAACTCCTCATCACCCTCGACCTCAACCGAGCCCCATCTTCTCCTCCTCCTCGTCATTTCCTTCTTCTCTCATCTTCCTCCTCCTTTCCCGAGCACTGCACTTTGCACCCACAAAACCCCGAGAACCCATCACCACCACCGTGCACACCTCCATCGCCGCCGATCACCTCCTCCTCTCTCCTCCACCTTCATCACCTTCTCCTTCTCCCTCTCCTCTGCACTTCTCCCTCCTACACCAAGGAGCCTGCACACCCAAGCACCAGCCTTGCACCCAAACCCTAACAGCCGAGCACCCTGCACACCCACTGCGCATTGCATCGCCGGAGCACCATTGATCTCGTCGTCGCCCTTACATCATCTCCCTGATCCTTGTGCATAACCCAGTGAGTACAACCCTTCTCCTTTCTTCTTCCTCTTCTTCTTTTCTTTTTCCTTTCTTTTCTTGTTCTTGAATCATGGAATTTCAGAGATCGCCGGAGTCGTGACGTCGCTGCCGTTCCAGACGACCCAGTGGACGTACTTTACCCGCGTGATCACCCTCTTGCATTGCTTGGACTTGTCCCGTGTGCTGTGCGTGCGTTGCGACGTTTTACCGACGTCGGCTGTGCCGTGCGTATCCGTATCGTGATCCATCGAGGCAAGTTTACCTTGCTACAAGCTATGTTACTGTATTTACATCTATTTAAATAAATATAACACTTGTATTTCAAATCGTGCATCCCATGTTTAGTTTTACAGTTTTACGACATCAGTAGGCATCCGTACAAGTTATTTCACATCTAGTGCATGCAAACCTATCTTGTTATATACTATATTACAATATACTGCACCCAATGGAATATTTACATCTCATATTGTTTAGTTGTACATCTTGCATTTACCAGTTTATCATTTTACTGTTATATGACGTCCGGGTGCATCTGTATCATTATTTACATGTCTAGTCGCATGCTAAATCATCTCGCTACATGCTAGGTATAGTATTATGCATCCATATGAGTAAAATGTTACCCGTTTATCATATTGTACATCCATACTGAAGTTTTACTATTTTCGGATACCCGTTTGCATCCATATAATTTAAAATATATATAACTACATCCATTGATCGTATTAATTCATATTATTATTGTAATAACACCCCATGCTTAATAAAGTGTATACTAATTAGTATTGGAACTGTAAATGTAACCTCTAATCGATATTTGTGTATCCATACCATTAATTCTATATCTATTCACATACCATGTCCCATTATTACATATTGTTGTTATATTGACACCCCATGCTTGATACTGTGCATCCTACTTAGTCATGATGTAACCCTGATCGATAATTGTGCATCATGCTTTTATTTGTGCACCCGTACTTGCTACAGTTTGATTATGAGCACCCACTTGATACCTGATACACTGTGCACCACTTGAAATGACCTGATACACCATTACTTGACATGTTACCTGATCCTGTTTCTAATGCCGACAATCCTGACATGTTGTCCCGATGGATATATCCTGTTGTCTGTATAGACAAACCTATTCCTGCTTGATCCTGTGTTGGCATTAGTTTCAGATTTATCAATACCTGACTTGAACACATAACTTAGGAGTATGGGGAAATCAATGATGAAACTTGACTTGTAACTCGACAGTTCGATGCTTATACTGATCAGTTTTACGGGCTAGGCCAGCCCGGGGATGCTGCTGCTGACATCATTCATCTGTACATGTTTCTTATTTTGTGCCTAGCGACATGTCTCGGTTTTAGCCCGAGAATCTGGACCGTGGTCCCGGGCACGCACGAGATACTATTGAGTTACATCGATGATTCATCAAATTGATTTCACAGACTTGAGAGTAGTTAACCCAGTAGCACAATTTAGTTTCACCGCTGCACTTCACATATACTGTTACACTTCACCGTTCTATATCCCTGCTCACTTATTACACTCATGTACCTTTTATAATTCATGCCTGTATGACTTGTTACCCACCTGATTATATTATTGTTGATATTATGACGCACTGACGTCTGGGTTTTGCATGGCCCAGATCCCGCACCCTTGCAGCTGACCGATCAGGAGTATTTCTGCGTACAGGCCGAGCAGTGAAGACCTGTTAGTATTTTAGTTTAGTTTTCTTCTAGCATTTCCATTCCTGATGTGAGCCCGTATTTGGGACGTACATTCCAGATTATTATTGTTTATTGGATCTATTGCTTCCGCATATTATTTCTTGACTCGTTTATTCTGGCTTATGGACATATACTAGATAGTTTATTTTATTTTCCTGTTCTTGATATCTTCTAGACAGCCGTAATGTGACTGTGGAGGGATGTTTCCTAGCTACAGGTAACATGGTTGGCTCTGTCACGTGCCGATCTTAGCGCACTCTGGGAAGCGGGGGGTGACAAATATTTTCTGTTAAACAAAAAATTGTTGGATTAAAGATCGAATGAAATGAGAGTATATTTCTCCAATCTTTCTAAACAAAGAAAGATTGTGCTCTGTTAAACAGGCCACCCTTGGATCAAAAATCCAATGTTGATTATAAAATCACCAATTAAACCGTCTGATATAATTAAATTCTATTTGTGAAATATTTTCCTGGTGTTTCTAAAATAAGAAAGATTTTCTCTGTTAAACAGAATTAAATTCTATAGTTAGTAAAATATCTTCCTAAGTCTTGTTAAACTAACAAGATATTCATATGATAGAATAAAATTCTATTTTAAGAAAATATTTCTAATCTTATTAAACAAACAAGAAATCTTCTCTGTTAGATAGAGAGCCTTTGGATTAAAAATCCAACGGTGAATAAAATTCATCGATTAATCTAAATGATCAATTTGACTGATTATGAAATCAATAATGATCTCTTAATGAGAGATTTTCTCAACAAATTGATTATTTTCTTTTTCGTATAAATAGGAGCAAAGAGATAAAAAGAAGAGAGAGAGAGAGAGAATCGACCCTCTAAGCTTCTGCAAACAAAAAGACAGAGGCTATCAAAACAACAGGGAATTTAATTCTTCAAAAGAAGAAAATTTCTCTCCTTTCCAACTCTAGGTAGAAGAAAACACAGAGATCAAAATATCTCTTTTGCCTAGTGTAAACGGAAGCAAGGGTTTAACCCTTCATGAAAAGAACTTAGTTCTTCCTCTGATTTGAGATTTGTAAGGCAAATCTTCCCGCAAGTTGAGAATTTAATTCTCATCGGAGAGTTTCTGTTCTTCAAACTCAAATCTAGGAGAAAAGAACTAGGTTAAAAAGTTAGAGAAAAAAGAGAACTTATGCTCTAAGGAATTTAATTCTTCTAGGGTTTAACCCTACGTAAAGAACTTAGTTCTCATATAAAAAAGGGGGAACTTAGTTCCTAAATAAAAATGATCTCAGATATTCAAAGCTGAGATCTGGGTGATCATTAATGGCCAAAATACTATTAACAGAGAAAAAATCTCTGAAAGAAAAGAATTTGGCGCCTCACGTGCTTCCCACGTGAGTGCCCAAAAAAGTAGGATACACTTTTGTATCCCGCCAAAATTCTGGGTGTAAAAAGTAGGATACACATGCTCGATAATTGTGCATTAATGATCTGGGTGATCATTAATGGATTATTTTGTATCCCGCCAAAATTCAAATTTATTTAATCTAATATCTTTATTTTAAAATCGACAGATTAAAAATTAAAATAACTTACAAATCTTTTCAATTAAAATCATAACAACCCCAGTTCTCTTTCTCTTTCCTCTGGCCCCACCACTCACCTCTCTCTCTCTCTCTCTTTTACTCAGAGTCCCTCTCTCCTCTCTCCTCTTTCTTTCTCTTTCTATTTCTCTCTCCTCCTCGCTGTCTCTCTCTCTCTCTCTCTTCTTTCTCTCTCCTCTCACGCCTCTCTCTCCCCTCTTGCGGTTACTGTGCACTCCTTGAGTGTAGTCAACGCCGTGCTTCTCGTCACCTCCCTCCTTCTAATCTTCTTCTTCTTCTCTTTATAAACCTCCGAGCTCCACGAGAAAACCCAGCCTCCTCAAACCCTAACCTTAACTCCTCATCACCCTCGACCTCAACCGAGCCCCATCTTCTCCTCCTCCTCGTCATCTCATTCTTCTCTCATCTTCCTCCTCGTTTCCCGAGCACTGCACCTTGCACCCACAAAACCCCGAGAACCCATCACCACCACCGTGCACACCTCCATCGCCGCCGATCACCTCCTCCTCTCTCCTCCACCTTCATCACCTTCTCCTTCTCCCTCTCCTCTGCACTTCTCCCTCCTACACCAAGGAGCCTGCACACCCAAGCACCAGCCTTGCACCCAAACCCTAACAGCCGAGCACCCTGCACACCCACTGCGCATTGCATCGCCGGAGCACCGTTGATCTCGTCGTTGCCCTCACATCGTCTAACTGACCCCTGTGCATAAACCAGTGAGCATAACCCTTCTCCTTTCTTCTTCCTCTTCTTCTTTTCTTTTTCCTTTCTTTTCTTGTTCTTGAATCTTGGAATTTCAGAGATCGCCGGAGCCGTGGCGTCGCTGTCGTTCCAGACGACCCAGTGGACGTACCTTACTCGCGTGATCACCCTCTTGCATTGCTTGGACTTGTCCCGTGTGCTGTGCGTGCGTTGCAACGTTTTACCGACGTCGGCCGTGCCGTGCGTATCCGTATCGTGATCCATCGAAGCAAGTTTACTTTGCTACAAGCTATGTTACTGTATTTACATCTATTTAAATAAATATAACACTTGTATTTCAAATCGTGCATCCCATGTTTAGTTTTACAGTTTTACGACATCCGTAGGCATCCGTACAAGTTATTTCATATCTAGTGCATGCAAACCTATCTTGTTATATACTATATTACAATATACTGCACCCAATGGAATATTTATATCTCATATTGTTTAGTTGTACATCCTGTATTTACCAGTTTATCATTTTACCGTTATATGACGTCCGTGTGCATCTGTATCAATATTTACATGTCTAGTCGCATGCTAAATCATCTCGCTACATGCTAGGTATTGTATTAGGCATCCATATGAGTAAAATGTTACCCGTTTATCATATTGTACATACTGAAGTTTTACTATTTTCGGATACCCGTTTGCATCCATATAATTTAAAATATATATAACTGCATCCATAGATCACATTAATTCATATTATTATTGTAGTAACACCCCATGCTTAATAAAGTGTATCCTAATTAGTATTGGAACTGTAAATGTAACCCCTAATCGATATTTGTGCATCCATACCATTAATTCTATATCTATTCATATACCATGTCCCATTATTACATATTGTTGTTATATTGACACCCCATACTTGATACTGTGCATCCTACTTAGTCATGATGTAACCCTGATCGATAATTGTGCATCCATGCTTTTATTTGTGCACCCGTACTTGCTACAGTTTGATTATGAGCACCCACTTGATACCTGATACACTGTGCACCACTTGACATGACCTGATACACTATTACTTGACATGTTACCTGATCCTGTTTCTAATGCCGACAATCCTGACATGTTGTCCCGATGGACATATCCTGTTGTCTGTATAGACAAACCTATTCCTGCTTGATCCTGTGTTGGCATTAGCTTCAGATTTATCAATACCTGATTTGAACACATAACTTGGGGGTATGGGGAAATCAATGATGAAACTTGACTTGTAACTCGACAGTTCGATGCTTATACTGATCAGTTTTACGGGCTAGGCCAGCCCGGGGATGCTGCTGCTGACATCATTCATCTGTACATGTTTCTTGTTTAGTGCCTAGCGGTATGTCTCGGTTTTAGCCCGAGAATCTGGACCGTGGTCTCGGGCACGCACGAGATACTATTGAGTTACATCGATGATTCATCAAATTGATTTCACAGACTTGAGAGTAGTTAACCCAGTAGCACAATTTAGTTTCACCGCTGCACTTCACATATACTGTTACACTTCACCGTTCTATATCCCTGCTCACTTATTACATTCATGTACCTTTTATAATTCATGCCTGTATGACTTGTTACCCCCCTGATTATATTATTGTTGATATTATGACGCACTGACGTCTGGGTTTTGCATGGCCCAGATCCTCTACCCTTGCAGCTGACCGATCAGGAGTATTTCAGCGTACAGGCCGAGCAGTGAAGACCTGTTAGTATTTTAGTTTAGTTTTCTTCCAGCATTTCCAGTCCTGATGTGAGCCCGTATTTGGGACGTACATTCCAGATTATTATTATTTATTGGATCTATTGCTTCCGCATATTATTTTTTGACTCGTTTATTCTGGCTTATGGACATATACTAGATAGTTTGTTTTATTTTCCTGTTCTTGATATCTTCTAGACAGCCGTAATGTGACTGTGGAAGGATGTTTCCTAGCTACAGGTAGCATGGTTGGCTCTGTCACGTGCCGATCTTAGCGCACTCTGGGAAGCGGAGGGTGACAAATATTTTCTGTTAAACAAAAAATTGTTGGATTAAAGATCGAATGAAATGAGAATATATTTCTCCAATCTTTCTAAACAAAGAAAGATTGTACTCTGTTAAACAGGTCACCCTTGGATCTAAAATTCAATGTTGATTATAAAATCACCAATTAAACCGTCTGATATAATTAAATTCTATTTGTGAAATATTTTCCTGGTGTTTCTAAAATAAGAAGATTTTCTCTGTTAAACAGAATTAAATTCTATAGTTAGTAAAATATCTTCCTAAATCTTGTTAAACTAACAAGATATTCATATGATAGAATAAAATTCTATTTTAAGAAAATATTTCTAATCTTATTAAACAAACAAGAAATCTTCTCTGTTAGATAGAGAGCCTTTGGATTAAAAATCCAACGGTGAATAAAATTCATCGATTAATCTAAATGATCAATTTGACTGATTATGAAATCAATAATGATCTCTCAATGAGAGATTTTCTCAACAAATTGATTATTTTCTTTTTCGTATAAATAGGAGCAAAGAGATAAAAAGAAGAGAGAGAGAGAGAGAATCGACCCTCTAAGCTTCTGCAAACAAAAAGACAGAGGCTATCAAAACAACAGGGAATTTAATTCTTCAAAAGAAGAAAATTTCTCTCCTTTCCAACTCTAGGTGGAAGAAAACACAGAGATCAAAATATCTCTTTTGCCTAGTGTAAACGGAAGCAAGGGTTTAACCCTTCATGAAAAGAACTTAGTTCTTCCTCTGATTTGAGATTTGTAAGGCAAATCTTCCTGCAAGTTGAGAATTTAATTCTCATCGGAGAGATTCTGTTCTTCAAACTCAAATCTAGGAGAAAAGAACTAGGTTAAAAAGTTAGAGAAAAAAGAGAACTTATGCTCTAAGGAATTTAATTCTTCTAGGGTTTAACCCTACGTAAAGAACTTAGTTCTCATATAAAAAAGGGGGAACTTAGTTCCTAAATAAAAATGATCTCAGATATTCAAAGCTGAGATCTGGGTGATCATTAATGGCCAAAATACTATTAACAGAGATAAAATCTCTGAAAGAAAAGAATTTGGCGCTTTACATGCTTCCCACGTGAGTGCCCAAAAACAAAGAAACTCATTTGCACTGATTGGGCAGCTACCAAAACAAAGCAACCCAGCATCCGAAAAATAAAGCAATCATGTGAAATACACGCGAGCCACAAAAACAAAGGCTGAATGCCTCATGTGCTTTCCACATGAGTGACAGAGTTCCAAACAAATGTTTAGCACTTTAGTATAGAGGAAAATGGCTGAACAAACAGAACCCAAATAAGTGCTTAGCACTTTGAATAAAAAAAAGGGAAAAGAGAAAAGACTGAGCAGACCAAGCCTAAATTGGCTAAAAGTCTCTCTGAAGTTTCTTGTAGCCGAGCCAAAATGCTCTGTTGTTAGATCTTAATAAAATTTAATGATCCTGAAAATATTTCTATATTGATCTTAGTCTCAAACAGGACTAACGTATCCTTAGTTAAAGCAAATTGAGCCCAAATGCTCATATATTTAAGTTGATCTTAATCTCAAACTAGATTAATAGTCCTTAAATAAAACAAAATATTTTTGAACTAGAGAAATATATAACCTAAGTTTAGAACCCAAATTCATAAATATACGGATTTGGACTAATCCGGGCCCTACGGGCAACGACATAAATTAGTCTCCGTATACAATCCACGGCCAACCTTAACAAACAAAATAACACACGAAACGAAATGAACTTCCGGAGAAGGAGAAAGTGGTTATCATAATGCGGCAACATAATTAACTGCAGGAGCTTGCACTTGCAGGAAATAGCGTCCCTACAATCAAAATCCCCTCATAAATAAGGGGGAATCTGATGAAGTTTACTACAACGGTTGCATCTATCCAAATCTCTGATATATGGTGCCATAAATCAACTTGGTATTTTCGGAGAGGTGGATGGATATATTCAAATAGCATCTGCCCCCAAATTCAGGCTAGACGTCCCAACGTCTCGGTTCGGTCTTTCGGCGGTAAACAGATTCTGGCACGCCTGGTGGGACCTCTTCCTCTTTCCACTCCACACTTCGTATGTCGTGTTTCGCGAACAAAATCGCGGTTCTCTATGTTTGCCTTTGGATTCGAGGTACTAAAATTTGGTATCTTACTCCTGTCTAGAGAAAGTCAATGGCTTCCCAATGCACCTCTTGCAACAGCAACTTCCGTTCCACCCCAACTGGAGGAGTGACTTATTGGCCCAACACGGTCTCTATTTTCTCAATACTGGTGGGACAGGTCACACAATCCACTACTAGACTGTTCTTCGGGACCATGCTCCTATCTGTGAGTTTCGGTGCCTCAACGCCACAAGAAGAAGCTCCTAGAAGGTCGGTTTTCGATCGACTGGCAACCACGACAGCCCTATCAGCAAGCCGTCAAACTCCGGCGTCTCATTTTTCAATAGGATGAGCAAGAACTCAAACGGGCTCGTAAAGAAGCTCATGATACCTGAAGGGGCTACCCCAAAACGGTTAGCCCTCCCGACTCCTATTACAGGTGAAGCCGGCAAAGATGCTTCCCCTATCAGACGGTCAGTCTTCGAAGGATTGGCCGACTCTCCCTAAACTCCATCAAGGACGTCGGTCTTCAATAGGCTGACGCCGATTGAAACCCCTCAGCAAAGCCGGGGGCATGATGAAGCCGCTTCCAAAACCGAGGCGGTCCCTTCAGCAAGGCATACTTGACGTTGCCACTGGAGCTGAGTGAGAGAAACTGAGGGCAACTCTCCCTCTGGACTCACCCCACCAGCTCTTATAGTGGAGGTCGACGCTGTTTTTCCAACTGGGAACAGTTTTAAACCGCTTAGGATAGTGCGTAAAAATTCTCCAACGGCGGTACTAAAGAAATCACCCCCACCTACAAAAATTACAGTGTAGGCAAAACCAGAGCGGTCTTAGCAGCGGCTCTCCTCATAAATTCATAGGGTTTAACGAAAAGTCCAAGATTCTGTGATTGACAAAAACTACTCTCGTCAACCAAAGAAATCGAAAGTCCGACAAGAAAAAAACCACTCCTCCATACAACGGAGGACTTTTTCTAAGTAGGTGCCTATCACAACGGCTCTCTCAACTCCAATCTCTCGTAAAAGAACAAGGCTGAGAAAGTTCTATCGCCCGCGGAAAATTCTAAAGGCGATGGATCTAAACACAATAAGTCTGGGAGCATTATCTTCCATACGGTCTATATGACCAATGGGCAAGAAGAGAGCCGTGCTTCGGTAAGTCATCGACCACAAACTTGGTCGTTGACAAAGGCTGAGCAGTAACAACAAAAGTTCTAAGAAATTCTGAACAAAATGACGGCACTTACCGGACAGAAAAAAAGTCCGGACAAAGAGGCCAAACAGCGCCATAAGCAGGAGACTGATACAGAGTTTCTGTAAAGGGTACTCGAGAGAAAGGACAAAGAGGCTGCTGAGAAAGCTTCTAACATAAAGCAGATGATTCTCTTGTTCCAAGATATGGTTGGAATGATGATCCAACCAGAACCCCCGGCCGAAGATCCACTGATAATCGTCGAGGATGACAGAGGAGAAACATCAAACCCTCCTCCGGCCTTATCCGCGGCCAAGGAGGAGACGATCTTCAAGGCCGCCATGATGATTACATTGCTCAACAAATAAGAGCTCATCAAGCTAATGAAGCCGCCGGCCAAATTGTCAGAACTGGATGACCATATCCCAGCTGGTATAATCAAATCAAATACCCGCCGAGATATATGATTCCCAAGTTCCATGTCTACAAAGGAACTGGCAACCCTCACCAACATGTTGCATAATTCAGAACTCTGTGTGGCAACACCGGAGGTGATGAAAAACTGTTGCTTCGTGAGTTCATTGGCATCCTGTCAGAAACAACTTTCAAATGGTACTCGGAGCTCCCAAATGAATCTGTAAAAACATTCGCAGAAATGGAACCGCTGATCACACTGCGTTTCACCAGTGCGAGCGAATGCAACCCAATCACGGCATTAATTAATGCCAGGGTAAACCCGGGAGAAAGCTTGGTCCATTACGCGATCCTGTGGCAGAACCTGTGTTCTAAGAGTGAACAACACATTGAAGAGTCTTCAGCCGTGGGCATGTTCATTAGGACCCTTGATCTTCAAATGACTATGTCCCAGTTCATGAAATTCTTCAAACCAACTACTTTCCAGGCTCTGATAGATAAATTGGCCCAAATGGACCAGATGGGTCATCCTCCTCAAATAAGAACCCTCAAAATGTTAAAGGTAAAGGGAAAGCGACCTTCGTTGCCAATATGCAACAACAACCGAGTGGCCTGAAACCAGCCGCTCGCCAAAACAACGCGCGTCCGTGCCCATCGTTGGAGGAAAGACTAGAATGCGCTTACTTGTTTCCCTATAATAATATGAGAAGACTATTTGAATTGGCAATGTGTAATAAACTCATCACATTGCCAGATCCGCGGTGTCCATTGCAACCCGACGATGTCAACAACCCTAACTACTGCACCTATCATAGAATGGTGAGCCACCCAATTGAAGATTGCTATGTCTTCAAAACTGGGTTGAGGACCAGTATCAACATAGGAAATTCGCACTATCTGATAACTGGAAGATAAACCCGCCCCAGAAGCACACTCCTAAAAAGGTGGACGCACAGGGGGCATCATGTTCACTCGTGGAAGAAACTCTATGGAAAGTCGTTCTTTCAGCAAAAACCAAAAAAAATGCTGAAGGATCTGCAGGCATGTCCGGCAGTCAGGTAGAAAATTCCACTTGAACCCGAAATAATTGAAGGGATGCTAAAAGCTCTTCCCGCACCGAAAATTGTTAACGAGGGGGAAAACCCCCCAAGTCAAGCATTCGAAGCTTTCGAAGAAAAAGAAGAAGACCAAGAAGCCTGTGCAGCCTGCGGAGTATAACGACAAGCACACAAATTTACAAAAATACATAGACACACTGGAGGAGTATAACCAGAAGAAGTGGACACTCGTCACGCTAAAAAAAAATTCCTCAAGCGTATTCTTGAGGGCGAAAATAGTGACAACGATGAGAAAAATGACTTATCAGAAGATACCGAAGACCGTGTATCAAGTTGCCACATGGTCTCTCATTCTTCGTTATATGACGAAGAGGCTCCCACAGCGTTAGAAAATAATGCAGAGGAACTAGGGGAAGAATCGGCGCTAAAATCCCCGGAACTGTCAGAAGAAGAGCCGATTGAGAGGCTTATAAACGAAACCTTTCAAAAAGCAAAGTTGACCGAGAACGCAAGATTGCCATATATGAAAAGGCTTAGCGTCAGTGTCTGAATAAAGAAGCTGTGGCGAGGACGAGTCGTATAGTGCTCCAACCAAACCAAAGCACAACTGTAACAAATAAGATCATAATCAAAACAGAGAAGCGGTGTGCCGAAGCCCTGATAATGAGGATGAAGCTACGACCTCTAAGAAGGAACACTCCCGGGATCATATGCCTCGATGGAGAAGAATCAAATCCAGACTACTGCTTATATCATCGGAAGGTCACCCACCCTAATGAGAAATGTAGTGCCTTTAATAAGTGGTGGTAAGGATGCGTTGCCCATCAAAAACACTTCAAGAGGATGAAGCGCGAAGCTCGCACTCGTCAGCGGCAAAATAGTGGGACGAACACATCTGAAGAAACAATTGGCAACTTTCATATGATTGGTTCTAGTTCAAAAGGGGAAAAATGTAACACCCGAGCCCAAGGCTACTAATTTCAGTTACTGTTTGAGCGTAGTGTGGTACTCTTTTCATTTATCTTGCTTGTTTTTGGCTTACTGTAAATTTTATCCGGAAAAGTCATTTCTGCATATAACAATTTTCGGCATCTAAAATAAAATTAAAAATAGTCATCTTGGCCTACTTGACACCCCTAACCCTGTTGTAGTGTCCGCGCATCGTGTTCTCGTCCCGTTCAGTGAAACGGGCGAGTTTGGACGGCTATGTGCACGTACGTGTGTCCGTCTTGGGGGTATGCTTTTTAATCATAAAACACTTTATTTTAATATTTGGATCCCGCTTAAAATTCTATTATTTCAATTTCAAATTTTTGGACCCGACCCGGGCGCGATTTGGAAATGTTTTACTTTGCGCCAAAATCCCAGATTTATAATATTTTAAACCAACGATTAGATTGATTCTAACTATATATATATTTTTATATATTTCTAATCTTTTCAATCCTTCCTAAATGATTTCTTCAACCAATCAGAAAACTTTCTGCCGTGGGCCCCCTTCTCTCTCTCCTCTCTCTTATCCCTCTCTCTCCCCCTCACCGTCTCTATCTATATCTCTCCTCTCCCTCTCGCGTTCTCTCTCCTCTCTCTCTCTCTCTCAAATATTTAAATCTTCCTCTCCCCTCATTTTCTTTTTATACGCGAACCCATCACCCCAGCGAACCCCCAGCCGCCGTGCCTCGCCGCCGCAGCCCCAATGCCGGCACCACCCTCGCCAGCCTCCTCGCACTCATCGCAGCCACACCCACCTTCTTCCTCCGTTTTCCCCACATCCCGAGCACCTGCACACCCCGACGATGCCACCCTCGTGCAAACCCCGCGAGCCCAACCTCACCGGAAACTTCACCGCCGACGACACCCTCGCCGGCCTCGTTGCCTCCTCATCCTCCCCTCACCAAGCCTCCTCCTCCTTCTCCCTTCTCCCTGTGCACCTCGACCAGACCTGCAACCCCCTGCGCACCGTCGCACCGCCGTGCGTCGCCGCCGGTGACCCTGTCTCCATTCTCCCCTGCCTCGTGCAACCCTCGGTAAGCGCTTTCATAAAACACTTTATTTTAGCTGGCCATTCGAAATGTGGGGGACTGACATAGTCGGCCCCATCGAGCCAGCATCATCCCGGGGACATCGTTTTATCCTGGCGACAACTGATTACTTCTCCAAATGGGCAGAAGCAGTACCACTGAGGGAAGTGAAGACGGAGAATATCCTCCATTTCTTCAAGACGCACGTCATCTATCGGTTTGGAACCCCACGGCGGATTATCTCCGATAATGGGCCAGCCTACAGAAGCCATAAGATTAGCCGCTTCGCGCAGCAGCACAATATAGACTGGAGATATTCTTCAGTTTACAACCCACGAGCTAACGGTCTGGCCGAGGCCTTCAATAAGACCTTGACGAAGATCATAAAAAAGACCGTTTCCCGGAATAAGAGAGATTGGCACGAAAGGCTGCAAGAAGCCCTTTGGGCTTATCGAACTACATTCAAGACGGCCACGAACACAACGCCGTACGCGTTGGTATTTGGGACGGAAGCAATGCTCCCCTTCGAGATAGAGTTACCCTCTCTACGAGTGGCAGTCTACCACGAGCTGACGGACGAAGAAAATGCTCACCTTCGGCTTGAGGAGCTTGATGCCCTCGACGAAACCCGGCTCATAGCGCAACAACATCTAGAAGCCTACAAAGCAAAGATGACGCGCTCGTACGAAAGATTGACCAGGCCGAGGACTTTCTGCCAAGGCGAACTCGTACTAGTGGTCAAAAGACCTATGATCCCCAATCGTGCCAAGCGGGGAAAATTTGAGCCAAACTATGAAGGCCCGTACATCATAGACAAGGTCTACCAGGGTGGAGCCTATCTACTCGTGGACATGCACGGTGAAAGGCCTTTCAGGCCAATAAACGGCCGCTTCTTAAAGAAATACTATGCTTAATGAGCCACAGCCTGGGTCAATGATAGATGACGACGACTATGTCCGCTCGCTATCTTCCTAGGCTCAGACTTTACAAGCAGCAGCCGGCCTTCCCATAACAACGGATCGAAACGTCCTTAAACTAACGACGGACCGAAACGTCCTTAAACTAACGACGGACTGAAACGTCCTTAAACTAACGACGGACCGAAACGTCCTTAAACTAACGACGGACCGAAACGTCTCTAAAACTACTACCGCAGCATCTTTAGGCTGACGAGATAAAAAAAAGGAGAGAGAAAGAAAAAATAAAAAAATATATGAAAAAGAATAAAAAAAACGGCATGTCCATAAGTAAAATGGGCACGGATGAAAACCTGAAAGGGCTCCGTGAGTAAAAACAGCAGGGCTGCCGGCAAGTGTTCGTGAAAACCCGAAAGGGCGCGACCTTGTAAAAAAAAAGTGAAAAAAAACAAAAAAAAAGGTATGTCCATAACCAAAAGGGGCACAGATGAAAACCCGAAAGGGCCCCGTGAGTAAAAAACAGCAGGACTACCGGCGAGTGTTTGTGAAAACCTGAAAGGGCGCAACCTCGTTAAAGGACGCTTACAGAGTCCTCTAGACCTTGTAAGGAGAAACCACCTGCGTGAGATCCTTACGACTCACAAAGGAGCAACACACTTAGGGATCCTCACGAAACCTAAGGAGAAAATGCACTTGCGAGATCCTTACGACTCGTAAGGAGAATTCTTTTATGGGACCCTCACGGCTCATGAGATTTGAAAGTCTTAAGTTACAGAAACCTAAACCTGTTCTTAAGAAAATCCTCCACAACCTTCGATATTGCCCTACAAGGGACTCAATACTGACCCTTGTATACAATCCACGGGCGCGAATAAACATTTCCCCAGCAAAGTCCCACCCGTGACTAGGGATATGTCCATATGATGAGCAACCCTTGTAGGTCCTCTCGATCCATAAGGAGAAAGCCCTCTTGTAGGATCCTTACGACTTACAGAGGAACACACACTTAGGAATCCTCACGATCCCTAAGGAGAAAATACACCTGCAAGATCCTCACGACTTATAGGGAGAAATACCTTTGTGAGACCCTTACGGCTCATGAAGTCAAAAGCCTTGGTCGACAGGACCCTTAACCCTGTTTGCTGAGCCACCTTTGTTCAACATCGACAAAGGCAAATGATGATTCGCTCCTGGCAATATTCCAGTTGTAGTGGTGTTGATGCCGAAATCGGTGTCTAAAATCCAAGCTTGCGGCGAAAAAGCTATCAAGCCACACATGCCTATGAAATAGCCGAAATGATGGGGCAACTTGCAATAAAAAGCGGCAAGTAAAAATGTATGCATGAAAAATAGCCGAAATGATGGGGCAACTCGCAATAAAAAGCAGCGAGTAGAACATAAATAAATAGCCAAAATGATTGGGCACCGCGAAAAATAGCCGAAATGATGGGGCAATCGCGACCTTCGTGATATAAAAGCTGAAATGATAGAGCATCGCGGAAAAAGAAATAAAATAAAAAAAAGGGCGTAAACAAAAAGGGAACATACCTCCCCCCTAGGTTTCACCAAAGAAAGAAGCTAAATCTCGACGGGCCACAAGCGACCTAGAGATCATCCCAACATTCATCTCGTAACGACAGACGCAACATCACCAAAAGGTACAGCGGCAACTCCCAGTTCCATGACTCGGTGATATACAGATCACCGAAAGTCAAATCTCCATTCCGTGAAATGCGGATATATTCAGCAAAATTCCTGGTTACGTGGAACGCGGATAACGTCACTCTTTGACCCCGTGGAAAACGTCCAGAGCGGATCCTGGTCCTCGCAGAACACGGCAGTGAACCCGTGTGAAGCATCCAGAGTGGAGCCTAGTCCTCGCCGAGCACGGCAGTGAACCCGTGTGAAGCATCTAGTGCAAAATTCCTGGTTACGGGGAACGCGGATAACGTCACTCTTTGACCCCGTGGAAAACGTCCAGAGCGGATCCTGGTCCTCGCAGAACACGGCAGTGAACCCGTGTGAAGCATCCAGAGCGGAGCCTAGTCCTCGCCGAGCACGGCAGTGAAACCGTGTGAAGCATCTAGTGCAAAATTCCTGGTTACGTGGAACGCGGATAACGTCACTCTTTGACCCCGTGGAAAACGTCCAGAGCGGATCCTGGTCCTCGCAGAACACGGCAGTGAACCCGTGTGAAGCATCCAGAGCGGAGCCTAGTCCTCGCCGAGCACGGCAGTGAACCCGTGTGAAGCATCTAGTGCAAAATTCCTGGTTACATGGAACGCGGATAACGTCACTCTTTGACCCCGTGGAAAACGTCCAGAGTGGATCCTGGTCCTCGCAGAGCACGGCAATGAACCCGTGTGGAGCATCCAGAGCGGAGCCTAGTCCTCGCCGAGCACGGCAGTGAACCCGTGTGAAGCATCTAGTGCAAAATTCCTGGTTACGTGGAACGCGGATAACGTCACTCTTTGACCCCGTGGAAAACGTCCAGAGCGGATCCTGGTCCTCGCAGAGCATGACAATAAACCCGTGTGAAGCATCCAGAGCGGAGCTTAGTCCTCGCCGAGCACGGCAGTGAACCCATGTGAAGCATCTAGTGCAAAATTCCTGGTTACGTGGAACGCGGATAACGTCACTCTTTGACCCTGTGGAAAACGTCCAGAGCGGATCCTGGTCCTCGCGAAGCACGGCAGTGAACCCGTGTGAAGCATCCAGAGCGGAGCCTAGTCCTCACCGAGCACGGCAGTGAACCCGTGTGAAGCATCTAGTGCAAAATTCCTGGTTACGTGGAACGCGGATAATGTCACTCTTTGACCCCGCGGAAAACGTCCAGAGCGGAGCCTGGTCCTCGCCAAGCACGGCAGTGAACCCGTGTGAAGCATCTAGAGCAAATATCGGACTGCGGAGTCCTTAAAATCCACGGACTATGATGTCCTTAGCCTCGACCGTGATGTCTTAAAACTAACGATCAACCACCCCGATTCCCTACGGATTTTACCTTGGTTTAAGGGAACATCTCTTCACTCCTTTGATACCTGGCGTTGTAATTCATCAACGTCTTCAAAGAGGTGACGGGTCCCTGCAACCAAACATCGGACTGTGGAGTCCCTAAATCCACGGACTATGAGGTCCTTAACCTTGACCGTGATGTCTTAAAACTAACATCGGACTGTAGAGTCCCTAAATCCACGGACTATGAAGTCCTTAACCTTGACCGCGACGTCTTTAAACTACAATACCTGGAAAAACCCCTGATTCCGTAAAACACGGACAAGGGTGACCACATCCAGCACTTACAAGTCCTCACGACCTGTAAGGAAGAAAAACTCTCTTGTGAGATCCCTACGACTCTCAAGGGAAAACCCGCTTAAGGATCCTCACGATCTTTAAGAAGAACTTACACCTATGGGATCCTCTCGACCCATAGGGAGAAAAACTCTTTATGAGACCCTCGTGGCTCATAAAATGCAAAAGCCTTAGGAAGCAGATCTTAACCCTGAATCCTGAGCCATCGCTGTCCTGCAAGGAGATCAAGATAGACTATCCGCAGAATACATTTAATAAAAAGGGGACACACCATTGAGAAGAAAAATGTATTTTTTATTCATAAACCAAAATGGATACAAAGTACAATTCATGAAAGAACAAAAAGAAAATACTCTCATCCATGAGTATGTACAAAAAGGAAGGAAAAGATACAAATGTTTCAAGCCGGCGGGCGATTCAGCAGCTTGGACAGCTCATCCTGCTTTTGTTGGACCACGGCTTCATGACGCAAGATCTCCAAAATACGAGCCTCCGCCTGAGCTTGTTGGGCCTGATATGAAGCAAGCCGGGCTTCAAGCTCTTTCTCAGTGGCCTTATGAGCCTCGACCCTCTCACGAGTGAACGTGGCAGCTTTATCGAGAGCCACCACCTCTTTGATGGACTCCTGAAGCACCCGCCAGAGTTCATACGCTTTGTTGGCTTTGGCTGTGAGATTGGCTTGAAGCTCGCCCAGCGCCTTGGAGGCTAGCTCCCTCTCTGAGAACTTGCGACCGAGCCTCTTCTCACATGACGTCATGTTTGCTGCGCACCGTGCTATCAGCCCCTGTAACTCCGCCTTTGCAGCCACGGCCTCCGAGGAAAGGTGGGAACATTCGAGGGCGTGCAGGCAAGCCTCCACCTGCCGGCAGAACTCCACCCAGACTCGCACCACCTCTTCGCTGTGGTAGGTGGCAAGAAAAGGAAGAGAATCGTTAGCCTCGGCAGCGAATGCTTCAGCCGTGGTCGCGCTGCCAGCACGAAGCTCCTCGATCAGAGACGACAAGAAGACGAGGCTTAATTGGGCCAAGCGTTCTGAAGCCCGCAAGGCATAAGGGCCGGGCGGCATCACGATGCGCGACTCCAACGCCGTGGAGACTGGCAGAGCTGTTCAAACTTGGAAGACGTCAGCAAAATTCTTAAGCAAAGAACGAATGAGAGTATAATGAAATGTCGCTTACCGACAGCCGTGCAAGTAGGAGCTGAAGGCTCCCCTGGCCCTTCGAGAACCTCGACCTCATCATCGGCTTCCAGAACTATAAAAAACATCAATGTCAGTACGCAAAATAACGACGACGCTATGAGAAGGGATGGACGACACCAACCTTGCCCAGATGAGAGGACAATGCGTTGGGGGGATATCGCTTGTGGAGCTGCCATCTCCAGCAGACGCTGAAAGGATTTCCGGGGAGACAGATCGACAATAGAGGCCGCCAACTCGCGTAATTCTGAGAAAACAAAAGAGTTCAGACAACGGAAAGACTGCTAATTTAAAATTCAGAAAGGTTACCTTCAACACTCCTCCCATTCTGAGCCGGGGGGATAGCGGCTTCGACAGCCTCTGTCGGAACCCCGGACTCCAACAGAGGGGGGGAAGTCCCCACTACCTCCATCTCAGCCACGGGGCCGCCTTCGGGAAGAGCCGTTGGGGCAGCAGCCTCCAAATGAGTCTCCCCCAAAGGGGCGAGCACTACCTGATCAAGAACAGCCACTGAAGGCTCTATCGCAAGAGGAGCAGCCTCATCAGCCCCCTCCGCATCAAGCAATGTTTCATCGGGGATTTCGGCAGGCGTCAGCTTCAATGAGCCCGTACGAAGCTCCCCCAGCGTCGAAGATTCTGCACGATTCGAATAAAAATAATGATACATATGCACGGGCATAAATAATCGGAAAGACTACGAAAGGAGCACAACGTACCTATACGCAAGGAAGCCCTAAATATGGCTTCTTCAAGCTGCTGCTCCTTCTCAAGGAGATAGGCTCGCCGGGGTTCAAGAGTAGACTCATGACCGCCGGTCCATAAAGAAAGTGCATCAGCTACGTCTTCTGAAGCGGCCTGCTTCAAAGCCCTTTCCCCCCATTCCTCCAAGGGACCGATGAATCGACGCCGAATCCACGAAGGATCTTCGTAAAAAATTACAGCGGGATAAGACTTCTTCGGAACCTTGGCATTATGAGACGCGTCTTTTGAATGCCGTATGGCCTCAGCCAGCTGTGCGGCCTCCTCATCAGCCGAACTCGGGAAGAGAAGTCCAGCGTCTGACTCTTGCAGGGCCAATGGTTCATCTTCAAGGATAGGCTCAGACTCCGCCACAGAATCAAGCAGGGTGGTGGCCGCTTTCCTCCGCCGTTTAGACCCAGAGCCGGTCGCTGAGGATGACCGTTTCGTCCCGCGCGAAGCCTTAGGACGGCGCTGACCCACATCGCCCTCAGCGCCCTCATCCCTGTTACTCTCGCTCGGTGCCACAACCGAGGACGACATCACCGTTGTCGACGCCACAGGGGGCGGTACCGCCACCGGCAGGGGTGCTACTACTGGGGACCGTTTACCCCGCGATCGAGAACCCAAGGGCATACCAGCTATTGGAGTAAGGTCTACCCCTGACTCCCCCAGAATGAGCGCGGTGCCAGTCTCCCTCAAAGGGAAGCGGACCGGAACCCTTGGTTGTAGCTTAGCCCCCGAAACCTGAGGAGGGGCGTCGTGACCAAGAAGCACCCTTCTTTCTTCAAGGATAATTGGGATGATCCGATGAAGGTACCAGCCCGTAAATGCACCCACACACCGGGGCATATACTCAGCTTCAGGGACCATGAAACGGGAGCCGGTGTTCAGCCTCATGAAATGGTGAGCGGCATCGCGAACAGCATCGAGCGAAGGGATCGGGGCGACTATAAAAGCCTCGAAAGGAACACCCTGGTCGTATCCGAGCTGTCGGGCGAATCGATGCGGATTGTACCGCATAAAAAGAGCTGCACTGTCCTGGCGAAACACCAAGTAGCCCGGTCTAATTGTATACAAATGCGTGGCCTCCCGGGGCTTCAAAGAAGGTGCGTTGTCTTTCGACTGGTCCCAGAGTTGTTGAACGGGACCCGAAGGAGTAGACAGGACCCGATCATTAAAAACCAACCCGCCAGCGGTGGCATGAGGAGAAATCAGCACCCGAATAGCCCCGAATTGAGTCGGGTCAGCAGCAGAAGCACCCACCAGTCGCATAAGTCGCGGGAAGGGATAGGCGTCGTAAAAGGCGGGCCTCTGATGCATAGCGAAAGCCCCCAGCACATGCATTTCGACCCAGGACGTGAAATAATGAAGCGAAAAGTTCACTACATCCATGCCGGGTGTAGAGGTATTAGCTGCGGTGCCCAATCCATGATAGAGGTGCGCCAAGGCCGGGATGCCGATGGCCAACCGCGTCCCCTCAGCAATACGATGAGACGGGTAGATGACCGAGGCTCTCATGAAGCGGCGATGCATGGGGATAACGAACCAACTGAGCCAAACACTAACAAACCCCACAAAGAACGTCTCCTCGTCCATGCCTGGGACAACAATGGATTCAAAAGATATCGGCGATATAATAGGGATGTAGTACTGAGGTAAATCTGATTCGGTGGTCGGCAACCTCTTCGGACCGAACCCAAAGGGGTCCCCAATGTTGGCAAACTTCGGGGCTGTCTTCGATAAGGCGTCCTCACGAAGGAAACGAGCAATGAAGCTCTTGAAAGTAACACCCTGCTCCTCGGACTCGGTGAATAATCGGTCGAAGATGCCTAGCACCTTGATTAAACTGGGGCGCTTGTGGCGAACGGCATTCTCAGCAGACAGGCCGTCAACCGGGGCGGGCTCGGGTTCAAAAACGTACTCGTCAGGAGGCAACAACTCCTCATACAAACTACCCCTGATTGGCAACCCCGAAATATCATAGAATTCTGCTAGGGAGATCGAGACCTCGCGATCTCCTATGATGAAAGTGTTGGTAGGAAGATTCCATTGGTTTAAAAACGTCTTAACCCACCAGACATGCGGGGACTTATAATAGAATAGTGACGCGTATATGGCCTGATAAATCCCGACTTTCTGCAACCGCGCACGATGGGCAGAAAGGATGTAGCGAGCCCAGAGAAGGTAGCCCATAGGATGCCGGGGAGTAAGCCCTATCTTATAAATTTGCCCCCACGGGTGGGCCTCACCCTGGCAGATACGCCGCCCCAAGATGTCTATAGCCGGGATCGGATGGTTCGGAATACCGGTCGTCGAAGGCTCGAGCCTCCCCGTTGGAGTCCAGTTGGGCATTTCCACAGCAAAAACTGTCCTCGGAGGATCCATCGGTAAAAATGGGAAAGTGGGCTCCGTCGGCACCGCGCAAAGAAAACTCCGGCGACCCTGAATAATCTGACTGTACCAAGATCCCCATTGAAGAAGGTTGGTGCAGTTCGGGTCATGGGCTCGAATCATCGCCATCGCTTCCTCATCAGATGGTGACCGAGGAAAAGCAGCCTCCGAGCGAGAAAAGGGAAAGCGTGGAACAGAAGCCATCGCACCTGAAATCCAATAGAGGAATACCGTTAGAAGAAAAGTCAGCAATATATATTCATGCATGAACATGAAGACTAGTTAAAGAAAGCAACAGCAGAGTTTTCTAGGACCATTGGCTACAAAACATATGGGCCCCACAGAATCCGGATGACGGCTCATTAATAATGAGACCAAATAGTTACAATAAAACAAAGGGAATATCCTCATTTAATAAAGAATGATGACCATGCACATTCCCCCCAACAGGATCTGTCTCGGGCTCTACAATGAATCCAACAAGATCAAAGGAATTAAATTACCACAGAAGACATCATTACAAAACCCCTATTTCCTTAATTGCAGAAGAACAACCTCGGGCCAAGAGACCCCAGGAAGCCTCCGTGTGAAGAAATCGAGTCCTTCATTGGAATTAAATTCCTTATTAAGTAAAGGGAATTAAATTCCCAGAAAACATTTTTTGGTTGGAATTAAATTCCATGGAGTTGAACCGCCATCATCATCTCCCCAAGGATCATCCGACCCTAAGAGATCTACTGATGGAAGTTAAAGAAATTGAAGAAAAAATGGGTTCTTTGTGAAATCCTTAATGTGGATTTAAAATCCAGAGAGTTCTTTTAAAACGAAGGTGCTTCAGCCATTCAACATTATTACCTGAAGAAAAGGGATCCTTCAACAGAGTTAAACTCTGGAAAATGTCCGAGGCAGAGAACTAAGCTCTGGAAACGAGAATTAAATTCTCAAGGGAAAAGTTCTCAGAAGAAGAAGATGAGCAAAGTGAAGGCTCCTCTGAAGAGACAGTGGTATTTATAGAAGGCGATGGAAACGTTTCATCTCCCCAGATCCCTAGAAGAATCCAACGGTCATAAAAGGTGACAGCGTTGCACTCACGTGCTGACACGTGAGAACAACGGTGTGGGGGCATTTGTTTCCTGATTTAAAATCAGAAAGGCTTATGGAAAAGGCTTCAGAAAAGGGTCACGTGCTTACACGTGACCAGCAGTCACGTGTTGGCACGTGACACCTAAAAGTATCGGCAAGACAAGTTCAGTTTCCCAACTACATCGAAGAAAAGGGCTTCAGAAAGAGTCACGTGCTCCTACGTGACCAGGGTCACGTGTCGGCACGTGACATTAAAAAGCAAGCGGCTTTACAGACACATCAATTCCCGGATGAAATCAAGGAAGAGGCTTCAGAAGAGGTCACGTGCTCACACGTGGCCAGGGGTCACGTGTTGGCACGTGACATTTAAAAGCAGCAGACTTGTTCTCCAGTTAAATCAAGGAAAGAGGCTCCAGACAAGGGTCACGTGCTCACACGTGACCAGTGGTCACGTGTTGGCACGTGATGACCAAGCAGCGGCAAAGGTATAGCGCAAAGGAAAGAAGAGGGCTCATTCCAAAGAGGGTCACGTGCCCACACGTGACCATGGGTCACGTGGTCATACGTAACCAGCTTTCAAAGCCCATTTTGTTAACAGAATTAAATTCTGAAAGAGATTCAAATCGTTCCAAAGGAAAGCGATTATCTGGAACCAATCGAATTAAAGATTTAAAGATGATTAAATTATCATCTATCTATGGGAAAATCTCGAGTTTGGAAAGATTTTCTCTTTAAATCTAACCGAAATAACAAAGGAGAATCCCTGGATTTGAAATCCAATGGTGAATAAAATTCACCTAATAATCCAAAGGTCAAAAACGAATGATGGATGCAAATCAAATCTCTCAATGAAGATTTGTCAAAAACTAATTGACTCGGCTGCTTCTCCTATAAATAGGAGCCAAGAGATACAAAAAAATATATATACGCAGAGGGAAGAAAAGGGAGAGAGCTTGATACTTCGAGGAATTTGGATCTTCTGCAAAAGAAAACCCTAGGTAAGAAAGGGAAGGCTCCTTGAAAGAAAAGAGAATTTAATTCTCAACAGAGTTTAACTCTGATATATAAAACATAAGAACATATTTCTTCTCTCTTTGATAGAGGATCTGCAAAGTGCACATCTCCCCTTGAAGTTGAGAATTTAATTCTCAATGGGTCGAGATCCTGCCATGCAGATCCAAAACATAGAGAGGGAACGGAAGCACGAGAATTTAATTCTCACAGAACTATAGGAATTTAATTCCTTTAAAATAAAATTAGGGCTTGACCCTGTGTCGTGGGAATTTAATTCCTTCAGAACAAAAAGAAACAGGGTTTAACCCTAATTAAGAACCTAGTTCTGTTGAAACAGCGGGAATTTAATTCCCTTAATCATAATTCTTTAACAGAGAATGGGAGTTTAATTCCTTAAAAGCTTTTATTAGGGTTTAACCCTATTCAGTTCTTCACATATATGAGGAATTTAATTCCTACAGAAAATTCAGAGTCCAACTCTATCCCAGAATATAAATCTTCAAAAGGAAGTAGGAATTTAATTCCTCTGAAATTATTGTCAGGGTTCAACCCTACGAGGAATTTAATTCCTGGAAAAGATTAACAGATCCTCTAAACAACATACATAGAGGCAGGGTCACGTGTCACCACGTGACCCCCCCAAAAGATCTACAGAAAGCCCCTTTGAGGCAGTGCCCCACGTGACCCACGTGACCCTTGACAGAAGCTTTAACACACAAGCATTTGAACGCCCGTCACGTGATGGCACGTGATGCTCTGAAAGATGCGATAATCTCAGCAGACTAAATGAAGGGAGGGCGCTCTCACGTGTTGCCACGTGACCCCTCTTGCCTTAGTGTTTAACACTAAATTGGAACTCCCGAATCCAGTGTTAAAAAACTGTTGGGCCTTAGTGTTCAACACTAATCAAAGAACTTTATTTGCAGTGTTCAACACTGATGACCTTAGTGTTTAACACTAATCTGAGATCTCCGTTGCCAGTGTTTAACACTGATCTGTTTTAGTGTTTAATGCTAATTTGAAACCCTTGTTGCTGGTGTTTAACATCAATTATCTTTTAGTGTTAAACACTAACTTGTCAATCTCATTCCCCATGTTCAACACTGATTGGTCTGTAGTGTTTAACACTAGGCTTTGGCCCAATTGGCTAAATGGATAGAGGCAAAGCCTCTCCTTCAATGGACCAACAGGAAGCCAATATTCCAGACATGATTGGACTTAGCCCAAGCTGGCCATGAGTCCTCAATTCGTAATTAACTGGGCTAATGGGCTCATAACATAATTAATTGGTCTTGATCCCAAATTGGGCCAAGGAATATTTAATCCACTCCGGTTCTAGGGTACATCTCTTCACTCCTTTGATACTTGGCATTATAATCCCTCAATGTCTTCAAAGAGGTGACGGGTCCCGATGACCACACATTGATGTGGACTGTGGGGTCCTTAAACCCATGGACTATGAGGTCCTTAACCTTGACCGAGATGTCTTAAAACTAACAATGGACTGTGGGGTCCTTAAACCCATGGACTATGAGGTCCTTAACCTTGACCGAGATGTCTTAAAACTAACAATGGACTGTAGGGTCCTTAAACCCATGGACTACGACGTCCTTAACCTTGACCGAGATGTCTTAAAACTAACGATGGACCGCAATGTCCTTAAACTACCCATGGACCACTATGTCCCTAAACTGGAATAATAGAGCCACGCATGCTCTCTTGCCGGATCTAAACGATCCCGTTTAAGTTGATCTTAGCCTCAAAGATGGCTAACGTATCCTTAAACCTTCAAACAGACTGGGCTATGAATCTCCCCCAATTAATTCTGGTTCGAGGGAACATCTCTGAACTCCTCTGACATCTGTCGTTGTAATCCTTCAACGTCGTCAGAGAGGTGACGGGTCCCGATGGCCATACATACGATGGACCACTATGTCCCTAAGCTGGAACAATGGAGCCCAAATGCTCTTTTGTCGGATCTAAACAATCCCGTTAAGTTGATCTTAGTCTCAAGTTAGACTAACGTATCCTTAACAAACGTTTGAGTTGATCTTAGCCTCAAATATGGCAAACGTATCCTCAAACCAATCCCCCCAAACCTAAATCTAAGATAACACGGATTTGGACTAGTCCACGTCCTACGGGCGACGACATAACTTGGTCTCCGTAAACAATCCACGGGCAACAAAACATAAAATAAACACACACGACACGAAGTGACCATCTGGAGAAGGAGAAAGTTGTTACCGCGATGCGGTAGCGTAATTAACTGCAGGGGCTTGCGCTTGCAGGGAAGAGCGTCCCCACAATCAAAACCCCCTCAAACGAGGGGGAATCTGACGAAGTCTGCTACATCGGCCGCATCCGTCTAAACCTCCGATGCACGGTGCCATAAATCAACTTGGCATCTTCGGAGAGGTGGATGGATAGCACCAATTAGCATCTGCCCCGAATCTCAGGCGAGGCAGTCCACGTCTCGGCCGCCGTTCGGAGGGGAACAGCTCCGCCTTGGTATTACAAGGAACTTGATGCGCTCGATACATATAGCATATAAGAACTGCAAATTTTCTATGTGCTTCCTAGGAGAAGAAGTGAAAATACGATCCTCTTCTACCAATTTATGGAGACTAAAGTAGAAAAAGAAGTCTGGTATGGTATCGATTTTGCACTCGACAGGCTTCAACCCATCCGTCTGCTAAAATATTATGCGGAGGGATTGAAAAGGTTGTTATGATACCAAGGTGTACCCTCGAATAAACTATTCGACAAGTCCAATTCTACAAAAATATTTGGGATATTCCCGGGACTCAGCGAAATATGCCCAATGGGAAAATGGGGACAACTAGGCTCGGATATGTTCAGTCCAAGAAACGGGAGCAGATTTACAGTTGCCGCGTCATAAATAGCTCAAGTGAAGAGAAAAACGCTCTTCCAAGTGGCCGTGACGTCAAATCGGAGCGAGATCCCGCTCTAAGAATGTTAAGTCCGTCGCTTGAAAAACAAATCGACAAGTTAATAAAAGAAGTTTGTCAAACGAGCTGGGATAACCACAGCCGTGAAATGGCCATTAATGAAAAGGACAGGACGCAGTGTCTCAGTCATCAATCTACGGAGAAAGTAGACCATAATGTTCTTCATCACTGGCCCGATATATGTTCTCACGAAAGGGGAAAACCGTGAAATGGAGTCAAAAATAGGGCTAAGAACGCAAACAACGTTCGAAGACAAAAAAGCGGATCAAAAACGCCGTTCAATCGAGAAAAGCTCAATTGGAGCCTATCCTTTATGAAGAAGATGGGTCGGGAATACTCTTTCCCCCAAGACAAGATAAGTAAAATATTCAACCTTGTCATGAAGCACCAAATGATGATGATTGTGGAGTCTCGGCACCCCGAACAAATAAACGAGGTCCATCATCTGGATTATTGCTCCTATCACCGAGTAATAGATCACCCCCTTAAAGACTGCTTCACCTTCAAAGACTGGGTAGAAAACTAGTATCGACAAGGCAGGTTTATGTTATCCGATAGCTGGAGGGTAACCCCGCCACAAAAGCATGATCCAAAAAGGATTTACACTATCAGGTTAAGACCAGTTCAACCACAAAAAGGGAAGCAAACTCGTACTTGCCATATGATAACAATCTCAAAAAAGGGAGGGCACGGGAGTATGAATGACCTATTCAGGTGCTTCGCAAATGAAGATAAGGACGAGGTGATCTCAGAGTTTTACTAGCACCAAAAGAGCTGGAAGATGGGATACACACCGTGGTGGACAACCTAAGAAAAGTTGACTTAGGGACGGAAAATGATCCAAGGCCAACATTCGTCAGTGAGCTACTATCCAAAAAACAGATAGCCACGTTAAAAGACGTGCTCATGCAGTATAAAGATTGCTTCGCCTGGAACTACTCTGAAATGTCGGGTCTAGATCAAAAAGTAGAAGTATATAAATTGGATATATCGTCAGGTATAAAGCCGATCAAACAGGCGCCAAGAAGGATGCGACTCGAACTTGAGATGAGTATCAACGCTGAAGTCAAGAAACTAATCGACTCCGGCTTCATCCAAGAAGTTCAATATCCTGACGGGATCGCTAATATCGTTCCAGTGACGAAGAAAAATGGGACGGTTTGCATCTGCGCGGACTTTTGGGATCTCAATAAAGCTTGCCCAAAGGATGACTTCCCAATGCCTATTACCGAGTTTATGATCGATAACACGTCTACCTATGAAGTCTTCTTCTTCATGGATGGATCATCAAGATACAATCAAATAAAAATGCATTCTGAAGACCAAAAGCATACCGCCTTACGAACCCCGCTGGACATATCTACTATAAAGTGATGCCTTTTGGGTTGAAGAATGCTGGTGCTACCTTCCAAAGGGCCGTGACAAAGATCTTCGATGACCTCATCCATGAGATTGTCGAATGCTACATCGATGACCTTGTGGTAAAGAGCAATCTCACGAGGAACATTGGGAACATTTAAAAATAGCGTTCCAACATCTTCGGAAGTATAATATGAAGATGAATCCTCTAAAATGTGCGTTTGGAGTTTCTTCAAGCAAATTCCTAGGATTCATCATACGTCACCGAGGTATCGAAATTGATATTTCGAAGATCAAGGCGATTAAGGAAATTCCCATGCTAAGTGAAAGGTTATGCTAGCGTCCCGGCCAACTTCCGAGGCCAAATGCGGAAATTTTTTTTTTCTAACGATTAGAACATGGCGCTAGAATAACCCTTAACCCGGATCTTAAGCATAAATCTATCTAGCAAAACTAAAAGATGACCTAACTACTATGATGAAGAAATCTTACCAAACGAACCAAGTCCTTCGGTCTTCTTTATTCATCTTTAGCTCCAAGTGGCCACCTTGAACATGCTTGATATTCTTTGTTGGCTCCTTTGGTTCTCCGCAATCGATCTTGCTCTTCGGTCCTCCTTTGTCGTAGATGATCCACCCGAGGGATATGATCCATGGCTCTAGCTCCTCACAATATGTCAAGTGGAGCAATTAGAGAACTTGGGTTGCTAAACCAAGTAGTCTAGGCTATCTCTTTCTTGCCTCTTCACTTGTTTCTCAACTCATAAGAATGTTAGTGAAGAGGAAGATGATGAAGGTGGAGGAAACTCAATAGGAGGAAGGAGATGAGAAAAATGGGAGCTCAAGAAATTATGAAGCATGAAAGTGAGAGAAAATCAACACAAAGGTTTTGTGTATGAATTTCTTTCAATAAACAAGTGTAGCCATGCTTCAATAGTAACCACAAATGAATAAATAATTCATTTGTAAACTATTGAAGCCATGCCACTCACCATGCCTCCCTCTCCTTAATTTCCACCTCATTTTCATTTATCAATAAATGGAAAATTCCATGATGAGGTGTCCACCTTCTAGAAGGTAATCTGTAATAAAATACGGATTACAGTCTGCTGTATATACATACCTGCATTCGGATAAAAAGACGAATGCCTGAAGAGATAGAATAGCACGAAGAACGTACTACTAGAATATACATATCGAAATACATATATTTAAACTATTAAATCAATACCAGATTTAATAATCCGGCTCAAACCCGAGCCGGCTAGTATTACCAACTATCCGATCGAAAGTCCGAGTACAAAGTACATTAATCGATCGAGACCTTGCATGTATCCAATACGTCTACTACATCATTTCTCCTGAACCATAGAAACCATCTATGTGAGACTCTAAAGACTCGACAGTACGTAGGCAGTGAGTTACTGGATAAATCCATAACCGCAACCATGTCAGCGGCACTAGCTGTACGTAACGGCTATCCGGGTACCTGTCGAAAAGGATAGCCGACGAGAAAACTCATCCGGATCCCTACTGAGCCTATCTATGACAGTCTCCGTATAGTCCGGTCTCTTCGTCTGAGAGTATCGCATACCGGGTCTAGGGGTGGTAAACGTCAGACCCTGATAACCTAGTAATTCGTGCTGATGCGGCGCAGGACCAATCCGGGAAACTACTGATCAGCCTATCAGTAAATCCCAACTGCCTTGACCAAGGTCTTATGGTCCTAACCAATCGAACACAGTGCGATATCGACTCCCTATACCAGGAGAGATGAATCCCCGAAAATCTCTCACTGCCTCCATGTGGTTCGGGACTGTACCTAACCAAAACCTGTTTGCACGACTCAGAAGAGCCGTGGTAAGGTAGTGATCAAAGCACCGTGGGAACTCACACGAGACAAATGCCGATCTCAGGTCTAAAGACTAACATCTACTCATGTCACCTGAGAACTTCCACCTGACGATAGGTATAGTACCATCTGGAAGTTCTCGGCGAGTCCGTCCGGTGTACTCACCTCCAGTGAGCACCTGTATACGATCTTAGGTCTAAATACCAATGGTTGCGGGACCAAACCATCGCCCCTCGTCGGGGGTCTAGAAATGTATACACTAGTTTACTCTAGAATATCGATGCCCAGTCTCGATACTCCCACGACTAGGGACCATTTAAGGATGTGCGTACTGACTACCCAGCTCCCACAAGTATGATCACCATCACAACGCAGATAGTCTAGCATTAATCTTACGGGCTTTATCAACATGTATAAAAGATATGTAATAGCAAGTAAAACATACACATGTTAAGATAAACTCAAACCAAATAGCATACTATCATATCGAGCAAGACTGTCCTGTATATATATATGTCCAAGCATCCATATGTATACATATACAATAATGGCCTCTAGGGCATACATATCCAAAAATCTCCCACTTGCACTAAGGCCATATATATTGGCGTATCGAGTATCCAACGTCTGCTCTAGGGCCAGCTGTTGGCGTACCGCATACCCAACATCTCAAAAAGTCTCTCGAACCGTGCTTGAAGAAGGGCCTTGGTGAATGGATCCGCAGTGTTGTCTTTTGTATCCACTCTCTGGACCTCGATCTCCTGGTGATCTATGATTTCCCTGATTAGGTGATACCGCCTTAAGATGTGCCTGGATTTCTGATGGGACCATGGTTCCTTCGCTAAAACTATATCCCCATTGTTATCGCGATACAAAGGTATTGGGTCAACAATGGACGGAACTACCTGAAGTTCATTAATGAATTTCTTCATCTTGACCGCCTCTTTTGCGACATCGCTAGCAACAATGTATTCAGCCTCCATCGTCGAGTCTGCAACGGTATCCTGTTTGGAGCTTTTCCAACACACCGCCCCTCCGGTTAGGGTAAATACAAAACCCGAGACAAATTTGCTGTCATCCTTGTTACTCTGGAAGCTTGAATCGGTAAAGGACTCGACCTTTAGGTCTCCATAACCGTAAACCAAGAACATCTCCTTTGTCCTTTTCAGGTATTTGAGAATATTCTTTATTGCTGTCCAGTGGTCATCACCTGGGTTCGACTGATACCGGCTCACCGCGCTTAGCGCATAAGCTACATCTGGCCTTGTATATAGTATCACATACATTATAGATCCTACCGCTGAAGCGTAGGGTATAGTGCTCATGCGAATCCTCTCCTCGTCAGTCTTGGGAGACATCTCCTTAGAGAGGGTGGTTCCATGCAATGCGGGTATGCTACCGCGCTTGGAATCTTCCATACTAAATCTCTTTAGTATGGTCTCTATGTACCTAGACTGTGAAAGTCCCAGTAATCTCTTGGATCTATCTCTATAGATCTTAATCCCCAGAATGTACGAGGCATCACCCAGGTCCTTCATGGAGAACCTTTGTGATAAGAATAGCTTAACCGATTGTAGCATATGAATGCCATTTCCTATCAAAAGAATGTCATCCACGTACAAGATTAGGAACACGACAGTTCTTCCTACAACCTTCTTATAAATACAAGGCTCATCCTTGTTCTTGATGAAGTCAAATTCCTTGACTGTTTTATCAAAACAGATGTTCCAGCTCCGCGATGTCTGCTTTAATCCATAAATGGATTTAAGCAACTTGCACACCTTCCCGCTGCTCCCACTGTCTACGAAGCCTTCCAGCTGATCCATATAAACACACTCTTCTAAACTTCCGTTTAGAAAAGCCGTTTTTACGTCCATCTACCAGATCTCATAGTCATGGAAGGAAGCAATGGCAAGTAGGATCTGAATGGATTTGAGTATAGTTACTGGAGAAAAGGTTTCGTTATAGTCCACACTTGGTTTTTGGCGAAAACCTTTTGCAACGAGTCTAACCTTATAGGTTTCCACCGGCCCATCTAGATCAAATTTCCTTTTCTAGATCCATTTGCATCCAACAGGTTTTACCCCAGGTGAAGCAATATCCAAGGTCCATACTTTATTGGTGTACATGGACTCTATTTTGGATCGCATAGCATCCAGCCATTTATCAGAGTCCATACTGATAATGGCATGCCTAAAACTAGTAGGATCATCTTCTTCCAAGATGCAATTCTCTCGATCCTCGTCAATGAGAAAGCCGTAGTATCTCTCGGGAGGATGAGAAATCCTACTAGATCCGGGGTGGCTGAGGTTTGTCGGGTATAACTGAATCTAGCGGTTCCACCAAATCTTCAGTTATAGTTTGTGTTTCTGGAACTTCATCCAGTTCTACTGCGCTCCCACTGGTTTCTTTTGCAAGAAACTGCCATTCTAAAAATTTGGCATTCCGAGAAACAATAATCCTTTGTTCCTCTGCGTGGTAGAATAGATACCCATTAGAGTCCTTTGGGTATCCCACAAACTTACACAAAACTGATCGTGCCTCGAGTTTGTCTGGGTTCTGCTTTTTGACATAAGCAGGGCAACCCAAATCTTAATACGTTTAAGATACAAACTCTTACCACTCCATATTTCATACGGCGTTTTAGCCACGGATTTGGATGGAACTTGATTCAAAAGATGTGCTGCTGTTGAACCGTATATCCCCAGAATGAAAGAGGCAACTCAGCACTACTCATCTTGGAGCAAACCATATCCAATAGGGTACGATTCCTCCGCTCCGATACACCGTTGTTCTGTGGTGTATATGGAGGAGTAAGTTGAGAGAGAATTCCATTCTCTTTTAAGTATTCTAGGAATTCCGTGCTTAAGTACTCCCCTCCTCTATCATATCAGAGGATCTTAATACTTTTGCCAGTCTAGTTCTCTACTTCGTTTCTGAATTATTTGAATTTCTCAAAAGCTTCAGGTTTGTGTTTCATAAGATACACATACCCGAACCTAGAGAGATCGTCAGTGAATGCGATGAAGTATGAGAACCCACCCCTTGCATGTATAGACATTGGACCACATACATCACTGTGTATGAGTCCCAAGAGCTCTGCTACTCTTTCTCCGTGTCCAGTGAAAGGAGATTTGGTCATTTTTCCTTTGAGACAAGACTGAAAAGTTTCATAAGATGAAAACTCGAACGTATCCAAAAATCCATCTTTATGCAACTTACTCCGTCTTTTCTCTCCGATATGACCAAGTCTATAATGCCATAAGTAGGATTCGTTCTACTCTGAACTCTTCCTCTTGTGTGTGTTTTGTACATTGAGAACCGTGTTCTGATTTAGAACATAGATACCATTACACAGTGTACCTTCTGCAACCAATACCTTATCAAGGTAGATGTTCATGATATTTCTATCAAGAACAAAGCTATATCCATCTTTATCAAGTAAAGAAACCGATATGATGTTGCAAACCATGGAAGATACATAGCAGCAATTGTTCAAAATTATAGTATTGCCATTTGGCAACACTAGGTGATATTCACCGCCGGCTGCAGTAGTAACTTGTGCTCCGTTCTCTACTCTGAGGGACATATCACCATGTCCAACCATCCTACTTTTTCTCAGTCCCTGCAATAAATTACAGATATGAGATTCTGATCTAGTATCTAGTACCCAGGAGGTAGGACTGACCGAAATGCAGTTCTCAACTACAAGAACACCTGAAGGAGATGCAATAGTATGCTTCTTCTTCGATGAAGTCATCAAGGAATTCATGCTTTCCTCTTTCCCTTTCTCATACTCATGACTGCTGTCACAGTTTAGAGCCGAACCGACGTTCCCCAACCCCGAATAAGAATTCGGATCGGTCAAGCGATACATTTTATTATCTTGATTAGGACGTGAAATAGTTGCTACCTGGAGAGAGAGAAAAGAAACACTCAGTCTGTGCTCTTGCAAAATTAGATTGGTTATTAATTTATTTAATCAGGATGGCTCCCACTGTTTCCTCGAATTCTTCTTCAAACCTTAAAAGAAGAACTAGTCAGGATTAATCGCACGTCACAATACTTGCTTAATCTTTCAGCCAGGCTAGTGTTGGTACTTCGAGGGAGGTTTTCCAACGCTTTTGCGAAGTTCCTTAATTACATAACCTCTTTTTCCTAGAGGCGTAGCCCTGCTAACACCTTTCTAGACACCTACTTGGTTTATAGCATTGATTGTTAAGTGTGATAATCTCCCTAGAGTAATCCTACTCATCAGTGGGATCGGGATCCAACTATCATTGTATGATGCACTAGATGGAATCCACTCTAGTCACCATACTCCAGAAGGTATGCTAAATTCTGCAAGTTTCCTATATGTTTGAAACTCCCGATGTGGTTTTTACCCCTAACGACTTATGACCTTGACATAGTCAACATATAATAAGTGGCTAGCCAAGTTCAACCTGTCATTGTCCAAGATTGCATTAGACCCACCCACATGACCCTTGACACAGTCAAAATGGTCACACGACTGTCCTAACAAATCGCATCATATTCCACAAATAAGTATTTCTTAGCTCCCATACACTATGCCTTGACACAGTTAACATACGCAGCATGAATACTAAGCAACAATTGTAAGAAATGACGGAGGGCTACGGCTGGGTTTTTGGCGAAAAACCCGTTAACGTAATGAACTTGATATCGTTGAAGGAACCTGAGTAGTTTTGAAAAAGGAGTGGTTTAAGCTCCGCCTTTTGAAAACTAGTGGTTTTGAAAAAACCGAGTAATCTACAGTATAGACTTTTGCTCAAGAGGTCACTCCCCATGAAGGGATCTCGGTTCTTGCCTCGTGGAATGAGGTGCTGGATATTCATGACCGAATACCACTATGCAAAGCGAAAGAATATAACTGTAGTTTTTCGAAATTTGTTCCAACAACATCTTTTAGGTTTATTTTCTTGCATTAATAAAAATTAATGCGTTCCCATCAGTTTAATCCTATCACACAAGAAAAGAACAAAAATACGATGTACGTATATGCCATCCGCATTCGCCACGGGGCCCCGTCATTACCCGTTAGGTTACTTAACTAACGACAGAGCGGGGGCTGGACTAGCGCGGGTGCAAAACATATACAACATCTACTTGTATATATATAAGTATATATAACATTAGTCCCAGGCATGATAATAAGCAACATCACAGAATCTCAGCTAACAATACAGAAATGTGGATAATCTTGGAGCCCCGTGTTTCATTTGAGCCGCAAATAAAACCCGACGTTCCCGGTCTTGTGGATAGCCTGTGCAATGAAAACCTGAACCCCTACGAGCACGGCAAGTTACCCGCCAATCCCAGAAGTGAGGCAACCCCTTTCAACAAAGTGAATGGGTCACCCAGCACTTCATGGAATCCGGTAACTTCGGCGTCCCTCCGTGGGTCATCCTATACTCCCTACGAGTGCGGCGAATAACCCGCCAATTCTAGAATTAAGCCCCTCCGTCTCAACGCCATGAGATGCGGGCTTGTTGCCTTCTAGAACTCGGCTATTCGTGCACTCCACCGTGGGGTAATCCTAGTACATAGAATGAAAATAATATGTACAAATGATGACATCAACCTCAACCCGGTCATGCCCCAAACAAATAATATACAACCCGGCAAAGACGGCAGTCCACATATCGGACACTCGCCGCGCAAATGAATATACAAATGAATCTTAAACTGTACCACTAACATTGCCCCATATGCTATCCACCACGACTATCCAACCACAATCACAGCACAAGCATAAAACATCAACGCGAATGTCATGTTCGCAAACCCGTCTAAAAGAACATATAGCAATCAGACGAGTTGTACCGATCGAATGACATTCACAGTCGCAGATAAAACTGAATGTACTGTAAACTATTAAACAGTGTCAAATACAACGACTTCGAAACACTCTAAATTTCCCCAACTGAAAAACAACAGAAAATCAAACTTGGGGAAAAACTAGCAACACCTGAAACTCAAACTTCAAGAGACAAGAACACCGGCCAAAATACGACGCAATCCCGTTTAAGAAAACTGGTGATCTCGGTTTTTTGATGGTTGTGGCCGGCCCAAAAAGGTGGGAATCGTGTCATTTTTGGTCAGTGTTTATCTTACAGTGTAAAGAGCACTCTGCACTTGCTAAAATTTTTTTTGAATCCTTTAAAAATTCGACAAAAACTGCAGTTTGGTTTCATTGTTACGGAGTTGTTTTGGTTTCGTTGTTTTAACATTGTTTAAAATTGCTAGTGTAGGGTTTATGGGCTGGATCTGATACCATGAAAGGTTACGCTAGCGCCCCGGCCAACATCCGTGGCCAAATGCGGAATTTTTTTCCTAACGATTAGAACATGACGCTAGAATAACCCTTAACCCGGATCTTAACCATAAACCTATTTAGCAAAACTAACAGATGACCTAACTACTATGATGAAGAAATCTCACCAAACGAACCAAGTCCTTTGGTCTTCTTTTTTCATCTTTAGCTCCAAGTGGCCACCTTGAACATGCTTGATATTCTTTGTTGGCTCCTTTGGTTCTCCACAATCGATCTTGGTCTACGGTTCTCCTTTGTCGTAGATGATCTACTCGAGGGATATGATCCATGGCTCTAACTCCTCACAATATGTCAAGTTGAGCAACTAGAGAACTTGGGTTGCTAAACCAAGTAGTCTAGGCTATCTCTTTCTTGCCTCTTCACTTGTTTCTCAACTCATGAGAATGTTAGTGAAGAGGAAGATGATGAAGGTGGAGGAAACTCAAGAGAAGGGAGGAGATGAGAAATATGGGAGCTCAAGAAATTATGAAGCATGCAAGTGAGAGAAAATCAACACAAAGGTTTTGTGTATGAATTTCTTTCAATAAACAAGTGTAGCCATGCTTCAATAGTAACCACAAATGAATAAATAATTCATTTGTGAACTATTGAAGCCATGCCACTCACCATACCTCCCTCTCGTTAATTTCCACCTCATTTCCATTTATCAATAAATGGAAAATTCCATGTTGAGGTTTCCACCTTCTAGAAGCTAATCTGTAATAAAATACGGATTACAGTCTGTTTTATATACATACCTGCATTCGGATAAAAACACGAATGCCTGAAGAGATAGAATAACACGAAGTACGTAATACTAGAATATACGCATCGAAATACATATATGTAAACTATAAAATAAATACCTGATTTAATAATCCGGCTTAAACCCGAGCCGGCTAGTATTACCAACTGTCCGATCAAAAGTCCGAGTACAAAGTACATCAATCGATCGAGACCCTGCATGTATCCAATACGGCTACTACATCATTTCTCCTGAATCAGGGAAACCCTCTGTGTAGGACTCTAAAGACTCGACAATACGCTGACAGTGAGTTACTGGACTAATCCATAACCGCAAGCATGTCAGCGGCACTAGCTGTACATAACGGCTACCCGGGTACCTGTCGAAAAGGAAGGCCGACGAGCAAACTCATCCGGATCCCTACCGAGCCTATCTTTGATAGTCTCCGTACAGTCCAGTCTCTTCGTCTGAGAGTATCGCATACCAGGTCTAGGGGGTGGTAAACGTCAGACCCTGATAACCTGATAATTCGTGCTGATGCGGCTCAAGACCAATCCGGAAAAGTACTGATCAGCCTATCAGTAAATCCCAACTGCCTTGGCCAAGGTCTTATGGTCCTGACCAATCGAACATAGTGTGATATTGACTCCCTATACCGGGAGAGATGAATCCCCGATAATCGCTCACTGCCTCCATGTGGCTCGGGACTGTACCCAACCAAAACCTGTTTGCACGACTCAGTAGAGCCATGGTAGGGTAGTGATCAAATCACAGTGGTAACTCACACGAGACAAATGCCGATCTCAGGTGTAAAGACTAACCTGTACTCATGTCACCTGAGAACTTCTACCTGACGATAGGTATAGTACCATCTGGAAGTTCTCGGTGATTCCGTCCGGTGTACTCACCCCCAGTGAGCACCTGTATACGATCTTAGGTCTAAATACCAATGGTTGCGGGACCAAACCATCGTCCCTCGTTGGGGTCTAGAAATGTATACACTAGTCTATTCTAGAATATCGATGCCCAGTCTCGATACTCCCACGACTAGGGATCATTTAAGGATGTGTGTACCGACTACCCAGCTCCCATAAGTATGATCTCCATCACAACGCAGGTAGTATAACATTGATCCTACTGGCTTTATCAACATGTATAAAAGATGTGTAATAGCAAGTAAAACATACACATGTTAAGATAAAGTCAAACCAAATTGCATACTATCATATCGAGCAAGACTGTCCTGTACATATATATGTCCAAGCATCCATATGTATACACATACAATAATGGCCTCTAGGGAATACATATCCAACACCAAGAACTCTCAAACAACTGCGGTCTCTCCAAGGAAAGCTCGCTTATATCCGGCGGTTCATAGCTAACCTCTCCGGAAAATGCCTTCCCTACAGTCATTTGATGAAGAAGGGGACTTTGTTCATATAGGATCAAAAGTGCCAAAATGGAGTGGACGAAATCAAGCAATACCTGCAAAATTCACCGGTATTGACCGCTCCGGTTAAGGGAAGACCCCTTATCCTATATACAACGGCCCTAAAGGGTTCTCTAGGCGTATTGTGGGCATAAGAGAACGATCAGGAAAAGGAGAGAGATTTATAATACTTATGTCGAGTTCTTTTGAGGGTAGAAAACAACTATTCTCCTATCGAAAAGCATTGCCTGGCGCTGATTTTTGCAATAACGAAGCTCAGACATTATACCTTGGCACATGAGGTCCATCTCATATCGAAGGTAGATCCTCTCAAATATCTAATGTTAAGGGCCATACTAATGGGAAGGCACGCCAAATAGGCTCTCCTCCTGATGGAATTCTTGATAACGTATTGTCCCCTCAAACAAGTGAAAGGTCAGGCCATTGTCGATTTTCTCGCAGAGCATCCGATACCAGCGGACCCTTCTTAAATTGTGAGTTGCCAAACGAACATGCATTCAACGCAATTGAAGAAGAAAATGATTCCTAATGGTAACTCTACTTCGATGGAGCATCTTCCATGAAGAGACGAAAGAAAAACACCCTCATAATCAAAAGACGGGGTGGGCCTTATTTTCGTGACCCTTCAAGAAGGGATATTACGTTACGCCCTCTCCTTAACGGAGCCAAGGACTAACAACAAAGCTGAATACAATATTTTGATAGCAGGTCTTGAGATCGCTATCGATATGGGAATCGAAGACCTCCTTATATATGGAGACTCCCAGTTGATTGTTAGCTAAGTAAATGGCGACTATCAGACATGCAAGTCAGAACTGATAAAATATGGCGAAAGAGTGTAGAAACTGCTGACACAAATCCCTTCCTATACCTTGGATAGCATACCGCATGCGGAAAACAGTTAGGTGGATGCATTGGCCAAATTGGCTAAGGAATTGGCTGATGAAGACCTCGATGACATAAGGATCATTGTGCAAAATCGCAGGGTTCTCGTGCCAACAGATATATCTTCGGAAGACCTGATAGAGCCATCCGAAGGAAAAGAAACGACCGAACAAGTAGCCCTTCGAATAGAGGAAGAAAAAAGGTCATCGAATGGAAAGAAGTCTTCATAGACTACTTCAAGTCCCAACGAACGCCCGAAAATGTTCCGTCTAGATATCAGCTCATGAAATGAGCTTTGTCTTTCGCCATCGTCAATGATACTCTATATAAGAGATCGTTTGATTGTTTATGGTTAAGATTCCTGGGGCCGGAAGAAGAAAAGAAAGTCGTCCAAGAGATTCTCATCAATTTGGGCTAAAGATGAAACTGAAAATAAAAAGAATGGGTTACTATTGGCCCACAATGATTCAGGACTGCCTTGAATATGCGAAGCAGTGTCACCCGTGCCAAATTCATGGGGACCCCACCAACATCCAAATCCTTTACACCCGACAGTGGCTAGCTGGCCGTTCGAAATGTTGGGAACCGACATAATTGGCCCTATCGAACCGGCATCATCCAAAAGACACCGGTCCATACTAGCAACAACTGACTACTTCTCTAAATGGTCAGAAGCAGTACCACTGAGGGAGGTGAAGGCGGAGAATATCCTCCACTTTTTCAGAACCCTAGTCATCTATCGGTTCAGAACTCCGCGACGGATAATCTCGGATAATGGGAAAGCTTACAGAAGTCATAAAATAAGCCGTTTCGCACAGAAACATAAAGTAAATTGGAGATACTCTTCAGTCTATGATTCTCGGTCCAACGGTCTAGCTGAAGCTTTCAACAAGACCTTAATAAAGATTATAAAAAATACGGTGTCCAGAAATAAAAAGGCCAGCATGAAGGCTGCATGAAGCTCTCTGGGCATACCGAACAACGTTCAAGACGACCACGAATAGAACACCATAAACAATGGTGTTCGGAACAAAAGCAGTGCTCCCGTTGGAAATAGAACTCCCCTATCTATGAATACCGGTTCGATACGAGCTGACAGATGAAGAAAATTCTCATCTTAGGCTTGAGGAGCTCGATGCTATCGACAAAACTCGTCTTATAGCATAGCAAAATCTGGAGGCTTATAAGGCAAGGATGACACAATCATACGAAAAACTAACCAGGCCGAGAACATTCTGCCAAGTCGAACTCGTGGTAGTCGTTAAATGACTAATGATTCCCAATTATGTAAAACGGGGAAAGTTCGAGCCGAACTATGAAGGCCCGTACATCATAGACAAAGTCTACAAAAGTGGAGCCTACTTGCTTAAGGATATGCATGGCGAAAGACCCTTCTGGCCAATAAACGGCCGATTCCTAAAAAAATACTACGCTTGACGAGTTATAATTTAGGTCAATGATAGATGACGACGCTTCTGTCCGCTCGCTATCTTCCTGAGTCAGAACTCTGAGGGTAATACCAAAAAAAAAAACTCGTCAATGGGAAGGCTGGACCGAAACGTCCTTAAACTAATGCTGTACCGAAATCTCATTAAACTAATATCCGTCTCTAAATGGGAATGTTGGACCGAAATATTCCGAAACTAGCATTTCGTCCCAAAATACGGCGATAATGGACCGGAATGTTCTTAAAATAACATTTGTCCCCAAAACGGGAATGTTGGACCGAAAAGGTCCTTAAACTAATACTCTTCCTCATAATACAGCGATAATGGCAGCGCCGATTCTTTGCTGAAGTATGGTGGACATCTGTAGGACCTCTATGCTGTATGTATTGCAATTGAAGTCCAGAGCTAGGAAGATGCCTTTGCTCTAATTTCATTTGATAGCTGCGTCCACATCCCGATGAAATAAGGGGGAACGTCGGGATAGTCTTTAGGTTGTATATCTACCATCGAGATTTAGAGCCAGGATTTTGCCATTACTACATTTTTGCTTTGATCCTTGGGTCCTTTTTTTTATGATGACGTTGCGTCTCCATCCTGCTGGAATGAGAATGAACACCAGGATAGTTTCTAGGTTGTATATGTACCATTGAGATTTAGAGCTAGAATTTTGCCATTACTCCATTTTTGCTTTGACCCTTGGGTCCTTTTTTTTATGATGACGTTACGTCTGCATCCTGCCGGAATAAGAAGGAAAGCTGGGATAGTCTCTAGGTTATATATGTCCATCAAGACTTTGAGCTCCTTTTGAAGAAGTGTGGTGGGAAAACATGGTTCCCTTTTTTTCATTTGTGCCAATGGATCGTATACAAGAGTCAATATAGACATACTTGCAGGGCAAAAAAGTTTCATTTTCATTTTTCATTTTTTTCATTTTATATTTTTTTTCTTTCCGCGATGCTGTATCTTATCAGCTTTTATGTCGCGAAAGTGGCGATTTCCCAATCATTTCGGCTTTTTATCGCGGTGCCCAATCATTTCGGCAGTTTTTGTTTTTACTCGTTACTTTTTATTGCAACTTGCCTTACTATTTCGGTTCTTTCTTTTTTTTGAGTTGGGATTTTAAATCTGATAGCAATCTTGGCATCAGCATCGCTACCACTGGAATATTGTCAGGAGTGAATCATCATTTGCCCTGCGAGACCATGAAATTTGACACCTATTTAGGCATCAGTATCGCTACAACTGAGATATTGCCAGGAGCGAATCATCATTTGTCTTTGTTTATTTGGAAAAAAGTGGCTTAGCAAACAAGGTTAGGATCCTGTCAACTAAGTCTTTCTGGCTTTATGAGCCATAAAGGTCTCATAAAAGTATTTCTCCCTATGAGTCGAGAGGATCTTGTAGGTGTATTTTCTCCTTAGGAGTCGTGAGGATTCCTAACTGCGTTTTCTCTCGTAAGTCGTAAGGATCATACACGTGTATTTTGCCCTTGTAAGTCGAGGGGACTTATAAGTGTCGCTCACTATCTGGGGAAATTTCTCGCCATTTGTGGAACTTGGTGGGAGAATATTTATTTATTCACATGGATTGTATACAAGAGTCGATATTGGACCGCCTGTAGGGCAAAAGAGTTTTGTAAAGTTTTTTGATGGCTTAAGAACATGTTTAGATCCCTGTAACTTAAGCTTTTTGAATCCTATGAGCCGTGAGGGTATCATAAGGGGAAATTCTCCATATGAGTCTTGGGGACCTCACAAGTGTAATTTCTCCTTAGGAATCATGGAGACTCTTAAGTGTGTTGCTCCTTCTTGGGTCGTAAGGATCTCACGCAGATATTTTCTCCTCGCAAGGTCGAAAGGGCCCTGCAAGTGTGCAAAATTTTTTTTACACGAGATTATGCCCTTTCGGGTTTTCAAAAGCTCGCCGGTAGTCCTGTTGTATTTTACTCACGGCGCCCTTTTGGCTTTTCATCTATGCCCATTTCGCTTGTGGACATACCTTTTTTTGAACGATGAAACTCTCGAGAGTAGCTTCGTCGCAGGTGACCCATCTGTTTGCCGGTAGGACGTGGGGGTGGCTTCACCGCTGGAGTAGCTGTATAGCCAGTGGGACTTGAGTTTCAACCTTCACCGTTGGGACTTCAATTGCAATATAAATGTCACGCCCCAGACCCAATACAGAGAGTATTGTCCGCTCTGGCCGAAGCCGCACGGTTTTTCCCCTTAGAGCGAACCGGACTTCCTTGGCTCGAGCACGCTTAACTACGGAGTTTTTAAGCTCCTGTAGTGCCGGTTCACTTAAAAGGCGCCTCTGTATTGAAGAGTGGTATCATTCCATCTATAGTACAGATCTGCCCCCTTTCGGAATGTATTCTGAAGAGTCCCCATTGTTCTACAGTGGGTCCCACGGACTCAAGAGGTGGCCCCCACGGATTCAAGAGGTGGCCCCGCCCACTTAACATGACACTTTGTTCCGTGTGGCACTTTGCTCCGTGAGCAAGAACCGGGACCCGACATTCTCCCCACCTTTGAACAGTGGTTCGTCCTCGAACCATAGACCTACTATTGAGGGACCAGCTCTGATACCATTCTGTCACACCCCAGACCCAATACAGAGAGTATTGTCCGCTCTGGCCGAAGCCGTACGGTTTTTCCTTTTAGAGCGAACCGGACCCGACCAGGGGCCACTTCCCAGGAGGTCACCCATCCCAGGACTTCCCTGGCTCGAGCACGCTTAACTACGGAGTTCTTAAGCTCCTGTAGTGCCGGTTCACTTAAAAGGCGCCTCTGTATTGAAGAGTGGTATCATTCCATTTATAGTACAGATCTGCCCCCTTTCGGAATGTATTCTGAAGAGTCCCCATTGTTCTAAAGTGGGTCCCACGGACTCAAGAGGTGGCCCCTACGGATTCAAGAGGTGGCCCCCGCCCACTTAACACGACACTTGGCGTGGCACTTTGTTCCGTGTGGCACTTTGCTCCGTGAGCAAGAACCGGGACCCGACAATAGATCTCAAGCGAGCATATTGCCGTGTTTGGGCGTGATGATCTAGTTTAGGGACATTTCAGTCCATCATTAGTTTAAGGACGTTTCGGTGCTACATCTTCAAAGAAAAAAATGAAGTGATAGCATATTCCTAATTTCGGGTCTTGATGGTAGTACATACAAAGCCTAAAGACTGTTGGAGACCATCCCACCCCAGAAGGGTGTAGTTATGACCCATCGGGGCTCAAATTGAGCCTAACCTCAAGTAAAAAGTGTCATGGCAAATACGTAACGCTTGATCTTCCAACGGTAATATGACCTAAGGAGATTATTTGAAGATGTCTTGTCCAGCTTCAGAAGGGATCAGAGACACGGCAGTCGCGGGGCTATTCGAACAGCGGCTTAAAGACTGCATATCAAGGAATACATCAGCCAACGCGACGGTACCACTGACTAAAACCCTAGTACCACAAACTTAATGGATCTCTGTCATAAATGAACAGGGGTTATCTACATACAATGTTAGGACGAGTTTGCCTGTAAACCCAATGGAGGTAAACTAAAAATACTTTGAAATGAGTACATAAACTAAAACAATTCCGAAATGAGTATATAAACTAGAGATTCCAAAATGAGTGAATAAACTACAAACTCCGAAATGAGTACATAAACTAGAAACTCCGAAATGAGTGAATAAACTACAAACTCCGAAATGAATAAATAAACTAATCAGTGCCGAATCAAGATATTAAAAGGTAGAGAGGTGCATGCATGAAATAAAATATGTTTTTTTATTCATAAACCAAAATGAAAACAAGATAAAAAAAAGGAAAAATACAACGTCAAAAAAATTAAGACGGTGGACGGTTCAATAAGACAGCTGGATTATTAGTTTTTCGCCGGACCTCCGCCTCAATCTCTAGCAGCGCCGCAAGCTGAGCCCCTCCTTATGCATGTTGTTGTTGATACAAAGAAAACCGACGCCCAAGCTCTTTCTCAGCAGTCTTGTGAGTCTCAACCATTTCGCGCGTAAAAGTGACAACTTTATCGAGAGCCACCACCTCCTTAATTGTCTCTTGAAGAACTCACCAAATTTCATAGGCCCGAGTAGTTTTGGTTGTGAGCTGGGCTTGAAGTTCCGCTAAAGCCTTCGTGGCCAGCCCCCTCTCTGAAAATTTCCGTTTGAGCTTTTCCTCACGAGATCGGAAGTTGGCCGCACACCGATCAATCCATTCATATAAATTGGCCTTTACAGATAAGATATCAGAAAGAAAGCTTATGCATTTGACTCCATGTAGAGAAGCTTCCACTCGACGGCAATACTCAACCTAAGTACGCACCAGCGCCTTATCATGGTAGGTGGTAAGGACAGACAAAGAAGTATTAGTTTCAACAGCAAATTCCCCTGCTATAACAGAAGTGCCGGCATGAAGATCTTCGATAAGAGTGGCCAGTGAATGTATACTCTGTTTCGACATCCTTTCAGACATACATTTGGCATAAGAACCCGGCGGTATATAAATATGGGACTCAAGTGGTGTCAGGGTTGGCAAAACTGTGAGGATACATATATGGTTAGTCTCCTTTCCGAATGGGGAATAAGTAAAAGAATACCAGGGCTAAAGCGTCACTTACCTATGGTCACAGAAGGAAAATCTAATAAATCCCCAGGCCTATCAAGAATCTCAACTTCGTCATCAGCCTATAGAACTGTGGTTCAAAGTAAATGGCATGTCAGTACCGTTATGGAAATATAATACGGAAGGCAAGATAATAACAACCATGGCAGGAAGAAAGGATGATGCGTTGAGGGGTATCGTGTGCGGGGCCGCCATGTTAAGTAAACGTAAGAAAGTTTCCTCCGGAGAACGATCCACAATAGATGACGCCAACTCCCGCAATTCTGGAGCAAAGGGATAGCAGCCTCAGGAATATAAAATTACCTTCAATAGTTCGTCCATAGTTAAGCAAAGGGTCAGATATATTGAAAGATCATTAAAAAGAAAGAAAGATATAAAATTTCCTTCAATAGATCGTCCATTCTGGAGCAAAAGGACAGCAGCCTCAGGAATGTCCTCTACATCCTCCGGTGCGCCACTGGTAATATTTACAGAGTCTATAGATGGTCCAGTAACCTCCGCTGAAATAATAAAAGTCATCACCTTAGTCTCTAAGGCACGATCTGGGCTCGAAACTGCGCTCGCAACGGAAGGCCCTACAAAAGAAAAATGTGTAAAGACAAAATAATCATTTACTGAGAAGGATGTAAAAGGTACATAACGATATGTCGAGGAGCTTGAACTATAGCCTTTTCGAGCTGCTGCTTTATTCTTGTTAACTATGCTCGGCGGGCTTCGATTTAAGATAGAGCTCTACCCGCTTTCAGAGCAGTCTCATCTTCAGAAGTAGCTGATATCATCTGTTTAAGAGCCCTTTCTTCTTTCAACGTTAAAGGAACTACCGGTGGTATAGCAGGAGCCGGATCTGTAAGTCCACGTTGCGACCCCCGGTTCTTACGGGGAGGCGGAAACGGTATAAAAATCAAATTTTTAGCGCATGGGGCAACATGGACTAACAAAGTCGGAATCTTTTCCTAAACTAAAACTAGAAAACATGCTAAAGAGAGTTAGCTACTCGGAAAGGAGGTTATACCTAACTTGAACTCCTTCTTCTTGAAACTTTTGTAGGGGTTGATGGTGCTTTCCTCGTTGCCTTCTTCCGTCAAAGATGGATCCACCTGAGGGTTCAACCTTCGGGCTCTTTCTCGAACTTTGAGAGAACTAGAATCTTCGGCTTGCTAAACCTTTGACCCTAGAGTGAGTAGAGAGTGTCTTTGGGGTGTTTTTATCTCAAGGAGAGGGATTCTCAACTCATGAGAAGGGTTCTCCTTGAACTAGAGGAGGAAGAAGAACAAGTGAGGAGAGAGAATGGTTATGATAGAATGAGCTCATTCTTTTCATTTCTTGCAACCATATCACAAAATGAAAAGAATTATCAATTAACAATAATAATAAAATGAAATAGTTGATGGATGGTTTGGAATGACCATTATCATTACATTCTTTAAGTGGTTTTGCAAGAATCAAAAAGCATCTTTCATTTGTAATGATGATGGTCAAACCTTCAACCATGGTCAACAAGTCAACCATGGTCAACAAGTCAACAAAATCCAACCATGACACAATTTCATTTGATTAATATTATTAATAGATATATCATAATTCCATTAGGGTTTGGAAAAAGACGACTGTCAAGTGTGCATACGCACCCGTTCCGAAACCCTAATGAAAATCCTGTTCCTCCGCCTCAATCAACTGTGCATACACACCCGCATTCTTGTTCCGAGGAACATGAATACCAAGAGATAAAATAAACCCCAAAACATATACCAGTATCTGGCTCAAACCAGAGCCTACTAGTAATATCTGTCCGGACTCCAAACGTGCACAAGTGCGCGAATGAGAATGAACCCTGTCGCAAGACCATGCGACCTCTACTCTGTTTTGCCCAGAGGCGAATGCCCTCTGTGTGGGACTCTAAAGACTCGACACTACGCTGGCAGTGGGTTTAACCACAGACCGCAAGCGGCACTAGCTGTGCGTAACGGTCCCCAGGTAGATGCCGACAAGAAGGCTGATGAGGTGAACCCCATCTGAACTCCTACTGAGTCTGAATGTGACAGTCTCCATACAGTCCGGTCTGTTCGTCTAATACATCGCATGTCGGGCCTAGGGGGCGGTAAAACGTCAGTCCCCTAATAGCGGTACAAGTTGTGTCGGAGTGAAGCCCAAAACACCCTGAGATAACACTAGAAGCCTACCAGTATATCACGCTTGCCCTGGCCAGGGACTACTCGTGTAATGGCTATCCTAGACACAGCGCGATGTCAACCCCCAATACCGGGAGAGACGAATCCTGTCTAACCGTCACTGCCTCCAAGTGCTTCGAGACTGCACCCAACCATTACCTGTTTGCACGACTCTTTTGAGCCGTGGTAGGGTAGTGATCAAAGTGCAGTGGGAACACACTCGAGGCGAAGTGCCAGTGTCAAGTCAGCGGACTAAGCTGTACTCATGTCACCTGGGAACTGATAACTGACGATAGGTATAATACCAACCTGTCAGTTCCCGACGAGTCCTGTCCAGTGTACTCGTAACCCAATGAGCACCCGTATACTATCTCCAGTACGACATACTGATGGCTGTGGGACAGACCATCTCCCACACTGGGATGAGAAGCGCATACGCTAGTCTACTCCGGAGTATCGATGCCCTGTCTCGATAGTCCTGCGACTAGGGACCTGTATAAGGATGTGCTTATCGATTACCCAGCCTCCACTAGTGTGACTGCCATCATAACGCTGGTAATCAAGCAAAGATCCTAAGGGCTCCACTAATGCGTATAGGTGATATACTAAAATAAACACATGTACACATTGAAGTAGAAACAAACCAAGTAGCATACTACTATATTGAGCAAGATTGTTTATACAAGGTGAATATCCCAAGCTTCTATTAAGTAATATACAAACTAGTATGATACTGTAATGGCCTCTAGGGCATATACACTAACAATCTCCCACTTGCACTAAGGCCATGTACTGGCGTATCGAAGACCTATCATCTCGATCAGCCGCTCGAACTGAGTCTGGGGCAGGGCCTTGGTGAATGGATCTGCAGTGTTTTCTTCTGAAGCAACCCTCCGAATCTCGATCTCCTTGCGATCCACGATCTCCCTGATCAGGTGATACCGCCTCAAGATGTGCCTGGATCTCTGATGGGACCTGGGTTCCTTCGCTAAAGCTATAGCCCCGTTGTTGTCGCAATACAGAGGTATTGGGTCAACAATGGACGGAACCACCTGAAGTTCTTTCAAGAACTTCCTCATACAGACAGCTTCTTTTGCGGCATCAGATGCAGCGATGTATTCCGCTTCCATAGTCGAGTCTGCAACGGTTTCCTGTTTGGAACTCTTCCAACACACCGCCCCTCCATTGAGGGTAAAGACAAAACCCGACATGGACTTGGAATCATCCTTGTCACTCTGGAAGCTGGAGTCAGCAAAGGCCTCGATCTGGAGGTCTTTTCCGCCATACACCAGGAACATCTCCTTAGTCCTTCTCAGGTACTTGAGAATGTTCTTTACCGCTATCCAGTGTTTCTCCCCAGGGTTTGACTGATACCGGCTTACCACACTCAGTGCATAAGCTACATCCGGTCTGGTACACAACATCGCATACATTATAGAGCCTACCGCAGAAGCGTAGGGTATAATAGACATGCGATCCCTCTCCAAATCAGTCTTGGGGGACATCTCTTTAGAGAGGGTGATCCCGTGACAAGCCGGTAGGTTACCGCGCTTGGAATCTTCCATACTGAATCTTTTCAGTATGGTGTCGATGTACCTGGACTGTGAAAGTCCTAATATCCTCTTGGATCTATCACGATGGATCCGGATCCCCAGGATGTATGAGGCATCACCCAGGTCTTTCATGGAGAACCTGTGTGACAAGAACCCCTTGACAGATTGTAGCATAGGAATGTCATTTCCTATTAAGAGAATGTCATCCACGTATAAAACGAGGAATACTACAGTTCTCGCTACAAATCTACTATAGATGCATGGTTCATCTGGGTTTTTGATAAAGCCAAATTCTTTGACCGTCTCATCAAAGCAGATGTTCCAACTCCGCGATGCCTGCTTTAGTCCATAGATGGACTTAAGCAACTTGCACACCTTTCCGCTGCTCCCACTCTGAATGAAACCCTCTGGCTGGTCCATATAGACACACTCCTCTAAATTTCCATTTAGAAAAGCGGTTTTTACGTCCATCTGCCAAATCTCATAATCGTGGAAGGCAGCAATGGCAAGAAGGATCCGAATGTATTTCAGCATAGCCACTGGAGAAAAGGTTTCGTCATAGTCTAAACCAGGTCTTTGATGGAAACCCTTTGCTACAAGTCTAGCTTTATAGGTCTCAACCTGTCCATCTACACCAATCTTCCTTTTGAAGATCCACTTGCATCCTACGGGTTTTACCCCGTCTGGAGCAATGTCCAACGTCCATACTTTGTTGGTGTACATGGACTCCATTTCGGTCCGCATTGCATCCAGCCATTTTACCGAGTCAACGCTCTGAACGGCCTGCTGGAAGCTAGTAGGCTCATCATAATCTATGATGCAATCCTCTATATCCCCGTCTATGAGAAAACCGTAGTATCTCTCGGGCGGATGAGACTGCCTACTACTCCTGCGGAGCGGCGTAGGAATGTCCTGTTCATTTGAACCCTCTGGTTCCACTAAGCTTTCAGTAATAGTCTGTGGTTCTGGAATTTCTTCCAGTTCTACTGCGCTCCCACTTAATTCTTTTTCTAAGAACTGGTGTTCTAGAAAGTGGGCATGATGAGAAACAAGAACTTTTTGTTCCTCTTCGTAGTAGAAGAGATATCCCTTGGAATTCTTTGGATATCCCACAAACTTACACAGTACTGAGCGCGCCTCGAGCTTGTCCGCATGCTGCTTTTTAACAAAAGCTGGACTTCCCCAAGTCTTAATGTGACTGAGATGGGGCCTCTTCCCACACCACATCTCATATGGTGTAGTAGGCACAGTCTTAGTAGGAACTCGGTTCAAAAGGTACGCAGCTGATTCTAGCGCATACCCCCAGAATGATCGCGGTAACTCAGCGTTACTCATCATGGACCGTACCATATCCAATAGGGTTCGGTTCCGTCTCTCCGATACACCGTTGTGTTGCGGAGTGTATGGAGGAGTAAGCTGAGAGAGAATTCCGTTCTCTTTTAAATAATTCAGGAACTCGGCACTCAAGTATTCTCCACCTCGATCCGATCTTAGAATCTTGATACTTTTGCCGGTTTTTTTTTCCTACTTAATTCTTATATTCCTGGAACTTTTCAAAGGCTTCGGACTTATGTTTTATTAAGAAGACATAACCGTACCTTGAAAAATCATCCGTAAAAGTAATGAAGTAAGAGTAACCGCTTCGCGCATGTGTAGACATTGGACCGCACACGTCGCTGTGTACGAGCCCCAAGAGCTCGCTCGCTCTTATTCCGTGTCCAGTGAACGGAGTCTTTGTCATCTTTCCTTTGAGACAGGATTGACAAGTAGCATATGATTGATATTCGAACGGATCCAAATATCCTTCTGTATGTAACTTAGTCAACCTTCTCTCATTGATGTGACCCAGTCTACAATGCCATAAGAAAGTCTGATTGATTTCTGGAGACTTTCTTTTGTGTGTATTCTGGACATTGAAAATCTGTGGTTGGTTTAACACGTATATACCATTGCTCAATGTACCTGACCCAATCAGAACTTGATTAAGGTGAATGTTTACAACATTACTTACAAACGCAAATTCATAACCTTCTTTAGAAACCAAAGATACAGAAATGATATTACAATTTGCGATGGGTACAAAAAAGCAATTACGCAAAACTAAAACATGCCCATCTGTCATTCCCAGGTGATAGTCCCCCACGGCTTTAGCATCCATGCTAGCTCCGTTCGCAACTCTGAGGGTCATGTCACCTGCCTTCAAAAACCTACGGTTTCTCAACGCCTGCAAAGAATTACAGATATGAGATCCTGATCCGGTATCCAATACCCAGGAAGTAGAGTTTATAGAAAGACAGTTTTCAATAACATACACACCTGAAGCTGAAGCCGCAACCTGCTTCAGTTCCTGTGTCCTGGCCTTCCAAGCCCTGCAATCTTTCTTCCAGTGTCCACTCTTATGACAATAGAAGCATTCTTCCTTTCCCACAAGCTTTCCCGCTATCTTTGTTGCCTTTTCCTTTCCCTTCGTACCCACTTTACTAACACCGCCCCTTGGTTTGGTGGGGGCTTTCTTCCTCTTTCCCTTGGCTTTCGCCTTGGACCTAGAGAAAGAAGATCCTCCTACAAACAAAGCGGATGTTTCCCTACCTTTTTGTAGGGTGCCCTCTGCGCTCCTCAGCATGTTGAGGAGTTCTGAAAGTTCAACTTCTTTTTCTTGTAAGTTGAAGTTCAGTATAAACTGGGCGTAAGTGGATGGAAGGGACTGGAGAATTAAATCCGTATAGAGTTCACTTTCCAACGTGGTCCCAAGTTCCGCGAGCTCCTCAATGTAGCCAATCATCGTAAACACGTGGTCCGCTACCGATGATCCGACGGCCAACTTTGCCGAAAATAACTTCTTCGATACTTCGTATCTTGCGATACGAGACTGCTCTCCATACAGTTCTTTTGTATGAAGAAATATGGATTCCAGGTCCATATTCTCGTGCCTCCTCTGGTGTTCGTTGTCCATAGAGGCAAGCACGAGGCACTTGGGGCCCACTTTTTGATATTTGGTCTTTGGTCGATCGAAATTTAAACACGTTAGTTTACAGTGCTTACATTATATCTCCGACCGGGAATGTCATTTGATCGGTAAACCGCGTTTGATTGCTATAGTTCTTTTAGACGGGTTTGCGAACGTGACATTCGCGTTGATGTTCTGTGTTGTGCTGTGATGTTGCGGATTTGTCGTGGTGGATAGCAGTGTGCAATGGTAGTACAGTTTGAGTTTATTTGTACATTTGATATTGCGGGGCGAGCGTCCAACTTGTGGACTGCCGTCACTGCCTGTTGTATAATATTCTTTTGGGGCACGACCAGGTTGCGGTCGATGTACCTATTGTACTATTTTTCATTACTGTACTAGGTTTTGCCCCGAGACGGAGTGCACGGATAGCCGGGTTCTGGGGGGCAACGGGTCCGCATCTCATGGCTTTGAGAGGCAGAGGGGTCCCACTCTAGAATTGGAAGACTATTCGCCGCACTCGTAGGGGGTACAGGTTGACCCAAGAAGGGGTGCCCAAGATTACCGGATTCCGTGGAGTGTTGGGTGGTCCATTCACTATGCTGTAGGGGGCTGCCTCGCTTCAGGTTTTGGCGGGTAACTTGCCGCGCCCGTAGGGGTCTAGGTTTCATTGCACAGGCTATCCACACGACAGGGGAACGTCGGGTTTCAGCAGCGGCTCTGTGAAACTCGGGGATCCCAGATATCTGTATTGTTCTGTGATGCTTATTACTTTTCTGTAATGTTGCATATTATCACGCCTGGAGCGATTATTGTATATTGGTTTATATACTATTAGATGTTGTATATGTTTTACAACCGCGCTAGTCCAGTCCCCGCTCTGTCGTTAGTTAAGTAACCTAACGAGTGATGACGGGACCCAGTGACGAATGCGGATGGCATATACGTACATTTTATTTTCGTTCTTTTCTGGTGTGATTAAATGATGGGACTGCGTTGATTCTGATCAACGCAAAGTAAAACAAACCTGTTTACAGTTGTTGGAACAAATTTAAAAAGTGTTGTTACAAAGACGTTTCCTTTTGTTATGCATAGCGGTATTCAGTGGAATATCCAGCACCTCATTCGACGAAGCAAGGGCCGATATCCCTTCACCGGGACTAACCCCTTGGGCAGAAGTTTGCGTCAGAGTAATAACTTCACTATAGTCGATTACAAGTTGCTTTGCATAGCGGTATTCAGTGGAATATCCTGCACCTCATTCCACGAGGAAAGAGCCGAGATCCCTTTACCGGGAGTGACCTCTTTAGCAAAAGGTTTTCGCCACCATATTTTAAAAAGCTATCAGGTTCCTTCAGCGATATCAAGTTCACTACGCTAAAGGTTTTTCGCCAAAAACCAGCCGTAGCCCTCCGTCACTTCTTTTGGGTATTCAGTAGTATTCAAGCTATGTATTTTAGCCAAAGTTAAGGCATAGTGTTTGGTAGCTGCTGGGTATTCAATTGTTGCATAGATAGATGAGTTAGTTTGGGACAGTCGTTCTGCCGATTGGCCAAAGTCAAGGGCATGTGCGGGTGGGTTCAAATTGACAAGATAGTGACGGGTAGAACTTGGCATGTGACTTATGACATTTTGACCAAAGCCAAGGTTATAAGAGCATGGGGCAAAAATCATATCAGGAGTTTCTAAAGAAATTGAAACTTGCCGAGTATGCGCATACCTTCTGGAGTATGAGTAACGTGGATGCATTCCATCACGTTATCATGCGATGAGAGTTGGATCCTGATTCCCACTGATGAGTTGGTTTACTCTTCGGGTGATCCCGATTGATTCTTCTTTAGGTTTGGAGGAGAATTTGACAGGACAGTGGGAGGTTTCCGGATTAGATAAAATGATGACCATTCTGATCTAGGTTAGAGTGCACGCAGAGTGTTTCTTTTCTCTCTCTCTCTTTGGCAGCGACCTTTGACCGACCCTAGACTATGACTCAGTGACCAGGTTGACCGAACCTTCTTAAAATACTGGCTTTTGGATTGTCTGAGTTGCATAAGTCATTGCCACTCCTTCTTCTACCCTTTGAATTTCTCAGAACACCCGTATTATTACGGATATCCACTTCCATTGGATAGATCCATCGTATGGTTATATACGAACTCGAAGGGATTTCTTCGAGGATGGATCCAGGTTCAGGAGAAATAGAATTGGTTTATTCAGTTGTCTTTTATTATCACCTTCTCTCAAGTTGCGAGAGCTCCTTGGTTTAGGAGAGTACACGTATTACGCCTATTGGATAGTCTTATTCCAAACTATAGGCTAGTGCCGAAAGGTAGGGAATGAAGAAAACCAATTAGCCTAAGTAGGGTGTGCAGAAGGTAATATGTAAAGACAAATAAAGGGATTAGAAAGAGGGCAAAGTAAATTGCGACTGATATCATTCACGACCAAAACCGCGTACTTCATCGCCACTCCTATTTCACCTTTAAAAGAATAAGGTATTATTCAGTTGTCTTTTATCGTCACCTTCTCTCGAGATGCGAGTACTCCTTAGTTTAGGAGGGTACACCTATTATGCTTACTGGATAGTCTTCTTCCAAACCATAGGCTGGTGCCGAACGGTAGGGAAGGAAGAAAATCATTTAGCCTAACGATGGTGTACAGAAGGTAATGACTAAAGACAAATAAAGGGATTTGGAGAGACGGCAATAAAATATACGGTTGAAGTCATGAATTGGATTATGGAAGAGGCATTGCTATGAATACCAGGATACCCCTACGAAACATTTTCATGTTTCAGTGCATTGTTAAAGGAAAAACTGTTTTCCCGATTAGACACTTACTCCAAGGGTATGTATTTACCAGGTTTCATTCTCATATCTGTATGGTTTTACAGATGATGATTGGGAGTAAGATATTGGGAATTAGGTGATTATCCTCATTATATCGGAATTCGTTGTAATTGGTGATATTTGAGGAAATCGCCAGGGTACAGTTTTCCACCTACAACGCACAGGTTTTGAGTTGTTTAACTCAGCGGACTTATACAGAGTATTGTATGTTGTCCAGTGTCCATCAGGACAAAGGGGTAGGTCCTCGTACTATGTTCTGTTTACTTATAACTTCTCTAGTATTTAGACGAGTGTTTCGTAGAAATACATGGTCTAAGTTTTGAGAAGTTGTGGGTATAAGAATAAAGTAGAGAACCAGGTATCACAAGTATCGGGATTCTTCAAAGAGATCGAAGATGTAGATTCTTATGATTGGTATTCAGATGATAGTGATGGTTTTGAGAAACGTGTTTCTCTTTCAGGTTGCTCATAATTGGATGGATTCCTAAGTTGAGTAATGCTGATTAGCCTCTTTCTATTAAGATGATATGCACTGGAGACAGCTGCATGATTTGAATATGGTTCCAATTAAATAAGTGCCAAAGTTTCTGTATTGGATATAGAATGGATCGTACCTTAAAAGAAATTAAGGTACGGGGAGTTGTCCAGCTTATGCTTAAAACCAGACTCTGGATAACTCAGGGCACGTTTCTGTAGTGGCTGTTTGTGGGTTGACCCTAGCTATGACAAGGGTTGATATTCTACCATTTGGAAGATCAATAGTGATATTGTTCTTGACTCGCCACAGTTTTAGTAAAAATGGATCTTTTTCAGAAAACAGTAGTGGGAGTATGGTAGAACTGGAAGTGATTCCAGAACCGCGAACGATTACGGAAAATTTAATAGGACCTATATATTCAATCAAGTTTGACATTCCAATAGCCACTCCGCAGATATGGTATGTAACCTCAGACACCCGAGAGGTACTTCGGTAGGCTCAAGGACGGTGACAGGGAGGTTCTTATCTACCCAGACTTGACACAACTGTTGTTCCAGGTTATGAGACCCGGTAGGAGGGTTGTCATAGTCAGTGGGAGCAGCGGAAGCATAGTGGGCAAGATGCTTATGTCTATTTATAGACTTGAGCAGTTATAGCGGAGATAGATCATCTAATTTTGATGTGACAGTCATGGGTTTGACTTCAATCAGAATAGGGGATGGATCAGTTAAGAAGGTAGTAGGGTGTGATGTCATGGTATTTGGATGACATACACAGAGTAGGAAGTAAAATTCCTATACTACGATCGGTTGTACTGTGGTCGTCACACAGTTGTTTCTCCAGACAGGATATGGATATAATATTTGACATTCTGGTTTCTAGATCTATGGTTTTAGATCTGGATTTGGGTAGTTTCCCAATGTGGGTACTTTGACAGATATTCTAATGGTTTTTGGAATAGTTGACTCCTAGCATGGTGGTGTACCTGCAGGTGATGGAGTCACACTCTCTAAAGGTGTCGTATAGACTAAAGGGGAGAGGGATGTGCATGATTGGCAGATCACTTGCTTAGGCAATTGAGTCAATCATGAGATGTCAAGTACCACACCAAATGTTGGTTTTGCACTAGATGCAATAAGTTTGTATTAATCCAATCCTGGAGAAACATAAGGAAGCAGTTTTAGAACATAAGTACATGTTCTACGGATTTGATGACGGCAGCCTCTTTCGGGAGACGGTTATCATTCCAGGCTTCAAAGGTGACGTGGATGACAGAGTGACTGTCAGAGTTTTAGTTTTTCCCTCTGACGAAGAGGGACAGTATTATGGACAGGTGGTCCAAGAGGATACTGTGGGAAGCAAGGTGCCCGATACTGATTAGGTTCAGTGATCGATTCTGTCTAAGAAGTTTGGATATGGAGTTCATTTATGAACTAAGGTCCCATCAGATATCCAGACATGTTCTAAGACAGGTATTACTCAATTCGGGAGATGGTTTTCTCCGCGAACTTGAGATTAAGAGAGATATAGAAAGATACTTCTAGGCGGATCCACTCACTGAGGCTATTTCTCGAACACAATAGTTTTACAAACGGGCTTTGTGAAACTGATTAGTAGAGGAGTTGGATGTTCGGTTTCACACGGGCTGTGAGTAGTCGACATCGCAATATTTGCCTTGAGTGCAAGTGGGAGATTGTTGGTGATAGTGCCCTCATAGTCAATTATTGGATCGCAGGTACGTGATTGCAATGATAGCGGAGGACCTATACCGGTAGGACAGTTTTACTCGAGATGATAGTATGCTATCTGGTTTGCCTTTATCAGTCGTGTACATGTTCAGGTGACTGATTGCATGTAACACTTTGATAGAGCCCTTAGGATCTTACTTTACTACCAACAGTATGATGGCGATCATATACGTGAGAGTTGGGTAGTTTATATGCATATCCTTAATTGTGGTCCCTAGTCGTGGGATTTTCGAGACAGGGCATCGATACTCCGGAGTAGACTAGTGTGTACAGTCGAGACCCCGACGAGAGGCGGTGGCCGGTCTCACAAGCCACTGGTGTCAGTTGGATCACCTAAGATGTATACAGGTGCTCATTGGGTTATGAGTACACCGGACAGGACTCGCCGGGAATCTGCTAGTTAGTATTATATCTACCGTCAGATAGCAGTTCCCTGGTGACATGTGTACAGGTTAGTTCATCGACCTGAGGTCGTCATTTGTCTCGTGTGAGTTCCCACTGTGCTTTGATTTCTACCCTACCACGGCTCAAAGGAGTCGTGCAAACAGGTAGCTTTTGGGTACAGTCCCGAGCCATATGGAGGCACGTGAGCGGATCGGCAGGGGATTCGTCTCTCCTGGTATTGGGGGCGAGGTCGTGCTGTGTCTAGGAGAGCCATTACACAAATCCATGGCCATGGTAGGAGATTTACTGGTAGGTACTCTAGTAGTATCTCAAGGTGTATTGAGGCTTCACTCCGACACAACTTATACTGCTATTGGGGGTCTGACGTTACTAGCCCCCTAGGCGGATATGCGATACTCATTGACGAACGGACCGGACTGTATATACATTGTCACTGTTAGGCTCAGTAGGGTTTCAGGATGAGTTCGCTCATCGGCCTCTCTTGAGTGCGCTCATCGGTCTCCCTTGAGGTCAGTCCGTGGGCAGCCGTTACGCATTGCTAGTGCCGCTGACGGTTTGTGGTTAAACCCACTGCCAGGGTGCTGACGAGTCATTAGAGTCCCCCACAGACAGTTTCCCAAGTTCGGGCGAAACGTTGTAGAGGCCGTATGGTTTTATGGCAGGGTTCGGAAAATGCACGTGCGTTTACGCACGTGTTATTTTTCGGGCAGATGATACTGGTCGGCTTTGGTTTAAGCCGGATCCGAGTATTATATTGAGTAGGTATAATATCTTTGTCTCAGTTGCATTTGTATTCGGTCGTAATACAAATGCGGGTATATTTATACAGTTTCGGGGTTGTCCTGAAATTCGTTTCAGGATCACTTTTGGAAGTTGCCAGTTTCCAGTTTTCTATCAGCCGTCTTTTAACATTCGGTTAAAGACGGGTTTATCTTTTCTTCTGTTAGGGTGAGTCATCATTCTAGAAGCTTCTAGAAGTGATGATGAGGCTTGTGAGTCATTAGTGCATTAATGGTGTCATTAATGCAATAATGACTCATGCTTTGATTTCAAACCTTTCTTGTTTTCCTTAAGATATTATTATGTGTTCACATATGATATTTTGTGCTTAAGGTTACTCTCTTGCTCCTACACTCACCCTCCTCCTTCTCTTTATAAGAAAGGCCCCTCCCCTCTCTCATTTGGTTACTTGATTCATTTGTGAAAAGATTATGATAGCATTTGGGGTGCATGGAATTTTACAGTTTATTTCATTCCATCACCCAATTCCCTCGGCAACTTCATTAACCGATCGTCCACGGATTTGGACGAAGAGAGACAAAGTCATCTACTCATTCTCTACACCATTCTTGGTCGTCTCTTTTAGCAAACTTGACGATCGAGTTGCCTCAAGTCAGAGGCGGGAGCCCGTTTAAAGAATCGGTGATGTGGTGCCACCTCGACGAGGATATCGGAGATCGACGAGATCGGAGCAGCCGCAACGGAGCGTATGATGATGGTTGAAGAACGAAAGACTTGGATCGTTCGGTATAACCATTCTACACTCTTTACAGTTTGTTAGTTTAGCAATAATGGCAGATCCGGGTTAAAGTATACGATAGCGCCAGTTTAAAAGTTTTTGTTCCGCATTTGGCGTCTGTAGACTGCCGGGGCGCTAGCGTAGACTTACAGTTGTTGGTGATAGTGCCCTCAGAGTCAATTATTGGATCGCAGGTACGTGATTGCAATGATTGCGGAGGACCTATACCGGTAGGACAGTCTTACTCGAGATGATAGTATGCTATCTGGTTTGCCTTTATCAGTCGTGTACATGTTCAGGTGACTGATTGCATGTTACACTTTGATAGAGCCCTTAGGATCTTGCTTTACTACCAACAGTATGATGGCGATCATATACGTGAGAGTTGGGTAGTTAATATGCATATCCTTAATTTTGGTCCCTAGTCGTGGGAGTTTCGAGACAGGGCATCGATACTCCGGAGTAGACTAGTGTGTACAGTCGAGACCCCGACGAGGGGCGGTGGCCGGTCTCATAAGCCACTGGTGTCAGTTGGATCACCTAAGATGTATACAGGTGCTCATTGGGTTATGAGTACACCGGACAGGACTCGCCGGGAATCTGCTAGTTAGTATTATATTTACCGTCAAATAGCAGTTCCCTGGTGACATGTGTACAGGTTAGTTCATCGACCTGAGGTCGTCATTTGTCTCGTGTGAGTTCCCACTGTGCTTTGATTTCTACCCTACCACGGCTCAAAGGAGTCGTGCAAACATGTAGCTTTTGGGTACAGTCCCGAGCCATATGGAGGCACGTGAGCGGATCGGCAGGGGATTCGTCTCTCCCGGTATTGGGGGCGAGGTCGTGCTGTGTCTAGGAGAGCCATTACACAAATCCATGGCCATGGTAGGAGATTTACTGGTAGGTACTCCAGTAGTATCTCAAGGTGTATTGAGGCTTCACTCCGACACGACTTATACTGCTATTGGGGGTCTGACGTTACTAGCCCCTAGGCGGATATGCGATACTCATTGACGAACGGACCGGACTGTATATACATTGTCACTGTTAGGCTCAGTAGGGTTTCAGGATGAGTTCGCTCATCGGCCTCTCTTGAGTGCGCTCATCGGTCTCCCTTGAGGTCAGTCCGTGGGCAGCCGTTACGCATTGCTAGTGCCGCTGACGGTTTGTGGTTAAACCCACTGCCAGGGTGCTGACGAGTCATTAGAGTCCCCCACAGACAGTTTCCCAAGTTCGGGCGAAACGTTGTAGAGGCCGTATGGTTTTATGGCAGGGTTCGGAAAATGCATGTGCGTTTACGCACGTGTTATTTTTCGGGCAGATGATACTGGTCGGCTTTGGTTTAAGCCGGATCCGAGTATTATATTGAGTAGGTATAATATCTTTGTCTCAGTTGCATTTGTATTCGGTCGTAATACAAATGCGGGTATATTTATACAGTTTCGGGGTTGTCCTAAAATTCGTTTCAGGATCACTTTTGGAAGTTGCCAGTTTCCAGTTTTCTATCAGCCGTCTTTTAACATTCGGTTAAAGACGGGTTTATCTTATCTTCTGTTAGGGTGAGTCATCATTCTAGTAGCTTCTAGAAGTGATGATGAGGCTTGTGAGTCATTAGTGCATTAATGGTGTCATTAATGCAATAATGACTCATGCTTTGATTTCAAACCTTTCTTGTTTTCCTTAAGATATTATTATGTGTTCACATATGATATTTTGTGCTTAAGGTTACTCTCTTGCTCCTACACTCACCCTCCTCCTTCTCTTTATAAGAAAGGCCCCTCCCCTCTCTCATTTGGTTACTTGATTCATTTGTGAAAAGATTATGATAGCATTTGGGGTGCATGGAATTTTACAGTTTATTTCATTCCATCACCCAATTCCCTCGGCAACTTCATTAACCGATTGTCCACGGATTTGGACGAAGAGAGACAAAGTTATCTACTCATTCTCTACACCATTCTTGGCCGTCTCTTTTAGCAAACTTGACGATCGAGTTGCCTCAAGTCAGTGGCGGGAGCCCGTTTAAAGAATCGGTGATGTGGTGCCACCTCGACGAGGATATCGGAGATCGACGAGATCGGAGCAGCCGCAACGGAGCGTATGATGATGGTTGAAGAACGAAAGACTTGGATCGTTCGGTATAACCATTCTACACTCTTTACAGTTTGTTAGTTTAGCAATAATGGCAGATCCGGGTTAAAGTATACGATAGCGCCAGTTTAAAAGTTTTTGTTCCGCATTTGGCGTCTGTAGACTGCCGGGGCGCTAGCGTAGACTTACAGTCCTGGCCTTCCAAGCCCTGCAATCTTTCTTCCAGTGTCCACTCTTATGACAATAGAAGCATTCTTCCTTTCCCACAAGCTTTCCCGCTATCTTTGTTGCCTTTTCCTTTCCCTTCGTACCCACTTTACTAACACCGTCCCTTGGTTTGGTGGGGGCTTTCTTCCTCTTTCCCTTGTCTTTCGCCTTGGACCTAGAGAAAGAAGATCCTCCTACAAACAAAGCGGGTGTTTCCCTACCTTTTTGTAGGGTGCCCTCTGCGCTCCTCAGCATGTTGAGGAGTTCTGAAAGTTCAACTTCTTTTTCTTGTAAGTTGAAGTTCAGTATAAACTGGGCGTAAGTGGATGGAAGGGACTGGAGAATTAAATCCGTATAGAGTTCACTTTCCAACGTGGTCCCAAGTTCCGCGAGCTCCTCAATGTAGCCAATCATCTTAAGCACGTGGTCCGCTACCGATGATCCGACGGCCAACTTTGCCGAAAATAACTTCTTCGATACTTCGTATCTTGCGATACGAGACTGCTCTCCATACAGTTCTTTTGTATGAAGAAATATGGATTCCAGGTCCATATTCTCGTGCCTCCTCTGGTGTTCGTTGTCCATAGAGGCAAGCACGAGGCACTTGGCCTTCGCGCAATCAATCTTCCAAGTCTTACGGATTTCCTTATCCGCGACGCTGGAGGTGGGACCTGGGACGGGGGGAGCTTTGGTGGTAAGAAGATACCCCAGCTTATCGTAAGTGATTGCCATTTTGACATTCCTGAGCCAATCTTTGTAGTTTGGCCCTGTCAGTATGTTTTTATCTAGAAGTAACTTAAGTCCAGTCATGTCGATTGGTCGCTGCAATTAGGAGGGAGAGAAGAAACACTTTAGCACGATGCTCTTGCAAGTTTAGAGTGGTTTTTAATTTGTCTAAACTGGATGGCTCCCACTGTCTCTCGAATCCCTCCTCAAACCATAAAGGAAGAATTAGTCGGGATCAATCCCACCGTACAATACTTGCTTAACCATTCAGCCAGGCCAGTGTCGGTACTTCGAGGGAGGTTTTCCAACGCTTTCGCGAAGTTCCTTAATTTAAGAACCTCTTTTCCCTGGGGGCGTAGCCCTGCTAACACCTTTCTAGGCACCTACTAGGTTTATAGCATTGATCGTTTAGTGAGAAATTTCCCGAGGAGTAGCATATACTCACAGTAGGATCGGGATCCAAATATCATCGCGTGACGAAACTGAAGGAATCCTACCAGAATCACCACACTCCAAATGGTATGCAAATCTAGCAAGTTTCAGTACTTATGAAACTCCCGATGTGGATTTTTTCCCCATGCTCTTATGACCTTGACTTTGGCCAAAATATCATAAGTCACATGTCAAGTTCTACCCGTCACTATCCAGGTTAATTTGGATCCACCCGTACCTACCCTTGACTTTGGCCAAAATGGCAGTACGACTGTCCCAAACCAACGCATCTATCTATGCTACACATGAACACCCAATAGCTACCAATCACTATGCCTTGACTTTGGCCAACATACATAGCTTGAATACTATTGCCTATTCATGCGAAACGACGGAGGGCTACGAATGGTTTTGGTAAAATCGTGAACGTAGTGAACTTGATATAATCGATGGAACGAGATAGCTTTTAGAAGGAGTGGCTCAAGCTCCGCATTTAAAAGTTAGTTTTGAAAAGAACCGAGTGGGTTTTCGAAAGTGTTCCAACGACTTTAACTTGGTTTATTATCTTGCATTAGTTCTTTTAATGCGTGATATTCTTACATTAGTTATTTTAATGTGTCCCATCATTTAATCCTACCATTGCAGAAAACAACCAAAATATGACGTACGCTTATACCATTCGCATTCGCCACGGGGCCCCGTCATCACCCGTTAGGTTACTTAACTAACGACAGAGCGAGGGCTGGGCTAGCGCGGCTGTAAAACATAAGCAACGCCTAAATAGTTATAAATATAGCAATGATAGACATTACAGATCACAGATGAATACATTGGATATACTAGGAATCCGCAATCCGTTCGAGCCTGCAACGAAAAGCGGATTACACGGTCGCGGTGAATAGCCAATACCCCACCCAAGACCCCTACGGGTGCGGCAAACTACCCGCCAAGTACCCGGTAGTTTGTGCACCCCTCCATGGGTCTATCCTAGGAGCAAAAACAGTAAAAAGAATTATACAATGACGGCTACAACCCCGACCCGGTTGTGCGGCCATACAAATAATAATATTACATCAATTTACATATTACAAATGAATGAAAGAAAAACAACACTCATCTCACATCCATCCCGGCTATTCACCCGCGACAATCCAATCCATTCATATACACATACCATCAACAAACACAGATCACAGATGTGTATAACCCCGACTAATCGACATTTATCGATTAGCCGACGTTCAGTACATGCAAACATCACAGATATAACCATTGTAGTCAAAGTGCAGTGAAGTTCGATAAAAATACGGATTTATAGGCCCCCAAAAACAAATTTCTTTTCTGGAAAATCTGGGCACAAATGACATATCTTAAAAATCCCAAAACCCTACCAGAAGAACACTGCACAAAACAGGACCACAAGAAGAGACAAAACGGCGGCGGTTCCGCGGCCTAAGCCACCCATTGCCGCGGAACCGCGGCCGTTTGAAGGAATCATGCGATCGTATTTCGTGGGTGTTTTAACAAAACCTTGAGCCGATTTTAGGAGTAAAACGTTTTACATTTAGAGCAAAAAAAATTTCAACAGAAACTTAGGGTTTTGGTTTTTCCTGTTTTGCGATTTTTCTCGATCGAACTTCCATACACTTTACTACAAAGCTAGTTTAAGTTTAGTTAGGCTCTGATACCACTGTAAGTCTACGTTGCGACCCCCGGTTCTTACGGGGAGGCGGAAACGGTATAAAAATCAAATTTTTAGCGCATGGGGAAACATGGACTAACAAAGTCGGAATCTTTTCCTAAACTAAAACTAGCAAACATGCTAAAGAGAGTTAGCTACTCGGAAAGGAGGTTATACCTAACTTGAACTCCTTCTTCTTGAAACTTTTGTAGGGGTTGATGGTGCTTTCCTCGTTTCCTTCTTCCGTCAAAGATGGATCCACCTGAGGGTTCAACCTTCGGGCTCTTTCTCGAACTTTGAGAGAACTAGAATCTTCGGCTTGCTAAACCTTTGACCCTAGAGTGAGTAGAGAGTGTCTTTGGGGTGTTTTTATCTCAAGGAGAGGGATTCTCAACTCATGAGAAGGGTTCTCCTTGAACTAGAGGAGGAAGAAGAACAAGTGAGGAGAGAGAATGGTTATGATAGAATGAGCTTATTCTTTTCATTTCTTGCAACCATATCACAAAATGAAAAGAATTATCAATTAACAATAATAATAAAATGAAATAGTTGATGGATGGTTTGGAATGACCATTATCATTACATTCTTTAAATGGTTTTGCAAGAATCAAAAAGCATCTTTCATTTGTAATGATGATGGTCAAACCTTCAACCATGGTCAACAAGTCAACCATGGTCAACAAGTCAACAAAATCCAACCATGACACAATTTCATTTGATTAATATTATTAATAGATATATCATAATTCTATTAGGGTTTGGAAAAAGACGACTGTCAAGTGTACATACGCACCCGTTCCGAAACCCTAATGAAAATCTCGTTCCTCCGCCTCAATCAACTGTGCATACACACCCGCATTCTTGTTCCGAGGAACATGAATACCAAGAGATAAAATCAACCCCAAAACATATACCAGTATCTGGCTCAAACCAGAGCCTACTAGTAATATCTGTCCGGACTCCAAACGTGCACAAGTGCGCGAATGAGAACGAACCCTGTCGCAAGACCATGCGACTTCTACTCTGTTTTGCCCAGAGGCGAATACCCTCTGTGTGGGACTCTAAAGACTCGACACTACGCTGGCAGTGGGTTTAACCACAGACCGCAAGCGGCACTAGCTGTGCGTAACGGTCCCCAGGTAGATGCCGACAAGAAGGCTGACGAGGTGAACCCCATCTGAACTCCTACTGAGTCTGAATGTGACAGTCTCCGTACAGTCCGGTCTGTTCGTCTAATACATCACATGTCGGGCCTAGGGGGCGGTAAAACGTCAGTCCCCTAATAGCGGTACAAGTTGTGTCGGAGTGAAGCCCAAAACACCCTGAGATAACACAGGAAGCCTACCAGTATATCTCGCTTGCCCTGGCCAGGGACTACTCGTGTAATGGCTCTCCTAGACACAGCGCGATGTCAACCCCCAATACCGGGAGAGACGAATCCTGTCTAACCGTCACTGCCTCCAAGTGCTTCGAGACTGCACCCAACCATTACCTGTTTGCACGACTCCTTTGAGCCGTGGTAGGGTAGTGATCAAAGTGCAGTGGGAACACACTCGAGGCGAAGTGCCAGTGTCAAGTCAGCGGACTAAGCTGTACTCATGTCACCTGGGAACTGATAACTGACGATAGGTATAATACCAACCTGTCAGTTCCCGACGAGTCCTGTCCAGTGTACTCGTAACCCAACGAGCACCCGTATACTATCTCCAGTACGACGTACTGATGGCTGTGGGACAGACCATCTCCCACACTGGGATGAGAAGCGCATACTCTAGTCTACTCCGGAGTATCGATGCCCTGTCTCGATAGTCCTGCGACTAGGGACCTGTATAAGGATGTGCTTATAGATTACCCAACCCCCACTAGTGTGACTGCCATCACAACGCTGGTAATCAAGCAAAGATCCTAAGGGCTCCACTAATGCGTATAGGTGATATACTAAAATAAACACATGTACACATTGAAGTAGAAACAAACCAAGTAGCATACTACTATATTGAGCAAGATTGTTTATACAAGGTGAATATCCCAAGCTTCTATTAAGTAATATACAAACTAGTATGATACAGTAATGGCCTCTAGGGCATATACACTAACAGGATCAACATCATGGAACTCGACGGGGGGGGGGGGGAAACCTCCCTTCTTAGGGCACACGTTTTCAATCTCATCCTATGATCGCTTCAGGGTTTCGGTCAGCTGAGCGGCCTCCTCCACAGATGTACCCGGAAAAAGAGGGCCATCATCTAGTTCTTGCATAGACATAGGCGCATCATAGACGAGAGGCTCAGGCTTGAGCAAGGTATCGATTAAACGTGCATTCGACTTCTTCCTGTTTTTAGGGCCTGAGCTAGCACTCGCAGAAGGACGCTTCCTCCCCTTAGGCACCTTTGCACGGTGTTGTCCAATCTCATCTTCAGGATCCGACTTTGATGACGCCACATCTTGCGTATTATCAGAAGTCCCTACACCGGCTCCAGTATGAACTGGCATACCGGCAATACGGGGGCGACTCTGTTCGAGCAACTTTTGGAATAATCACTGAATCGCTGTCTCTCAGAGGAAGCCGAACGACCGACCGTGGTCATAGCGGAACATTGATGGCTTGGGCAGGTGCAGAGGCCTTACACTCTAAAAGCACCCGTCTCTCTTCTGTAATGATAGGACTGACCCCGGTGACGATACCAACCCTTGAAGGGTCTCCCAGGCCTTGGAATGTAATCGGGTTCAGGGATCATGAAGAGAGAACCGGTGTTCAGCCGCATAAAGTGATGAATAGCGTCGTGGGCAGTCTCCAGTGAGGGAGTAGGCTCAACCAAGAAAACTTCAAGGGGCACACTCTGGTTATAACCCAACTGTTGGGCAAAACGATGCGGATTACCGCTTGAAGAGAGCGACATCATTTAATCGGAACACCAAGTACCCTGGCCTGATCGAATACAAGTGCATGATCTCCTTATGTTTCAAAGTCGGTGCTCCGTTCTTCAATAAATCAAATAACTGTTGAATAGGCCCCGCTGGTGCAGAAAGAACCCGATCATTGAAAACCATGCCACCTTCGTTTGAATACGAGTTAAGCAGCACATGCAAATCCCCTATCTGAGTCAGATCAGGAGCGGAAGTATCAACCAATCTCATGACTCATGGGAAAGTATAAGACTCGTAGAAATCAGGCCAACGATACACAGCAAATGTACCTAACACGTGCATCTCAATCCAGGACGTGAAGTAATGGAGGGAGAAGTTCACGGTGTCTGCACCTTGATTTGAAGTGTTGGCTGCGGTACTTAAACCATGATACAGGTGTGATAACCCTGCAACGCCAATGGCCAGTCGTGCTCCTTCAGCTATGCGGTGTGCATGGTAGAAGATGGAGGCTCTCATAAAAAGTCAGTGCATCAGCATGGCAAATTAGCTGAGCCAAAGACTGATGAAGCCTATAAAGATTATTTTCTCGTCCATACCAGGAGCAGCAATCTCGTCAAAAGCCACGGTTGATTGATCGTTTTTTGCGTGCGTGTTTTAAAATCAAAGTTAAGAATACCGCAATCAATAACGGTGTCGCTTGGTAGCTAGTCGGTTGAGTAGGGTCGGTCCACAGGGAAAACGTGTTCTTTTCTTATTGTTCTAACGAGTTAAGTCCTATTTTTGGTAGGTTTTGAATTTTATAAAAACTAAGATTTAATTTAATTTGATTTGAAATCTTGCTAGAGTTAGGATTAGGTTAGTTTGGAAAGAGAATTCTACTCACTGCTTCCTTTACCCTAATTAAGAACATAGGTGTTAGGGTAATAGTGAACAAAGGGGATTAGCATGACTAGGAAGAAACGTAGTTTCTTCCCTTTGGTCCTTGTCCGTCCTTTCTTAACTCTTAGCCCTAAGCTCTATGTAAATCAACTACAACCGGTCTAACTAGGGAATCACCACTATCTCGTAGGATAAGGTGCCGTAGTGAGCGGTGTATGTTTGATTCACATAAAGTCCTAATTTAAAAAAATATTATACGGGCAAGAAAAGAGTGAGAGATGTTCATCTCTCAAACCTACCCGATCATAACTCTAACAAGTGAGGAATTACTCACTCATTACGGATGTTACGATGAAATTTATTTTTATAATTTTCTTTTAATAACCTAATTAACTTGCAGATAAATAAAGATAGATAAATAATTGCAGAAATAAAATTCGGATAAAAAGAATGCGAGATAAAAACTTGCTTTATTGACAGCTCTTGACGATTACAATGGAATTGAAAATTTAAATCTAGAATTAAAAAGAGGCATGCACCAAAAGAGGCTGTAGGCTTTCCTATTTATAGATAGGAGAAACCCTAGGGTTTACATCTCATCCACATTTAAAATTACAAGACTACCCTAAGAAAGCCGGGTCAAAGCACCAACACACACCGACACGTGCACCGACACGTGCACTGCACGGCCGTGGATCCGCGGTGGAATGCCATGTTTGGTCGCGGATCCGCGGCCATCTTGAGGGATCTCTGGTTCAACTTCTCAGGGTTGCTTCATGTTGCTATTTCCTTCTGTCTTCTTCCCTTGGTTCTTCAGAATCTTTTCTACTTTCTTCCAGATTTCCAACAGTGTAGAATTTGTGGACTTTTACCGTAAGCTTCGTGTTGAAGTCTTGAATTTTGTGCCGCCCTCTTACTTTGTGCATTGAACTGTTCATTGATCGTTGTTTGTTCCTTAAGCTGGTAGGCGGCATCATACAGATTCATCTACTTGTTAGTCGTAGTCTCACATTTGTAGCGTCTTTTAATGAATTTCACTGTATTGTTCTGAGAATCTGTAACCTGCAACTATTTAGCAGACATGGATCAAAAGCACCTATTTATTTGTAATATGATTAAGAATGGGGAATATAATAATGCAAAATTCTGATATGAACAAATACCCCCAAACTTATCATTTGCTTGTCCCGAGCAAAGCTATTTTTATTCTCGAAAAAATCCTAACCTCACTTTCGTAGGGAATCGCGATTGCACTGAGCTCGTGCAACAAGCCGTTAAACCTCTAGGTGTCCCTAGTAGGAGGAGTGTTGTCTCCTGAGGGTTTTTAGCGGATATTATTCACAAAATCCGATCAATTTGGCCTTTTGACTCTCATTCTTCAATTCAGTATTCTAGTAAGAAATTCTATAATCTTCAACTTAGAAATCGTCAACCCATATTTTTCACACTCACTTATCATTTAACTTAAGATCGTATATGTTCTGTAAATTTATTTAGCTTTTAGCATTTTTTGAATTTTCCTTCTACGGTTCCATCTCAACTTAGGAATTTTTATCATTTCTACTGAAGATATAAGTCCTATTTTTCATTCTTATCTCTCATCCAAACCCCAATCATATACCCCTACATGTGTGTATGTATCACCCCTATACTTGGAAATTCAATTCAAACTATCATACTCTTGTCCATCGTCCAAAGTACTTTTAGTAGGTGAATTTTAGATGAAATTGCTCACACATCCTTCATGGGACCGTTAATACTTCTTGAGGTACTAACGACCGATTACAAAATTTGTTCGCGCATTAAAGTGTAATTCCTCGTCTTGTAATACCTAAGGCTTTAGGAGTGACTCCCAAACCAGTTGGTCTAAGGCACTAGGTGATAAAGCACCCTCGCTATATATATTTTTTTATTTTATGCAGCCTTAAGTAATTACAAAACCAGTGTTCATTTTTTATATCTCTTTATTCACACTTATACTTTTATTTAATCTTTTTTTCATACTAGGGATTTTAAACAAGAGCAATTCAAGGTATCCTCTACTATTCCAAGTTACAAGGTGCGTGTATGTGCGAGTTGTAGGGTATATATTTTCAGAATTTAGACTAAAGGTTCGGAATTATTTTTCAGACTTACACTTCAAATAAAAATTTCATTACTCTTCCCTTATTTTGACTTAGCCCAAGAACTGAACTCAAAATTTGCCTATTTCTAAATAAACTACAATAACTTATATTTTCTACCGTTAAATTTTAAGAAAGATTATTTTTAGGGTTTTTAATTTACTAAGTTTAGGATCTAGTTTTTCCTAGCTAGTTAACCGTCTTGTCAAACTTAAGTCAAATATGGCCAATTTGAATTTTTTTTTATCTTTTTAGTTTTTCAAATTTTTTTTTGATTTTACTTATATATATATTTTTTTATTTTAATTTTTTTCAATTTTTATAATTTTTTTATAAAGATGCAATGCAGAATTAAATATGCAAAGAAAGAAAAAATATGTACAAAAATTAAAATATGCAATGCAATGATAACTATTTACAAACCATCTCTTCCCCCAAACTTACCAAAAGCAGTGCCCTCACTGCTCATGTCCTCACCGTCCCCTTGAACGTGAACGGGAACGTTCCACTCTCGCAAGCAGCGTAGATACGCTATGTTCAATCTCTGTCACCCGGTGATCCAAGTTGGTCACCATCCCTACTAACCTATCAATCCCCCAGTGGCTCTTCTAAGCAAACGTGCATGTTCTGCTGGGGTAAGCTCTTCCTCGCTAGCGGTCGAGCTGGAGCTGGGTGTTCTGGTGGGTACATGTTCGGCCAGTTCTGTTCGCGACCATACAACAGTTAAGCGGGTATAGGACGTGGATACGCCCTCAATAAGAGGCCTAATGGGTATACCTCCATGCATGTAAAATTCAAATTCCTCCACAGGGAGAAAATAGCGACACAGCTGTGTCACTAACATAGGGCATGGGTAATTCGCAGCCCTTTTGCCAGCACCAATTGAATTAAGTAAAACCATGCACATGTCAAATCTAGGGTTCCTAGTCATTAAGGTGTGCACGATATGAAGAGATGGGGTGAAAAATGTTGTATTATGTGAACTGCCAAAAATATTGTTTTGTGCCCAACGGCACACGGTTAATATATTGGCGAAGAGGGTTCTAGCCTGTATGCCCTTCCTAGGTTCTCTCGAATAGTCATTACCCATTAAGGGTAAGTAGTCTTCAAATTGAAAGGGTTGGTCATGCATAGGTAATCTAGGAATTAAGGTGACTTCATGGATGAAGTCCTTATCAATGATTATTTCTCTATCGCCCCAAAGTAATTTAATAAAACCGTATTGTGATAGGCAACCTTCCTCCATCCACTCGTAAAAACGAGTGACTAGATCTGGAAGAGCGTAGACATTGGGATGATTGAAAATTAAAAAGTTCCACCCTCGCCGTGTGATTTCATCACCAAAATAACTCCCGTAAATTGTGTCTGCAAAGATTTGTGAAAAATCTCGTTCTAATTACATGGTTGGTGTCATTCAGAGAATTAAATTGCAGAATTTTTAATTTAACAGAGAAGAGTTTAGAGATCAAACCACCTCTGAATTTTTCAGAGGGAGAAGACACCAGAGAGCGGCGGATCAGCGGCCGAAGGAAGGTTCTGGCGGTGGAAGCGTGACGGCCACGAGGGATCTCTCTGCAGAAGTTGGAGCGGCGGTTAGGGTTTGAGGAAATGAAAATTTAGGGTTATGAAAACCGCAGAGGGGTCGGGTTGTATTTATAAGGGATGGTGGTTTGGTTATTTGCAAAAATCCCCTCTTAAAAAGAGGAATTTATTTGTAAATTTTTTTAATTATTTTTTTAAACTGAAATTTTACTAAATTAACCAAAAAATTTATTTTTATTTTTATTTTCAATTTATTTTTATTTTGTTTTTATATAATTACAAGTAATACATACCTCCAAACTTTTTTGAAACAGTGTTTTGGTTAGATAATCGAAATTTAGGGGTAGATGGAGGAAGATCAGTCAATGTAAATCTTCTCCTGCAAAAACAGGAGCTCCTCCGAAGGGTCCGCAGTGAGGAACGGTTTAATTCTATGTCCGTTCACTTTAAATAGTGAACCGTCCTCCGGATTTTCTAGATCGACTGCACCGTGCGGATATATGGTGCGCATCAAAAATGGCATTTTCCATCGAGATCTGAGCTTGCCGGGATGGAAATATAACCGAGTGTCGTAAGGTAGAACCTGTTGACCAAGTTTGAAAGTCTTGCGCATAAGGTGTTTATCGTGGAACACCTTCGTTCGTTTTTTGACGATTACAGAATTCTCGTAAGCTTCATCCCGAATCTCGCTCAATTCGTTCAACCGCAGCTTTCTATTGCTGCCCGCATCTCCCAGAGATAGGTTCAACTCTTTTATTGCCCAAAATGCTCTATGCTCTATTTCAACTGGAAGGTGGCAAGCCTTTCCATAAACAAGCCTATATAGAAACATGCCAAGATCGGTCTTATAGGAAGTTCGGAATGCCCAAAGGGCATCAATAAGTTTTGACGACCAATCTTTACGGTTTTTGGAAACCGTTTTCTCTAATATCTGTTTAATCTGCCGATTTGAAATCTCGGCTTGCCCATAAGTTTTGGGATGATAGGGCGTTGATAGATTGTGAGTAATGGAATATTTCCGCATCAAGGACTCGAAAGTCCTATTACAAAAATGAGATCCATTATCGCTGATAATTGCGCGAAGATGCCCAAACCGAGAAAAAATATTTTCTTTGAGAAATCTAACGACAAGCTTGTTGTCATTAGTTCGGCTGGGCACAGCCTCGACCCACTTTGTAACATAGTCAACAGCGAGGAGAATATACACGTTCCCAAAAGAATTGGAAAACGGTCCCATAAAGTCTATCTCCCAAACATCAAAAAATTCAACAACCAATATTGGTTGGAGCAGCATTTCATTTCTCCTAGATATCCGGCCCAAGTGTTGGCACCGGGAGCATGTCTTGCAGTACTCATGTGCGTCTTTAAAAAGTTGTGTCCAGTAGAAGCCACACTGCAAAATCTTCTCTGCTGTCTTTTTAGGGCCAAAATGCCCGTCACACGCTTGATCGTGGCAGAATGACAGCACGCTCTTAAACTCATTGTCGGGGAAACACCGATGAATAATTTGGTCGGGACAGTATTTGAATAGATACGGTTCATCCCAGTAAAAATGTTTTACCGGAGATAGAAATCTGAGTTTGTCCTGATTCGACCATTCGTTTGGTATAAGTCCGGTGGCCAAATAATTTACGATATCTGTGAACCAAGGTTCGCATGACACAGTTAAAAGCTGCTCATCTGGAAAAACGTCTTTAATAGGAATTTGAAGTGTAGGCGAAGAAGGAAGGCGCGAAAGGTGGTCGGTTACTAGATTTTCGCATCCTCTCTTGTCTCTGATGACAAGGTCAAACTCTTGGAGTAAGAGAATCCAACGTATCAGCCGAGATTTAGCGTCCTTCTTCACGAAAAGTTGGCGAAGAGCTGAGTGGTCATTGTAAACGATGACTGGAGAGCCGATTAAATAGGGCCTGAACTTTTCTAATGCAAACACAACAGCTAAGAATTTTTTTTCAGTTGTTGTGTAATTTAATTGGGCCTCGTTCAAGGTTCAGCTAGCGTAATAAATCACATGCGGCATCTTATTAATGTGCTGTCCAAGAACAGCACCAATGGTGAAATCAGATGCATCGTACATAATTTCAAACGGATGCGTCCAGTCAGGAGATGAAAGAATGGGAGTGGAAGTAAGTGAGTTTTTCAATGACTCGAACACTTTTATACAGCTTGAGTCGAAATCAAATGTGGTGTCCTTGGCCAACAAAAGAGTCAAGGGTCTAGCTATCTTGCTAAAATCCTTAATGAACCGTCTATAGAAACCGGCATGGCCAAGGAAGGCTCGAATGTCTCGGATGCACTTGGGAGGAGGAAGATTGGAAATGACTTCAATCTTAGCTTTATCTACCTCAATACCATTTTGCGAGATAATATGTCCTAAGACAATACCTTCTCGTACCATAAAGTGACACTTCTCCCAATTTAAAGTATGGTTCTTATCCCTACACCGGGTAAGAACCGCGTCTAAATGTAGCAAACACTCATCAAAAGAGTCGCCAAAAATGGAGAAATCATCCATAAAAATCTCCAAGAATTTTTCCACCATGTCTAAAATAATGCCCATCATACACCGCTGGAAAGTAGCGGGTGCATTGTATAACCCAAAGGGCATGCGACGGTAAGCAAACGTACCGAAAGGACAAGTGAATGTGGTCTTGTCTTGGTCCTTTTCGGTGATAGGAACTTGATTATAGACGGAGTAGCCATCCAAAAAGCAATAAATTCATGCCCAGCCAATCGTTCTAGCATTTGGTCAATAAAAGATAATGGAAAGTGGTCTTTCCGTGTCGCGGCGTTGAGTTTTCTATAATCGATGAATACTCGCCACCCAGTTTGAGTGCGAGTAGGTATTAACTCATTCGCCTCATTAGTTATGACCGTTATGCCCGATTTCTTTGGGACAACGTGTATGGGGCTAACCCACTGGCTATCAAAGATATGGTAAATGATACCACTATCAAGACATTTTACAGCCTCCTTCATGATAGGGTTTAGTCGTCTCTGTGGATCTCTTGCTGGCTTGGCATCATCCATCATATGAATATAATGTTCAACTATTAGGGGACTGATCCCCTTGATGTCCGCCATAGTCTAGCCAAAAGCTTGCCGATTGTTTTGTAAGACCATTAAAAGGGCTTTCTCTTGCTCGGGGGCTACAGAGGCCGAGATGATAACAGGAAGGGTCTCATTCTCACCCAAGTAAGCGTATTTAAGGTGAGACGACAATAGCTTGAGTTCATGTTTTGGAGGCGAAACAATTGAAGGTAAAATTGGTGAAGCTGTCTCAAACTCGAAGGATTCCAACAAAGGTTCAAAGCGAGTGTAAGCAACCGAGTCGGATGGTTCAGCTAACTCATCCGAAAATTCAAAGGATTCAAACTCGGGTGGTGATTCTTCAAAATCGTTCGAAAAAGTGAAACACTCGTAATCATTATCGAGCGTGAAAACTGTGTCAGATTCAAGGAGGAATGCACTAGTGGCGTCAAAATTGCTGTGATCGAACAGAAATTTTTCGAGCTCACAGTTCTCATGAGTGATCTCTTGGATCGAGCAAACATCAAGTATATTAGCATTAGGTTTGGAGGGCTGATTTCCCAACTTAAAAATGTTGAGCTCAATTGTCATGTTTCCAAAATACAGGTTCATCGAACCATTTCGACAATTGATTACCGCATTAGAAGTTGCAAGGAATGGTCGACCGAGTATCACCGGAATTTGACTCCGGGGGTTAGCTACAGGCTGTGTGTCCATAACAATGAAATCAACGGGGAAAATGAAGTCCCCTACTTTAATCAACACATCTTCTAACTCACCCCTAGGATGGGTGATGGATCGGTCGGCCATTTGGAGAGTACAATGCGTGGGTTTCATCTTTCCAACGCCTAATTATTCATATACTGAATAAGGTAGCAAATTAACACTGGCACCAAGATCTAAAAGTGCGCGGTTGATGTTCTTATCCCCAATAGTTATTGAAATTGTAGGACAGCCAAGGTCCTTGTGTTTTTGAAGTAAAAGTTGGGTAAGAGCATCACTTACTGCACTAGCCAAGAAAACATTCTTGGGTACCTGAGATTTCCTCTTCTTGGTGCATAAATCCTTCAAGATTTTAGCGTAAGAAGGGACTTGTTGGATTGCATCCAAGAAAGAGATGTTAATGCTAACCTGTTTAAATAACTCCACAATCTTCTCCATTTGTGGAGTTTGTTTATTGGATCTCAACCTGTTTGGAAATAGAATATTTTAAAAATTTGTTGAGTCCAATGTTTGTGGAGTAGATTGCGGAGTTGGAACGGATCCCAGTGTTGGTGTTTTCGTGGAGTGATATGTGGGTCCGTTCGAATTAGTAGAAGAAGTAGAGCCTTGTGAAGAATGAAGAACAGGCTCTGAAGAAGGTGAAGAAGATGAAGAAGAAGATGGGCGGCCAGGGTGTCATTATTATTGCCAACGTTGTTGTGCAATATCTTTCCATATCTCAATGTAGTCACGACACTTACATTATGATTTTGTTGTTCATGAGCAACACGTGCATTTTGTGTGTGACCAGGATTTGGCAGTGGTTGAGATGAAAGTTTCCTCTTCTCTCGCTCGCTTAGAGCAGCATTCAGTTGTGCAATTTGGGCTTCAATGGTTTTTATGCTTTGCTTATGTGATGCAGTGTGTTGCACCAAAGACTCAATGGAAGACTGAATGTTGGCTGAGGATTGCGTAGATTGTTTTAAAAACGCATCCAGATTTCGTTCTAGCGAGGAAACCTTAATGTTATTTGGTTGAACAAAATTATTTTGAGGAAAAGAGTTGTTTGGTACAAAATTGTTCATATAAATTTTGGTAAGGTTGGGGTTAGAAAGGTTGCTGATATTGAGTTTGTTGAGGTGCTTGTTGTTGTGGAGGAGGCCTATGAAAATTGTTATTGCCTTGGAATTGTTGTTAATTTTGATTCCAAGCAAAATTGGGGTGGTTCCTCCAACCAGGATTATATGTTGAAGAGTATGGATCATTTCTTTGTCTCTGCTGAAAGGCAGCATTGACCTTGTCCTTGAGCAGGTGGGTTGTAAGGACACTCTTCGGTCAAATGGGACGGATCCGAACAACAAGCGCATATGGTGCGAGGGGGTAAAGCGGGGACAGGAGAAGGCGATGAGAATTTGCTATCAATTGCTTCTAGTTTACGTGTAATTGCGGCCATTTCGGCTTTCATTAAAATTGACATATCAAGTTGGTGAACACCTACCCTAGACTGACAGGATGAAATAGATTAAGTGGATGAAGCGGTCTGTCTTGTGCTTTCCCACTGAAGCGTTTTTCAGCAAGTGTAACACCCGAGCCCAATAATACTATTTCTATTACTCGTTGAGTGTTTGACATTGCTCATTTCATTTATTTTGCCTGTTTGGGTCTCACTGTGAAATTTTAACCGGCTAAGTCATTTTTGCATATAACAAATTTTGGCACCTAAAATGAAATTAAAAATATCCATATTGGCCTACTCGTCACCCCTAGCCGCGTGGTAGCGTCCGTGCGTCGAGTTTTCATCCCGTTCGGTGAAACGGGCGAGTTTGGACGGCTACGCGCGCGTGCAAGTGTCCGACTTGGGGGCATGCATTTTAATCATAAGACATCTCATTTTAAAATTCGGAACTCGCTTAAAATCCTTTTATTTGAATTTCAAATATTTGGGCGCAACCCGGGCGCGATTTGGAAATGTTTCTTTTAGCGCCAAAATCCCCATTTAATTAAATATACTAAAACCATAATAAATATATTAAAATCTCTAAACTGTTACTTAATTAACAAATTTAAACCTTTTAAATCTTTTCTAATTTATCCCTGGCCAATCACGAGGGACTTAATCCCTCGTGGGCCCCACCTTTAACCCTCTCTCTCTCTCTCTCTCTTCGTCTCTCTATCTCTCCTCTCTCCTTCTGTATCTCTCTCTCTCTCTCTACCTGTATCTCTCTCCTACGATAATCTCTCTCTCTCACCCTATAATCTCTCTCTCTCTTTATCCCATATTTATTGTGCGTAGCCTCGTCTTCGTCTTTCCATCGCGAGAACCCACGAGAAACCCCATCGAACTCTAGCTGTCTCCGCTTGCCGTCGCCGCCGTAGCCCCCGCGCCGACGACACCACCACCATCACCCTCGTCGCAGCCGCTACCCCCTCCTTCCTCCCTTCTCCCTCCTTCCAGCGCCTGCAACCCAACACCAGAGCCACCCGCACCATCGCCGTGCTCGCCGTCGCCACCGCATCTCGTCGCCGACGATGCCAGCATCTCCCCTTCGCCCTCGTCCCGACCTCTCCACCTTCCTCCTCCTTCCCTCGCCGGCGCTGCAACAGACCCGGACCGCGAACCCAAGCACCTTCTCCAGTCGCCGGAAAAGCCGCCGTCGACCCTCGTCGTCGTCGCCTGCGCCACCGCCGACCACCTCCTCTTCCTCTGCAACCCAAACCAGGCCATTACCTCCCCTCATCGCAGCACCATCTGATCCAGCAACTTCCAGCCTTCTGCCGCGTTCACTGTTCACCGCCGGAGCCCATTGCCGTCGAACCCATCGCGGTTGCCATCCTTGATATCCCAGTAAGTTTCTCATGACCTCTCCCCTTCCCTTTTCCCTTCGCTGGTCGCGTTTTGTCTGGGCGTAGTTTGCTAACCATCGTCGCTGTTTTGACATTTCGCCGGATTCCGGCCGTGCCGACGACTTGACCCGACTTTCCAGCGAAGTACTCCGGTCCGCGTGGCCCCGCTGTTCGTTGTTTGGACTCGATCCGTGACCCGTGCATTCGTCGCGTGTTTTCCGCCGACGTTACGATCGTTTTTCCCGGTTCGCGAAACCGTCGAGGAAAGTATTACTTGCTACATGCTATGTTATACCAATTGAACGTGTTTGACTCATAAAACTTACAAAACTTAACTAAGTAGAGCTATTTTATAATTTGGACGCATTATGACATATATCATGATATTGTAACCTAGAATCACAATTGCCACCTTAAACCCTAATAACGAAACTACCGGTTAATCATTTTGCGGTTTAAGGGACGATAGCCGTACACATGTAGCTTCATTACTTTCTGATATTGATATTGCACTACCTTGTGATTATTTCACCCCAAGGGTGCTCGAACCTGTTAATATGATAATACAACTGCACCATATTATTACACCATTGTGATTAAATGAACTGTTATTGTTGTTTACTTTATTTCCTGCTGTTATTCCTTATTCGATTATATACCTGTTATGAGCACACCCTCGATTGCGTTACATATTGACCCGACCTTGATACACATGATATATATACATACCGATGCACCGGACATGGTACCCTTTACTACCAACTCAACCTGTTGTACCATGACCTGACCTGTTACCTGATCTCATGCCTAATGCCAACAAACCTGACTTGGGGTCCTCATGGACCATTCCTGTTGTCTATCCAGACAAACCTGCTTTTACCTGATCCTGTGTTGGCATTGCTTCTTGATTAGTGAATACCTGACCTGACATACATAACTTGGGGGTATGGGGAAATCAAAGGTGAAACCGACGTGTAACTCAACAGTTCGATACCTGTTCTGATCAGTCTTACGGGCTCGGCCAGCCCCGGAGTGATGATGCTGACATCACTCGCCTATCCTGCTACCTATTACTGCCTAGCGGTACGTCTCGGATTCAGCCCCGAGGGTCTTGACCGTGGTCCCGGGCATGCACGGGATACTATTGAGTTACATCGACGAGTCATCAATTGATTTCAAAGACTTTAGAATAGAAACCTGATAGAACAGTTTAGTTACTCACTGCACACTACCCTGCACTGTTGTTTCATATTATTGCTTTATTCATGTTTATTTTCCGCATTGCTTATTACCATGTTCATATTATATTATTGGTTGACATGACGCGCTGACGTCTGGGTTTTGCATGGCCTAGATTCTTTACCACTGTCGCCGACTGAGCAGGAGTACTTCAGCCAGCAGGCTGATTTGTGAGTCCTGTAGTGATTAGTTTATTTATTTCATTTTATTTCCAGATGTGAGCCCGCATTATGGGACGTACTTTTCTATTTATTGTATTGGATCATTTGCTTCCGCACTTATTTATTTGACTCTTGTTATTCTGGATTTGGACATGTGTTAGATAGTTTATTTATCTTGTTCTTGATATCTCTACAGCCGTAATGTGACTGTGGATGGATACTTCCTACCCACAGGTAGCATGGTTGGCTATGTCACATGCCCAATCTTGCGTACTCTGGGATGCGGGGCGTGACATGGTTCTTTTGGTATCAGAGCCATAGGTTAGTTGGGTTGATTCTTTTGTAGTTGGGTATTGTACCCGATGCACGAATCAGAATACCCGTGCTTAGGAAAACATGTCCTACTACCTTGACCGTTTTACCATTCTTGAATCACATTCTTCCGGATCATGTCGACGTGCAAACTTACTTTGCATGTTAACTCGAAAACCTAATTTCTTGCTATCGCTAGGACTTAGGCGACTTGGGTGGAGTTAAGTAATTGTGGCTATGATACCGCGGCATAGTTATAATGCGGTACTCTATTTAAGTATCTTGGAGTTCTAGCCTTGATTTATTTATTGAATCTATCATCATACTAATATTGGGTGTTTTGATTTCAGGAACATGGCAGATAAGAATTTCAAGACGTATCAGAGGCGCGTAGATGAAGCCACCATGTTGGGAGTGATACGTGGGATGTTGGAAAATCAGAAGAGGCAAACTGAGCTGATCCAGCACAAAGCAGATTCATTTCAGGAGGGTTTGCAGGACATTCGGCAGTCTGTAAACACCGCTGGAGCGAAACCAGTTGACCGAGTAGGGACCGTGGCAGATTTCAGACGTTTGGGTCCTACTACTTTCACTGGTTTGGAGGAGCCGTTGCCAGCCGAGCAGTGGCTAGTGGACACGGAGAATTTGTTGATTGCGTCACAGATCCCAGAGGACAAAAGAGTTGATGTGGTGCGCATTCAGCTGGTGGATTACGCCCGAGAGTGGTGGCTTGTGGAGGAGACCCGCTTGCCCAAGCCAATCAGTTGGGCGGATTTCTCTAAGAGTTTCCTGGAGAAGTTCTTCCCGCGGACTGCACGGGAGGAAATGGAAGAGAAATTTATTGGGCTGAGGCAAAATGGAGCACCTGTGGACGTACATGCAGCAGAATGGACGAGACTCAGCCGCTTCGCTGGACCCTTAGTCGCCAACGAGGCAGACATGGCGCGAAGGTTCTTGCGCAGTTTGGATGTGGACATCCAGAGGCAGATTGTCTCCCTGGGTTTGACCACTTTCTCGCAGGTTCTTACGGCAGCCAAGGAGCAGCAGAGTTTATCGGGAATGAAAGGGAACCTACAGCAGACAGCAGTTGCGGCCAGGAAGCCCGCATTTTTACCTAACCGAGATCATGGGCGCAGAGGTATTCCAGTGGACCGTCGAGGTGTAGCACCCATGAAGAAGCCTGTGATTGTTGATCGAAGAAAGAGCGTGATCTGTGACTACTGCTGTTTACCTGGGCACGTGCAGAAGGAGTGTCGAAGGAGACTGGGACTTTGTCTGGTTTGTGGAGCGGCCGATCACGCAGTTGGTGCCTGTCCGTCGAAGCTTCGCACGAGAGATGATATACAGAAGCCTCCGCAGAGACCGTTCCAAGGGCAGAAACAGCTGACTCAAGGACCTAATCAGGCTCGAGCTTTCACGTTGACAGCTGAGGAAGCTAAGGCATCAGGAGAAGTAGTTTCGGGTACTTTACTCATTCATGGTTTTCCCGCATTGGCATTATTTGATTCCGGAGCATCCCACTGTTTTATGTCATCCAAATTTATAACTACACACTCGATTACCTGCACGACCCTGTCTAGTTTTTGGGACATACACACTGGGAATGGGAAAATCATAGCTAGTAGGGAATGCATAGATTGTACAATTGTTGTGTCGGGCGATGGAATCGCTGTCGATCCCGAAAAGATCGCAGCCGTTCGAGATTGGCCTATTCCAAGAAATGTGGCTGAGATAAGAAGTTTCTTTGGTTTGGCCGGATACTACAGGAGATTTGTGGAGAACTTCGCTTGTTTGGCGGAACCGTTGACCAAGCTTACGTGCAAGGAAGTACCTTTTATTTGGACGGATGGATGTGCATTGGCCTTCGAGACATTGAAGCAGAAGTTGATAACCGCCCCTATTCTGACCGTACCAGACAATTCAGGAGGACTGGTGATTCACAGCGACGCATCTGGAAAAGGATTGGGATGTGTTTTGATGCAGAATGGGAAGGTCGTAGCTTACGCATCAAGACAACTGAAGACTCATGAGAAGAATTACCAGACTCATGACTTGGAGCTTGCGGCCGTGATCTTCGCCTTGAAAATTTGGAGACACTACCTTTTGGGCGAGAGAGTCGAAGTTTTTACAGATCACAAGAGTTTGAAATATGTGTTCACTCAGAAGGAGTTGAACATGAGGCAACGCAGATGGTTGGAGCTGATGGCCGACTACGACCTTGATCTTAAGTACCATCCGGGAAAAGTTAACGTCATGCCGGATGCGCTTAGTCGGTTACCAGCGATTCAGGTATTGACTACACAGAGGGAGATCATTGCGGATTTTCGAAGATTTGACTTAGAGGTTGTGCTACCACATTCTACGGGACAGTTGATGCAGTTGCAAGTACAGTCGTCCTTAGTTGAGAAGATTAAAGCGGCACAATCGCAAGATCCTAGACTGCAAAAGTTTCGAGAGCAGGTTGAAGCCGGACTACGAACAGATTTACTGGTCCATGATGATGGTTCGTTGAGGTATGGTAGCCGTGTGTGTGTGCCAAAGGGGGACGTACGTGAAGAGCTCATGAAGGAGGCACACAGTTCAGCTTACTCTGTACATCCAGGAGGGACAAAGATGTACGGAGATATTCGACAGCACTTCTGGTGGGAAGGTGTGAAACGGGAGATTGCTCGCTTCGTGGCTAAGTGCTTGGTGTGTCAGCAAGTCAAGGCTGAACACCAAAGGGTTGCTGGTTTGTTGCAACCACTTCCGATTCCTCAGTGGAAGTGGGAACATATAACCATGGATTTCGTGACAGCTTTACCGTGGAGTCCAAAGGGCAACAATGCAGTATGGGTGATTGTCGATCGGTTGACCAAGGCAGCTCACTTTATTCCTTTTCGGGTTGGTCAATCGACGGAGACTTTGGCAGAACGGTACATGCAGGAGATTGTAAGATTGCATGGAGTACCGGTGAGCATCGTGTCCGATCGGGACACTCGGTTCTTGTCACACTTCTGGAGGAGTTTACAAGAAAGTTTGGGGACTCGATTGAAGTTTAGCACAGCTTATCATCCTCAAACTGATGGACAATCGGAGAGAACGATCCAAACTCTTGAAGATATGTTGAGGGCATGCATGTTGGACTTCAAAGGTTCTTGGGAGGATCACCTACACTTGGTGGAGTTTTCGTACAACAATAGCTTCCAAGCGACTATTCAGATGGCTCCGTTTGAAGCTCTATATGGTCGTAAGTGCCTTTCACCTGTTTGTTGGGATGATGTTGGTGAACGAAGGTTACTGGGACCAGATTTGGTAGTACAGACAGTCGAGAAGGTGAATACAATCAGGAAGCATATGAAGGCAGCTCAAGACAGACAGAAAAGTTGGGCTGACACATCTAGAAGACCTCTAGAGTTCACCGTGGGCGATTTGGTATTCTTGAAGATATCACCGACTAGAGGGGTGATTCGCTTTGGGAGTCGGGGAAAGCTTAGTCCTCGATTCGTTGGACCCTTCGAGATATTGGAGCGTGTTGGAGAGGTAGCGTACCGTTTGGCGTTACCACAGTCCTTGGCAGGTGTGCACGATGTGTTTCATGTATCTCAACTACGGAGGTATGTTCGAGATGAAACCACGTCTTGGATCATTCGGAGTTGACCGTACGGGAGGACCTAACTTTTGAGGAGCGACCGGTTGAAATCAAGGATCGAAGAGAAAAGGTTCTTAAGAACAAGGTTATCCCTCTTGTGCTAGTCTCTTGGGGTAATCGATCGCATGGAGAATCCACTTGGGAGCGAGAAGACGAGATCCGGCAGAAGTTTCCTCACCTTTTCCTGTAGTTAGCTATCTTGTATTCTTGGAATTTCGAGGACGAAATTCTTTTTGTAGTTGGGGATGATGTAACACCCGAGCCCAATAATACTATTTCTATTACTGGTTGAGTGTTTGACATTGCTCATTTCATTTATTTAGCCTGTTTGGGTCTCACTGTGAAATTTTAACCGGCTAAGTCATTTTTGCATATAACAAATTTTGGCACCTAAAATGAAATTAAAAATATCCACATTGGCCTACTCGTCACCCCTAGCCGCGTGGTAGCATCCGTGCGTCGAGTTTTCATCCCGTTCGGTGAAACGGGCGAGTTTGGACGGCTACGCGCGCGTGCAAGTGTCCGACTTGGGGGCATGCATTTTAATCATAAGACATCTCATTCTAAAATTCGGAACTCGCTTAAAATCCTATTATTTGAATTTCAAATATTTGGACGCAACCCGGGCGCGATTTGGAAATGTTTCTTTTAGCGCCAAAATCCCCATTTAATTAAATATACTAAAACCATAATAAATATATTAAAATCTCTAAACTGTTACTTAATTAACAAATTTAAACCTTTTAAATCTTTTCTAATTTATCCCTGGCCAATCACGAGGGACTTAATCCCTCGTGGGCCCTACTTTTAACCCCCTCTCTCTCTCTCCGTCTCTCTATCTCTCCTCTCTCCTTCTGTATCTCTCTCTCTCTCTACCTGTGTCTCTCTCCTACGATAATCTCTCTCTCTCACCCTATAATCTCTCTCTCTCTATCCCATATTTATTGTGCGTAGCCTCGTCTTCGTATTTCCATCGCGAGAACCCACGAGAACCCCCATCGAACCCTAGCCGTCTCCGCTTGTCGTCGCCGCCGCAGCCCCCGCGTCGACGACACCACCACCATCACCCTCGTCGCAGCCGCTACCCCCTCCTTCCTCCCTTCTCCCTCCTTCCAGCGCCTGCAACCCAACACCAGAGCCACCCGCACCGTCGCCGCCGCATCTCGTCGCCGACGACGCCAACATCTCCCCTTCGCCCTCATCCCGACCTCTCCACCTTCCTCCTCCTTCCCTCGCCGGCGCTGCAACAGACCCGGACCGCGAACCCAAGCACCTTCTCCAGTCGCCGGAAAAGCCGCCGTCGACCCTCGTCGTCGTCGCCTGCGCCACCGCCGACCACCTCCTCTTCCCCTGCAACCCAAACCAGGCCATTACCTCCCCTCATCGCAGCACCATCTGATCCAACAACTTCCAGCCTTCTGCCGCGTTCACTGTTCAACGCCAGAGCCCATTGCCGTCGAACCCATCGCGGTTGCCATCCTTGATATCCCAGTAAGTTTCTCATGACCTCTCCCCTTCCCTTTTCCCTTCGCTGGTCGCGTTTTGTCTGGGCGTAGTTTGCTAACCATCGTCCCTGTTTTGACATTTCGCCGGATTCCGGCCATGCCGACGACTTGACCCGACTTTCCAGCGAAGTACTCCGGTCCGCGTGGCCCCGTTGTTCGTTGTTTGGACTCGATCCGTGACCCGTGCATTCGTCGCGTGTTTTCCGCCGATGTTACGATCGTTTTTCCCGGTTCGCGAAACCGTCGAGGCAAGTATTACTTGCTACATGCTATGTTATACCAATTGAACGTGTTTGACTCATAAAACTTACAAAACTTAACTAAGTAGAGCTATTTTATAATTTGGACGCATTATGACATATATCATGATATTGTAACCTAGAATCACAATTGCCACCTTAAACCCTAATAACGAAACTACCGGTTAATCATTTTGCGGTTTAAGGGAAGATAGCCGTACACATGTAGCTTCATTACTTTCTGATATTGATATTGCACTACCTTGTGATTATTTCACCCCAAGGGTGCTCGAACCTGTTAATATGATAATACAACTGCACCATATTATTACACCATTGTGATTAAATGAACTGTTATTGTTGTTTACTTTATTTCCTGCTGTTATTCCTTATTCGATTATATACCTGTTATGAGCACACCCTCGATTGCGTTACATATTGACCCGACCTTGATACACATGACATATATACATACCGATGCACCGGACATGGTACCCTTTACTACCAACTCAACCTGTTGTACTATGACCTGACCTATTACCTGATCTCATGCCTAATGCCAACAAACCTGACTTGGGGTCCTCATGGACCATTCCTGTTGTCTATCCAGACAAACCTGCTTTTACCTGATCCTGTGTTGGCATTGCTTCTTGATTAGTGAATACCTGACCTGACATACATAACTTGGGGGTATGGGGAAATCAAAGGTGAAACCGACTTGTAACTCAACAGTTCGATACCTGTTCTGATCAGTCTTACGGGCTCGGCCAGCCCCGAAGTGATGATGCTGACATCACTCGCCTATCCTGCTACCTATTACTGCCTAGCGGCACGTCTCGGATTCAGCCCCGAGGGTCTTGACCGTGGTCCCGGGCATGACGCGCTGACGTCTGGGTTTTGCATGGCCTAGATTCTTTACCACTGTCGCCGACTAAGCAGGAGTACTTCAGCCAGCAGGCTGATTTGTGAGTCCTGTAGTGATTAGTTTATTTATTTCATTTTATTTCCAGATGTGAGCCCGCATTATGGGACGTACTTTTCTATTTATTGTATTGGATCATTTGCTTCCGCACTTATTTATTTGACTCTTGTTATTCTGGATTTGGACATGTGTTAGATAGTTTATTTATCTTGTTCTTGATATCTCTACAGCCGTAATGTGACTGTGGATGGATACTTCCTACCCACAGGTAGCATGGTTGGCTATGTCACGTTCCCAATCTTGCGTACTCTGGGAAGCGGGGCGTGACAGCAAGATCGTCGAGAAATTGCCAAGCTTTCTCGTCAGATTTGGTAAGAAAGTGACCTTGAAAAATGATTTCCAACAACTGCTTAGTTGCTGGGTTCAGTCCTTCGTATAAAGTTTGGGAAAGTTGCCATCTCTCAATACCGTGGTGAGGGCACTGAACAAGAAGGTCCTTAAATCGTTCAAAACACTTCCAAAAAGGTTCGGAAGGAAGCTGGGAAAATTGGTTAATTTCATTGCGAATTCTCGCGGTCTTGTGGTGTGGGTAATTTTTTTTAGAAAAGACTTAACAAAGTCTTCCCAACTTTTTATGGAGTGCGATGCTGTAGTATATAGACACTTTTCAGCTAGGTCATATAAAGTGAAGGGAATGACACGTAGCCTTATAGCTTCATCGGAAAGTTGGGTGGTCTTCATCATTGCGCAAACATTCTGGAATTTGTTAATGAAGATATAGGCATCTTCGGATTCCAGCCCGTGAAATTTGGGCAACATATTGATGAAGTGGGGTTTAATTTCGAAGTTATCCCCATTAGTCGGTGAAAGTGAAAGACAAGTAGGAAGTGCGGTGCGGGTTGGATAGAAAAGATCCTGGAGCACGATTCGTTGGGGCGCTTCAACAAGGGGTGTTGTGGGTTATACGCACCCAGTTGAGGTAGAATCAGTCCTGAAGTAGGTAAGGGGTTGTTAGGATTGAATCCCGACATCTTCTTAGATGATGATGAATTTGAAGATGAAGGTAAAAAAGTGGAGGGAATTTCGACTTCAGAGTCGAACGCATCGTCAGTAGGCACTAACGAGACACGGACTAAACGGGGCCTAGTGTTCCTAGTCCAACTGGATATACAATAAATGAGGTGCAGTGTTGTCAAACGTAGAAGGTGGGGGTAAGAAAACGTCAATGGAGAAATGTGGGTGAAAGTTGGGTGCAATGGATTTCTAGCGACAAATGGCAAGTTTTTATGAAAATTTTGTTTTGTGGTTTTTTTTATATAAAGATTTTTTGCAAAAGATTTTATACGGAACTAAGACACACTTTCAAGCAATCACAATTTGAACATGCACAATCAAGCCTAGAGCTAGGGTCTCCTAAGTCAACTAGACTGTTCCTAACTGGTCCAAAGGGAAAGTTGTGAGATATCTCTCAAATCGCCTCTTCACTGCCAATTGTGGCCAGGTAAGCACAAGTAAAGAAAGGAGAGATCCACTCACGAATCACCGTGAGACGGTCCTTTTAAAATTACCTTTCCCGCTTGTCTAGCCTAGGCACTACAAAGTCAGGTTTAGATAAATGACCGATTGCCCACAACCTTCCTCTGTCCTAATGAGCACGACAGTCCTTAATTGGCTGAGTCTAAATATTTTTTAATTAACTCGAGGGTTGATGCATATGCTTTTTGTGATTTTTGGGATCCTAGGAAGGGTAATGAAATCCCCACCCAATCTGGATTGGGGTTATAGCCCCTTAAAAGTCCGTTTTAAAAATGCAAAGCAGTAAACACACAAAAATCTACAACACTTCCCCAAATTTTTTTTTCTTTATTTGCGGCGCAAAGAATCCTGCACAAAATTGATTTATTGGAGTGGGAGAAGAAGTTTTGCGCAAAGAACCCTGCAGGAAAATTTTTCAGTGGACTACAGAGGGCAGAAGAGAGGGAAAAAAAACTTACAGAGAATTTTTGGAAAGCTGACGTCAGTAAACTGCCGCGGTTCCGCGGCCAAATGCTAGTTAATGCCGCGTTTCCGAGGTGGAAAAATCGGTTCAAGCCTCCAAAATTTTTCTGTTGTCTGTTGTGGTTCTCCTCTGTCTGTTCAGATCTTCTGTTTGTTGATTTATTCACTGGACTTTTTCCAGATCTGAATCTGTCCTTCTTCCTTTCCTGCGCAATTCACACAAAAACCCTTCAAAAAATAACAAGTTGATATTTTTATGTTTTTATATTTTTCGGTTTTTACAATATTTTCAATTTCAATTAACCCGAAATTATAAAAAGAAAATAACTACTGCTATCCCCGGCAACGTCGCCATTTGATTGTTTGCGTTTTTGCGTTTGCGAGCGTTTTAAAAGATAGATAAAAAATTAAGAATATACCGCAATCAATAACGGTGTCGCTTGGTAGCTAGCCGGTTGAGTACGGGTCGGTCCATAGGGAAAACGTGTTCTTTTCTTATTGTTCTAACGAGTTAAGTCCTATTTTTGGTAGGTTTTGATTTTTATAAAAACTAAGATTGAATTTAATTTGATTTGAAATCTTGCTAGGATTAGGATTAGGTTAGTTTGGAAAGAGAATTCTACTCACTGCTTCCTTTGCCCTAATTAAGAACATAGGTGTTAGGGTAATAGTGAACAAAGGGGATTAGCATGACTAGAAAGAAACATAGTTTCTTTCCTTTGGTCCTTGTCCGTCCTTTCTTAACTCTTAGCCCTAACCTCTATGTAAATCAACCACAACCGGTCTAACTAGGGAATCACCATTATCTCGTAGGATAGGATGCCGTAGTGAGTAGTGTGTGTTTGATTCACATAGAGTCCTAATTTAAAAAATATTACACGGGCAAGAAAGGAGTGAGAGATGTTCATCTCTCAAACCTACCCGATCCTAACCCTAACAAGTGAGGAATTACTCACTCATTAGGGATGTTACGATGAAATTCATTTTTATAATTTTCTTTTAATAACCTAATTAACTTGCAGATAAATAAAGATAGATAAATAATTGCAGAAATAAAATTCGGATAAAAAGAATGCGAGATAAAAACTTACTTTATTGACACCTCTTGACGATTACAATGGAATTGAAAATTTAAATCTAGAATTAAAAAGAGGCATGCCCCAAAAGAGGCTAGAGGCTTTCCTATTTATAGATAGAAGAAACCCTAGGGTTTACATCTGATCCACATTTAAAATTACAAGACTACCCTAAGAAAGCCGGGTCAAAGCACCGACACCCACCGACACGTGCACTGACACGTGCACTGCACGGCCGCGGATCCGCGGCGGAATGCCATGTTTGGCCGCGGATCCGCGGCCATCTTGTGGGATCTCTCGCTTATTTCTTCAGGGTTGCTTCATGTTGCAATTTTCTTCTGTTTTCTTCACTTGGTTCTTCAGAATCATTTCTACTTTCTTCCAGATTTCCAACAGTGCAGAATTTGTGGACTTTTACCGTAAGCTTAGCGTTGAAGTCTTGAATCTTGTGCTGCCCTAGTACTTTTACAATCGAACTATTCATTGATCTTCATTTGTTCCTTAAACTGGTAGGCGGTATCATACAGATTCATCTATTTGTTGGTCGTAGTCTCACATTTGTAGCGTCTTTTCTTTTCTTGAATTTCACTGTATTGTTCTGAGAAGCTGTAACCTGCAACTATTTAGCAGACATGGATCAAAAGCACCTATTTATTTGCAATATGATTAAGAATGAGGAATATAATAATGCAAAATTCTGTTATGAACAAATACCCCCAAACTTATCTTCTGCTCATCTCGAGCAAAACTATTTTTATTCTCGAAAAAATCCTAACCTCATTTTCGCAGGGAATCGTGATTGCACTGAGCTCGTGCAACAAGCCATTAAACCTATAGGTGTCCCTAGTAGGAGGAGTGTTGTCTCCTGAGGGTTTTCAGCGGATACTACCCACAAAATCCAATCAATTTGGCCTTTTGACTCTCATTCTTCAATTCAGTATTCTAGTATGAAATTCTATAATCTTCAACCTAGAAATCATCAACCCGTATTTTTCACACTCACTTATCATTTAACTTAAGATCGTATAAGTTCTGTAAATTTATTTAGCTTTTAGCATCTTTTGAATTTTCCTTCTACGGTTCCATCTCAACTTAGGAATTTTTATCATCTCTACTGAAGATATAAGTCCTATTTTTCATTCCTATCTTTCATCCAAACCCCAATCATATACCCCTACGTATGTGTATGTATCATCCCTACACTTAGAAATTCAATTCAAACTAACATACTCTTGTCCATCGTCTAAAGTACTTTTAGTTGGTGAATTTTAGATGAAATTGCTCACACATCCTTCATGCGACCGTTAATACTTCTTGAGGTACTAACGACCGATTACAAAATTTGTTCACGCAATTAGGTGTAATTCCTCGTCTTGTAATACCTAAGGCTTTTAGCAGTGACTCCCAAACCAGTTGGTCTAAGGCAGTAGGTGATAAAGCACCCTCGCTATAATTTTTTATTTTTACGCAGCTTTAAGTAATTACAAAACCAGTGTTCATTTTTTCTTTTATATCTCTCATTTCATACTTATACTTTCATTTTTTTCTCATACTAAGGATTTTAGACAAGAGCTATTCAAGGTATCCTCTACTATCCCAAGTTTCAAGGTGCGTGTTTGTGCAAGTTGTAGGGTATATATTTTCAGAATTTAGACTAAAGGTTCGGAATTATTTTTCAGATTTACACTTCAATAAAAATTTCAATAATCTTCTCTTATTTTAACTTAGCCAAAGAACTGAACTCCAAATTTACATATTTCTAAATAAAATATAAGGACATATATTTTGTACCGTTAAACTTTAACAAAGGTTATTTTTAGGGTTTTTAATTTACTAAGTTTAGGATCTAGTTTTTCCTAGTTAGTTGACCGTCTTGTTAAACTTAAGTCAAATATGGCCAAGTTGAAAAAATATTTTCTTTTCTTTTTAATTTTTTTAATTTTTTATTTGATTTTTCTTTTATATGTTTTTTATCTTCATTTTTTTAATTTTTTTTATAAAGATGCAATGCAGAATTAAACATGCAAAGAAAGAAAAGAAAAAATATGTACAAAAATTAAAATATGCAATGCAATGATAACTATTTACAAACCATCTCCTCCCCTAAACTTACCAAAAGCAGTGCCCTCACTGCTCATGTCCTCACCGTCCTCTTGAACGTGAACGGAAACGTTCCTCTCTTGCCAGCAGCATAGATACACCATGTTCAATCTCTGTCACCCGGTTATCCAAGTTGGTCACCATTCCTACCAACCTATCAATCCCCCTAGTGGCTCTTCTAAGCAGACGTGCATGCTCTGCTGGGGTAAGCTCTTCCTCACTCGCGGTCGAGCTGAAGCTGGGTGTTCTGGCGGGTACATGTTCGGCCGGTTCTGTTCGCGACCATACATCAGTTAAGCGGGTATAGGACATGGATACGCCCTCAATAAGAGGCCTAATGAGTATACCTCCATGCATGTAAAATTCAAATTCCTCCACAGGGAGAAAATGGTGACACGGTTGTGTCACTAACATAGGGCATGGGTAATTCACAGCCCTTTTGCCAGCACCAATTGAATTAAGTAAAACTGTGCACATGTCAAATCTAGGGTTCCTAGTCATTAAGGTGTGCACGATATGAAGAGATGGGGTGAAAAATGTTGTATTATGTGAACTGCCAAAAATGTTTTTTTGTACCCAACGGCACACGGTTAATACATTAGCGAAGAGGGTTCTAGCCTGTATGCCCTTCCTAGGTTCCCTCGAATAGTCATTACGCATTAAGGGTAAGTAGTCTTCAATTGAAGGGGTTGGTCATGCATAGGTAATCTAGGAATTAAGGCGAATTCATGGATGAAGTCCCTATCAATAATTATTTCCCTATCGCCCCAAAGTAATTTAATAAAACCGTATTGTGATAGGCAACCTTCCTCCATGCACTTGTAAAAACGAGTGACTAGATCTGGAAGAGCGTTGACATTGGGATGATTGAAAATTAAAAAGTTCCACCCTCGCTGTGTGATTTCATCACCAAAATAACTCCCGTAAATTGTGTCTGCAAAGATTTGTGAAAAATCTCGTTCTAATTGCATGGTTGGTGCTATTCAGAGAATTAAATTGCAGAATTTGTAATTTAACAGAGAAGAGTTTAGAGATCGAACCACCTATAAATTTTTCAGAGGGAGAAGATGTAAGTCGACGCTACACACCCCACTAGATGCGGGGAGGCGGAATAGGTAAAACAATCATTTTGTTCAAGGTAATATCGACTAATTTTACGGATCTTTGCTAAACCCTAACTAACAAACTATCTAGAAGTGCTAAACTACTATGATAGATGATTATACCTCAAGATACTAGTCCTTCTTGTTCTTGTTGTTCACCGATTGATCTTAAATTCTCGGTGTGTAGGTAGAAAAGTGTAAAGATCACAACCAATGAAATTTGTAAACCGCAATCAATAACGGTGTCAATTGTAGGTTCGTTAGCGAGTGCGGATCGTCCACAGGGAAAGTGTGATTTGATCGTAATTGATTTAGTTGAATTGAAAATTAAAGAGAAAAGAAAAGAAAATTTGATTCAAGATTTATGAAATTGATTTTCAAGAATTATCAAAAACTAGATCTAATATCAAGAAATACTATAGATCATGAATCAAGAATCAAGAAGTGTGAAATGATATCCAAATCGAATGAGTAATCAGGATTTGTAATGAGGCTCGTAGAAATCGATCGAATCGATAGTGAGGATGAAGACTTGTGATTATGTATTCTTATCCATTGATGATTTGTTGCTAGATCGATGACGATCAACGGGGTTTAGGGATCTATCGAAGAAACTAGGGTTTCTTCGTCATCATCCCTTGTCCTTTCGTTGATTATCGTTCAAAAGCTAGCCTCTAGGAAATTCAATTATCGATCGTTGATCTCTAATTAAGAGCGAAAACATTCAAAAAAAGCATCTCGCTCGAAAATAGATTGTCGATAATTCAATTTTCTAGAGTTTACAAAACTCATAGTACTTAAGAATCGTTCAAGAATGTAATCATCATCATCTATCTATTTTCTCGATTTCTCTACGAGCGGAGTTTTTACTCAAACATCATGACAAAGAAAACAATCAATAATTGAGAACTCATCATAATGCTCAAATATAAAGATAAGCAAGATAAAGAAATTTCACCTTTTATTATTCAAAAATTTCGTTACAATTTGCTCAAGACTACAAGAATTGAGGAGAGAAATCGATCGTCGAATTAGCTTCGTATCGTCTCCGTGAGTCGCGGATCGTCTTGGATCACTTGCTCAGTTGAAGATCGGCGTCGCTTCAAAAAGGCTTGATAGCTTCTTGCTTGATTTTGTACTCGGTGATCTTGAATTGGCTTTTGGAATTGGATTAGGGTTTGGATGCATAAGTTGTGTCACTCAACTTGTGGGTGAATTGATGTGGAATGATCAACAACCTTAGAATGAAGCCCTTGGGTCCCCTTTTATAGCCTTCTCCTTTAGCTTCCCCTAGAAGCTTGATTAGGATTAGCTTCCTTTAGAAGCTAAGCTAGGATTAGCTTCTCTTGCAAGCTTGGTAGTTATGAAGGAAGCTTCTAGATTTATGTAGTTAGCTAGCTTCCTTGAGAAGCTTGGTAGTGTTTAGTTTGTACAAGAAGCTGGGCTGTTAGATGGAAGCTTCTGGAGATTTGAAGCGTCTTGAAGAAGTTTTGTGATTGAGAAGAGAGCCTCGGGAAAACATACTGCCGCTGACATGTCATCGTGGCCGCGGATCCGCGGTGGATCCGCCCATTCAGCCGCGGATCCGCGGCCATGTTGGGTGATTAATCCCTGAAATTTCCATGGTAATTCTTGTGTTGGCTTTGGTGCTGTTTTCTGATGTCTGGAATCTTTTTATACTTTCTTGTTCACTGCCAGATCACAAGTCTTGGACTTTCCGTATTTTTATCAGCACTTTTAGCAGTTTCGGCTCTTTTCCTGGAATTTCCTGCACACAGTCTCGAGACAAGTGTTGCGATATACAAAAGATCATGCATGCAATAATAAACACTCAATTTTCCTCAAAATGCCGGTTATAATGTATAACACAAGTTATTTGGTATTTTACAGGCAAATTGCTAATATGTGCTATATTCATACTGAACACCTTTAGATGATTGCAAATAGTAGGGAAATTGATGTGTTAAAAATGCAATATTTTTGACTGATCATTCACCTCCTCGTCGGCCTCCTCGATGTAATAGAAGATCCACTCGAGAGTTCCTCCTTCAAGCTTTAACCTCTAACTTGAGCTAACTAAGTGGTTAGGATTGCTAATCCAAGTGACCTAGAGAATATAGAGATGGATTAAGGATCTATTAGTCTTTCTAACCCTTGGGATCTCAACACATGAGAGGATTAGGGTCAGGTTGAAGAAGAGGAGAGCTTGAGGGGGGAGAGTGTGTATGTGAGAATGAAATGAATTATTACTCATTTGTGAATATATGAAGCATGATAATTATCCAAATAATAATATACAATAATAACAACCATGCTTCATTAACTCACTTTGGATGAATCATCTCATGAGTCATTAAAACATTTAATGCAAATAACACATCACCTCTCCACCTCATTTAGTTTAATTCATAAATGAATTAAAACTAAATGAGTCACCTTTCTTCTAGAAGCTTCTCGAGTAATTACGAGAATGCCCCTCCCATCCGTATTTACGAAAAACACGGATATGCTGAGACGGCATAAATCCAATAATCCAATACTAGAATCTGGCTTAAATCAAAGCCCGCTAGTAAAATCTGTCCGAACATCATACGTGCACAAGTACACGTATATGTCCGAACCCTGTCGTAAAACCATACGACCTCTATATCGTTTCACCTGAAGAAGGGAAACTCTCTGTGTGGGACTCTAAAGACTCGATACTACGCTGGCAATGGGTTTAACCACAGGCCGCAAGCGGTATTAGCTGTACGTAACGGTCCTAAGGTAGATGTCGATAAGAAGGTAGATGAGGAAACCCATATGAACTCCTACTGAGCCTGATGTGATAATCTCCATAAAGTCCGGTCTGTTCGTCTAAGACTATCGCATATCGGGCTTAGGGGGCGGGAAGCGTCAGTCCCCTAAAAGTGGTATAAGTCGTGTTGGAGTGAAGTCTATTACACCTTGAGAAGCTACTGGAAAACCTACTAGTAAATCTCGCTTGCCCTGGCCAGGGACTTTGCGTAATGGATTTCCAAATACAGTGCGATATCAACTCCCAATACCAGGAGAGACGAATCCTTTCTAACCGCCACTGCCTCCAAGTGCTTCGGGACTGTACCTAACTGCTACCTGTTTGCACGACTCCTTTGAGCCGTGGTAGGGTAGCAATCTAAGAACAGTGGGAACACACTCGAGACGAAGCAGCAGTGTCAAGTCAACGGACTATGCTGTACTCATGTCACCTGGGAACTGTTAACTGACAACGGGTATAATACCAACCAGCAGTTCCCTGCGAGTCCTTTCCGGTGTACCCGTAACCCAACGAGCACCTACATACTATCTCCAGTACAACGTACTAATGGCTGTGGGACAGACCATTTCCCCTGCTGGGATAAGAAGCGTACACACTAGTCTACTCTGGAATATCGATGTCCTGTCTCAATAATCCTACAACCAGGGACCTGAAAAAGGATGTGCTTATAGACTACCCAGCCCCCACTAGTGTGACTGCCATCACAACGCTGGTAGTCAAGCAAGATCCTATGGGCTCTATCAATATGTATTCAAGATATGCTAAAAGAAACATATACACATATTAAGATAGATATAAACTAAGTAGCATACTATTATGTTGAGCAAGACTGTTAATACAACTGTGAATATCCCAAGCTTCCGTTAAGTAATATACAAACTAGTATGATACAATAATGGCCCCTAGGGCATATACACTAACAGAAGACACCAGAGAGCGGCGGATCAGCGGCCGAAGGAAGGTTCTGGCGGTGGAAGCGCGGCGGCCAGGAGGGATCTCTCTGCAGAAGTTGGAGCGACGGCTAGGGTTTGAGGAAATTAAAATTTAGGGTTATGAAAACCGCAGAGGGGTCGGGTTGTATTTATAGGGGATGGTGGTTTGGTTATATGCAAAAACCCCCTCTTAAAAAGAGGAATTTATTTGTAATTTTTATTATTATTTTTTTATACTGAAAATTTACAAAAATACCTAAAAAATTTATTTTTATTTTAAATTTTTTTTTGTTTTTATATAATTACAAGTGATACATACCCCCAAATTTATTTGAAGCAGTGTTTTGGCTAGATAATCGAAATTTAGGGGTAGATGGAGGAAGATCAGTCAATTTAAATCGGCTCCTGCAAAAACAGGGAAAACGTGTTTTGGCTAGTATAGTGGTGAGTATTCCTGCCTGTCACGCGGGTGACCTGGGTTCGATCCCCAGCAACGGCGCCATTTGATTGATCGTTCTTTTGCGTGCGTGTTTTAAAATCAAAGTTAAGAATACCGCAATCAATAACGGTGTCGCTTGGTAGCTAGACGGTTGAGTACGGGTCGGTCCACAGGGAAAACATGTTCTTTTCTTATTGTTCTAACGAGTTAAGTCCTATTTTTGGTAGGTTTTGTTTTTATAAAAACTAAGATTGAATTTAATTTGATTTGAAATCTTGCTTGGGTTAGGATTATATTAGTTTGGAAAGAGAATTCTACTCACTGCTTCCTTTACCCTAATTAAGAACATAGGTGTTAGGATAATAGTCAAAAAAGGGGATTAGCACGACTAGAAAGAAACGTAGTTTCTTCCCTTTGATCCTTGTCCGTCCTTTCTTAACTCTTAGCCCTCACCTTTATGTAAATCAACTACAACCGGTCTAACTAGGGAATCACTACTATCTCGTAGGATAGGGTGCCGTAGTGAGTGGTGTATGTTTGATACACATAGAGTCCTAATTTAAAAAAATATTATACGGGCAAGAAAGGAGTGAGAGATGTTCATCTCTCAAACCTACCCAATCCTAACCCAAACAAGTGAGGAATTACTCACTCATTAGGGATGTTACGATGAAATTCATTTTTATAATTTTCTTTTAATAACCTAATTAACTTGCAGATAAATAAAGACAGATAAATAATTGCAGAAATAAAATTCGGATAAAAAGAATGCGAGATAGAAACTTACTTTATTGACACCTCTTGACGATTATAATGGAATTGAAAATTTAAATCTAGAATTAAAAAGAGGCATGCCCTATAAGAGGCTGTAGGCTTTCCTATTTATAGATAGGAGAAACCCTAGGGTTTACATCTGATCTATATTTAAAATTACAAGACTACCCTAAGAAAGCCGGGTCAAAGCACCGACACCCACCGACACGTCCACCGACACATGCACTGCACGGCCGCGGATCCGCGGCGGAATGCCATATTTGGCCGCGGATCCGCGGCTATCTTGAGGGATCTCTGGCTCAACTTCTCAGGGTTGCTTCATGTTGCTATTTCTTTCTGTTTTCTTCTCTTGGTTCTTCAGAATCTTTTCTACTTTCTTCTAGATTTCCAACAGTGCAGAATTTGAGGACTTTTACCGTAAGTTTCGCGTTGAAGTCTTGAATCTTGTGCTGCCCTCTTACTTTGTGCATTGAACTGTTCATTGATCGTCGTTTGTTCCTTAAACTGATAGGCGACATCATACAGATTCATCTACTTGTTAGTCGTAGTCTCACATTTGTAGCGTCTTTTCCTGAATTTCACTGTATTGTTCTGAGAACCTATAACCTGCAAAATTCTGATATGAACAACGGTCGACGAACTTGGGATATAAAATTATGGCAGATCTTTTTCTTTAGCCGGTAGTTTTTCCATGCTAAAGCTGAAGGGATCTTCGACCTTCGCAAATTTCGGAGCTCTCTTGTATAGAATATCATTATAAAGGAAGCGAGCAATGAAATCGTCAAAACTAACACCTTGCCCTTCTGATGCCACAAATAAGCTCTCAAAAATGCCTAAGGCCTTGATTAAACTTGGATGCTTGTACTAAACCGCATTCTCAGTTGTCAAGAGTTCATGCATGGCTGGAACCGTGGCAAAAATGTACTCGTCAGGGGGTAGTAACTCCTCGTAATGTTCTCCCCTGATTGGCAGTCTGGGAATTTCTCAGAATTCCTCCAGTGAAATAGAAACCTCGCAGTCCCCCAGTTGGAACGTATGCATTGGAAGATTCCATTAGTTTAAAAAGGCCTTAACCCACCAAACGTAGGGAGCATGATAATAGAACAACGACACAAATACCGCCTGGTACAATCCAACTTTTTTGCAACCGTTGAATGGTATCCCACTGGATGCCGCGGGATGACGCCTGTCTTATAGACCTGCCCCCATGGTCGAGTTTCGCCTTGGCATATTCGGCGTCTCAAAATGTCAACATCCACTAAGGGCTGATTGGGTGTCCTTGTCGTTGATAGCTTAAACCGGCCTTCAAGAGTCCAATTAACCGCCTCTACTACATAAGCAGTACACGGATGCTCCGTAAACTGAATTGAACGAATAGGTTCTGTTGGTACCCCACATGTAAAACTACGACGAACCCTTATAATATGACCATACTAGACGCCTCATAGGAGAAGGTTCTTTTTGTCCTTATCATGATTCTTAATCATAGTCATAACTTCCTCGTCTAATGGCGACTGTGGAAAAGCGACCTCTGAGCGGGTATAGGGGAAGTAGGGAAGTGAGACCATTGTACCTAAAAAAGGGGACAAAAAAAAAACCACATTCAACAAAAGGTGTGAGTTGGTCTTATGGGAATACTAACTAAAAAGCTAGTGGACCCTACGAAATCAAAATGACGGCTTGTCAATGATGAGACAAAGTGCCCATTGTAAGAATCTAAAAGGATTATCATTAAATGAACAGTGGAGTTAGAAACTACTACTATCCCTAAAAATCGAGTTCTTTTAAAGAAGACAACAACAGATTCAAATCTATGAAGAGAGTATTAAAAACCTAAAAAAGAAAATACTCAAGAACATGAAAGGGAATAAAATTCCCAAAGCTCCAAAATTCAGAGCTGAGCTCTGCAAGACAAAATGAAATTAAAATTTCTCCAATAATGGGATTAAATCCAGGAATCCCTATAATGGGAAACATAATGGAATTAAATTCCAGAGACCTTTAAAGATTAGGATCAATGATGGGGTAAAAGCCTAAGAAGAAAACCAACGATTCTCGAGAATGCCTATTGATTCAAGACCCATGGTCTACTCATTTTTTTTTAAAAGATTTCCAAGAGTTCAGTTCAAGAAAAGAGCCAAGCTCTGTTAATGGATTAAAAAAATCCAAAACAAGATAAAAAGCTTTCTAAGAGCTAAGCTCTATTCATAATCCTTACCAAATTTTTTTTGGCAGAGTTTAACCCTGATCAGAGAAGATCTATGGGCAGAGATCTAAGCTCTGAAATGAGAATTAAATTCTCAAAGAAGGAAAAAATTCAAGGAGGAAGATAAAAAAAACAGTAGTCACTCTAAGGCCAAAGACCATATTTATAAGACGTGAGTGGTGGTAAAGATAGACACTGTTGCATTCACGTGCAAGCCACGTGAGAGCAATGTTGGGGGGCATTTGTTCTTTATAAAAAACGGGTGAAAGAAAAATAGGAGAATTCCCCACGTTTTAAGACTCACGTGCTAAGCACGTAAGCATTTATATGCAAAGCATATAAACGTTGAAAGCAAGCAACTAAAAGCTAAACAGGCCTCACGTGTTAAACACGTGAACGCTTATATGCAAAGAAATATAAGCGCTAAATAAACTGATTAAAACCCACATTGGGGTCACATGTTAAACACGTGAGAACACCCTTTTGAAGCATTAGCTTCAGATAGAGTTAAAGTATATACATATAATTAAATTCTATTTTTGTATATAAGCAACAAGTGTAAGTGGCTAAAGGCCAAACTCACCTCATGTGTTAAACACATGAGCGCCCATATGCAAGGCATATGGATGCTAAGTAAATAGGCTAAACACATCGGGTTCACGTGTTAAACACGTGAGGGCGACTCCCTATATAGAATTAAATTATAGGAAAATACCCCCTTTAATTTTTCTAAAATGGGAAAGATATTCTCTGTTAACAGAAAACCGTTGGATCAAAAGATCCAATGGTGATGAAAAATCACCAAATATAGAATTAAATTCTATTGGGGGGAAATATATCCCTAATCTTTCTAAATGAGAAGGATATTTTCTGTTAAAAAGAAAGTTGTTGGATAAAAAATTCAATAAAATAGGAATATATTTCCCAATCTTTCTAAACAAAGAAAGATTGTGCTCTGTTAAACATAGCACCTTTGGATCAAAAATCTATGTGATTATAAGAACCGTTGGTGATTATAAAATCACCAATTAAACCGTCTGGTAGAATTAAATTCTATGTAATAGAATTAAATTCTATTTGGGAAATATTTTTTTGATCTTTCTAAAATAAGAAAGATCTTCTCTGTTAAGCAGAATTAAATTCTATGGTTAGGAAAATATCTTCCCAAGTCTTGTTAAACTAACATGATATTCATATGATAGAATAAAATTCTATCTAAGGAAAATATTTCCTAATCTTATTAAACAAATAAGAAATCTTCTCTGTTAGATAGAGAGCCTTTGGATTAATAATTCAACGGTGAATAAAATTTAACGATTGATCTAAAAGATCAATTTGATCGATTATGAAATCAATAATGATCTCTTAATGAGAGATTTTCTCAACAAATTGATTCTTTTCTTTCTCTTATAAATATGAGTAAAGAGATGAAAAGAAGAGACAGGAAGAGAGGATTGACCCCCCAAGCTTCTGCAAACAAAAAGACAGAGGCTCTCAAAATAACAGAGAATTCAATTCTCTAAAAGAAGAAGATTTCTCTCCTTTCCACCTCAAGGTAGAAGAAAACATAGATATCAAAATATCTCCTTTTCCTAGTGTAAACGGAAACAAGGGTTTAACCCTTCACGAAAAAACTTAGTTCTTCCTCTGATTTGAGATTTGTAAGGCAAATCTTCGCACAAGTTGAGAATTTAATTCTTATCGGGGAGATTCTGTTCTTCAAACTTAAATCTAGGAGAAAAAACCTGGGTTAAAAAGAAAGAGAAAGAAAAAGAACTTATGTTCTAAGGAATTTAATTTCTCTAGGGTTTAACCCTATGTAAAAACTTAGTTATCATATAAAAAAGGGGGAACTTATTTCCTAAATAAAACTGATCTCAGATCTCCAAAACTGAGATCTGGGTGATCATTTGTAACACCATAGAATGCGATTAGAGTTAATTAAACGATGTTATGCGGGTTTTTAATAAATTTAACCAATAATTATTTTCACATATTTTATTATAATTAATTTAAATATTTTTGAACTTATACACACAAGTGCATGCTAATCTTGGGTTAAGGAAGTGTTAACCATGCTTCGCTAGCCATGGCACTTAACCAATTTTACGTCATGTTGTATTTATATACATATCTATTTCTGTTTTAAGTAAAAAAGTTTTTGTTTTAAAAAGATAAAAGAAAAGAAAAGGAAGAGTGGAGGCATGATGAGGCATGGAAAGGCATGAGGGGCATTTAATGAGGAGAGAGGAAGAGCATGGCTCTTCTCTCACCGTCACTCTCTCATTATTCCTCACAACTCTCCCACTCCCTCATTTCTTCTTCTTCTTCTTCACACAAAGATCTTCTCTTGAAAACCTTTTCCTCCATAACCTCAAGCCTAAACCAACATCAAAACTCACTAAACCCTTCTCTAATCATGTATAAAGCCTCTTGTGATGTCTTAGAGCTCGATGGCTAGGGTTTCATTCAAGTTGTGGTGAGGTAATGATCCTAAACTGTTATTTAGGCCTTAAAGAAGGGCTTTGTGTTATTTAGTTTCAGATTATTATCTTAATGTCTTATATAGTGTCGATATCGTGTTTTGTGTTAAGTTAGGGTTCTGTGGTATCTGCTATCACTACGTTGATCTATAAATAAATCTAACAATGCAGTAGAATAGTGTTAGAGCCTTGAAGATACCCTAGAAACCAGGACCCAAACCCTCACCTTTGGCCCGGCGAGCATCCTCTTCTGGCCGGCGACGTCGGTTTTCTTGTTGACTGGGATGTTGGGTTTTTAAGGGCAGCTCTCTATAGGTCACGTAGGTATTTGGTATACTTTGTTTTTTCTATAATATCTTTAGGAAACTCTGGGACCGTTTAGCTATATTCAAGTGTTTCAGCAACGCGCAATACGGATTTATCCGACTTTGGTTTAAGTGTTTCGTGCGTTAACAGCCATAGGGTTGGTCTAGAGAGTCGCTGCACACGTTTAGCCCGCGGAGCTATTACTTGATAGCTTGTGGGAGTTGTTTCATTAATTAGGCGTTTGTGTCCGTGTGTTATCGTAAGTTTACTAATTTCATGCGTGTTGGTTTTGTGTGATATTAGGATCACAGGCGGGGACTTCGAACGCAGCCAGGAAGAGGAAGGAGGTGATCGGATACACTTAGTTCGAGATTGTCCGGTGAGTAGATTTAAATCTACGAGGGAATCGCCTGTATGGCGTTAAACGCCGATAGCTGGATTCAAGTGATACAACCTTGAGTGAAATGCTTATATATATATATTGTGATTGTGCATAAGTACCATTTTGTACATCCTATTACATGTTATACATTGACATATCATTAATAGGGCATTGCACCATTACCAACGATTCATGTTGCACGAGCACTGATTTATATACCACACACACCGTTAGTAATTGCCACTATAGAGATTGCCATGGATAAATATATTGTACCGCATTCATTATTGACAGTTAGACATTGATTCTTGTACAAGATGGCATCATGATTAGCATCATATATACATTGCTATAGTGATATATCTCATATGGTGTTTTCATGAGATTCTGTTTCGTGAATTTGGGAAATCGCAAAGTACGTTTTGAAAACTTAGAATATTTAAAAGTGCAGTTTTCCCTTGATATGATATTTCGTGTCCACCATGAGTTTTTTTGGTTCTGAGTTTTGTTTTCGAGACCCGATTCGAGGAGTTGGATGAGCCTTCTGCGGGTATATGGTGGACCCGGTAAGGTACCCCGGGGCGATAAATTCGTGGGGATGACGATGAGCCTGGCAGGGGGGCACTACCTACCGGTGATTGTATAAAAACTCGACGGATATCCGGAGGATACCGTTTCAGAGTTATGAGATGAGATGGATATGAGGGCTAATCAGAGGATGCGGCACCTGAGATATGAGGATTTACATGTCGATGCTGGAAAATGGTTTCATGATGTTTTGAGTGTCGATGTTGGACACTCAGGTTCCATGATGTGATGGATATGAGGGCTGATCAGCATGACGGTGCCTGAGATATTGGGATTTAGGGTATCGTTGATGGACACCGGATTTTATGATGAGGATTCATTGATGAGGATTATATTTTATCCTACACTTAGGATTTATTATGACATGCACTATTTCATGTAGTTGTTTGTACCATGGTGGTGTACCTTGTTCATGATTTGTTGTATATCCATACTTCTATACTTATACCATTAGATTGCATATTTCGGATTATCGCTTTTCGTGCTTGCATGCGATTACCTGTATGATGTTATTTACTATTTACGAGTTGGCAACTCACCCCCGTTGTGCCACAGTGTTTTGCAGGATTGACCCTCAGTGTAGTCGCGGCAGGGCTCTTTATTGCATCATTTTCAGTGGATACCGCTACTGTTGATTGTGAGACCCATTTGTAGGTGGGTTTTTCCGAGTATCCATATGATTCCATTGTATATCTTATTTTATATCTACTACTCTCCATCTAACACTTACATGTATTTGACTTAGAGACGAGACTGAGAGATTCAGATTTGTATATTATTTATCTTTCTGGTTGTCGTGCTCATGTGAGTCGGCTTTGATTTCATACTGCAATGTTGTTTTACCTCTTATTATGCTGTTTTCACTTCATATTTGCTTATTTCTTCGCTACAGCGTCGTATATATATATATATATATATATATATATATATATATATATATATATATACACACACACACACCTGTTGTGGTTGTATTCCACCTTCAGGCATGAGTTGCTCCCGTTTGGGGATACCTTTTATATATTCTATTTTTGTACCCGTTTGGGGCTAGTTTTTATAAAGGAGGTGCTGCCGAAATTTTTAAGAAAATGAATTTAAGTTTTTTTTAGATTTTTAACTTAAGATTTCAAATGGTTTTAACTAATGTTTTAATGTGTTATTAATCTATCTTTTCATGGTTTTGATTTCTGGGTTTTTCGTCTTACTTGAGTTACATTACGCCTTTAGACGGTGCGTGATTTAAGTACCGTTTGCGTTCCTAATTTGGGTTGTGACATCATAAATGGCCAAAACACCATTAACAAAGATAAAATCTTTGAAAAAAAAGAATTTGGCGCCTCACGTGCTTCCCACATGAGTGCCCCAAAACAAAGAAACTCATTTGCACTGATTGGGCAGCTACCAAAACAAAGCAACCCAGCATCCGAAAAAAAAAGCAATCACGTGAAATACACATGACCCATAAAAACAAAGGCTGAATGCCTCACATACTTTCCACGTGAGCGACAGAGCTCCAAACAAGTGCTTAACACTTCTGCATAGAGGAAAAGGGCTGTACAAACAGAACCCAAATAAGTGCTTAGCACTTTGAATAAAATAGAGGAAAAGAGAAAAGACTGAGCAGACTAAACCCCAATTGGCTAAAAGTCTCTCTGAAGTTTCTTGCAGCCGGGCCCAAATACTTTGTTATTGGATCTTAATATAATTTAATGATCCTAAAAATATTGCTAAGTTGATCTTAGTCCCAAACAGAACTTACGTATCCTTAGTTAAAGCAAATTGAGCCCAAATGCTCATATATTTAAGTTGATTTTATTCTCCAACTAGATTAACGGTCTTTAAATAAAACAAAACATTTTTGAACTAGAGAAATATAAAGCCTAAGTTCAGAACTCAAATTCATAAATATACGGATTTGACCTAATCCACGCCCGACGAGCGACGACATAAATTAGTCTCTGTATACAATCCATGGGAAACCTTAACAAATAAAATAACGCACGACACGAAGTGAACTTCCAGAGAAGGAGAAAATGATTATCGTAATGCGGTAACGTAATTAACTATAGGGGTTTGCGCCTGTAGGAAAGAGCGTCTCCACAATCAAAAACCCTTCACAAATGAGGAGTAATCTGATGAAGTCTGCTACAACGGTCGCATCTATCCAAACCTCCGATATATGGTGCCATAAGTCAACTTGGTGTCTTCGAAGAGGTGGATGGATATTTCTAAATAGTATCTGCCCCCAAATTCAGGCTAGACATCCCAACGTCTCGGTCCGGTCTTTCGGCAGTAAAAAACCATAATTAGATATTATGTTGACATAATCCAATTAAATGCTAGACTTGAATTAAACCAAAACTTGATTTAAACTTCGAATTTAACTTAAACCTGAACTATATACTTGAACATAACATGAATAGTTGAAACTTGACATGAATACTTTATCTTGACATGGACTAAATCTTGAAAACTTGATGTATTCATGGATTCAGACAAGACTTGTGAGTTTAACTACAATCTGGTATACGTGGGGTGTTGAGGTAGTTTGAGTATGAATCCAATGGAATCTCATGAGTCCCATTAATACAAATCATATTGCTGTGGTACCGGGATGAAATGGTACAAATCATTGTTCCCTTATAAAAATATATATAGAAAGAAAAAGGAAGAAAATTCCCCACTGTGCAGATCTCACGTGCCCACACGTGAGCGGCTATATGCAAAGCATATAGCCGCTGCATTTAAGCAGTTAATAGGCCAAAAATGGGCCTCACGTGTAAGCACGTGAGCGCCTATATGCAAAGCATATAGATGCTACATTTAAACAGATAGCAGAAGAAGAAAAAAGAGAGAAGCTCACGTGTTAACACGTGATACCCTTTTATGCTGTTGCATATAAGCGAACAAGAGGTCACGTGCTACACGTAAGTGTTTCTAAACACTTTCCAAGACGATAGAATTAAATTCTATATATGTGGGAAATAGTTCCCTGGTCTTCCTTAAACTAGAAAGATTTTCTTTTTTAGACGAAGGACCTTTGGATCAAAGATCCAACGGTGATCGTCTGATAGAATAAAATTCTATCTTAGGAAATATTTCCTAACTGGTTAAAAACAAATAAGAAATGTTCTCTGCTAAACAATTGGATTGATTATGAAATCAATCATGATCTCTCAATGAGGGATTTGCTTAACAAATTGATTATTTTTCTTTTCCTATAAATAGGAGCAAAAAAAGAAGGAAAGAAGAAGAAATAAACATACAGATAGACAAATATACAGAAGAGCGCAAAAAAAAACCAGAGGAAGAAGAGAATTTAAGTCACGGAAAAGATTTGCTTCATCAGAACATTCTAGGTAAAGAAAAAGAGATTATCTTGACCTTTCTAAGGGTTTAGCCCTTCGCATAAGAACTTAGTTCTTCTTCTGGTTGAGATTTGTAGAAGCAGATCTCCCCATAAATTGAGAATTTAATTCCCATCGGGGAGATTCTGTCATGCAGATTCAAAACCTAAGGGAAATTTAATGAGTTTACAGAATTTAATTCTTACAGAAACATATAGAAATTTAATTTCTCTGAAAATCAAGGTTTAACCCTACAATAAGAATTTAATTCTTACAAAAAAAGAGGCATGAGATCCTCCAAAACCATAGCATGAGATCAAAATCTCCAAACACTCAATAGGATCTCATGTGCTCCACGTGAGCATCTTTGATGAATGAAAATGGAAACACACAAAATCTCCTCATGTGCTCGCACGTGAGTCAAGTGTTGAACACTTCTATATAAAAAAGGAAAGGGGGAATAGAACCCAGAGAACAATTCTCACTTTGGGACGCCTCACGTGTCTATACATGAGCGCTTCCAAAAATCAAGTGTTTAAACACCTCTACGTAAAAATAAAAGAGGGGAAGGGGAAATAGAACCAAGAGAACATATCCCACATTGGGGCGCCTCACGTGCCCACACGTGAGCGCTTCCAAAGTGCAGTGTTTAACACTGATTCAAAATCTCATGTGGGAACACGCGAGTCTTAAACATACACCAATGCTTAGAATTATGAGACTCAGACTTCAACCCCAAATTGGCTAAGTCTTCCTGAGTTCAAAACCTCTTTGATCTCCAAATTAACCGAGCCTCTGTGCTCATGTTTTACCAAACTAATCTCAGTCTCAAACATGACTGATGACCACTCAACTGATGATGTCCAAAATGATATTCATCCAACAATCTCCTAAGGACATCGTAGTCTCAAAATACAACTAATGATTTCTGGGTTGACCACCAACTTCATTTTCCCTCGAATAGGGTAATTGGTTCAAGGGTTGATTGATCATTTCTTCGTGTGTATTTAGAAATGTTTCACAACCAAAGAAATTTATACCGCAATCAATTGACCGTGTCTATTGTAGTTTCGTCAATGAGAACGGATCGTCCACTGAGAAAGTATGATTTGTTCGAAATCGTTTTAGTTGAGTTGAAAATAAAAGATAAAAGCAAATGATTCAAGATTTGTGAGATTTGATTTTAAGAAAACATAAAGAATTTAGACCTAGAATCAAGAATCAAGAAATGTATCAATCAATTTAATTATCAAGATATGAAGAATAGCTTGTAGGATCCGATTGAGTTAATAGCTAATGATGACTCTAATAATTCCTAATGTTATCTATTAAATATTTGTAGCTAGATTGATGATGATGATTGAAGATTAGGGATCAATTGAAGAAACTATGGTTTCTCCTTCACTATACCTTGTCTTTTCAATCAAAATCATTCGGATCTAGCCTCTAGCAAAGAAAATCACCGATAGTTTGATCCCTAACTTGCAACGAAATAATCAAGAAGTTATTTCGCTCCAAATTAGGTCATCAACGATTCTTTTTGCTAAAGTTCACAAATCTCATAAGAAGTAAGACTAGAATTAAGATTTGATCATCATTAGATCTATCAATTCTCTCAGATCCTCCACAAGCGGAGAATTTACTCAAGCATCTTGAAAATAAATGAATCAAAGATCAAGAAGCTTCATAACACAAGAGTGTAAAGAAAACAAGAATTACAATTATCACCTTTATTGAATCGACGACTAATTACACATTCCTTCAATTTGAGGTTACAAGATGTTGCTCTCGATCGCTCCTTTTGAAGAGGTAACTAGATTCCGTCGAAGCTCGCTCCGCTCGATCTTCTTGAGTCACGGATCATTGTGGATCTCTTACTCGGATGAAGGTCGGCGTTGCTTCAAAGGCTCGTTGAAGGCTTGCTTGAATCGGTACTCGATGAATCTTGATTTGGCTCAAATGGTGTCACTCCACTTGATTTGAATTGATTTGGATTTTTTTAGAAATTTTACCCTAATTGATGAACAACAATCAACCCCTTTGTAATGAAGCCCTAGGTCCTTTTTTTTATAGTTTTTCCTTTAGCTTCCCCTAGAAGCTTGGCTTATCTTCTACTAGAAGCTAGGTTGTTATGAAACTTGCATGAGAATCTTGGTAGGGATTAAGCTTGCACAAGATGCTTGGCTGTTAGAAGGGAAGCTTCTGGAGAAATCTACACAATTTGAAGCGTCTTGGAGAAGCTTGGCAGTTGAAAGGCGGCCTCAGGGATAATTACCAACCGCCGATGAGTTAGAACAGCCGTGGATCCGCGGTGGATCGGCCTGACTCGGCGGCGGATCCGCGGCTGTTTGGTGGAATCAGTGCATGAAACTTCCACTGCTGATTTGTGTTGGCTTTATGGCACTTTCCTGATGTCTGGATATTTATATACTTTCTTATTTACTGCCAGATCACAAGTCTTGGACTTGACGTATTTTATCAGCTTTTTTAGCGGCTCCGGCTTTTTAACCTGGAGAATTTCCTGCACACAATCTCGAGACAAGTGTTGATATACAAAAGATCATGCGTGTAGTAATAAACACCCAATTTTCCTCATAATGCTGGTTATAATGTATAACACATATTATTTGATATTTTATAGACGAATTGCTAATGTGTGCTATATTTATACCAAACACCTTTAGATGATTACAAAGAGTAGGGAAATTGATGTGTTAAAAATGCAATATTTTCGACTGATCAAATTCCCCCAAACTTAATTTTGGTCGTCTTGAGAAAACTTGTTTTATTCAGGAAAAGGAGAAAATATAATAAAAAGAAAAACTAACTAGCTCACTTTCGTAGGCAACACGATTGCACTGAGCACGTGCAACAAGCCTTTAAACTTCTAGGTGTCCCTACTAGGAGGAGTGTTGTCTCCTGAGGGTTTTCAGCGGATTGCACCCACAAAATCCCATAATAAAAGGAAGACCATGAAAGTTACATATAAAAATAAGAATTATAAAAGAAAGTCTTTGAAAATTAGAGTTCCCAACTATACTAGCTTTTCAGTTGTCATGAACCCTATCTTAATAGTTATGAAAAGATATTAGAAATCACATCATCCCTCAATAAAACATCGCCTTTATTCTTCATCCCTACATTTCTTCCAAACATCGATCATATAACCCTACGTGTGTGTAAAAGACATCCCTACACTCGGAGAATTCAATTCAAGCTATCATACTCTTGTCTATCTACCTCAGTACTTTTTATTTGATGAATATTTAGATGAATTTGCTCATACATTTTTCATGCGACCGTTAATACTCCTTAAGGTACTAACCGATCGATTACTCATGTGCTCGCTGATTAGGCGTATTTAGTATTTTCCTCGTCTTGCAACACCTAAGGCTTAACTGTGACTCCCAAACGAGTTGGTCTAAGACACTAGGTGATGAAGCTCCCTCGCTATATTTTTTTTATGCTTCCTTGGTGATAACAAAACCAGTGTTCATTTTTCCTCTTCATTTTATATTTTTATGCTTCATTTTTGTACTTTGTCTTTTAGACAAGAGCATTTCAAAGTATCCTCTACTATCCCGAGTTTTAAGACGTGTGTAAGTGCGTATAGTAAGGTATCAACGTTCAAATGTTTGGCTTCTAGAATAGGAACTATTTTTCAGACTTATTTTTATCCTCAGATTAGTGACATCTTTCATCTTACTAACCCTTGGGACAATGGCTCATAACTATTTATTACTAGTTCGTTTAAGAAAACTTCTAATTTTCTTGGTTTTCTTAAATTTTTCTAATCTTTTGGATGTAATTTTTCACTATCTAATCTTATATTATCTTATTTATATACACAATTTTTTATTTTTTATTATTTTTATATGTTTTGTGCTTATGCAAAGTATGATGCAATGCGATGCGTAAATAAGCACAAACCTCCCCCAAACTTGTTTATAACAGTGTCCTCACTGTTATCATCTGTTAAATCTCAAAAACCTGCAAGTTTGGGAGGAAAATTTATTAACAGGGGGCATGAAATATGATCATGAAAATCCTCCCCCAAACTTATTCTTTGGCTCACCATTTTGAGTAAAAAATTTATTTTCAAGAGCCAGATTATACCTCCCAAACTTGAGTTAAACAATATTAATCTTTGAAAATCACAAGAGGGGGTCAAAATTACTGGTCAATGCCAAGCTTTGCAAAGACTGAAAGTCAACACCAACCATTCGAAGATTTTATCAGTCTAGTGCACCGGTTGGTAGAAGAACATGTTGTAGAGAGCCAGGAAGAAGTGGGGAAAAGGTAAGTGGTGTGATAGAAAGGGTTTGCGTCTCGTTTTGGAGAGACGACACAGTGATTGTGATGGATTACTCCCATTTTTGTGATTGTCCAAAAGAAGGGTTGGAGGTTCAATTTTTTTGTTTTGAAGTGGATTCATCTCAACACCCGTGTTTGCAAAAAATGCGAGCTCATCAGCGAAAATTTTCTCAAAGCTTTCATCGATTCCCCGAAGAATAATGTCATCAAATAGAGCGGGGTGATCTTCAGACTCCAAAAACGGTTCATAATCAGTGTTAGATGTTGACCCGGACAACTTGGTGGAAGAGTCCGTATGTGTATGATAAATAGTTGGGTCAAACAACAACATATGAAAAGAGTCAAGATCAGTATTATGAGGCTCGTCAAATTCACTGCTGTCGACATCCATTAATTCGACAGAACAAACCCGAGCAGAAGGTTCGGAGGGTACACTTCCCAACTTGTAAATGTTAAGCTCAATTGACCTCTCCCGAAGGATAGGGTCATAGAGCCGTTACGACAGTTGATTATAGTATTAGAAGTGGCCAAAAAGGGACGACCAAGGATCACCGGAATTTGATTCCGTGGGTTCACTACAGGTTGTGTATCAAGAACAATAAAATCCACAGGGAATACAAATTCCCTGATTTTTATTAACACATCCTCCGGCTCACCCCTAGGTTTGGTGATTGATCGGTCGGCCATCTGGAGAGTGCAGTGAGCTGGTTTCAACTCTCCGATCCTTAACTGCTCATAAACTGAGAAAGGAAGCAGGTTAACACTTGCGCCCAGGTCAAGTAGAGAACGGTTAATGTGTTTACCCCCAATATAAATAGAAATTGTAGGATAGCCAGGGTCCTTACGTTTTCTAGGTAATTGTTGGGGAAAAGCTGTGTCTACAGTACTAGACATGAACAACTTTTTTGGCACTTGAGTCTTCCTCTTCCTAGTGCATAAGTCCTTGAGAATTTTCGCATAAGACGGGACTTGTTGTATAGATTCTAGGAGAGGTATATTGATGTTAATCTGTTTAAAAATTTCAGTGATCTTCTCTATTTGCAGACTTGGTCTGTTTCCTCTTGACCGATTCGGATAAGGAGCTTTAGCAATAAGAGCTAGGTCCAACATTGAAGAAGATCGTGTGGGTAGGAAAGATCCAAGAATAGGAGTTGGGATCGTCTTTGGTGGACTAGAAGAAGTGTGCTGAGGGTTCGAGCCTTGGGGAAAACGGAGAATAGGCTCGGAAGAAAGCGGTGGGGTAGACGAACTGGGGTCAGAAGTAGAAGTAGAAGTGGAAGGAAAAGTCTCAGCCGGGGTATCATCAATTGATTCTTCATTATTATCAATCTCTTCACAGACATGGTTGTCAAGCACTCTTCCAGATCTCAACATGGTGATAGCGTTCACATGATGTGAATAGTTAGGATTTGGTAGGGGTTGAGCTGGAAGTTTCCTTTTCTCTCTAGCACTCAATTCGGAATTTATACGGGCAATTTGTGCTTCCATCGATTTAATACTCTCACTTTGGGAGTCAGAGTTTTTCTGTATTTTCTCGACGGATGACTTCATCTTAGCCGAAACTTGCATGATATTTGTCAGAAGTAAATTCATGGTTTGTTCGAGTGGAGAGGACTTATCAGTACTGGACAATTGCAAAGAATTGTTGTGCGGTGCAGAAGTGTTGACCGGATTTTGAAAATTTTGTGATTGGTAGGGGTGCTGACTTATTTGAAGTGGTTGCTGTTATGGTGGATGACCCCTTTGAAAATTATTTTAGTTTGGAACCGTGTTTTAAGTTTGTGATTGGTTCCAAGCAAAGTTAGAGTGATTACTCCAACCCTGATTATAAGTGGAAGAATACGGATCGTTTCTAGGTCTTTGATGGAAAGCAGCATTGGTATGCTCTTGACCTTGAAACGGAGAATTTAAAGGACATTCTTCCGTAAGATGAGATGGATCAGAACAACATCCACAGACAGTTTTGGAGAGTGACATCTGATTTAGGGAGGCTGCTAAAAATTTATGTTCCATAGCTTCGAGTTTCTTTTGCATTGCTCCCATTTCAGCTCTAACTCCTATGGAAACATCAAGTTGATGAATGCCATCCCTAGACGATGGTTGATTTATACTCTCCCACTGTAAAGATTTTTCAGCGAAATCTTCTAAAAATCTCCAGGCTTCACCATCATCTTTATTCATGAAAGTGCCTTGACACATGGATTCAAGGGTCTGTTTTGTTGTAGGATTAATGCCCTCGTATATAATTCTGCACAGATCCCATCTAAGAATTCCGTGATGAGGACATTGAACTAACAGATCCTTGAAGCATTCAAAACGCTTCGAGAATGGTTCATTTGGAAGCTGGGTAAATTGATTTATTTGCTACGGACTCGGGCTGTCTTATGATTAGGGTAGAATTTCTTTAAGAAAGCTGTTACGAATTCTCCCCAGTTCGAAATAGAATGTGCGGCTGTGTTATAAAGCCACTTCTCGGCTATATCGCACAAAGTGAATGGGAGAAGACGTAATCTCATAGCATCCACAGAAAGCTGTGAAGTACCCATCATAGCGCATACATTTTCAAATTTGGTAAAAAAGACATATGCGTCTTCAGACTCGAGACTGTGGTATTTGGGTAAAAGATTGATGTATTGTGGTTTTCTTTCAAAGTTGTCCCCATTGGCTGGTGGAATGGTGAGACCGGTCGAAAGAAAACCTCGAATAAGGTAACATCTCTCTTGGAGAGAGATGCGGGGCGGATTCTGCGCACCTGTGGGCGGTGGCAGAGTAGTGTTAAATAAGTTCGATGTAGAACCGTCCATCGAAGTGGGTGTGGTGGTGGGTAAAGAACAAGTAGACGTAGAAATACCGACTTCGGAGTCGATAGGAGGAACGCGGACAAGACGGGCACTAGAATCCCGTGTCCAGCCGAGCATGCACTAAATGGTTTCGCACAAGTGGCAGCGTTAAGTGATAATTAAGGAAAAGATGAGTTAGTGTTTGGTTTGAAAAAGACGGATTTTCAAAAAATTCACACAAACAATACACAAGCAACCCTAAATCTAGTGGTCACCTAGGTCAAGTCTCCAGACCGCTCCTAGACTTCCAGAAGACAAGTCGCAAGATAGATACTCTACTGCCTCTTTGCCCCTCTGTGGCCAGGTAAGTGCCAGGTAAGTGGGAGGTTCTCTACTACGTAAGTAGTGGGCCTAATTAAGTAACCAATTGCCTTAGACACACTTGCCTTAGACACCACAAAAGAAATGCGGATAAGCAATAGATTACCCACGACCTCCTTCTGTCCTAAGTGAGCGCGATGGTCCTTAGAGTCATGTCTAGATATTTTTTTAGTTAATGAGGGTGATGCGGATGCGAGTTTGTGATTTTTGGGGCTTAGGAAGGGTAATGAACTCCCCACCTAATCTGAATTTGGTCTTTACTCCTTAATTTCCGTGTTAAAAAATGCAAACAACCAAGATCAAACACGCAACAATTTTTCTTTTTGCGGCGCTGCGAATTTTTGCAAAGAATCCTGCAGAAATTGGTTAATAGACAGAGCAGGGAGGAGATTAGAAAGACAGATATTCACCTAGATAATTTGGTACAGTGAATCCTGTAGAATACCGCGGAACTGCCGCGATATGCCTCTAACTGCCGCGGATGCGCGGTCTTATGATGAGATCCCTGCACAAAAATTGGTACAGATGCTTCTGTTGCTTCACTGAGCTCCCTGAGATGCTCTGAAAATTTTTCCTCTCGTTCCACAGATTCCAGATCTCCTTGCAACAAATCGTTAAGCGCTTGTTGCGAATTTTGATCTAAAAATTCTGATGGAATAATAAATTTTCCAACACAAATTACAAAAACGAACAAATTAGCACACGATCCCCGGCAACGGCGCCATTTGATTGATCGTTTCTTCGTGTGTATTTAGAAATGTTTCACAACCAAATAAATTTATACTGCAATCAATTGACGGTGTCTATTGTAGTTTCGTCAATGAGAATGGATCGTCCACTGAGAAAGTATGATTTGTTCGAAATCGTTTTAGTTGAGTTGAAAATAAAACATAAAAGCAAATGATTCAAGATTTATGAGATTTGATTTTAAGAAAACATAAAGAATTTAGACCTAGAATCAAGAATCAAGAAATGTCCCAATCAATTTAATTATCAAGATATGAAGAATAGCTTGTAGGATCCGATTGAGTGAATAGCTAATGATGACTCTAATAATTCTTAATCTTATCTATTGAATATTTGTAGCTAGATTGATGATGATGATTGAATAATAGGGATCAATTGAAGAAACTAGGGTTTCTCCTTCACTATCCCTTGTCTTTTCAATCATAATCATTCAGATCTAGCCTCTAGCAAAAAAAAATCACCGATAGTTTGATCCCTAACTTGCAACGAAATATTCAAGAAGTCATTTCGCTCCAAATTAGGTCATCAACGATTCTTTTTGCTAAGATTCACAAATCTCTTAAAAGTAAGACTAGTATTAAGATTTGATCATCATTAGATCTATCAATTCTCTCGGATCCTCCACAAGCGGAGAATTCACTCAAGCATCTTGAAAATAAATGAATCAAAGATCAAGAAGCTTCATAACGCAAGAGTGTATAGAAAACAAGAAGTACAATGATCACCTTTATTGAATCGACGACTAATTACACATTCCCTCAATTCGAGATTACAAGATGTTGCTCTCGATCGCTCCTTTTGAAGAGGTAACTAGATTCCGTCGAAGCTCGCTCCGCTCGATCATCTTGAGTCACGGATCATCGTGGATCTCTTGCTCGGATGAGGCCGGCGTTGCTTCAAAGGCTCGTTGAAGGCTTGCTTGAATCGGTACTCGATGAATCTTGATTTGGCTCAAATGGTGTCACTCCACTTGATTTGAATTGATTTGGATTTTTCTAGAAGTTTTACCCTAATTGATGAACAACAATCAACCCCTTTGTATTGAAGCCCTAGGTCCCTTTTTATAGTTTTTCCTTTAGCTTCCCCTAGAAGCTTGGCTTATCTTCTACTAGAAGCTAGGTTGTTATGAAGCTTGCATGAGAAGCTTGGTAGGGATTAAGCTTGCACAAGAAGCTTGGCTGTTAGAAGGGAAGATTCTAGAGAAATCTACACAATTTGAAGCATCTTGGAGAAGTTTGTTAGTTAAAAGGAGGCCTCGGGGAAAATTACCAACCGCCGATGAGTCAGAACGGCCGCGGATCCGTGGTTGATCGGCCTGACTCGGCGACGGATCCGCGGCCGTTTGTTGGAATCAGTGCATGAAACTTCCAGTGCTGATTTGTGTTGGTTTTATGGCACTTTCCTGATGTCTGGAATATTTTTATACTTTCTTGTTTACTGCCAGATCACAAGTCTTGGACTTGACGTATTTTATCAGCACTTTTAGGAGTTATGGCTTTTTAACCTGGAGAATTTGCTGCACACAATCTCGAGACAAGTATTGATATACAAAAGATCACGCGTGTAGTAATAAACACACAATTTCCCTCATAATACTGGTTATAATGTATAACACATGTTATTTGATATTTTGCAGACGAATTGCTAATGTGTGCTATATTTATACCAAACACCTTTTGATGATTACAAAGAGTAGGGAAATGGATGTGTTAAAAATGCAATATTTTCGAATGATCAAGGGTACATCTCTCCACACCTCTGATACATGTCGTCGTAATTTCTCAACGTCTTCAGAGAGGTGGTGGGTCCCAACTGCTCTTCGGTGCACTTTCCAAACTGACGTGTACACCCCAGATCAAATCACACCGCAAGCTGGGTGTCTCCTATATCTTCGTTGCTCATCCCGACATGTAACAAATACATGCGTGCGTAAGATGATCTACAGACCTAAATGTCCTCAAACTACAACTTCACCTCTAAAATGGTGATCTACGGACTATAACGTCCTTAAACTAAACTCTACGGACCGTAACGTATCCAAACTACTACGGACCGTAACGTACTCAAACTACTACGGACCGTAAACTAAACTCTACGGACCTTAACGTCCTCAAACTACTATGGACCGTAACGTCCTTAAACTAAACTCTACGGACCGTAATGTCCTCAAACTATAATGGACCGTAACGTCTTTAAACTAAACCCTGCGGAACGTAACGTCCTCAAACTACTACGGACCGTAACATCCTTAAACTAAACTCTACGGACTGTAACGTCCTCAAACTACTACGGACCGTAACGTCCTTAAACTAAACTCTACAGATCGTAACGTCCTTAAACTAAACTTTACGGACCGTAACGTTCTCAAATTACTACGGACCGAAACATTCTTAAACTAAACCCTCACCTCAAAAATGGTGATCAATGGACCGAAACATCCTTAAACTAACAACGAATCGTAACGTTCTTAAACTAAAACAATAGAGCCCAATGCTCTTTTGCTGGATCTGAATGATCCTAAAACCTTATTAAGTAGATCTTAGTCTCAAAGTGGACTAGCGTATCCTTAACAAAAATTTAAGTTGATCTTAATCTCAAACGAGATTAATGATCCTTAAATCAACCCAAACCCAATTTTAAGATATACGGATTTGGACTAATCCACGCCTTACGGGCGACAATATAAATTAGTCACCGTATACAATCCACGGGCAACGAAAAAATAAAACAAATACACATGACACAAAGTGAACTTCTGGAGCAGGAGAAAGTGGTTATCGCGATGCAGTAATGTAATTAACTGCAGGGGCTTGCGCCTGCAGGGAAGAGTGTCCCCATAATCAAAACCCCTCATAAACGAGGGGGAATCTGACGAAGTCTGTTACAATGGCCGCATTCGTTCAAATCTCTGATATACTGTGCCATAAATTAACTTGGCGTCTTCGGAGAGGTGGACGGATAAATCCAAATAGCATTTGCTGCCAAAATCAAGCAATACGACATATCCCGGTTCGTCTATGTTTTCGGCGGTAAACAGATTCTGGCACTCCCGGTGGGACCTTTTCCTCTTTCCACCCCACACTTCGTGTGTCGTGTTCGCGAACAAATCGCGGTTTGCTATGGTTTCCCCTGGATTTGAGGTACTAAGATTTGGTGTCTTTCACCTGTGCAGAGAAAAGAAGATTAATGGCTTCCAAGTATACCTGCAACAGGAACTCCCGCTCCGTCCCCGCTGGAGGAGTGACATACAGGCCAAATGCGGCCTGCATCTTTTCAATGCCAGTGGAACAGGTGACTCAGGCCACTACTGGATTATTCTTCGGGACCATGCTCCCGACTGCAAGTTTCACCGCCCCAGTGCTATCACAGGAAGCTCCTAAGAAGTCGGTCTTCGATCAACTTGCAACTACCATGGCCCCTCTCAACGGTTCATCTAAGTCTGCCACCTCCGTCTTCAACAGGCTGAACCAAAGCTCAAGTGGGCCCGCAAAGAGGCTCGTAATACCTGAAGGGGTTATCCCAAAACGGATAGTTGTTCCATCTCTGGAGGGTGAAGTCGTCAGAGGTACTTCTCCTACTAAAGGATCGGTCTTCGCAAGATTGGCTGTTCCAACTCCTGCTTCGGGCGAAGTCATTAAGAGATCTTCCCCTACTAAAAAGTCAGCCTTCGAAAGATTGGTCGTCCCTTCTCAACGGACGTCAGTCTTCAACAGACTGGCACCAGTAGTAGCCCTTCATCAGAACAGGGGCATGACGAAGCCACTCCCATAATTGATGTGGTCCCATCGGCAAGGCATGCTCGACATCGCCACTGGCGCCGAGCGAGAAGAGCTGGGGGCAACTCCACCTCTGGACTCACCCCACCAGTACCAATAGTGGAAATTGACGCTGCTGTTCCAACCGGGAACAACTTTGATCTACTTAGGATGGTGTGCAAGAACTCTCCAACCGCAGTGCTGAAGAAATCTCCCCTATCTGTTGAAAACATGATACGGGCAAAGCCGGAGCATCCCCCTCAGCGGCTGTCCTCCTAAGTCCATAGGGTCTGGCGGAAGGTCCAAGATTCTGTGATCAATAAAGACTACTCTCGCCGACTAAAGAAAACAAAAGCTCGGCAAGAGGAGGACCATAAATCCACCATGTAGCGAGGGACTTCTTTCACGAAAGCGCCTGTGACAATGGCTCCTTCGACTTTGGCTTCTCACAAAAAGAGAAGGCCAGAGGATCAACCACCATTGTCAGCAAATCCCAAAGGTGATGGATCAAAATGCCCCGAGTCTAGGGGAATGATCATGCACACGGTTTATATGGCTTCCGAAAAAGAGGAAATCCTTGCTTCCGTAGGTCATCGGCCGCAAACTCGGTCGCTGACAAAGGCTCAGGAGCAGCAACAAAAGCTTCAGGAGATGCTGACAAAAATGACAGCACTCACCGGGAAAAAAGAAAATACGGAATCAGCAACTGAGCAGCGCCAAGAGCAGGAGACAGATACGGAGTTCTTGCGAAGGGTGCTGGAGAGAAAAGACAAAGAGGCTGAAGAATAGACTGCTAATATAAAGCAGATGTCGCTCCTGTTCCAAGATATGGTTGGAATGATGATCCAGCCAGAACCTCCAGCGGACGACCCGCCGATAATCATTGAGGAAGACAGAGGGGAAACATCGAACCCTCTCCCGGCTCTATCAATGGCCAGGGAGGAAACAATCTCCAAAGATGCTCTTGATGACTACATAGCTCAGCAAATACGAGTTCATCAGGCAAGCGAAGCGGCTGGCCAAGTCGTCAGAACCGGGCGACCTTACCCAGAATGGTATGATCAAATCAAATACCCGCCAGGATATACCATCCCCAAGTTCCATGTGTACAAGGGGACAGGCAACCCGCACCAGCATGTCGCTTAGTTCAGAGCTTTATGCAGCAATACTGGAGGCGACGACAAATTGCTACTTCGCCAGTTCGTCGGCAGCTTTTCGGATACGACATTTGAATGGTACTCGGAGCTCCCAAATGACTCCATCAAAACATTCACAGAAATGAAGCTTCTATTCACACAGCGGTTCGCAAGTGCAAGTGAGCGCATCCCGATCACGGCGTTAATCAATACCAGGGTAAAACCAGGAGAGACCTGGGTTCAATACGCAATCCGGTGGTGGAACTTATGGTCAAAATGTGAACAACGCAAAGAAGAAGCTCCGTCCGTGGGCATGTTCATAGGGACCCTCGATCCTCAGGCGACGGTATCCCAATTTATGATGTTCTTCAAGCCGACCACCTTACAGGCCTTGATCGATAAGCTAGCCCAAATGGACCAGATGGACCACAGGCCATCCTCTTCATAAACGGATCCATGGAATGAAAAGGGCAAAGGGAAAGCAGCCTTCGTTGCCAACACTCAACAACAGCCGAGCAACTTGAAAACAGTTGTTCGCCAAAGCAACGTGCGCCCATGCTAATCCCTCGAGGAGAAACTACAGCATCCTTACTCGTTTCCCCATGACAAAACAAGGAGACTTTTCGAACTGGCGATGCGTAACAAACTCATCACTCTGCTGGATTCGAGACGGCCACTGCAGCCTGGTGACGCTAACAGTCCCAACTACTGCTCCTACCACAGAGTAGTGGGCCACCCAATTGAGAATTGCTATGTCTTCAAAAACTGGGTTGAGGACCAATACTAACAAGGGAAGTTTACATTGTTCGAAAACTGGAGGGTGAACCCGCCGTAGAAGCACGCTCCTAAAAAAGTGGACACGCCAGGGGCATCATGCTCGTTTGTAGAAAAAGCTCCGTGGGAGGTTTTGTTTTTAGCTAAAACTAAAAGAATGCTGAAGGACCTTCAAGCATGTCCGGCGATCAGATGGAAAAGCCCGCAGGAGCCCGAGATCATTGAGGGAATGCTTAAACCGCACCCAACACCCCAAAATACTAACGAGGGGCAAGACCTCCAGGCCAAGCCTTCGAAGTCTTCGAAGAAAAAGAAGAAGACCAAGAAACCTTTGCAGCTCGACGACAAGCGCACGGATCTAAAAAAATAGATCGACGCGCTGGAGGAGTACAATCAGAAGGTGCGGACCCCAGTCACTCTCGAAGAGTTTCTCAACCATATCCGTGAGAATGGAGACATTTACATTGATGAAGGAAACGACTCGTCAGAAGAACCCGACGATTATGTAGCGAGTTGCCCCATAGATTCTCACTCGTCGTTAAAAGACGAAGAAACTTCCTTGGCGTCGGAAAGCAAACCAGAGGAACTGGGTCAGGATCGGTGTCAAAATCCCCGAAGCTGCCAGAAGACCTAATTGACAGGCTGCTGAACGAAGCTCTTCAAAAGAGCAAAGCTGACCGAGAACGTGAAACGACCATATATGAAAAGGCTAAGTGTCGGCATCAGGATGAAGAAGCTGCGGTAATGATGAGTTGTAAAATGCTCCACCCAAGCCAAAGCACACCTGCTACAAACAAGGGCAGGATCAAAGCAGAGAAGCAGTTTGCCAAAGCCCTGTTAATGGGAATGAAGCCGCCTCTTCTCATGGAGAACACTTCCAGGATTACGTGCATCGACGAAGCGGATGTACGTCCGAACTACTGCTTATACCATCGGAGGGTCACTCACCCCACCGAAGAGTGCAATGCCTTCTAGAAGTGGTGGCAAGGATACGTTGCTCACCAGCAACACTTCAAGCGGATGAAGCACAAAACCCGTAGAAAACAAAGGAGCACGAAAGACAAGCATGAAGGAACGGCTGGAAATTGTCATATGGTTGATACCAGTTTGACAAGAGAAAAATCTCAAGTTCTTACATTCGGGAGCGATTTTGAGGAAGAAATAATTCTAGGTCCTCTATTCAAAGAATCCACTTTTGGAAAAGAAGAAGTTGAGAAGAACCGTGAGAACATTCAGCTGCGTAACCGTACGTTGCTTAAAAAGAACCTCGGGCCTACAAACAAGGGTCCGAACAAAAGAGTCAAGGGGAAGGAAAAATTCCCTGAGGAAATTTCCCTCGATGATAGAGTCATCAAAGATCTTGTAGCCAAGGACCCGTCCATGAAAAACAAGATGGATTACAATGTCCTGGCACATCTAAGGAAGACACTCTCAGAACTGATCATACTGGATGCTCTCCTCCTATCCAAAGAGGCAAGAGATTCTATGATCAAGGCACTGTAAGAGCCTGATCAGTTCCAAGCTTTCTTTGCGGAAGAAAAGATGAAAGACGAGCTGGCAGAGTTTCACAGAGCCGACATCACATTCGGCGATGAAGATCTCCTCCTTGGAACGTGCGAGTACAACCGTCCTTTATATATCACCGGGTACTGCCACGACATTAAGATAGGGAAGATCCTGGTTGACAACGGGTCTTCAGTCAAACTTCTTAACGTGAAGGTGATGAAGGAGATTTGCATGAACGTTCAGCATCTTGCCCGGGACAAAATTACTATCTCCGGCATCGACTCGCAGTCATCACAAATGCTTGGGTCCGTGATATTGACATTATGCTTTGGGATGCTTGTCACCAATATCAAATTTCATGTCATCGACGCCAAGACTTGCTACAACGCTCTGCTCGGCCGGCCTTGGCTACATGAGTACAATATCATCCTTTCTACACAACATCAGTGTATGAAGTACTTCAAAGACGGCCTCGAGTACACAGTTACAGGGGAGCTAAACCCATTCTCCATAAATGAAGTCTGCAAATATGAAGATGCCAAGTACTTCCTACCAGACTTTGAAGACACGGTAAGATGTCATAAACCGAAGAATCGACAAAAAGCCGTCACCACTATCCTAGTTTTTGGGAGCGATACCGAGGAAGATGAAGAGATAGTCTACTCGGGGCAATCCCAAGGCAACAGGCCAGGACAGTCTACTCCTATTTTGGTCCTTGGCAGAGACTCTGAAGACGAGCCCAATGCATTGTTCTCCTTCCGCCCGTCAATGCAAACCTTCACGTGAGCTGATCAAGGTTTAGAAATTACCATGGGTCCACAGCGGTATTATCGGGAACTTGATGCGGTCGATACATACGGCGTGCAAAAGCTGCAGACCTTCTACATCCCTCCTAGGCGGAAAGGTGAAAATGCGATCCTTGTCTACCAATCTACGGAGACTAAAGTGGAAAAAAAAGTCTGGCATGGTGCCGAACTTGCGCTTGACAAGCTCCAACAAATCTGTCTGCCTAGATATTATGCAGAGAGATTGAAAAGGCTATTAAGATGCCATGGTGTACCCTTCAAGAAAACCGCGCGACAAGCCCAGTTCTACAACAAGATTTAGGACATCCCTGGGACTCAGCGAAAGATTCCCAACGGGAAGATGGAGACGACTGGACTTGGATACGTTCGGTCAAAGAAACGGGAGCGACTCCATGGCTGCCGTGTCATAAATAACTCTAGTGGAGAAGGGAATGCTCTTCTAGATAGCGCTGTCATTGAACCAAAGAGAAATCCCGCTGTAAGAATACCATGTCCTTCATTCGAAGAACAAATTCACAAGCTAATAAGGGAAGCAGGTCAAAAGGTCCGGGATGACCACAGCTGCGAAATGATCATTTACGAGAAATCCTGGATGCGGCGTCTCACTTAGCAGTCTATGGAAAGAGAAGACTATGATGCCCTTCCTCCTCAGTCTGCTGTGCGCTCTCGCGGCAAGGAAAAAGTCCGACGCAGAGGCAACAACAAGGTGAAGAACGAGAATGACGTTCAAAAATAGCGAAGCGGATCTAAGAAGCCACGCGATCGAGAAAAATTCAGTCGGAACTCATCTTTTATGAAGAAGATGGGTTGGAAATATTCTTTCCCTCGAGACAAGACAAGGAAAATATTCGACCTTGTCATTAAACATCAAATGATGACGCTCCCGGAGTCTCGGCATCCTGAACAGATAAACGAGGTCCATCACCCGGATTATTGCTCCTACCTTCGAGCAGTAGGCATCCTCTTGAAGACTGGTTCACTTTCAAAGACTGGGTCGAAGACCAATATCAGCAAGAAAGGTTTGCTCTATCCGACAGTTGGAGGGTAACCCCACTACGAAAGCATGAGCCAAAAGCAACCTATATTGCGAAGGTAAGTCATGATCAACATCGAGCTTGGAAACGAACTCGTACCTGCCATGTGATGACATTCTCAAAGGAGGGGGAGCACGAGAATATGGACGACCTCTCCTACTGCTTCGCAGATGAGGATGAGGACGAGGACGAGGTAATCTCAGAATTTCCACCGGCTCCAAAAGAACTAGAGGATGGGATACACACCACGACGGAAAATTTAAGGAAAATTGACTTGGGGACGGAAAACGATCCAAGGCCGACGTTCGTCAGTGAGCTGCTGTCTAAAAAGCAGGTGCCCACACTAAAGGACGTGCTTATGCAATATAAAGACTGCTTCGCATGGAATTATTCTGAGATGCTGGGAATATATCCAGAAATAGCAGTACATAAACTGGCTATATCACCGGACGTTAAGACAGTCAAGCAAGCACCAAGAAGAATGTGACTTGAGCTTGAGATGAGTATTAACGCCGAAGTCAAGAAACTAATTGACTCTGGCTTCATCCAAGAAGTTCAATATCCTGACTGGATCACTAATATCGTTCCGGTAATGAAGAAAAATGGGACAGTACGCATCTGCGTGGACTTCCGGGACCTTAACAAAGCTTGTCCGAAGGATGACTTTCCAGTACCGGTTACCGAGTTGATGATCGATAACACATCCACCCATGAAGTCTTCTCCTTCATGGATGGATATTCAGGCTATAATTAAATAAAGATGCATCCCGAAGACCAAAAGCATACCGCCTTCCGGACTCCGCTGGGCATATTTTTCTATAAAGTGATGCCCTTCGGTCTAAAGAACGATGGTGCTACCTATCAGAGGGCCATGACAAAGATCTTCGATGACCTCATACACGAGATTGTCGAATGTTATATCGATGACCTTGTGGTTAAAAACAAATTGTACGAGGAGCACTGGGAGCATTTGAAAATAGTGTTCCAGCGTCTTCGGAAATATAATCTGAAGAAGAACCCTCTGAAATGCGCGCGTGGAGTCTCCTCAGGAAAATTCCTAGGATTAATCGTACGACACCGAGGCATCGAAATAGACCCATCAAAGATCAAGTCGATTATGTAAATTCCCTCGCCAAGAACTCTCAAGAAACTGCGGTCTCTCCAAGGAAAGCTCGCGTATATTCGACGGTTCATAGCTAACCTCTCCAGCAAATGCCGCCCCGACAGCCTTCTAATGAAGAAGGAGACCCCGTTTGTTTGGGATCGTAAATGCAAAAATTCACTAAACAAAATCAAGCAATATATGCAGAACCCGCCAGTAATGACCGCTCCGGTCAGGGGAAAGCCTCTTATCCTATACACAACAACATTGAAGGTTCTCTAGGCGTGCTATGGCATAGGAGAATGACCAGTGGAAGGAGAGAGCTCTCTACTATTTGAGTCGAGTTCTTCTGGAGGCAGAAAACAACTACTCCCTCATTGAAAAGCATTGTCTGGCATTGATATTCGTGATAATGAAGCTTCGACATTATACCTTGGCACATGAGGTCCATCTCATATCAAAGGTGGATCCTCTCAAATATTTGGTTTCAAGGGCTATACTAACAGGAAAGCTTGCCAAATAGGCCCTCCTCTTAATGGAATTCTCGATAACATATCGACCTCTTAAGGCAATGAAAGGCCATGCCATCGCTGACTTTCTTGCAGAGCATCCGATACCAGCTGATTCTCCTTTAATTTGTGAATTGCCAGACGAACATGCGTTCGACACAATCGAAGGGGAGAAGGAAGGAAATAATGCCCGATGGGAACTATACTTCGACGGAGCATGTTCCTTGAAGAAGCAAAAGCAAAGCATCCCCATAATCAAAGCTGGGGTAGGCCTTATCTTCGTGATTCCGTAAGGAGGGATAATGCGTTTCTCCATTTCCTTAACAGAACCAAGGAAAACAACGATGCTGAATATGAAGTTTTGATAGCGGGTCTTGAGATTGTTGTCGACATGGGAATCGAAAACCTTATCATATATGGAGACTCCCAGCTGGTCGTTAGCCAAGTAAATGACGACTATTAGACGTGTAAATCGGAGTTGGTAAAATATGGCGAATAAGTGCAGCAACTGCTGACCCAAATTCCCTCCTACATCTTGGAAAGCATACCGTGGGCGGAAAATAGCAAAGCGGATGCGTTAGCGAAGCTCGCTAAAGAACTGGCCGACGAAAACCTCGATGACGTAAGGATCATTATGCAAAGCCGCTGGATTCTCGCGCCAGCAGAAATATCCGTGGAGTCGTCTGAAGGAGAAGAAATGACCAAACAAGTGGTCCTCTGAATAGAAAACGAAGAAAAGGTCAAGGATTGGAGGGAAGTATTTATAGACTACTTCAAATCCCATCGAATGCCTGAAAACGCGTCATCAAGACATCAGCTCATAAAACAGGCTCTATCTTTCGCCTTAGTCAATAATACTCTATACAAGAGGTCGATTAACTTTCTGTGGCTACGGTGCTTGGGGCCGGAAGAAGCAAAGATGGTCATTCAAGAAACTCACGATGGACTCTGCGGTTCTCATCAAGTCGGGCCAAAGATGAAGCTGAAGATCAAAAAAATGGGTTACTACTGGCCCTCAATGATTCAGGACTGCCTCGAATATGTGAAGCAGTGTCACTCGTGCCAAATACATGGGGACTTCATTCACCAACATCCAAATCCGCTACACCTAACGGTAGCCAGCAGGCCGTTCGAAATGTAGGGAACCGATATAATTGGCCCCATCAAACCAGCATCATCCAAAGGACACCGGTTCATATTGTCAACAAACGATTACTTCTCTAAGTGGGCAGAGGCAATAACGCCAAGGGATGTGAAATCGGAGAACATCCTCCATTTCTTCAGGATACACGTCATCTACCGGTTCGGCACTCCGTGACGGATCATCTCGGATAATGGGCCAGCTTACAGAAGCCATAAGATTAGCCGCTTCACATAGCAACATAATATAGATTGAAGATACTTTTCGGTCTATAATCCCCGAGCTAACGGTCTAGCTGAGGCTTTCAACAAGAGCTTGACGAAGATTACAAAGAAAATGGTGTCCAGAAATAAAAATGACTGGCACGAGAGATTGCATGAAGCTCTCTGGGCATATAGAACCACATTCAAAATGGCTATGAATACAACGCCATTCGCGTTGGTATTCGGCACGGAAGCGGTACTTCTCTTGGATATAGAGCTACCTTCTCTACGAGTGGTAGTTCGATATGAGCTGACGGATGACGAAAATGCCCATCTTAGGCTTGAGGAGCTCTATGCCCTCTATGAAACTCGTCTCATGGCACAGCAAAACCTGGAAGATTACACAGAACGGATGACGCGCTCATACGAAAGACTAAACATACCAAGAACATTCCGCCAAGGCGAACTCGTGTTAGTCATAAAAAGACCTATGATTCCAAACCGTGCAAAGCGGGGGAAATTCGAGCCGAACTATGAGGGCCCATACATCATAAACAAGGTCTACCAAGGTGGGGCCTACTTGCTTGTGGATATGCATGGAGAAAGACCCTTCCAGCCAATAAACGGCTGGTTCATTAAGAAATACTAAGCTTGACAGGTCATAACTCAGGTTAATGATAGATGATGATGCTCGTATCCACTCGCTGTCTTCCTGGGTCAAGACTCTACAAGTAGTATCTGGCAAAACTTTTCCTTGAAGCTGGCCCTGGACCGAGATGTCCCTAAACTAACAATGGACCGGAATGTCTTTAAACTACGTACGTCACCTCAAACATGGCGATAGTAGAATTCAAGTCCATAAGTCCCAGTGGCAAGGACTGCAACACAAGTCCCGCTGGCTGCACAGCTGCCCCCGTGAAGAAGTCCCCTGTAAGTTCTATTGGCAAACAGAGGGGTTAAAAAAAGGTACGTCCACAAGAAAAATGGGCACGGATGAAAGCCCGAAAGGGCGCCGTGAGTAAAAATAGCAGGGCTACCGGCGAGCTTGTGAAAACCCGAAAAGGCGCAATCTCATAAAATTTTCACTTACGAGATCCTCTCAGCTCATAAGGAGAACTCCCCTTATGAGACCTGATCAGTCGAAAATATTGCATTTTTAAGACATCAATTTCTCTACTATTTGCAATTATCTAAAGGTGTTCGGTATAAATATAGCACATATTAGCAAATTGTCTGTAAAATACCAAATAACATGTGTTATACATTATAACCGGTATTTTGAGGGAAATTGAGTGTTTATTATTGCACGCATAATCTATTGTATATCGCAACACTTGTCTCGAGAATCTGTGCAGGAAATTCAAGGTAAAGAGCCGAAACTGCTAAAAAGTGCTGATAACAATACGCCAAGTCCAAGATTTGTGATCTGGCAGTGAACAAGAAAGATTTATAAGATTCCAGACATCAAGAAACAACACTAAAGCCCCTATAAGTGTACCCTGGAAGTTTGAAGCACCAATGCCACCAAAGGGCCGCGGATCCGCGGCCGAAGGGCCCTATTGACGGCGGATCCGCGGCCGCGTCATCATGACGTCAGCATTTCATCACTTCAGGCTTCTTCTTCCACGTTCCAAACTCCTTCAAGCCACTTTAAATTCCAGAGATCTCCAGAAGCTTCTGTCCGAACAACCAAGCTTCTTGTACAAGCTAAACACCTCCGAGCTTCTCAAATAAGCTAGCTAAACCTAGAAGGTTCTTCCCAACAACCAAGCTTATCAAGGAAGCTAGCTAACTAACTAACTCTAGAAGCTTCTACTCAACTACCAAGCTTGCAAGAGAAGCTAAACTAAACCTAGCTTCTAAAGGAAGCTAATCCTAATCAAGCTTCTAGGGGAAGCTAAGGAGAGGGCTATAAAAGAGGACCCAAGGCTTCTTCTCAAAGGTTGTTGAAGGTTGATCATTCCACATCAATTCATCCACAAGTTGAGTGACACAACTTGTGCACCCAAACCCTAATCCAATCCCAAAAGCCAATTCAAGATCCCTGAGTACAAAATCAAGCAAGAAGCCATCAAGCCTTTTTGAAGCAACGCCGATCTTCAACCGAGCAAGTGATCCAAGACGATTCGCGACTCACGGAGACGATGCGAAGATAATTCGAAGATCGAGTTCTCTCCTCAATTCTTGTAGTTTTGAGCAAAGTGTAACGAAATTGTTGAATAATAAAAGGTGAAATTTCTTTATCTTGCTTTCATTACACTTGCGCGTTATGATATTTTTCATTCTTGATTGTGTGATGATGATGCGTGAGTAAACTCTGCTTGAATCGGAATCAAAAGAATAGGTAGATGATGTTGATGAATTCTTGAATGATTCTTAAGTATTATGAGTTTTGTAAACCCTAGGAAATTGAATAAAAAATGACCTAGTTTTGAGCGAGATATTTTCTTGAATCTTTTCGCTCTCAATTAGAGATCAACAATCGATGATTGAATTTCCTAGAGGCTAGAATTTGAGTGCTAATTAACGAAAGGACAAGGGATGAGGATGATGAAACCCTAGTTTCGTCAAAGGATCCCTAAACTTCGTTGATTGACACCGATCTAGCATCAAATCTTCAATAGATAAGAATTTGAAATTCTAAGAATCAATTATCACTATCGATTCAATTGATTCCGATAAGCCTCTCTACAAATCTTGATAACTAACTCGAATTGGACGATTCTTGATTATCGATTCTTGATCTTTAGTATTTCTTGATAATTGATCTAGATTGTGATAATTCTTGAAATTCACTTTTAAATCTTGAATCAAATTGTCTTTTCTTTTCTCTTTAATTTTCAATTCATCTAAATCAATTACGATCAAATCACACTTTCCCTGAGGACGATCCGTATTCATTAACGCGCTACAATTGACACAGTTATTGATTGCGGTTAAAAAATTTCTTTGATTGTGATCTTTATACATTTTCTAAAACACGACATACAAAGAACGATTCAATCAAATGGCGCCGTTGCCGGGGATCGTGTGCTAATTTGTTCGTTTTTGAAATTTGAGTTGAAAAATTTATTCCATCAAAATTTTTAGATCAAAATTCGCACAAACACTAAACGATTTGTTGTGATTTTTGCGAGGGAATCTGGAATCTGTGGAGCAAGAGGAAAAAATTTCTGAACAGTCCAGGGAGTTCAGCGAGTGAACAGAAGCAATTGTACCAAATATTTTTGCAGGTATCCCTGTAGACCACCACGCATCCGTTGTCAGAGTGTGCCTATTACGGCGGTTCCGCGGCCTCACTGGGGCTTCAGTGCTTCAGATTTTCTCGGTGAACTGCTGACTTTCTTATCTCCTTTTTGATCTGCTGCATTAACCAATTTCTGCAGGATTCTTTGCAAAAATTTGCAGCGCCGCAAAAAAGCAAAATTTTGCGTGTTTTGATCTTGGTTGTTTCCATTTTTAATACGTAAATTAAGGGGAAAAGACCAAATTCAGATTAGGTGGGGAGTTCATTACCCTTCCTAAGCCCCAAAAATCACAAAACTGCATCTGCATAACCCTCATTAACTAAAAAAATATCTAGACATGACTCTAAGGACCGTCGCGCTCACTTAGGACAGGAGAAGGTCGTGGGTAATCTATTGCTTATCCGTGTTTCTTTTATGGTGTTTAAGGCAAGTGTGTCAAAGGCAAGTGGTTACTTAATTAGGCCCACTACTTACGTGGTGGAGAACCTCCCACTTACCTGGCACTTACCTGGCCACAGAAGAGACAAAGAGGCAGTAGAGGATTGATCTTGTGACTTGTCTTCTGCCAGTTAGGAGCGGTCTAGAGACTTGACCTAGGTGACCACTAGACTTAGGGTTGCTTGTGCATTGCTTGTGATTTGCATTTTTTTAAAAATCCGTATCTTTTTCAAAAAACAAACACCAATCCACATTTTCCTTAATTATCTTAACGCTGCCACTTGTGCTAAACCCTTTAGTGCATGCTCGGTTGGACACGGGATTCTAGTGCCCGTCTTGTCCGCGTTCCCCCTATCGACTCCGAATTCGATAATTCTACATTACTTCTTCTTTACCCACCACCACACCCACATCGATGGACGGTTCTCCATCGAACTTCTTTAACACTACCCTACCACCGTACGCAGGTGCGCAGAATCCACCCCGCATCTCTCTCCAAGAGAGATGTTATCCTATGCGAGGTCCTATTTCGACCTGTCTCACCATTCCACCAGCCAACAGGGAAAATTTTGAAATAAAACCCCAATACATCAATCTTCTACCAAAATATCACGGTCTTGAGTCTGAAGACGCATATGTCTTTATTACCAAATTTGATAATATATGCGCTATGATGGGTACCTCACATCTTTCTGTGGATGCTATGCGTCTACGTCTTCTCCCATTCACCTTGCACGATATAGCCGAGAAGTGGGTTTATAACACAGCCGCACATTCTATTTCAAACTGGGAAGAATTCGTAAAAGCATTCCTAAGGAAATTCTACCCCAATCATAAAACAGCTCGAGTCCGTAGAGAAATAAATCAATTCACCCAGCTTCCAAATGAAACATTCTCGAAGTGTTTTGAACGCTTCAAGGATCTGTTAGTTCAATGTCCACATCACGAAATTCCTAGATGGGATCTGTGCAGAATCATATATGAGGGCATTAATCCTACCACAAAACAGACCCTTGAATCCATGTGTCAAGGCACCTTCATGACTAAAGATGATGGTGAAGCTTGGAGATTTTTAGAAGATTTCGCTGAAAGATCCTTACAGTGGGAGGGTGTAACTCAATCGTCTAGGGGGGCAATAACCAATCTGATGTTTCCATAAGAGTTAGAGCTGAAATGTCAGCGATGCAAAAGAAACTCGAAACTATGGAAAATAAATTTTTAGCCGCCGCCCTAAATCAAATGTCACTCCCAAAAACTGTTTGTGGATGCTGTTCTGATCCATCACATCTCACGGAAGAATGTCCATTGAATTCTCCGTTTCAAGGTCATGAGCATACCAATGCTGCATTCCAACAAAGACCTAGAAACGATCCATATTCTTCCACGTATAATCTGGGTTGGAGGAATCACCCTAACTTTGCTTGGAACCAATCACAAACTCAAAACACGGTTCCAACCCAGAACAATTTCCAAAGGGCTCTTTCACCACAACAGCAACCACTTCAATTGAGTTAGCACCCCTACCAATCACAAAACTTTCAAAATACGGTCAATACACCGCACCAAATAATCATTTGCAGTTAACCGGTACTGATGAATCCTCTTCACTCATGAATTTGCTTCTGACAAATCTCATGCAAGTTTCGGCTGAAATAAAGACTTCCGTCGATGATATAAAGAAAAACTCCACCTCTCAAGCTGAGAGTATTAAATCGATAGAAACAGAAATTGCAAGATTAAAAGCCGAAATGAGTGCGAGAGAAAAAAGGAAACTTCCAGCTCAACCCCTACCCAATCATGGCTATTCACATCATGTGAACGCTATCACCACGTTAAGATCTGAAAGAGTGCTTGACAATCATGTTGGTGAGGAGATTGATAAAAATGAAGAATCAATCGATGATACCCCGGCTGAGACCTTTCCTTCCACTTCTACTTCTAATTCTGACCCCAGTTCGTCTACCCCACCATTTTCTTCCGAGCCTATTCTCCGTTTTCCCCAAGGCTCGACACCTCAGCACACCTCTTCTAGTCCACCAAAAATGATCCCCACTCCTATTCTTAGATCGTTTCTACCCACACGATCTTCTCCAATGTTGGACCCTGACCTTATTGCTCAAGCTCCTTATCCGAATCGGTTAAGGGAAAACAGACCAAGTCCGAAAATGGAGAAGATCACGGAAATCTTCAAACATGTTAACATCAACATCCCTCTCCTAGAAGCTATCCAACAAGTCCCAGCTTATGCGAAAATTCTCAAGGAATTGTGCACTAGGAAGAGGAAGACTCAAGTGCCAAAGAAGGTATTCATGTCAAAAACTGTAGACACAGCTTTTCCCTAACAATTACCTAGGAAACGTAAGGATCCTGGCCATCCTACTATTTCTATTTCTATTGGGGATAAACACATCAATCGTGCTCTACTTAACCTTGGCGCAAGTGTTAACCTGCTTCCTTACTCGGTTTATGAACAGTTAGGGATCAGAGAGTTGAAACCAGCTCACTGCACTCTCCAGATGGCCGACCGATCAATCACCAAACCTAGGGGTGAACTAGAGGATGTGTTGATAAAAATCGAGGAATTTGTATTCCCTGTGGACTTTATTGTACTTGATACACAGCCTGTAGCGAACCCACGGAATCAAATTCCGGTGATTCTTGGTCGCCCCTTTTTGTCCACTTCCAATGCTATAATCAACTATCGTAACGGCTCTATGACCCTATCCTTCGGGAAGATGTCAATTGAGCTGAACATTTACAAGTTGGGAAGTGTACCCTCCGAACCTACTGCTCAGGTCTGTTCTGTCGAATTAATGGATGCCGACAGCAGTGAATTTGACGATCCTCATGATACTGATCTTGACTCTTTTCATATGTTGTTGTTTGACCCAACGATGTATCATACACATACGGACTCTTCCACTGAGCTGTCCGGGTCAACAACTAACACTGATTATGAACCGTTTTTGGAGTCTAAAGATCACCCCGCACTTTTTGATGACATTATTCTTCGGGGCATCGATGAAAGTTTTGAGAAAATCTTCGCTGATGAACTCGCATTTTTTTAAAACACGGGTGTTGAGATGAATCATCTACCAAACAATGAAATTGAACCTCTACCCCTTCTTCTGGACTGTAAAAAGGATGCGAGTAATCCATCACAATCACTGTGTCGTCTCTCTAGAACGAGACGCAAAAACATTTTTCCACACCACTTATCTTTTCCCCACTTCTTCTTGACTCCATTCATCACATTCTTCCACCAACCAGTGCACTACATTGATAAAATCTTCGAATGGCTGGTGTTGACCTTCGGTCTTTGTAAAGCTTGGCATCGATCAATAATCTTGACCTCCTCTTGTGATTTTCAAAAGATTAACATTGTTTAACTCAAGTTTGGGGGGGGGGGTTTATAATCTGGCTCTTGAAAAGAAAATTTTTACTCAAAAGAGTGAGCCAAAAGAATAAGTTTGGGAGAGAATTTTCACGATCATATTTATTGCCCCCATTAATAAATTTCCTCTCAGACTTACAGGTTTTTGTGATTTAGCAGAAGACAACAGTGTGGACACTGTTGAAAACAAGTTTTGGGGAGGTTTGTGCTTATTTACGCATCATTTGCATATCACTTTGAATAAGCACAAAACATTTGAAAATCTATAAAAATTTATAAAAATTTCAAAAGATAAAAATATTTAATATTTAATTTTGTACATAAATAAGATAATAAAAGATTAGATAGTGAAAAATTACATCCAAAAGATTGGAAAAATTTAAGAAAACCTAGAAAATTAGAAGTATTCTTGAACGAACTAGTAATAAGTAGTTATGAGCCGTTGTCCCAAGGGTTAATAAGATGAAAGAAGTGATTAATCTGAGGATAAAAATAAGTCTGAAAAATAGTTCCTATTCTGGAAGCCAAACATTTGAATGTTAATACCCTACTATTTGCACTTACACACGTCTTGAAACTCAGGATAGTAGAGGATACCTTGAAATGCTCTTGTCTAAAAGCCAAAGTATGAAGGAAATTATAAATAAATAAAATATAAAATGGTGAATAAAAATGAACACTGGTTTTGTTATCGCCAAGGCAGCAATAAAAAAATATAGCGAGGATGCTTCATCACCTAGTGCCTTAGACCAACTGGTCTGGGAGTTACTGCTAAGCCTTAGGTGGTGCAAGACGAGGAAAATGCTAAAACACCGTATAAGCAAGCACATGAGTAATCGGTCGGTTAGTACCTCAAGAAGTATTAACGGTCGCATGAAAAATGTGTGAGTAAATTCATCTAAATATTCATTAATTAAAAAGTACTGAGGCAGATGGACAAGAGTATGATAGCTTGAATTGAATTCTCCGAGTGTAGGGATGTTCTTTACACATACGTAGGGTTATATGATCGATGTTTGGAAGAAAGGTAGGAATGAAGAATAAAGACGATGTTTTATTGAGGGATTATGTGATTTCTAACATTTTTTCATGACTATTAAGATAGGGCTCATGATAACCGAAAAGCTTGTGTAGTTGGAAACACTAATTTTCAAAGTCTTTCTTTTACAATTCTTATCTTTATATGTAACTTTCACGGTCTTCCTTTTATTATGGGATTTTGTGGGTGCAATCCGCTTAAAACCCTCAGGAGATAACACTCCTCCTACTAGGGACACCTAGAGCTTTAAAGGCTTGTTGCACGTGCTCAGTGTAATCGTGTTACCTACGAAAGTGTGCTAGTTAGTTTTTCTTTTTCTTTATTTTCTCCTTCTCTTTTTAATAAAACAACTTTGCTCGAGACAACCAAAATTAAGTTTGGGGGAATTTGATCAGTCGAAAATATTGTATTTTTAACACATCAATTTCCCTACTATTTGCAATCATCTAAAGGTGTTCGGTATAAATATAGCACATATTAGCAAATTGTCTGTAAAATACCAAATAACATGTGTTATACATTATAACCGGCATTTTGAGGGAAATTGAGTGTTTATTATTTCACGCATAATCTATTGTATATCGCAACACTTGTCTCGAGAATCTATGCAGGAAATTCCAGGTAAAGAGCCGAAACTACTAAAAAGTACTGATAACAATACGCCAAGTCCAAAAATTATGATCTGGCAGTGAAAAAGAAAGATTTATAAGATTCCAGACATCAGGAAACAGCACTAAAGCCCCCACAAGTGTACCCTGGAAGTTTGAAGCACCAATGCCACCAAAGGGCCACGGATCCACGGCCGAAGGGTCCTATTGGCGGCGGATCCGCGGCTGCGTCATCATGACGTCGGTATTTCATCACTTCAGGCATCTCCTTCCAAGTTCCAAACTCCTTCAATCCACTTTAAATTCCAGAGATCTCTAGAAGCTTCTGTCCGAACAGCCAAGCTTCTTATACAAGCTTCTCAAATAAGCTAGCTAAACCTAGAAAGTTCTTCCCAACAACCAAGATTATCAAGGAAGCTAGCTAACTAACTAACTCTAGAAGTTTCGACTCAACTACCCAGTTTTCAAGAGAAGCTAAACTAAACCTAGCTTCTAAAGGAAGCTAATCCTAATCAAGCTTCTAGGGGAAGCTAAGGAGAGGGCTATAAAAGGGGACTCAAGGATTCTTCTCAAAGGTTGTTGAAGGTTGATTATTCCACATCAATTCACCTACAAGTTGAGTGACACAACTTGTGCACCCAAACCCTAATCCAATCAAAAAAGCCAATTCAAGATTTTCGAGTACAAAATCAAGCAAGAAGCCATCAAGCCTTTTTGAAGCGACCCCGATCTTCAACCGAGCAAGTGATCCAAGACGATCCGCGACTCACGGAGACGATGCGAAGCTAATTCGACGATCGAGTTCTCTCCTCAATTCTTTTAGTTTTGAGCAAAGTGTAACGAAATTGTTAAATAATAAAATGTGAAATTTCTTTATCTTGCTTTCATTACACTTGCGCATTATGATATTTTTCATTCTTGATTGTGTGATGATGATGCGTGAGTTAACTCCGCTTGAATCGGAATCAAAAGAATAGGTAGATGATGTTGATGAATTCTTGAATGATTCTTAAGTCTTATAAGTTTTGTAAATCCTAGGAAATTGAATCAAAGATGACCTAGTTTTGAGCGAGATGTTTTCTTGAATCTTTTTGCTTTCAATTAGAGGTCAATAATCGATGATTGAATTTTCTAGAGGCTAGAATTTGAGTGCTAATTAACGAAAGGACAAGGGATGAGGATGAAGAAACCCTAGTTTCGTCAAAGGATCCCTAAACCTCGTTGATTGACAACGATCTAGTATCAAATCTTCAATAGATAAGAATTTGAAATTCTAAGCATCAATTATCACTATCGATTCAATTGATTCCGACAAGCCTCTCTACAAATCTTGATTACTAACTCGAATTGGACGATTCTTGATTCTCGATTCTTAATCTTTAGTATTTCTTGATAATTGATCTAGATTGTGATAATTCTTGAAATTCACTTTTAAATCTTGAATCAAATTGTCTTTTCTTTTCTCTTTAATTTTCAATTCATCTAAATCAATTACGATCAAATCACACTTTCCCTGAGGACGATCCGTATTCATTAACGCGCTACAATTGACACCGTTATTGATTGCGGTTAACAAATTTCTTTGATTGTGATCTTTATACATTTTCTAAAACACGACACACAAAGAACGATTCAATCAAGACCCTCACGGCTCATAGGATTAAAAGTATTAAGTTACAGGGATCCAAATCTGTCCTTAAGCCGTCATACTCCCCAAGTTTTCCTACAGGCGGTTCGATATTGGCCTTTATATACAATCCACGGGCATAAATAAATGTTCCCCCCACCGAGTTCCACCAATCACGAGGAATGTCCTCATATGGTGAACGACAATTTTAAGTCCTCTTGACTTATAAGGAGAAAACACTCTTGTAAGATTCTTACGACTTATAAGAGAACACACACTTAAGAATCCCCACGATTCCTAAGGAGAAAGTACGCCTACGAGATCCTCACGACCCATAAGGAGAAGTACCATTATGAGACCCTTATGGCTCGTAAAGTCAAAAGGCCTTAGTCTGCAGGATCCTAATCCTGTTTGCTAAGCCACCTTTGTTCAAATCGACAAGGGCAAATGATGATTCGCTCCTGGCAATACCCCAGTTGTAGCGATACTGATGCCTAAATCAGTATCAAATTCCAAGCCCTTTCACGGCAAATGATGATTCGCTCCTGGAAATATTCCAGTTGCAGCGATGCTGATGCCAAAATTGGTATCAAATCTTAAGTTCCATACTCGCAATAAAAATCAGCGAGCAAAAAATATGCATATAAAAATAGCCGAAATGATGGGGCAACTCGCATTAAAAATCAGCGAGCAAAAATATGCATATAAAAATAGTCGAAATGTTTGGACAACTCGTAATAAAAAGCAGCGAGTAAGAAAGAAAAAATAGCCGAAAAGATTGGGCACCGCGATAAAAAGCCGAAATGATTGGGCAATCGCGACTTTCGCGATATAAAAAGCTGAAATGATAGAGCGTCGTGGAAAGAAAAAAAATGAATGAAAATGAAACTTTTTCCCTACAAGTGAGTACACATCGACCCCTGTATACAATTCATGGGCACAAACGAAAAGGGAACAACATTTTCCCACCAGGCTCCATCAGAAGGAGAGTCAGATCTTGACGGCAACATCGACAGCCTAGAGATCAACAAAAGCATTTCTTATCACTCCAGCAAGATACAGACACGACATCAACAAGCGACCCCAGGGTCAACAAAGCGGAGCCATGGCAAAGTCCCTAGTTCCAAATCTCGAAGGTTCACACACAGCCTAGAGGTCAACAAAGGCGTTTCTTCTTACCCTAGCAGGATGCATACGCGACGTCAACAAAACGGAGCCATGACAAAGTCCCTAGTTCCAAATCTCGACAGTTCACAAACAACCTAGAGATTACCCCGACATTCGTCTCATTACAGCAGACGTGGTGTCAACAAAGGAAGCGAAGGCCAAATTCCTAGCTTCAGGGTCTTGACGGTAACTCAAATAAAACCTGAAAGACTATCGGAGATCATCCCACACCAGCGCAGAGTGGTTATGACTCATCAGGGCTCCCAAACTGAGCCTAACCTCAAGTGAAAAGTGTTATGGAAAATTCCTAACGTTTGCTCTTCCGACGGTAATATGACCCAAGTAGATTACTTGAAGATGTCTTGTCCAGCCCATGAAAGGATCAGAGACACGACAGTCGCGGGGCTACTTAAACAGCAGCGCAAAGTCTGCATATCGAGAATATATCAACCGACGCGACGGTACGACGGGTAAAACCCTAGTACCACAGACCCTAATGGACTTCTATCGTAAAGAGCAGGAGTTAATTGTGACATTAGGATAAGTTTTCCTACAAGCCCAAGGAAGGCAAACTAAACAAACTCCGAAATGAGTCCATAAACTAGAAAGCTCCGATGTGAGCTCATAAACTGCAAACTCCGCAATGAGTACATAAACTACTTTATACCAAGTCACGACAGCAGAAGAAAGGAAAGCGCTAATATGAAATGAAATATGTCTTTTATTCATGAATCAAAATGAATACAAGATACTGTTATTAGTAAATGAATACAAAAAAGAAGAAGGAGAATATATAGCGGAAAAAAAGGTTTCAAGTCGACGGACGACTCAGCAGGCCAGTCAATTCGTTGTTCTTCCGCTGGACTTCAGCTTCAAGCTCCACCAGTGCTGCAAGACGAGTCCCTGCTTGAGTCTGTTGATTTTGATAAAAAGCAAACCGACTCTCAAGCTCCTTTTGGCAACCTTATGGGCTTCAACCATCTCGCGGGTAAAGATAACGGCTTTGTCAAGAGCCACCACCTCTGTAATAGCTTCTTGAAGTACCCGCCAAATTTCGTATGCACGGGTGGTCTTGGCCGTAAGCTGAGCCTGAAGTTCCCCCAAAGCGTTCGAAGCTAACTCCCTCTCTGAAAACTTTCGGTTGAGCCTCTTCTGGCATGACTGAAGATTGGCTGCACACCGTTCGATCCATCCTCGGAGGCTCGTCTTTACAGTTAAGATGTCGAAGGGAAGGCGTATGCACTCAAGCATGTGTAGGCAGGCCTCCACTTGGCGACAGTACTCGACCCAAATACGCACTAATGCTTCATCATGATAGGTGGCAAGAACCGACAAGGAAGCATTGGCTTTAGCAGCGAATTCTTCGGCTGTGACAGAGGTACCAACAGGATGGTCTTCAACAAGGGCCGTCAGGGAGTAAATGCTTTGTTTTGCCATCCTTTCAGACGCACGTCGGGCATAATGGCTTGGTGGCATGGGGATCCGAGACTCTAGCGGGGTCAGGGCTGGCAAGGCTGTGAAGATTCACGTGCAGTCAGTTGTGTTTTCAAACATGGAGTAAACAGAACGATTCTCAAAATAAAGCATCACTTACCCACAGTCATGCAAGGCGGGTTGGAAAGGTCCCCAGGTCCGTCAAGGATCTCGACTTCATCGTCAGCCTCTAAGACTATGATTTAAAATAAAAGGCATATCAGCATCACCATGAAAATATAAAGCCAGAAGGACAAAGCATACCAACCTTGGCCTAAGGAAAGAACTATGCTTTATGGGGGTATTGCTTGGGGGGCAGCCATTTCGAGCAAGCGCTAGAAGGTTTTTCTCGGAGAGAGATCCACGATGGAGGCCGCCAATTCCCGCAATTCTGAAGGAAAGAAACAGTCAGATGACAGAAGGGTTAATAAAAGAAATGTATAGGTACATGAGATTACCTTCAATGCTTCGCCCACCCTGTGCAGGGGGGATGGCAGCTTCAGCGGTCTCCTCCACACCTTCAGGTGCATCACTGGAGATATTTGTGAAACCTATGGCCGGCATGGTAGTCTCTAATTAGGGGACAAAAGCCGCCGTTGAAGGCTCCAAGTCACGGATGGCGACCTCAACAATCTCTTCTATACTCCCCGGTACGTCGCTAGGGATTTCCATGGGATCCATGGCCGATAACGTCAGCTCTGCTAAGGGAATAGACATGGAAAGGACATCAACCGCCACCTGGAACTCCACAGTAAGGGTAGCAGCTTCAGTAATCCCATCTACTCCCGCCGGTGCATCATGGGAGATATTCATGGAATCCGCAACCATGACCTGATCCGGGCCCAAACCTACTTTCGCTACAGAAGTCCCTGCAAAGATCGCACAAAAAAAAAGAAGACATAAAAATAATACAAATTATTGGCCAAAGGATGAACGCGAAAAATACGCATACCAATACGCCATGGAGCTTGAAGTATGGCTTTGGCGAGCTGTTGTCTTTTTCTCACTAAATACGCTCGCCGAGCCTCAAGCGCAAATGAATGACTACCTATCTTTAGCACAAGCTCGTCCTCGGAAGCATCTGAGATGGGCTGTTTAAGGGCCCATTCTTCTTCCCTTAATAAAGGATCCATGTGCACCCTCCGTAATAATGGTTCGACGTCATAGAATGAAATGGGGGGGTAAGCTTTTATCGGGGCGCACACGTTCTCGGTCTCATCTTGGGAGCGCCTTAAAGCCTTAGCCAATTGCGTGGCCTCCTCGGCAGACGAGCCAGGATAGATAAGACCAGCATCCGACTCTACCATAACTATTGGTTCATCCTGAATAAACGGCTCAGACTCAAGCAGAGTGTCGAGTAGGCCGACAACCGATTTCTTCCTCCTCTTGGAACTTGTGCTAACACTAGCGGAAGAACGCTTCCTCCCCCTTGGCGCTTTGGCAAGACGTTGACCAACTTCGCTTTCGGTATCCCCCTTCGGTGACACCACCGCTGATGACACCGCCTTTGGTGACACCACCGCTGATGAAACCGCCACTGTTGACACTACCTTTGTCGCTTCATTAGAAGCCTTTTCTTCGGCTCTAGTGCGCACTGGCATGCCGGCAGTGTGAGGGGTCGATTCTATTTCGGCGGCTTTGGGGATAAGCACTAAACCGCTATCCCTCAGAGGAGGGAGAACCACTGACCGCGGCCGCAATGGGGTATTGGTGGCCTGAGCTGGAGTGGGAGCTCTACCCTCGAAAAGCACCTGTCTTTCCTCTGCAATGATGGGGCCAACCCGATAATGATACCAACCCTTAAAGGACCATACAGGTCTCGGGAGGTAGTCGGACTCAGGGATCATGAAACGGGAGCCGGAGTTTGGCCGCATGAAATGGTGGATGACGTCGCGGATAACCTCCAAGGAGGGAGCAGGATCGACTATAAATGCCTCGAGAGGGATGCCCTGGTCATAGCCCAACTGCTGAGCAAAGAGGTGCGGACTATACCGCATAAAAAGGACAACATTATTCCTGCAGAACACCAGATACCCTGGCCTGATCGAGTATAGATGCATGATCTCTTAAATAGCATCTTCTCGTTCCTCTAGGCAATCCAACAGTGTAAAAGGTGACAGCGTTGCACTCACGTGCAAGCCACGTGAGAACAACACTGGGGGGCATTTGTTCCCTTATAAAAAATATATATAGAAAGAAAAACGAAGAAAATTCCCTACAGTGCAGATCTCACATGTCCACACATAAGCGGCTACATGTAAAGCATATAGCCGCTGCATTTAAGCAATTGATTGGCCAAAAATTAAGCCTCACGTGTAAGCACGTGAGCGCCTATATGCAAAGCATCTAGGCGCTATATTTAAACAGATAGCAGAAGAAGAAAAAAGAGAGAAGCTCACGTGTTAACACGTGATACCCTCTTATGCTGTTGCATATAAGCGAACAAGAGGTCACGTGCTACACTTGAGTGTTTCTGAACACTTTCCAAGCCGACAGAATTGAATTCTATATATGTGGGAAATAGTTCCATGATATTCCTTAAACTAGAAAGATTTTCTTTGTTAGACGAAGGACCTTTGGATCAAAGATCCAACGGTGATCGTCTGATAGAATAAAATTCTATCTTAGGAAAATATTTCCTAATCTGGTTAAAAGCAAATAAGAAATCTTCTCTGCTAAACAGAGAGCCTTTGGATTGAGAATCCAACGGTGATAAAATTCACCAGAACAATTGGATTGATTATGAAATCAATCGTGATCTCTTAATGAGGGATTTGCTTAACAAATTGATTCTTTTTCTTCTCCTATAAATATGAGCAAAAAAAGAAGGAGAGGAGAAGAGATACACAGATAGATAGACAGATATACAGAAGAGAGAAAAAAAAAGTGGAAGAAGAGAATTTAAGTCTCGAAAAAGATTTGCTTCATCAAAACATTCAAGGTAAAGAAAAAGAGATTATCTTAGCCTTTCTAAGGGTTTAGCCCTTTGCATAAGAACTTAGTTCTTCCTCTGGTTGAGATCTGTAGAAGCAGATCTTCCCATAAGTTGATAATTTAATTCTCATCGGGGAGATTCTGTCATGCAGATTCAAAATCTAGGGTAAAGAACCGAGTTTAAAGAATTTAATTCTTACAGAAACATATGGGAATTTAATTCCTCTGAAAATCAAGGTTTAACCCTACAATAAGAATTTAATTCTTACAAAAAAAGAGGCATGAGATCCTTCAAAACCCTAGCATAAGATCAAAATCTCCAAACACTCAATAGGATTTCACGTGGTCCACGTGAGCGGCTCTGATGAATGAAAAGGGAAACACACAAAATCGCCTCGCGTGCTCACACCTGAGTCAAGTGTTAAACACTTCTATATAATAAAGGAAAGGGGAATAGAACCCAGAGAACAATTCTCACTTTGGGGCACCTCACATGCCCACACGTGAGCGCTTCCAAAAGTAAAGTTTCTAAACACTTCTACGTAAAAAAAAGACGGGAAGGGGGAATAGAACCAAGAGAACAGATCCCACTTTGGGGCGCTTCACGTGCCCACACGTGAGCGCTTCCAAAGTGCATGGTTTATCACTGATTCAGAGCCTAACGTGGGAACACGTGAGTGCTAAACATAAACCACTGCTTATCATTATGAGACTCAGATTTCAGCCCCAAATTGGCTAATTCTTCCTGAGGTCAAAACCTTTTTGATCTCCAAATTAACCGAGCCTCTGTGCTCATGTTTTCCCAAACTAATCTCAGTCTCAAACATGACTGATGACCACTCAACTGGTGATGTCCAAAATGATATTCATTCCACATTCCCCCAAGTAGATCGTAGTCTCAAAATACGACTAATGATTTCTGGGTTGACTACCAACTTCATTTTCCCTTGAAAAGGGAAATTGGTTCAAGGGTACATCTCTCCACGCCTCTGATGCATGTCGTTGTAATTTCTCAATGCCTTCAGAGAGGTGGCGGATCCCAACAACCAATTGCTCTTCGGTGCACTTCCCAAACGGACGTGTACACCCCAGATCAAATCACACTCCAAGCTGGGTGTCTCCCATATCATCGTTGCTCATCCCGACATGTAACAAATACACGTGCATGCAAGATGATCTACAGACCGAAATGTCCTCAAACTACTACTTCACCTCCAAAATGATGATCTACGGACCGTAATGTCCTTAAACTAAACTCTGCGGACTGTAACGTCCACAAACTACTATGGACCGTAACGTCCTTAAACTAAACTCTACGGACCGTAACATTCTCAAACTACTACGGACCGTAACGTCCTTAAACTAAACTCTACGGAATGTAACGTCCTCAAACTATTATGGACCGTAATGTCTTTAAACTAAACCCTACGGACCGTAACGTTCTCAAACTATTAAGGACCATAACGTCCTTAAACTAAACTCTACAGACCGTAATGTCCTCAAACTACTACTACGGACCGTAACATACTTAAACTAAACTCTACGTACCGTAACGTCCTCAAACTACTACTACGGAACGTAACGTCCTTAAACTAATCTCTACGGACTGTAACGTCCTCAAACAACTATGGACCGAAACGTCCTTAAACTAAACCCGTACCTCAAAAATGGTGATCTATGGATCGAAATGTCCTTAAACTAACAACGGACCGTAACGTAGTTAAACTAAAATAATAGAGCCCAAATGCTCTTTTGTTGGATTTGAATGATTCTTAAACCCTGTTAAGTAGATCTTAGTCTCAAAATGGACTAATGTATCCTTAACAAAAATTTAAGTTGATCTTAATCTCAAACGAGATTAATGATCCTTAAATCAAACCAAACCCAAATCTAAGATATACAGATTTGGACTAATCCACGTCCTACGGGCGACAACATAAATTAGTCTCCGTATATAATCCACGGGCAACCAAAAAATAAAACAAACACACACGACACGAAGTGAACTTCTGGAGCAGGAGAAAGTAGATATCGTGATGCGGTAATGTAATTAGCTGTATGGGCTTGCGCCTTTAGGAAAGAGCGTCCCCACAATCAAAATCTCCTCGCAAACGAGGGGGGATCTGACGAAGTCTGCTACAACGGCTGCATCCGTCCAAACCTCCGATATACGGTGCCATTAATCAACTTGGCGTCTTCGGAGAGGTGGACGGATAAATCCAAATAGCATATGCCCCTAAATTCTGGCATGATGACTTATCCCGGTTTCGTCTATGTTTTCGGTGGTAAACAATCATATTGCTGTGGCACCGGGCTGAAACGGTAGAAATCACGAATTCACGAATAAGAGCCTGTGTTTCTAAGCCCCTGAATGATAGCCTGTTGGGTTTGGAATACTTCAATAACAATTGAAGTCCTGCTATTTTTGGCCCGTGATTCTTTACCTCTGGACGATAGCCTTGGGTTCGAGATTACTCTTGAGATTGGTTGACATTCATATTTGAACTCAAGTTAGTTAGTTTTATCCTTTTAGAGACATTTTAGGACACTTACATTCACTTCATGTTCACTATACCTACACTCCATGACCTTGTTATACTTATTTGCTATGCTGATATAGTTAACATACTTATTACCATACACTCTCCTATACTTGTTTACATGTTCATGCTTTATATACATGCTACATATCGCATTACACCTTACATTTCATTTATATACATCACACCATCCTTTTAGGGACTTACCGAGCATTAGTGTAGGGTGTTTTTCGTCACCCTATTGAGATGGGAATGCGCACGCTTGTCAGGCGGATTACAGATTCCCCCTGCCTACGGTAGGCTGGGGTTTATTGATTGTGGGGATCCAAATCTCCGGCAGCCGCGGACTAAGCTGCCGTTAATTACCCCTCGTCTTTGGATTGAGAGAACCTCTGATTAACGGGTCAAACAGGTCATTTGAACTCAATGTGCAGTGTATGTATATTGTGTTTTGAAAGGGGTTTTGGATACATCGGAGGCCCCGTAGAGTTTTTACGGGGGTCCTGCTACCCGGATAGCTGGCTGGGGGTCAAGGGGGTGAGTAGCCCCCTTGCGGGGTGCGGGCTGCGGGACAGCGCCCTGTTAGAAATTTTTTCTAACGGGGGACGGTGTTATAGAGTGTGTGTGTGTGTGTGTAGATACATACATACATGTAAAAGAGGGAAAGGGCATCTAAAGGATGCGTGGGGAAAAAGCGCCAGCGCCTCACATGCGTGGCACGCGGGCACTTGGCCGCTCGGGCGCTGGCGCTATCGCCTTGGGTGCCAGGGCGCTAGCGCCTCACGTGCCGGGCATGTGGGCGCTCGGGCGCCAGGGCGCTAGCGCTTTGGGCTCTAGCGCCTCACGTGCCAGGTACACGGGCGCTCAAGCGCCTCACGTGCCAGGCACATGGGCGCTCGAACGCCAGCATTTTGGGCGCTAGCGCCTCACGTGCCAAACACATGGGCATTCGGGCGCTCGCGCTTTGGGCGCAGGCGCCTCACGTGCTAGGCATGTGGGCGCTCAAGCGCCAGCGCTTTGGGCGCTCGGGCGCTTGCACTTTGGGCGCTGGCGCCTCACGTGCTAGGCATGTGGGCGCTCAAGTGCCAGCGCTTTGGGCAATCGGATGCTAGAGCTTTGGGCGCTCGGGCGCTCGTGCTTTGGGCACTTGGGCGGCAAAAGGGACTTGGTCCCTGCAATGGGAGTTGTACTCCCAGAAAAAATACTTATTATTTGTGTGTGTGTGTGTGTGCGTCTATATATATGTATATATATATATATATATATATATATATATATATATGAGGAGTTAAACTCCTAGGATATTTTGAAGCCGATGAAGGGGCTTTTCCCCTTGAGCCCTGGATCTTCACCAAAGTGGGGTCTTTAGAGATGGGTCTCCTTCTTCCTCCTTTGTTGGCTAGTTCTTGGATAACAAGAGGGGTGAGATTTTAAAAATCACTACTTTGTACGATCTGATGGAAGATCCAAGCTCCCCTTTGTTGGTTTTTTTGTGAAAAACTATTTAGTTTATGAAAAGAAAGATTAAAACTCTTGATTTAATTCAAAAGAAAGAAGAAGATTTTAGAACCTTGAGGAAGGAGAAGATCACAGATCTTGATTCTTTTTTGGAGAGAGAAAAAGTTGTTGAGTTATTTTCATTATCTTTGCCTTTACAGGCTATACACTTTACATATAGCCCCGTGGGCTTTACGAAAATGGCATTTTGCCCATCTCATACCTCATGTGCTATTTATTTTTGCACATAAGCCATGGGCTTTACAAAAATTTGGCTTTATGCCCATTTTTCTTACATTTATTAAAAAAATTAAAAAAAGAAATACATCAAAATTATTTATTACAAAATTTTTATTTTGGCATGGGGAAGGCCGTCCGCTTCATGTTCGGGCTCGACCCGGGCATTGGCCCGCTTGATCTGGGCTTGTGCCCACTTGGCTTGGGTTTGACTTTGATTTTGACTTGGTCAACCGGGGTGTAAATTTTTACCCTAACAAATTGCCCCCCATCAATAAATGCACACCACACATGTGGGAAGTGTGCATGAAATTGATGGATCTTCTTTCACGTGGAGGCGACTTGATTTGGTTCCCTCTTTTGGGAAGCTGGCACTGCCCTTCTTACGACATGGACGGTCGGTTCTGCCCTTTTTGCGACTTGGACGGTCGGTGCTGCCCTTTTTGCGACTTGGACGGTCGGTGCTGCCATTTTAGCTCAGGAGACAGGTTTAGATCCCTATCACCCAAGGCTTTTCAATTTTATGAGCCGTAAGAGTCTCATAAAAGCATTTTCTCCCTACGATTTGAGAGGATCTCGCAGGTGTATGTTCTCCTTAGGAATCGTAGGGATTCCTAAGTGTGTTGCTTCTTTGTGAGTCGTAAGGATCTCACGCAGGGGTTTTATCCTCACAAGGTCGAGAGGACTTTGCGAGTGTATTTTATCTCTTTTCATGAGTTTGCGCCCTTTCGGGTTTTCACAAAATCGCCGGCAGTCCTGCTGTTTTTACTCACGGATCCCTTTCGGGTTTTCATTCGTGCCCGTTTTGCTTGTGGACATACCGGTTTTTTTTCGCTGGTGGGACTTTAAAAGTAGTCTCACTGGCAGGACTTGGGAGAGATAGGGGTCGTTTACGCACGTGGATTGTATACGGTTTTACAGGATGTATGATCTAGACCGTAGGGCTGGTGTGCTCAATTCGCCTGTGACTTGGAGCATTCACGCGTAGTATTGCTTGAGATGTTGGCCATTGATGGGTGGCATGGGCCTTTCTCCATCGGCAATTATTAGATGGTAGGATCCTCCATCGAACACTTTCTCGATGACGTATGGTCCTTCCCAGTTTGGCTCGAATTTTCCCTTAGCATGTCGATTGGGGATGATCGGTCTTTTGAGGACCAAAACCAATTCGCCTTTCTTGAAAGCGCAGAGACGAGTTATCTTATCATAGGCCCGTGACATTTGGGCTCGGTATAGCTCCAGATTTTGCTGCACCGCGAGCCTCTTTTTTTCGAGGGCGTCGAGCTCTTCAAGCCGAAGGAGCACGTTTTCCTCCTCAGTCAACTCGTGTTGAACAGCCATTCTTAAGCTTGGAACTTCGACTTCGAGGGGGAGGACCGCCTCCACTCCAAAGAGCAATGAGTATGGAGTAGACTGAGTTGGAGTACGTGCTTGGCATGATATGCCCTCAACTCCTCGTGAATTTCGAGATTCCAGACTCTCTTGTTGGTTGAAGCATTTTTCCTCAGGAGCTTGCATAGAGTCTTATTGATGGCTTCGGCTTGCCCATTGGCTCTTGGATTATAGATGGAGAAATATCTCCAATCTATCTTATGCTGGGTAGCGAACCTTGAGACTTTGAAGCTCTTGAAAGAAGGCCCGTTGTCAAAAATGATTCTTCTTGGTGTACCGAAGCGGTATAGAATATTATTTTGGAAGAATGTCAGAATATCTTCTGTCCTGACTTCTTTTAGCGGGACAGCTTCAGCCCATCTGGAGAAGTAGTCTATTGCAGCCAGTATGAACCGGTGGCTTTTGGATGACGGAGGATCAATTGGACCAACTATGTCGGTGCCCCAAACTTCGAAGGGCCACGACGCCACCGTAGGATGCAACGGATTGGGATGCTTATGAATGAAATTACCATGGATTTGGCAAAGATGGCATTTCTTTGCATGCTCTTCGCAATCCCTTATAATGGTGGGCCAGTAATATCCAAGCCGTTTGATCTGAAGCCGCATTTTGGGGCCGGACTGGTGAGCCCCGCTGATGCCTGAGTGAACTTCTTTAATGACCATTTGGGCTTCGGCCAATGACAAACACCTGAACCAGAGTTGGTCATATGATCTGCGGTATAGTGTGTCATTTAAAAACATGTATCGGAAAGCTCTTTTCTTCAACTGAATCCTCGCATATTTTCCTTCGAACAGCTTATCATATCGGAGGTACTCTATGAAGGGTTCTCTCCAATCGAGCTCGTCTTGGATGATCGAAGCTTCTTCGGCAAGAGTGTTCTCTTGTTCTATACTTTTTTCTTCACACAAAGAGGCTGGAGGCAGAATTTGCCGGCTTCTGACTGTGATTAGAATTTCGTCCATGTCAGGATCAGCTAGCTCTTTAGCTAGGCGAGCGAGTATGTCGGTTTTTCCGTTCAACGCTCTGGAGACTCTCATTAGTTCAATATGAGTGAATCGTTTCATGAGTTCCACCACTCGGCTTCTGTACCAAGCTAACTCGGGTTTGTATATCTTATAGTCGCCACTTACTTGGTTGACGATAAGCTGGGAATCACCGTAGACTCATAGCCAAAGGATTTCCATTCCTATGGTGAGCTCCAGACCAGTTATCAGAGCTTCATACTCAGCCTCGTTGTTTGTGCGAGGCTCAGTGAAAGCAAAAGAACGCCGTAGGGTTCCTATCGATGGCGTAATGAACACCAATCCTATCCCTACTTTTATCTCCGGGACGCTTGATTTACTGGAAGCCTTATTGATGATGCCCCATCGAAGTAGTGCTCCCAACATGACGCGTCATTCTCGAGGTGCAACACTTGTTCGTCGGGTAACTCGCAATTGAGCGGTGACCCCTCTGGTATAGTATGAGCAGCGAGGAAATCGGCGAGGGCTTTCCCTTTTATTGCTTTCTAAAGAGTATAAACTATGTCAAACTCAAGCAGCATGACAGCCCATCTTGCCATTCTGCCGGTTAGGCTTGCCTTGGTCATTAAGTGTTTGAGCGGGTCGACCTTGGAGATCAGCATAACCCGATGAGCGAGCAGATAGTGACTCAGCTTCTTCATAGCGAATATCAGAGCCAGGCATTGCTTTTCGATCGGGGAATAGTTGTGTTCCGCTCCGACTAAAGTTCCACTGAGGTAGTAGAGGGCATTCTCTTTTCCTTCCTCATTGTTCTGGGCAAGGAGCATACCGAGTGACTCATCTAGTGCGACAGTGTAGAGAATCAGCGGTTTATTTTGAATGGGAGCGGCTAGCACTGGAGGGTGCAACAATTACTGTTTGATGCTTTCGATGCTTCTTGACATTCAGTATCCCAGACAAAAGGTGCTCCTTTCTTCATGAGCTTTGAGAAGGGCCTACATCTCCCCGATAAATTTGAGATAAACCTTCGTATATAAGCAAGCTTGCCTTGAAAAGATCTTAGCTGCATCAGATTCTTCGGAGGGGGCATCTTCATGATGGCCTTTATCTTGGATGGGTCAATTTCAATCTCTCGATGTCGGACTATGAAGCCCAGGAATTTTCCCGATGACACACCAAAAGCGCACTTCATAGGATTCATTTTCAGACCGTACTCCCTCAGTTTGGTGAGAACGGTCCTAAGATCTTGGATGTGATTGGCCTTGGCTTTAGTCTTGACGACCAGATCATCAACATAACATTCGACGACCTTATGAAGGTCATCAAAGATATTGGTCATTGCCCTTTGATATGTAGCACCTGCGTTTTTCAGTCCTAACGACATCATTTTGTAGCAGTATATTCCGATCGGGGTTCGAAATGTTGTGTGCTTCTCATCCTTACGCGACATCTTGATCTGATTATACCCAGAAGACCCATCCATAAAGGTGAACAGCTCGTAATTTTAGGTTTCATCGACCATCATTTCCATGATCGGTAGCGGGAATTCATTTTTAGGACATGCCTTGTTGAAGTCCGTGAAATCTACACAAACTTGGATCTTCCCATTTTTCTTCTTCACTGGGACTATGCATGCGATCCAGTCCGCATATTTCTCTTCCCTGATGAAGCCGGCATCGATGAGGTTCTCGGTTTCCTCAATGACCTTTTCTTTTAGTTCCCTTCTTATTCTTCGAGGAGTTTGTTTGACTGGCATAGCATTAGGAGATATAGCCAGTTTATGCACGGCCACTTTAGGGGAAAGGCCAGGCATTTCTTTGTATGTCTATGCGAAGCAGTCGACGAACTTATGCAGCAAGGCAATTATCTGCTCTTTCATTTCCTCTGACAAGAGTGAGCTGATGTAGGTCGGCCTTGGATTATTGGGCATTCCTAAGTCAATCTCGGTTAGCTCGTCAAAGGTTGCTTGTCCGCCATCTTCAAGCTCTTGAGGAGCTTCTTCTAGTTTGGTTATCTCGTCATCATCATTTGATCTTTCGCTGGCTTCACCAACATGGATCATGTAGCATGCTTTGGAGTCAGGTTGAACGAAGCCTATGCCCCGTCTATCTGGAATTCGTCCATCGATGAGTGCTCGGACCTGGGGCAGATGCCATAGCCCTTCATAAAACTTTACTTCGGACTCCGTTTGATATTGCCTGCATCCGCACCTTTTGAAATATTCCCGTATCTTGGGTGCATAGTATCTGGCATTGAGGACGGTTCTTATGCCTCTCTCATTGGAAAGGCACACGACAGACAAATCGTCCGGATGCACAACGGGGTTTGACCCATAAAACAGGATGCCCTTCTGTCCACTTTTCCTCCTGGGAACGTAGAAAGTTTTCAGCTGGTCCACGGTAGAGACTGACAATGCATCGAACACTTTGCACATCCATTCAGACACCCTTGTGATGGCCAGGGACCCTTCTGCAATTTTGAAGGTCTCTCGTAGTTTCGCTTGCTGCATGGGGGTCCAATCTGCATAGCTGTTGCAGGAAGATCCTCTTCCTCCGACTCTTCAGTGTCGCTGCCAAGATGAGGGTGGACTTTGATGCTAGATGGGCTTTCAGTATCGGATTCGTCCGTATCGCTACCGAAACGAAGGCGAGTTTTACGGAAGGACGAAATTCCAGCGTCGGACTCATCAGTGTCGTTACTGAAACGCAGGCGCACTTGGGCGTTTTTTCTTTTGAAAGTGACAGCCGGCTCAGATTTTCTTTTGATTCTTGGGGCCGCTCTATCCTCAATCAGTTGTGTCTTAGCATTTTGTTGGTTTATAAAGTACCGAGAATCTTCATACCGGACTTCATGCACACCGAACGGCTAATGCGTCTTTCCTCGCTATTTCTAGTATACTTCATGCATTTATGGAGAGTTGACGGAACGATGCCGTAATCATGAAGCCACGGTCGTCCCAAGAGAATTTTATAAGACGTGTCAGCGTCGATCACGTATATCTTATCTTCAGTTTGCAGATCCGCAAATTTGATTGGCAAAGCTATAGACCCCAGAACTTGCTAACAGTTTTGATTGAAGCCTTGAATGACAATCCTTTCCCTTGATAGGTGTCGGACATCCATTGACAAACTCTTCAGAGTCCGCAAGTTCATGATGTTCACTGAGGACCCCGGATCAATCAATATGCGATTAATCCGATCTCCATCGCTGTACCCGGTCACGTAAAGTGGCCGATTATGCTTAGTCATTCCCAGTAGTAAGTTTTCATCCTTAAACGTGATTGTGGCTGCATGTAGAGCGTACTGGGCTTCTTTCATATTAATTTCTGCAAAGCGAGCCTGATACCGCTCGGGGTTTTGTAGAGCGTGAATGAGAACATCTCTAAGCTCTTTAGATAGGACCAAGGCATCGTAGATGCTCAGGAGAGACGGGAGCTTTCGGAGATGAGCCAAGACATTGTAGTCCACTGAGAAAAGACTTAAGTTTTCATTAGACGGCTCTCTGCCATCTTCTTCATTATCCATCTGTTTTTCCTTTCTTTTTGGGGCATTTCCTTGATTTGGCGGTAGAGCCCTGCCGCTTCTGAGATGGATTTGGTTGGCCCTTATGGCGAGCTCCTCGTCCTCTTCGGGAAAACAGAGCTCCTCCTCAGAGTCGCTGCTAAGATGGATAGTGTAGCAGGTCACTATAGGGATCTCTTCATTGGATTCTTCCTCTAACTCCTCCAGAATTTCAGACGCTTCTATAAGGATGAACTCTCTCAATTGAATCAGAGTTCTTTCCTTCTGTTCATAGTCTTCGAGGGAATCAATATATTTTTGAATGGTCGATCTCCCTGCAGACTCCTTTTCGTGTCGAGCTGCACTTTTCTTCTTCTTGAGCTTTTTGGATTTTGAGCCGGATGGAGCCGCATTTGCAGCTGGAATGGCAGGCTTCTTCTGCCCTTCCTATTCCGTCCTGGGCTCTTTCTGGAGTAGCTTTAGTATCTTCTTCGTCTTATTAGATATGTGCTTACTCTAAAGGGGTTGCGGTGAGTCGGTTTCATTTCTTAGGGCAGCAGGTTCGGCTGTCTGCTCCCAGAAGGCTTCAGCTTCTGTCTGTATAAGGTTGGTGGTTGCAACTTGATTGTTCACCAACACACTTTTGGTCAACTCGATCTCTCCAGCCTTGTACCCCTTCTCGACCCAGTCCTTGAAGATATAGCAATCCTCGATCGAATGGCTCACTACTCGGTGGTATGGGCAATACAGGGGATTGTCGGTCATTTTTGCTTCTTGAGGTCTTTTCGACTCCGGCAATTGTAGACCGTTGTTCAAGGCATCTTTAAATATCTTGCGGACCTTGTCCCTTCTGAAAGAGTAAACCTTGTTCTTTTTCTCCTCTAAGGAAGTCCCATCTCCTTCCAACAATGGGTTTCGAGACCGGTTGATTTTGGACTCGCCTGCTTTTCGCTTGTCTTCATTGTCGGACGCATTGAAGACATTGGTACTGCTAGAACTCCCGCTTCTACGGTTTTCGTCCCACTTGCTTTTCCAAGTCTTGTCTCTCTGTGAGTCCGGGATAGACTCTTGCTTCGAGCGTTCCAGCATTTGGACTTTCTTGGTTAGCTTTTGAAATGTCTTGAGGCCTGCTGTACACAAGAATGTGACCATCCAATTGCTGAGGTTCCTAATGAGAAGGCAGAAGGACTGGTCTTGCTCCAGCGGCGGTTCGCACTTGACTGTGAGATTACGCCATCAGGTGATAAAGTCGGTGTTGCTTTCATTCTTCCCCGGCTTGGTCCTCACAAGGTCAGCAATGGAGATTTTATCACTGACACTCATGAACCTTTGCCGAAACAGAGACTCCATTTGGGCAAAGGTAAAGACGGACCCGTCTGGTATACTCGCATACCAGTCAAAAGTGACACCGGTTAGGCTGTTGACAAACTGACGAAGAAGGAGCGCATCATTGCCCCATGTATTTCCGCACGATGCTTTAAAGTGGGTGATGTGCTGATTTGCATTTCCCGTCACGTCAAATCTTCCAAACTTAGGAATGACGTAGCCGCTCGGGAACTCGATCAGATCGTACTGTGCGGGATATGGCCGCCCAATTTTCCAAACTTTCTGAGCTTCAGCTATGACCACCAAAGTTTTAACCTTGCTGGGGACCAAATTCATTATCCGATCTTGTGTTAGCGGGATAGTGCCATCTGGGGCTATGACGTCGCCAGAAGCGGAATGTGGCCGGCTTTCATGCAGCTCGACCAATCTTAAACCCAAAGGGACATGCATCGGCCGCTTCGGATTGTCATCATCCGGCTCATGAGTAGCGACTTGTGTTTGATTGGGAGGCGCTCGAGCAATTTGAGCCGTAAGCTGCATCACAAAGTTCGTTAGGTCGTCAATTTTTGAATAGAGCTTGGCCATCTCTTTATCTTTGCTCATGAGCTGTTTTTGATGCTCCTGAAGCAGCTCTTGCTCCGTGGTCCTGGGGCGGAAAGTCGGCTCTTCCTTGCTGTCCGAGCTTGACTCTAAATGGACTGAGGGGTCTTTCTGCCTATCATCCTCATCGAGAGGGTTTTCATCATCCAGCGGAGGTAGCTGTTCTTGGGAAGCGGCAGCCACATTCAAGCCAGATTGGGCTTGGGATGTGGTGGCCCCATCCTTGCTTTTGCTGCGAAGATTGTCGCTGGGGCGCCCGCCCGCCATATAGACCGTATGGATAACATATCCAGCCGTCTTTTTATTATCGGCGACTGATTTCTCGGATCACTGTCTTGACCCTCCTGTTTTGGTAACGGGCAGTCGACTGAAGGCGGCTGGCTGGGCCGGATTCTTGAATGGTGCTGACGCTTCCTTTTTGGTTTTGCCCCGCTGTTTTCGCGCGGCACAGAGCGCTTGATAGAATCTTGAAGAGACAGTGTCATACTTATTCTGTTGGGGCCGAGACACGTCTCTTTGTAGCAACGTTTGGACCGCTGTCTTCTTGATTCTGGCGGTCATGGAATTTTTCTGAACCCACTTTAGAGGTTTGAAAGAATTGCTGACCTTTACGGCCGACTCAGCTGTCGTCACAGAATAACCCTGCTCTTGGAACCTCACAAGATTCCACCTGGTCGAAGTCATGGCCCTCTTGTTGGCTCGATACCTGAGCCGCTTCTGTCTCAGCCTTTCTGTTTTCAGCACTTCGCTAATTATGGCTCTTCGGGAAGCCGCCGTAGACCGGGCGATGGAGGAATTTGGAGATACGCCTGATTTTGCATTTGTTGGAGTCATGCCTGAGCTCGTCCGCAACATTTGATGTTGTCCTTTGTACCAGAAGTTTTGCCCCCAGCTGGAGCACCAGAGAGTCGTTCAGACACCGTCTCAAGTTTCGATCGCGGTGCCTTAGCGATCACAACATTCGGCCTCTTGCCCTTCGAGACCGGCTTGACCATCTTTTTTGCCCGGATTTTTGCCAGATGAGCGCTGCCGGCAGGGTAGATAACGACGGAACCAAACTGGCGGGGCAGTTCCTCCCACTGTCGACTGAGGCTTGCGGGGAGAACTACACGAGCATTGATCTTGACCACATACGAGATCGGGGTTGTGTTGGAAGCTGAATTCATCTTGGGAGACATTGTCGTTGAAAGTTGATTGCTGCACGAAAAGAAAACTACTTCTGTACAAACATCACTATATATGCTAAATGAGTTCGCATGAATGCTTGACCTGAGATATGGGAGGAGAGAAAGGTCCCGCCGGGCGTGCCAGAATCTGTAGGGTGTTTTTCGTCACCCCATTGAGATGGGAATGCGCGCGCTTGTCAGGCGCATTACAGATTCCCCCTGCATAGGGTAGGCTAGGGTTTATTGATTGTGGGGATCCAAATCTCCAGCAGCCGTGGACTAAGCAGCCGTTAATTACCCCTCGCCTTTGGAGCGAGAGAACCTCCGATTGACGGGTCAAACAGGTCATGCGAACTCAATGTGCAGTGTATGCGTGTTGTGTTTTGAAAAGGATTTTGGATACATCAGGGGCCCTACAGAGTTTTTATGGAGGCCCCGCAGAGTTTTTACGGGGGACAGTGTTGTAGAGTATGTGTGTGTGTGTATGTATGTATGTGTGTGTGTGTGTGTGTATGTGTGTGTATAAAAGAGGGAAAGGGCATCCAAAGTATGCGTGGGGAAAAAGCGCCAGCGCCTCACGTGCGCGGCACGCGGGCGCTTGGGCGCTGGCGCTATCTCATTGGGCGCCAGGGCGCTAGCGCCTCACGGACCGGGCACGTGGGCGCTCGGGCGCTAGCGCTTTACATGCCGGGTACGTGGGTGCTCGCGCTTCACATGCCGGGCACGTGGGCGCTCGAGCGCCAGCACTTTAGGCGCTCAGGTGCTAGCGCTTTGGGCGCTCAGGTGCTAGCGCTTTGGCGCCTCACGTGCCAAACATGTGGGCGCTCGGGCGCCAGCGCTTTGGGCGCTAGCGCCTCACGTGCTAGGCATGTGAGCGCTCAAGCGCCAGCGCTTTGGACGCTAGCGCCTCACGTGCTAGGCATGTGGGCGCTCGAGCGCCAGCACTTTGGGCGCTCGGGCGCTAGCTCTTTGGACGTTAGCGCCTCACGTGCCAAGCACGTGGGTGATCGAGCGCTCGCGCTTTGGGCGCTTGGGCTGCAAAAGGGACTTGGTCCCTGCAATGGGAGTTGTACTCCCAGAAAAAAATACTTATTATTTGTGTGTGTGTGTCTATATATATATATATATATATATATATATATATATATATATATATATATATGAGAAGTTAAACTCCTAGGATATTTTGAAGCCGATGAAGGGGCTTCTCCCCTTGAGCCCTGGATTTTCCCCAAAGTGGGGTTTTTGGAGATGGATCTCTTTCTTCCTCCTTTGTTGGCCGGTTCTTGGATAACAAGAGGGGTGAGATTTTAAAAATCTCTCATTTTTAAGATCTGATGGAAGATCCAAGCTACTCTTTGTGGGTTTTGTGGTGAAAAACTATTTAGTTTCTGAAAAGAAAGAGTAAAACTCTTGATTTAATTCAAAAAAAAGAAGAAGGTTTTAGAACCTTGAAGAAAGAGAAGATCACAGATCTTGATTTTTTTTTGGAGAGAGAAAAAGTTGTTGAGATATTTTCATTATCTTTTCCTTTATAGGCTATACACTTTACATATAGCCCCTTGGGCTTTACAAAAATAGCATTTTGCCCATCTCATGCCTCATGTGCTATTTATTTTTTCCCATAAGCCATGAGCTTTACAAAAAATTGGCTTTATGCCCATTTTTCTTACATTTATTCAAAAAATAAAAAAAAGAAATACACCAAAATTATTTATTACAAAATTTTTATTTTGGCATGGAGGAGGCCGGCCGCGTCATGTTCGGGCTCGACCCGGGCATTGGCCCGCTTGATCTGGGCTTGGGCCCATTTGGCTTAGGGTTGACTTTGATTTTGACTTGGTCGACCGGGGTGTAAATTTTTACCCCAACAGTTAGTTCACTGGCGGGCATTCCACCCATCTTTCTTTCTTTCTTAGAATGTTCGTTAGATGGTATTGAGACAGAGAAGATAGAAGTAGTCGAAGAGGAGTACAACCAGTTTGCATCACCACCGGATGTCTAGTTTCATTTTACTTTTCATTTCATTTCAGTTTATTTATGAAGGCCTTCTGGTTAAGGATTATCATGTTATCGTATTTTGATTCAGATATTTTGTCAATTGTGAATCTTGAATATAATAAATCAAAGTTGGATTTCATTTTTTTGTTAATTCTTGTTACTTTATGTTGATTATAGACACTTAGTGTATTTATTTTGAGAAATGAACTTCTCGGAATAAATACGTCGCGGGTCTCATCACGTGCCGTTACCAATCATTTGGGAAGCAGGGCATGACACAAGGCGCCAAAGGGTGCTTTCTCCATGCCAGTCCCTATTCAATTGGCTGGCACCCCATGCTCATACTCCAGTCCAGCCAAGGATGTCAGTTTTTCAGCGATTGACGCACGCAATAATCTCGAAGTCATGTAGAGGGCAAGATGTCCCAGCTTCGAAAGAACACATGGGGCAGGATATTCCACCCCTGAAGCTATGCAGGGGAAAGTCTTTGAAACCCCTAAGATTGAAGAAATCCCAACTTCAAGACACTCTCAACGTCGATACTGGCGCCGTGTAAGGCAGGCTGGGGGCCGTTCATTATCCGGGCTAACCCTGCCAGCTCTAATGGTGTAGAATGTTGTTCTAACCGGGAACAGTTTCGAAGCATTGAACATGGTGAAGCGCAATTCGCCAACTCCCGTGTTGAAGAAATATCCACCTCCCACCAAGAGGAGTGACGAGCCAAGATTGGTTCAATCGGCAAAAAGACTTTTCTCGACCATTCATAAGGTCTGGAAGGAAGTGCAGTAGTCAGTGACCAAAGCCTGTCAAGTGCTCAAATCCGAAAAGTTAAGGTAGATGCGGCACAGATATACAGCCAACAAGAGGGCTAGGACTCTGGCCAAGCGGAATCTTATGAGGTTCCAAGATCAGAGTTACCCCGCGTCGATGGCTGAGTCGACCATAAAAGTCAGAAACTCATTTGAACCCCTGAAGTGGGTTCAGAAAAATGCCATGACCATCAGAATCAAGAAGACATCAGTCCGAACAATACTACAACGAGACGTGTCCCAGCCCCAACAAAGAAAGCATGACACCGTCTCTTAAAGAGTCTATCAGGCGCTCTGTGCCGCATGAAAGCAGTGTGGAAAATCCAGAAAAGAAGCGCTAGAACCACTTAAGAACCCAGTCAGGCCAGACGCCTTCAATCGATTGTTCGTTACCGAAGTAGAAGGGCCACGACAGCGATCCGCGAAATCAGCTGCCAAGGATGAAAAGACGGCTGTATATGTTATCCATACGGTCTATATGGCGGGCGCTCATCCTAGCGACAACTTGCGCAACAAAAGTAAGGATGGGGCCACCATATCATAAGCCCAATCTGGCTTGAATGTGGTTGCCGTTTCCCAAGAATAGCCTCCTCCAATGGACAAAGAAAACCCTCTCGATGCACCCGATAGGCTGAAAAACCCCTCAGTCCATGTGGAGTCAAGCTCGGATAGCGAAGAAGAGCTGACTTTCTGCCCCAGGACCGCATAGCAAGTCGAAAATAGCTCAGGAGAAAAGATAAAGATATGGCCAAGCTCTATTAAAAAATTGATGACCTAACGAACGTTGTGATGCAGCTACCGGCTCAAATTGCCTGGGCGCCTCCCAATCAAGTACAAGTCTCTACTCATGAGCAAGGTGATGACAACTCAAAGCAACCGATACCTGTCCCCTTAGGTCCAAGATTGGGAGAGCCGCACGAAAGCCGGCCACATTCCGCTTCTGGGGATGCCTTGGCTCCAGATAGCACCATTCCGCTAACACAAGATCGGATAATAGATTTGGTCACTAGCAGGGTTAAAACATTGGTAGCCAAAGCCGAAAATCAGAAAGAAATTGGCAGCAGTAGGCGGCCATATCCTACACGGTACGATCTGACTGAGTTCCTGAGCGGCTACGTCGTTCCTAAGTTCGGAAGGTTTGACGGAACATGAAACGTAAATCAGCACGTCACCCAATTTAAAGAGTCGTGCGGAAATACAGGGAGCAATGACGCGCTCCGTCTTCATTAGTTTGTCAATAGCCTGACCGGTGTTGCTTTCGACTGGTATGCAAGCATACCAGACGGGTCCATCATTACTTTCACCCAAATGGAGTCTCTGTTCCGGTAAAGATTCATGAGTGTTAGTGACAAAATCTCCATTGCTGATTTTGTGAGAACCAAGCCGTGGAAAAACGAAAGTAACACGGACTTTATTACCCGATGGCGCAACCTCACTGTCAAGTGCGAACCGTCGCTAGAGCAGAACCCGTCCGTCAGCCTCCTTATTGGGAACCTCAGCAATTGGATGGTCCCATTCTTATGTACAATAGGCCTCAAGACGTTTCAGGAACTGTCCAAGAATGTCCAAATGCTGGAATGCTCGAAGCAAGAATCTACCCCGGACTCTCAGAGAGACAAGACTTGGAAGAGAAAGAGGGAAGACAACCGTAGAAGCGGGAATTCCAGCAATACCAAAGCTTTCAATGCGTCTGACCATGGAGACAAGCGAAAGGCAGGCGAATCCAAGACCAACCGGTCTCGAAAGCAGTGCTGGGAGAAGAAGGGCCTTCCCTAGAGGAGAAAAAGAACAAGGTTTACTTTTTTCAGGAGGGACAAGGTCCGAAAAATATTCAAAGATGTCTTGAACAACGGTCTACAATTGTCGGAGTCGAAGAGACCTTACAAAGAAAAAATGACCGACAATCCTCTATATAGCTTGTACCACTGAGTAGTGAGCCATACGATCGAGGATTGCTATATTTTCAAAGACTGGGTCGAGAAGCAGTATAAGAGCGGAGAGATCGATCTGTCCAATAGTGTGCTGGTGAACAATCAAGTTGCAACCACCAACTTTATACTGACAAAAATTGAAGCCTTCTAGGAGCAGACAGCTAAACCCGCTGCCCTGAGAAATGAAACTGACTAACCACAGCCTCCATGAAGTACGCACATATCTAATAAGAAGAAAAAGATGCTAAAGTTACTTCGAAAAGAGCCCAGAATAGAATGGGAAGGGCAGAAGAAGCCCACCATTCCAGCTGTCAATTTGACTCAATCAGGCTCAAAATCCAAAAAACTCAAGAAGAAAAAAAGTGCAGCTCGATGCGAAAAAGAGTCTGCAGGGAAATCAACCATTCAAAAATATATCAATTCTCTCGAAGACTATGAACAAAAAAAAAAGAAATCTAATTCCATTGAAGGTGTTCTTCCCAGTAGAAACAGCTGAGATTCTGGAGGAGCTAGAAGAAGACTCCAATGAAGAGATCCCTATAATGACCTGCTACGCCATCCATCTTGGCAGCAACTTTGAGGAGGAGCTCTATTTTTCATAAGAGGACAAGAAGCTCGCTACAAAGGCCAACCAAATCCAGCTTACAAGTGTCAGAGCTCTACCGCCAAATCAGGGCAACGCCCCAAAAGGAAAGGAAAAATAGGTGGCTAATGATGACAATGGTAGAGAGCCGGCTCATGAAAACTCAAGTCCTTCCTCAGTGGACTACAATGTCTTGGCTCATCTCCGTAAGTTTCCATCTCTCCTAAGCATCTATGATGCCTTAGTCCTATCTAAAGAGCTTAGAGATGTTCTCATTCACGCTCTATAAAACCCGAAGCGGTACCAGGCTCGCTTTGCGGAAATTAATATAAAAGATGCCCAGTACACTCTGCATACCGCCGCGGTCACATTTAAGGACGAAGACTTCCTACTGGGGAGCATAACCGGCCGTTGTACGTCACCGTGTACAGTGTCGGAGATTGGATTAATTGCATATTGATTGATCCGGGATCCTCAGTGAATATTATGAACTTGCGGACTTTGAAGAGTTTGTCAATGGACATCTGACACCTGTCAAGGGAAATGATTGTCATACAAGGCTTCAATCAAAATTGCCAGCAAGTTCTGGGATCCATAGCTCTGCCAATCAGGTTCGGGGACCTACAAACCAAAACCAAAATATACACGATCGATGCCGACACGTCTTATAAAATTCTCTTGGGGCAGCAGCGGCTCCACGATTATGGTATTGTTCCATCAACTCTCCATCAATGCATGAAGTATACCAAAAATGTCGAAGAAATACGCTTTGACGGGGACATCCAGCCGTTCGGTATACATGAAGTCCGATACGAAGATTCTCGGTACTTTGTGAAACTCCAAAGAGATGAGCCAGCGCTGAGCCACAGCTAACCAAAGACAGAACGGCTTTTAAACTCAAAAGTCTATCTGAGCCGGCTGTCATTTTCAAAAGCAAGAACCCCCATGTGCGTCCGCGTTTCGGCAGTGACACTGATGAGTCCGACGCTGAAAGTCCGTCCTTCTGTAAAACTCACCCTCATTTTGGTAGTGATACGGATGATTCTGATATTAAAGGCACATCTGGCAGCAAAATTCGCCTTCGTTTAGGCAGTGACACTGAAGAATCAGAAAAAGAGGATCCGTCTTGCAATTGCTGTGCAAATCGGGCTCTCATGAAAAAAGCGTAGCTAAGAGAGACCTTCGAAGTTATAGAAGGGCCCCTAGCAGTCACAAGGGTGCCGAAGAAGATATTCAAAGAGCTCGATGAATTGTCAGTCTCCACCATGGACCAGCTAAAGACCTTCTACGTTCCCAGAAGAAAGAGTGGACAGAAGGGCATCCTGTTTTATAGGTCAAATCCTGTCGTGCACCCGGACGATTTGTCTGTCAATTTCCTTTCCTATGAAAGAGGCATAAGAGACATCCTAAACCCTAGATATTATGCGCCCAAGATACGAGAATATTTTAAAAAGTGCGGATGTCGGTTATATCAAACGGACTCCAAAGAGAAATTTTATGAAGGCCTGTGACACCCGCCTCAGGTCCGAGCACTCATCGATGGACGAATCCCAGATAGACGGGGCATATGTTTCATTTAACCTGACATCAAGGCATGCTATATGATCTATATTGGTGAAGCTAGCGAAGAGTCAAATGATGAAGACGAGCTAGCCGAGCCAGAAGAAGCCCCTCAAGAGTTCGAAGATGGCGGATAAGCAACTTTTGACGAGCTAACCGAGGTTGATTTGGAAACGCCCGATAATCCAAAGACGGCCTACATCATCTCACTTTTGTTAGAGAAAATGAAAGAGCATATAGTCGCCTTGCTGCATGAGTTCTTCGACTGCTTCGCGTGGACATACAAAGAAATGCCTAGCCTTTCCCTTGAAGTGGCCGTACATAAGCTGGCTATATCTTCTGATGCCAAGCCGGTCAAACAAGCTCCTCGAAGAATGAGAAGAAAACTGGAAGAAAAGGTCATCGAGAAAAGCAAGAAACTCATCGATGCCGGTTTTATCAGAGAAGAGAAATATGCGGAATGGATCGCATGCATCATCCCAGCGAAAAAGAAGAATGGGCAGATCTAAGTCTGCGTCGATTTCAGAGACCTTAAAAAGGCATGCCCTAAAGATGATTTCCCGCTACTGGTCATGGAAATGATGGTCGACGATACCTCAAATTACGAGTTGTTCAACTTCATGAATGGCTCGCCTTGATATAATCAGATCAAGATGTCGTCCGAGGATGAGAAACACACAGCGTTTCAAACCCCGATCGGGATATATTGCTACAAGGTGATGCCGTTCGGACTAAAGAATGTGAGGGCCACATATCAAAGGGCAATGAACAAAATCTCTGATGACATAATCCATAAGGTCGTCGAATGTTATGTTGATGATTTGGTCATTAAGACAAAAGCCAAAGCCGATCACATCCGAGATCTCAGGACCATTTTCACCCGACTGAGAGAATACGATCTGAAAATGAATCCTCTGAAGTGCGCTTTTTGAGTGTCATCGGGAAAATTCTTGGGCTTCATAGTCCAACATTGGGGGATCGAAGTTGACCCATCGAACATAAAGGTCATCATAGAGATGCCTCCTCCGAAGACTCTGATGCAGCTAAGATCCTTTCAAGAAAAACTCGCTTAGATATGAAGGTTCATGTCGAACCTATCATGGAGATGTCAGCCATTCTCAAAGCTCATGAAGAAGGGATCTCCCTTTGTCTGGGATGTCGAATATCAAGAAGCGTTCGAAAGTATCAAACAGTACCTGTTGCACCCTCTAGTGCTCCCTGCTCCCATTCTAAATAAACCGTTGATCCTCTATATTGCCAGGCTACATGAGTCACCCGGTGCACTCCTCGCCCAGAACAATGAGGAAGGAAAAGAGAATGCCCTCCACTACCTCATTCGAACGTTAGTCGGGACGGAACATAACTATTCCCCGATTGAAAAGCAGTACCTGGCCCTGATATTTACCGTGAAAAAGCTAAGACACTATCTTCTCACTCATCGGGTTATGCTGATCTCCAAGGTCGACCCGCTTAAACACTTAATGACCAAAGAAAGCATAGCCGGTAAAATGGCAAGATGGGCTATCATGCTACTTGAATTTGACATAATCTATACTCCTCAGAAAGCAGTAAAAGGATAAGCCCTCGCCGAACTCATTGCTGCTCGTCCCTTACCAGAAGGGTCACCGCTCAATTGCGAGTTACCCGACGAACAAGTGATGTACCTCGAGGATGACGAGCCATGTTGGGAGCTCTACTTCGATGGAGCCTCATCAATTAGGACCTCTAGCAAATCAAGAGTCCCATAGATAAAAGTAGGGATAGGATTGGTGTTCATCATGCCATTTATGGGAACCCTACGACATTCTTTTGCTCTCACCGAGCCTTGCACAAACAACGAGGCTAAGTACGAGGCTCTGATAGCTGGCCTAGAGCTCACCATAGAAATGGAAATCCTTAGGCTACAAGTTTACGGTAATTCCCAGCTTATCGTCAACCAAGTAAGCGGAGACTATAAGATATACAAAGCCGAGTTAGCTCGGTACAGAAGCCGGGTAGTGGAGGTTATGAAACAGTTCACCCACATTGACTGATGAGAGTTCCTAGGACGTTGAATGGAAAAGCTGACGTACTTGATCACTTAGCCAAGGAGCTGGCTGATCTCGATATGGATGAAATTCTGATAACAGTTATAAACAGACAAATTCTACCTCCGGTCTCCTTGCCTGAAGAAGGAAGCGTATAACAAGAGAACAATCCTGCCGAAAAAGATCTGATCATCCAAGATGAGCCCGATTGGAGAGAACCCTTCACAGAGTACCTCCGATACGACAAGCCGTCTGAAGGAAAATCTGCGAGGAATCAGCTGAAGAAGAGAGCTTTTCGATACGTGTTTGTAAACAATACGCTATACCGTAGATCATATGACCAACTCTGGCTCAGATGTCTTTCATTGGCCGAAGCCCAAAAAGTCATGAAAGAAGTTCACTCAGGCGTCTGTAGAGCTCACCAATCCAGCCCTAAAATGCGGCTTCAAATCAAACGATTTGGATACTACTAGCCTACCATGATAAGGGATTGTGAAGAGCATGCAAAGAAATATCATCTCTGCCAAATTCACAGTGACTTCATTCACGAGCATCCTAATCCGCTACATCCTACGGTGGCGTCATGGCCCTTTGAAGTTTGGGGACCGACATAATTGGTCCAATTGATCATCCGTCATCTAAAGGCCACCGGTTCATATTGGCCGCAACTGACTACTTCTCTAGGTAGGTTGAAGCTGTCCCGCTAAAAGAAGTCAAGAAAGAAGATATTCTGATGTTCTTCCGGCATAATATTCTATACCACTTCGGTACACCGAAAAGAATCATATCAGACAATGGGCCTTTTTTCAAGAGCATCAACATCTCATGGTTCGCTACTTAGTACAAGATAGACTGGAGATATTCCTCTATTTATAATTCAAGAGCCAATAGGCTAGCCGAAGCCTTCAATAAAACTCTATGCAAGCTCCTGAGGAAAAATACCTCAGCCAACAAGAGAGACTAAAATCTCAAGCTCTACGAGGTATTGTAGGCATATCGTACCACGTACCGCACTCCAACTCAGTTTACTCTATACTTACTACTCTTCGGAGTGGAAGCAATCCTCCCGCTCAAAATCGAAGTTCCAAGCTTAAGAATGGTCGTTCAGCATGAGCTGATGGAGAAGGAAAATGTTCTCCTTCGGCTTGAAGAGCTCGACGCCCTTGAAGAAAAGTGGCTCGCAGTTTCAGCAAAATCTGGAGCTGTACCGAGGCTAAATTTCAAGGGCTTATGACAAGATGACCCGTCTCCGTGCTTTTAAGAATGGTGAATTGGTGTTGGTCCTCAAAAGGCCGATCATCCGCAAGCGACATGCCAAGAGAAAATTCGAGCTAAATTGGGAAGGGTCATACGCCATCGAGAAAGTGTTCGACGGAGGATCCTACCAACTAATAAGCGCCAAGGGAGAAAGGCCATGCCACCCATCAATGGCCGATATCTCAAGAAATACTATGCGTGAATGCTCCAAGTCACAGATGAATTGAGCACACCGGCCCTAGTCTAGATCATATATCTTGTAAAACCATATACAATCCATGGGCGTAAACGACCCCTATCTCTCCTAAAGTCCTACCGGCGAGACTACATTTAAAGTCCCACCGATAATGAAGCTAAAAAAAACGGTATGTCCACAAGCAAAACAGGCATGGATGAAAACCCGAAAGGGCTCCGCGAGTAAAAACAGCAGGACTGCCGGCGAGTTTGTGAAAACCCGAAAGGGCACAAACTTATGAAAAGAGATAAAATACACTCGTAAAGTCCTCTCGATCTTGTGAGGAGAAAATCCCAGCGTGAGATCTTTACGACTCACAAAGGAGCAACACACTTAGGAATCCCCACGATTCCTAGGGAGAAAATACACCTGCATGATCCTCTCGACTTGTGGGGAGAAAATACTTTTATGAGACCCTTACGGCTCATAAAATTGAAAAGCCTTAGGTGATAGAGATCTAAACTTGTCTCTTAAGCCATCGTTCTCCAACAGGAAACAGTAAATGATGAGTCGCTCCTGGCATTACGCTTCAGTATTAGCAGTACTGATGCCGACCCAAAACCCAAATCCTAAGTTTTCCCAACGGCAAATGATGAGTCGCTCCTGGCATTACGCTTTAGTGTTAGCGGTGCTGATGCCGACCCAAAACCTAAATCTAAAGTTTTCCCAATGGAAAATGATGAGTCGCTCCTGGCATTACGCTTCAGTGTTAGTGGTGCTGATGGCGACCTAAAAACCAAATTCTAAGTCCTCACGGGGCAAATGATGAGTTTCTCCTGGCTTTATTCCAGTGCAACAATGCTGATGCCAAACAAAATGCAAATTCCAAGTTTCTCTCAAATTCAAAAATACCGCCAAATAAGACGGAAATCAAATAGTTCAAATTAATTTCCCACTCGGTAGCGCTTCCAAGCTCAAAAGTCCCGCTAGATGGGTAGAGAACTTCCAAAATAAATTAAATCAAATAAATCAACCCTGACACCGTAGAAAGCGGAGCAAGTCAACTTCAACCGCAAAAATGCAAGAAGCGGAGCAAGTCACCAACCGTCCAAGTCGCTAAAAGGGTAGCACCGACCGTCCAAGTAGCTAAAAAGGCAGCACCGACCATCCACGTCGTAAAAAGGGCAGCACCGACCATCCAAGTCGCTAAAAGGGAAGCACCGGCCGTCCACGTCGCAAAAGGGTAGCACCGATCGTCGAAGTCGCTAAAAGGGCAGCACCGACCGTCCATGTCGCAAAAAGGGCAGCACCGACCGTCTATGTCGTAAAAATGGCAGCACCGACCGTCCACGTCGCAAAAAGGGCAGTATCGACCTCCACGTTGTCAAAACGGTAACCAAATCAAGTTAACCTCTATGCGAAAGAAGATCCATCAATTTAATACACATGACCCATATATGTGGTGTGCATGTATTGATGGGGGACACTTTGTTGGGGTAAAAAATTTCACCCCGATCGACCAAGTCAAAACCAAGGTCAACCCCAAGTCAAGTTTGCCCGAGCCCAAGCTAAGTGGGCCAAAGCCCAAGTCAAGACCAAGCATGGAAAGGGCCGGCCCCATGCTAAAAAAGGAGGCAATAAATTAATCTAAATTTAATTTTTAGAAATAAATCTATGTAAAATGGGCAGAAAACCAAAATTTTGTAAACCCCATGGCTTATGTAGAAAAAAATAAGAACATAAGGCATGGGGTGGCACAAGTGCCATTTGGCAAAGTCCAAGAGGCTATATGTAAAGTGAGTAGCCTATAAAAGCAACATGATAAAACAATAAAGAAAGAACTTTTTCTCTCTCTCAAGAAAATTAAGGTTTCTATGCCTCCTTCTCCTTCTCCAAGGTTCTAAACCTTCTTCCCATTTTTTAATTAAATCGAGAGTTTAACTCTTTTTTTTATCCAAAAAGAAACAGTTTTTCACCATAAAATCCTTGAAGGGGAGCTTGGATCTCCCATCAAATCCCCAAAAGGGTGATTTTTAAGTCCCACCCCCTTTTTCTCCAAGATCCATCCAACAGAGAGGAGGAAGAAGGAGACACATCTCTAAAAACCCCACTTTAGGAAGATCAAAGGCTCATGAGAAGATCTAGGGCTCAAGGGAGAAGAAATGGGTCCCCTTTCATCATCTCCGAAAATCTCTTAGGAGTTTAACTCCGAACAAAAAAAAAGTCTTTCTTTTTAGGAGTTTAACTCTAAAAGTCAATTGGGAGTAAAACTCCCAGTGCAGGGACTAAACCCCTTTGCCCTTTTTTTGAGGAGTTTAACTCCAAAAGTCAATTGGGAGTACAACTCCCAGTATAGGGGCCTAAACCTTTTTTACTGCGGGCACCTAGCGTCTGCGCACCGAGCGCGTGAGGCACTGGCTCCCAGCGCCCGGCGCGCGCACCGGAAATGTGAGGCGCTGGCACCTACGCATCCTTTGGATGCTCCTTCCCTTTTTTATATATACACACACACTCCACAACACTGTCCCCGTTAAACAAATTCTAACATGGCGCTGCCCCGCACCCCGCAAGGAGGCTGCTAGCCCCATTGACCCTCAGCCTGCTATCCGGGGAGCGGGCCCCCCGTAAATTCTGTGAGACCCTTGATATACCCAAGACCCATCAAAACACAACACACACACTCTGCACATTGATTTCGTATGACTAGTTTGACCCGTCAATCGAAGGTTCCTTCGCTCCAAAGACGATGGGTAATTAACGGCAGTTTAGTTCACGGCTGCCGGAGATTCAGATCCCCATAATCAATTAACCCCGGCCTACCCTAGGCAGGGGGAATCTGTATACACCTAAAAAGCGACGCGTATTCACATCTCAATGGGGTGACGAAAAACAACTTACAAAAAGCTAATGTTATTTTAATTCTTGTCTCTTTTAATTTCTGCAATTTAATTTTCCGTACTTTAATTCCTTGCAACTTTATTTTATTGCTCTTTAATTATTTAGATCGTATATTTGATGATTTTTTAATGGGTTTTATTTTTCTCCTTCTTCTTTCTGAATGTTTTCAAGGCAATGATTCTCAAAGATGCTCCTTGCTTTTGTAATGGCCCTAGTAGTTAGTCTTGTCTCTCTTATTTTTTCTTCTTCTTCTCTTTTCTCTTCATTTTAATTGGTTTCAATAAGCAAGTAATTTTTTGTTCGGTAGGGTTTGGAGGAGAGGGTGGTTTAATTGTGGAAAATTACTTTAAATTCTTTTTATGATTTTTAATTTTTTATAAATTTTAATCAAAAGGAATCTTAACTCTCTTATTTAGGCGTCCCTCAATCCTGAAAGTTGCGATATCGATTTGAGTTTAGTTAAGCTTGTTTTGATTGAAGGATTTAGCGTAATAACGATCAATGGAGGGACAAAGGTAAATAGAGGGAATTTCTAGTACCCCTCTTAGTACCCTAATCCACATTCATCATTATTTCTCTTGTATTAATTAATTAAAAAAATAAAAAAAATACTTGTATAAAAACCCATCGTTTAAACTACCCAATCCGAAAAACCTTATAATCTATTCTCTAATAAAGTTTTCAAATTTGTTTAGAATAAAACGACAAAAATCCAAATTTTCTTCTATTAACTCGTTTAAAATAAAATAAGTAATTCACCATATCCCTGTGGATGACCCGTACTCACTAACGGCTAGCTATTTGTGACACCATTATCGATTGCAGTATTTAGGACACATTAAAACTCAATTTTCCACACCAATCAAATGGCGCCATTTCGGGAAGACGGTAACATTATTTTCTTATTATTCGGGTTGATAAAAAATAAAAAAACAAAAACAAAAAATGACAATATTAATAAATTAAAAACCGCATCTTGTTTCTTTTGACGGTTTGCTGAGTGTGCAGAATTCTTGAGTATCTGGAGTGAACCAACAGAAAACTTGAACACTGAAAACAGAAGAAAAGAGAAGATGGAGAATAGTGCCAAAGTTGTGGGAAGATCGGCCCATCCTTGACCATGAATCTGCGGCCATCCATCTTGTTCGACCGCGATTCTGTGACCTTACAGAGAGATCATGTGCCAAATTTTTATGGTAAGGTTCTTCTCTTCATAAAATTCTTTGTAACTCCAATAAATTTTATTCCTTTTTCGTGTTTAGATTTTTGAATTGTTTTTATTTTGCATCAAATAATACGGACTTAAAGGGCAAGAAACCCAAAGCGAAATTAGGCGGGGTGTTCATTGCCCTTCCTGAGCCCCAAAAATCACAAACAAGCATAAGCATCACCCTACATTAATTAAAAAAGATCTATAAAAAACCTTAAGGACATTCACGCTCGATTAGGACAGAGGAGGGTCGTGAGTAATCTGTTACTTATCCGCATCTTTCTTGTAGTGTCTAAAGAAAGTGTGTCTAAGGAAAGTGGTTTATTTAATTAGGCCCGCTATTTTGGTGATTCGTATAGCAGATACCTTCCATTTACCTGGTTGCAAGAGAGATAAAGAGGTGATAGAGGATTTATCCTACGTCTTGTCCTTTGAAAGTCTAAGACCGGTGTAGTAATTTGACTTAGGTGACCCTAATTCTAGGTATTGTTTGAGCACGTTTATGATTGGTTGAGTCAAGTCTCTCTTTCTGTCTTTTTTTTTAAGCAAAACAATTTCGAAAATCCAAAAAAAACTTTTAAAAAAACATACAATTTCACCCACTTTTATTTTCATCTCAAATTCTTTTCACTTCTCTTATGATGGGTAACCCAAACTGACCAATCCTTGGCGAGCTTTGCTGCACACAATCAGATATTTCTTTATATCGTTATTGCTTTGGTAGAACTTCCGACCCCGTCATTTCTTTTAGAGATAGGATAGAGGGCTCTAGAAATAACAGTTGGACACCACACTCAAATTCCTATCAACCGTGTCAAAATTCAACACTTTCTTATATTGATACTCTTTTTAAGGCTTGTGAGGCAGCTTTTAAACCCGTGTTCATTGCTGAGCATATTGCGAAAGCCCGTAGCCAAAGTTTTATACCTTTCACTACTCCAAAACCCTTATAACAACAATTACAATCATTTCTATATGAAAATGTTGATACGCCTTTCGAGACGAATATGACAATTATAAAGCCCATGACCATTGTTGAGCAAATTGCAAAAGACCGTCGTTAACAATTCAACCAATCTCAATCTTCATCATATGAAAATGTTGATCATAATCCTATTTATGAAAATTGGATACAACTATCCAACTTTTATCAACAGTACCAAACTTTCATACCCTCTCATTTTGGTACTTCTCTTGAGACTAATGTAGCAATTCGTCAACCCATTTTTATTACGGAACACATTGAACTTGCCGATAGCTAACAATTAAATCCATTCCAACCATAATCAAATTTTGCACCTTATCTAGAAAGTCTTTCTGAACATCAATTAGGAAGTTCCACGGTTCAAAAATAATTCTTCATTGGAACTTCTTCACAAACAATGTCTTGTTTTGAAGTAGAGTTGGAATTGAGTAGTGAGAAAGAACCAGAGATCTCTCCTAGTCAAATTAAAACCAATTCTTTTGATCTCAACATCTTCCATCCTGAACTCCAACCGAATGTATTTGATGATCAATCGCTTAATAATCTAATTGATGAGGTGCCCGAAAATAACATGTTTGACTTTTCCAATCATAAGTGTGAAAGAGAGCCTTACATCATTCCAAATCAAATCGATCCTTATCCGACTAAACTTGACATTTCAAACCTTTCAATTCCATCAAGTGAGCCTAGTGATCCATCGATTGAGAATAACATTATAGATGATTTTTTAAAGAACATTCATTTGATTTGACTGACTGTGCTAGCGAGATCAGTGTTGAGAATATCTTTGAAGATTAACTCGCTATGATGGATGAGTTGGATTCCCCAACTCATTATGTCCCTTCTATTAAATGTGAATATCTTCCTGTGCCTTTAATCGATACTATTCTTACTACAAATCTATTCAATATGAAAGACGATATTCAGTCTTAATCTCTCACATCTGGATTAACAAAGCATGTCACCCAAGTTCGTTTACCCATGTCATTACACACTTTCTTTAGTTCTTCTTCTCATCTCCTTTCAATTCCACCGAGATTTGATGAACCACACTCCGATATTTTGATTTCTATGATTTTTGAAAGACTTCTTGATTTAGACTCATTTAAGGATGAGGTAGACGAGCATTCCGAGTGTTTTACATCAACAATTCTAGACTACTTGAGTGCTTTAAATCCTGGTGCGCAACATTGTTTGCCGCCGAAAACAGAGACGAACTGGGATAGATCGTCCTTCCTGAATTTAGGGGTAGATACTATTTGTAATATATCCATCCACCTCTCCGAAGATACCAAGTTGATTTATTGCACCGTATATCGGAGGTTTGGATGGATGCGATCGATGTAGTAGACTTATCAGATTCTCCCTCATATGTGAGGGGTTTTTGATTGTGGGGACGCTCTTCCTTGCAGACACAGGCCCCTACAGTTAATTACGCTATCGCGTTGCGTTAACAATTTTCTCCTGCTCCAGGCAGAACACTTTGTGTCATGTTATGTTTGTTTATTATGGGGTTGCTCTTGGATTGTATACGGAGACTATTCTTCTCATGTCCGTAGGACACGAATTAGTCCAAATCCGTATATTAGATTTGGGGTTTTGAACTTAGAATACAAATCTCATATAAATGAGGTCTATCAGTTCATGGGATATATTGGTTTGATCTAAGGATCGTTAGTCATATATGAGACTAAGATCGACTTAGGAACTGTCACGCCCCGCTTCCCAAAATACGGAATACGAGGGGTAGACAAGGCCAGCCATGCTCCTACGGACAAGGAAAGTCCTGCCGTAGTCACACTTCGGCTTCTAGCTTTTCATGGTAAACAGTAAGTGATGCGCAGGTAATGGGAAAATGCAGTAACTGAAAGGAACAATGTAAAGACTGACCTGAAGTGGAACAAATGAAAGTAACTCGGGAAGGCGAGTCAAGAAGTCTGTGAAGCACGTCTAGTTCTGATCCAGGCTAAATCTTCTCCTCACACTGAGCATGCATACTCAGGTCGTCAGAGCGACACAATAGCAATATAATGTATATAATCAAGTAACAGTTCTAACAGTGGTGAGGATATGAATAACAGTAAATCAATAACAGCATGAATATAAATGAGCAGAGATCAATGCAGCGGAAAAATAAAGCAGTATAACAATATGTCACGAATGTCAAGACAGTATAGAATGAATGTAAATGACAGTAACCCTATCGGTCTCTAAGTCTCACTGCACAGGTCAATAAGCCTATTGTCAGTCCAAGTGTGAGAATCAACCACTCGTGAGTGTCCTCCACCCAAGGGTAGAACCCAAGGGCAAGGGACCACGGGCCCAACATGTAACGAATGTATCACAGTGTATATATCACGTACCCTGTAAATCTCCATATAACTCCCTAAATATATAAGCCGGCACGGGACTCCCGAGATTCTGTTGAATTCACACTTGAACTACCCCACACCCCGTGGTCTACATCAAACGCTAACCATAACCCTAAATACTAATCGATCCGTGACAAGTCTGCACGAGAACTGGAGGCAGGACCTCCATCAAGCACGTCCCGACTAATACCTAAGATAAATGGCAGTGTCGGATGCCTTATCTGTGACATCCGTGCAAGCGCTTCCATAAGTGTCCCATACCACTTATAGTCACACGTACACGCATCTCACAGACGTCGACAATGCAATAGAATAAAAGGGACACTGATTGTGCACAAGTACGTATCACTTTCACTTAATCACGAATGCACGAACACTGACGTACTTGCCACAATCACCACTAAGATCTAACACTGGGTAAATGCACGATGTCACTAGGTTATCACTACAATGATATAGGTATGATATGATGCATGAATAGCATAAGAAGCACAACTAAGGTATCATAAAAACAACAGTCTATCACTTGCACGATTTATCATGAAACATATGTATATAATTTAGCGAAATGATAAACAGGTAGTATTTAATATGTTCAGTTATCTATCCTTAGAATTTTGTTTCAGGTCAAACGGGTTTCAGGATTATTAGTTATAACTGTTTCATTTTAAGTGCACGCGGCTGGAAATCCAATTTCAGAATCAGGAATCCATTTCGCAACGCATTTTAACCCCAGTTGGGATCATAATTTAGCGACGCTGCAGTTGAATGAATTCTAGGGTTTTCAGTAAAGTTTTCAACGCAGCAAACGGATCTACAATCGCGTCTGTACGTTAGGAGTTATAATCTGTTTAATATTAACATGTCAATTCTGATTCTGCTGGGACTGTTATGTGTCCCGATCTTCTAAATTACAGATTAAATAGTAAATGATAACGAAACAGGATGAAATTAATTGTGTTGTCTAGATAACAGAGTTACCTACAATAAGCAGCGGAGTTCCGCAACCTACGACTTAAGGAAATCCCATGGTATCCATTACGGAACAGAAAACACAATTTGAGTCGCTCTGGACTGCAGTCCAGAGTCGTACTCCGATACAATTATCTTCATGATTTAAGTACAGGAATGTCTGGAAACTAGTATAGGATTAAAGTTCGTCGAGTTATCTTCAATTTGAGCCCTCGAACGCACCAATCTAATATGTATATGATTTATGATGAAATTTACGATTTTCAGGTACAGTAGAAATTCAGTTTTACGGTTAAACTTGGGGGTAGTTGTTTTAGTCGTTAACGATCAAATTATCCAACTAAAATCACACACTATGTTCACAGCCCTACGGGCCAACCAACACCATCAAGTTCCGTCAAATTTGATAATGTTTTCCTAAGGGATCAAGCATCGAACAGTTGGGTTGCAACATTTTAACACAAGGTAAACATGGGATATATATAAAATGTTGATTTGTAACATATATAAAATAGCATGAAAGCAAGTAAAAACTTGCCTGGAGACGTCCCGGGGATGTACGGTGGCTGTAGCGTCACGAACGCGCGACACACGCGCGGCACGGCAACGCGGTGACAAAGGTCTCGATCTTGGCTCGAGCTTCGTCGAAGTTGGTTGTTGCGGGCTTCGGAGGGGGTGAGCGCAGCGACGGTGGCCGAAGCTTGGAGGGGCCGACGAGGGGAGGCTTGGGTTGAAATGAGGAGAGAGAGAGGGTTTAGAGAGAGAGAAATGAGAGAGAGAGGTTGGGCAGAGAGAGAGGAAAGGGAGTGAGTGAGAGAGAGTTTGAGAGGGAGACAGAGGGGAGAGAGGGGTTACAGAGAGGGAGAGACTGAGAGTTAGAGAGAGAGGGAAACGAGAGAGAGTGAGAGAGAAACGGGAGAGAGAGAGAGTTGAGACAGAGAGAGAGGGTGATCGGGGGAGAGAAGATTGTGAGAGAGAGAGAGAGGGTTTATGTGAGCTAGAGAGAGACGGTTAGAGAGAGAGAGAATTGAGAGGGGGAGAGAGATGGAGAGAGAGACAGATTTTCAGAGGGAGAGAGAGAGACAGAGTGGGAGAAAGAGAGAGAGTGAAACGAGAGAGGGAGAGGGACAGGGATTTGAGAGAGTAGAGAAGAGCCTGAGAAAGAGAGGGACAAGGAGAGACGATGGAGAAGATGGGGTCGGTGACGAGGGCCCGACGAGATGGTCGGCGAAGGGCGTGGGCTCGAGAGTGGAATGCCGTCGTCGTCGAGGGAAAAGGAGTGCTGGGGGTGTTCGTGATGGAGGTGGTGCTCGTGCGGTCGGTTGCTGGTGATCGAGGGAGGAGAATGGAGGTGAGATGAGGGCAGCGAGTCGCGCGTCGTGGGGGTAACGGTGAGCGAGGCACGGCGCGTGTCGGGCGGCGGCATGGGCGCAACGGCAGGAAACGCGCGCGCAAAGAGAGGAAGTAGCCGTTGGGGAGACGAGGGAGAAGAGGCACAGGGCTCGGGCCGGGCCGGCGCAGTGAAAAGAATTCAAATGAAAAAAAAACAAGGAGAACGGGCCGGGCTTAGTATTAGGAAATATAAATAAATAAAAAAAGAATTTGGGAAGCAGGGGCCAGGCTGAGGTTAATGGGCTGTAGGGAATAAGGTGGGCTGAAGGATAAATTAAAATAATTAAATTTAAGTTAAGGAAATGGATTTAGTAGATGGGCCGAGGGAAAATAGATAGAAAGGGAAAGGGCCGGGCTTGGTTTTAGGGGTAAAATAATGAATGGAAAAAATAAGGGAGTGGGCTTAGGATTTAAGATTAATAAAGAAGATGGAGTTTATTAACTGGGGAAATGGGTTGGGTTTAATTTAAATAAACGAAATGAGCTGAGTGAAATAAAATATAGCTTGGTTTAGAATTTGGGTTCATAAAAGAGGTTATAATAAATAAATAATTTTCTAAATAAAAGTCATAGATTTATAAATAAAATAAATGGAAATTCTAAAGTAACAAAATACGGACTTGGTATAAAAAGGGGCTGGATGTTACATCATACCACCCTTACAAAAATTTCGTCCTCGAAATTTAAAAGAAACAACTAGCTATAAATAATAAACGAAGGATTATCATATCGAAAACTAATATGTGTTGATTTATTTAAAACTGGTAGATAAAATTTTGAAGGTACATAAATATATATAAAAACCACATACAAAAGTTAGGGCTAAAAGCACAATACAGGAACACTATAAGGGCAACTACAAATATGCAAGAATATAGGTACAATTAACGAATAGTATTAATCAAAGTATGCTAGGTAAACGTCGAACCCAAAAGTGAGCATATCTAAGTACATCAAAGTAACAAACAGAAACAATAAGCATAAGGTTCAACCACTTATAATAGTAAGCATAGACACAATTCTTGAAAATAGAGTAACGACAATAAAGTAGTGAAAAATTAGTCGGTAGATTAAAACATTTTAGGACCATATATCGATCGAATTGTTTTAAAATAACTTAGAAAACTCATATAGTGAAAACAAGGAACATGGAACAAAATTGTGCGCGGTGTAAGGTCGCGCTACTGAAAATAAGAATACAAATAGTGTACTTAAATTACATAAAACAGAGTAATCAATAACACACACTCTTTGATAAATTTAAAATAATGAAAACTAAATTTTGAATAATAATGTTTCTAAATATATTTGGGGTAATAGAAAAATCACCAATATGAATAAGGCTAGCTAGGGTAGTGATTACAAGAAGGTGTGGTTCAATCAGAAGGTTGAGGTGTGTCGGTTTTAGGCTGAAGATCAAGAAGACTGGGATCGGGTCAGCATAGAAAGTAATGGTGAGCAACGAAAGGACTACAAGGAAAAATATAGAGGAGACTAACGATCGATAAATCATATGAATCAAGAATTTGAAAAGCTAATGAACTCGATAATTCACAAGGAAGGTCCTGCTCCCCGAAGGATCTCAACAAGGTACAGACGAAGTATGAATGGTGGCTCATTCCAAGGATCGGAGTGCGGTACTTTCCAATCAAAACAAGAGTGAAAACTACACAATGAATAGGGGTGGATAGTCAGGGAACTCGGCCGAAAATAAATGGATAAGGGAAATAAACAAGTACCAATCGAACCAATAATCAAAAAGTTTATGAATTCAGAAGATTTATTTCACTCAAGAAAGTTTGAAACAAGGCATTATCCAATACTAGAAGTGGCCCTAAACTAAACACATTTTATTTGGCCAGAAAAACAACATCAAAAAGGAATTCCGTCAATCGCGGTTGTGGAGGTTCAGCAGGTTGCGGTAGGCTCGCACGCTCGGGTAGGGGCGTCCATTTCCATAGCGCCTCGCAGGTATCGCCATTGGAAGTCCGTCCACAGCAGGGTCCTGATCCTCTGGTCCTTCTTCTTCGGATAGAGCTCTTTCATCGAGGTCCGATTCCATGTGGTTCTTTCCTTCTGCATTTTCTTCCACGGGATTCTCCTCAACTGGATTTTCTTCTATCGGGTCTTCATCGGGATCTTCCGGTCTTTCATCCTCTATCAGGTTCTCTTCAAGTTCTTCTTCCTCTTCGTCGGAACCGCCTATCATACCAAACTCTGGGGCGGCTACTCCTTCGTCCTCTGGGTCGTGGTTTCCGAAATTGACTTGGGGACCGTTTATCTCGTCGTTAGAACTCATCAGCGTGCGGTCTAAGGAAACGCAAGATTGCGCATCTTCATCCAAATGCGGCGCTGCTCCCGGGTGGGCCGTGTCATGGAAAGGAAAGTCATGATTAAACAACGGAATACATCAAGAAGAATAGTCAAGTGTACGAAGTATAGAAAGATATGCGGTTGCAGGGACTGAAAATCAGGATAGAAACGCTGTGATCACGAATAATATGAATAAGGAGAAAACAAGAGAATGATACATATATTATGATTCAAATTTTATTGCATTCAATTAAAGTTCAGCGGATACAAGATTTCAAATGGAAAGGAATATTCATAAAAAGATGACAATTTTATACTGAAATTGGGAAAACATAACCTTCTTCTTTGATTGCCAGAATGCTGCATCATCGTCATGCGAGTTGAATCTTGGGTTGGGTCCGCTTTATCCTCGAAGAGCGAACTACGCAATAATCCTCACTTGGCAGAAGTGGGGAGTCTGGACGAATCTCCTCCTTGTAGTTCCTTCCTTTCCGGGCAACCGTTGATGAGATGTTTGTTGGACCCGCATATCAAACATTTTCTTTGGGCGCGGCGGCAATCCCTCTGAAGATGTCCTGACCTCTTACAGTACCCACAGCAAGGGTTCTTCTGATGCTTCTGTTGACGCTTCATCTTCTTCTTCTTTCCTCGTCCAATAGGGGTCCCTTTATGATAGGAGACTCCTGCTGGTGCCAGATTCACCTGTCTTCTCAGTCCTTCAGCTAATAAGTCGTTTGTCCGTTCCTGGCTTCCTTTAGACCTCTCAGTGCACTCAGAATCTCAACGGTCCGACTCTGGGGAGCGGAAACAGATGAAGAGTTGTTGGAAGTCATGATCCTGGGACAACAAATCTGAGAATGATATAAGTCACACGCTAAATGAATCAATATATGATATGGATAGGACAAGGAAACAAAATTTGATGGATGGACAAGGATTCAAGGATATCAGAGATGCTGAATTTATTATAAGTGGGGAATCAACGGTATCACTTTAAGTCACTTGAATAGAGTACGGTAGTGCAATTGCCACCACATACCCTTGTCAAGTCACCCGAAACCATAGCGAATGGATAGCTGAACACACGATATGAATATGGATAAGGAATGACAAGTTTACAATCTACACCGAGTGATGTCTTAGATTGCCAAACTGTACACGGAAAACTGCAATCCCAAACGATGCAAAACCTGGGCTCTGATACCAACTAAACCATGTCACGCCCCGCTTCCCAAAATACGGAATACGAGGGGTAGACAAGGCCAGCCATGCTCCTACGGACAAGGAAAGTCCTGCCGTAGTCACACTTCGGCTTCTAGCTTTTCATGGTAAACAGTAAGTGATGCGCAGGTAATGGGAAAATGCAGTAACTGAAAGGAACAATGTAAAGACTGACCTGAAGTGGAACAAATGAAAGTAACTCGGGAAGGCGAGTCAAGAAGTCTGTGAAGCACGTCTAGTTCTGATCCAGGCTAAATCTTCTCCTCACACTGAGCATGCATACTCAGGTCGTCAGAGCGACACAATAGCAATATAATGTATATAATCAAGTAACAGTTCTAACAGTGGTGAGGATATGAATAACAGTAAATCAATAACAGCATGAATATAAATGAGCAGAGATCAATGCAGCGGAAAAATAAAGCAGTATAACAATATGTCACGAATGTCAAGACAGTATAGAATGAATGTAAATGACAGTAACCCTATCGGTCTCTAAGTCTCACTGCACAGGTCAATAAGCCTATCGTCAGTCCAAGTGTGAGAATCAACCACTCGTGAGTGTCCTCCACCCAAGGGTAGAACCCAAGGGCAAGGGACCACGGGCCCAACATGTAACGAATGTATCACAGTGTATATATCACGTACCCTGTAAATCTCCATATAACTCCCTAAATATATAAGCCGGCACGGGACTCCCGAGATTCTGTTGAATTCACACTTGAACTACCCCACACCCCGTGGTCTACATCAAACGCTAACCATAACCCTAAATACTAATCGATCCGTGACAAGTCTGCACGAGAACTGGAGGCAGGACCTCCATCAAGCACGTCCCGACTAATACCTAAGATAAATGGCAGTGTCGGATGCCTTATCTGTGACATCCGTGCAAGCGCTTCCATAAGTGTCCCATACCACTTATAGTCACACGTACACGCATCTCACAGACGTCGACAATGCAATAGAATAAAAGGGACACTGATTGTGCACAAGTACGTATCACTTTCACTTAATCACGAATGCACGAACACTGACGTACTTGCCACAATCACCACTAAGATCTAACACTGGGTAAATGCACGATGTCACTAGGTTATCACTACAATGATATAGGTATGATATGATGCATGAATAGCATAAGAAGCACAACTAAGGTATCATAAAAACAACAGTCTATCACTTGCACGATTTATCATGAAACATATGTATATGATTTAGCGAAATGATAAACAGGTAGTATTTAATATGTTCAGTTATCTATCCTTAGAATTTTGTTTCAGGTCAAACGGGTTTCAGGATTATTAGTTATAACTGTTTCATTTTAAGTGCACGCGGCTGGAAATCCAATTTCAGAATCAGGAATCCATTTCGCAACGCATTTTAACCCCAGTTGGGATCATAATTTAGCGACGCTGCAGTTGAATGAATTCTAGGGTTTTCAGTAAAGTTTTCAACGCAGCAAACGGATCTACAATCGCGTCTGTACGTTAGGAGTTATAATCTGTTTAATATTAACATGTCAATTCTGATTCTGCTGGGACTGTTATGTGTCCCGATCTTCTAAATTACAGATTAAATAGTAAATGATAACGAAACAGGATGAAATTAATTGTGTTGTCTAGATAACAGAGTTACCTACAATAAGCAGCGGAGTTCCGCAACCTACGACTTAAGGAAATCCCATGGTATCCATTACGGAACAGAAAACACAATTTGAGTCGCTCTGGACTGCAGTCCAGAGTCGTACTCCGATACAATTATCTTCATGATTTAAGTACAGGAATGTCTGGAAACTAGTATAGGATTAAAGTTCGTCGAGTTAGCTTCAATTTGAGCCCTCGAACGCACCAATCTAATATGTATATGATTTATGATGAAATTTACGATTTTCAGGTACAGTAGAAATTCAGTTTTACGGTTAAACTTGGGGGTAGTTGTTTTAGTCGTTAACGATCAAATTATCCAACTAAAATCACACACTATGTTCACAGCCCTACGGGCCAACCAACACCATCAAGTTCCGTCAAATTTGATAATGTTTTCCTAAGGGATCAAGCATCGAACAGTTGGGTTGCAACATTTTAACACAAGGTAAACATGGGATATATATAAAATGTTGATTTGTAACATATATAAAATAGCATGAAAGCAAGTAAAAACTTGCCTGGAGACGTCCCGGGGATGTACGGTGGCTGTAGCGTCACGAACGCGCGACACACGCGCGGCACGGCAACGCGGTGACAAAGGTCTCGATCTTGGCTCGAGCTTCGTCGAAGTTGGTTGTTGCGGGCTTCGGAGGGGGTGAGCGCAGCGACGGTGGCCGAAGCTTGGAGGGGCCGACGAGGGGAGGCTTGGGTTGAAATGAGGAGAGAGAGAGGGTTTAGAGAGAGAGAAATGAGAGAGAGAGGTTGGGCAGAGAGAGAGGAAAGGGAGTGAGTGAGAGAGAGTTTGAGAGGGAGACAGAGGGGAGAGAGGGGTTACAGAGAGGGAGAGACTGAGAGTTAGAGAGAGAGGGAAACGAGAGAGAGTGAGAGAGAAACGGGAGAGAGAGAGAGTTGAGACAGAGAGAGAGGGTGATCGGGGGAGAGAAGATTGTGAGAGAGAGAGAGAGGGTTTATGTGAGCTAGAGAGAGACGGTTAGAGAGAGAGAGAATTGAGAGGGGGAGAGAGATGGAGAGAGAGACAGATTTTCAGAGGGAGAGAGAGAGACAGAGTGGGAGAAAGAGAGAGAGTGAAACGAGAGAGGGAGAGGGACAGGGATTTGAGAGAGTGGAGAAGAGCCTGAGAAAGAGAGGGACAAGGAGAGACGATGGAGAAGATGGGGTCGGTGACGAGGGCCCGACGAGATGGTCGGCGAAGGGCGTGGGCTCGAGAGTGGAATGCCGTCGTCGTCGAGGGAAAAGGAGTGCTGGGGGTGTTCGTGATGGAGGTGGTGCTCGTGCGGTCGGTTGCTGGTGATCGAGGGAGGAGAATGGAGGTGAGATGAGGGCAGCGAGTCGCGCGTCGTGGGGGTAACGGTGAGCGAGGCACGGCGCGTGTCGGGCGGCGGCATGGGCGCAACGGCAGGAAACGCGCGCGCAAAGAGAGGAAGTAGCCGTTGGGGAGACGAGGGAGAAGAGGCACAGGGCTCGGGCCGGGCCGGCGCAGTGAAAAGAATTCAAATGAAAAAAAAACAAGGAGAACGGGCCGGGCTTAGTATTAGGAAATATAAATAAATAAAAAAAGAATTTGGGAAGCAGGGGCCAGGCTGAGGTTAATGGGCTGTAGGGAATAAGGTGGGCTGAAGGATAAATTAAAATAATTAAATTTAAGTTAAGGAAATGGATTTAGTAGATGGGCCGAGGGAAAATAGATAGAAAGGGAAAGGGCCGGGCTTGGTTTTAGGGGTAAAATAATGAATGGAAAAAATAAGGGAGTGGGCTTAGGATTTAAGATTAATAAAGAAGATGGAGTTTATTAACTGGGGAAATGGGTTGGGTTTAATTTAAATAAACGAAATGAGCTGAGTGAAATAAAATATAGCTTGGTTTAGAATTTGGGTTCATAAAAGAGGTTATAATAAATAAATAATTTTCTAAATAAAAGTCATAGATTTATAAATAAAATAAATGGAAATTCTAAAGTAACAAAATACGGACTTGGTATAAAAAGGGGCTGGATGTTACAGGAACAATGAGCATATGGGCTCAACTGATCATCAGATCATATATGAATTGCCCCTGAATAGTATACGGTAGTCAATATGGAGATAGTCCGTAGGGAAAAACATATTAGTTTATGAAAATCGCGGTCCGATATTAGTTTAGGGACATTTCGGTCCAACAGTCCCATGTTTGGGACGAATATTAGTTTAGGGACATTCGGTCTAACATTACCGTGTTTAGGACGAATATTAGTTTAAGGACATTTAGGTCCAACATTCCCGTGTTTGGGACGAAGTATTAGTTTAAAGACATTTCGGTCTAACATTCTTCTTGCATGCACGTATATATTTTACGTGGTGAAGTGAACGATGGTAACATGAAATGCACCCAATATTGGGGTATGCACATCGATATGGAAGTGCATCAATATAGGGTGTATCGATATGAGGGTGCACATCTATGTGGGATGAGTAAGTCATTCTTTGTCTTGATGAAATTTCATATCTTTCATCAAGTAGGGACGAGAAAAGATTTGTTGGTTGTTGGAACCCGCCACCTCTCTGAAGACGTTGAGGAATTACAACGATATATATTAGAGGTATGGAAAGATGCATCCTTGAACTAAATTCCATATATAAGGGAAAAGATCTTGGTGGATCTAAGGATCGTTATTCTTATATGAGACTAAGATTAATATGGATGAACGATCATTACTTATATATGAGACTAAGATCAATTTGGACATCATTGATATGTTGATTAATAGATCATGTATGAAAAGCAAAAGTTTTTATATTTAGTTTATTTTAACAAAGTAGTCAAGCCAAGGCTTGCTGTCTAAGTGCGCAAGTGCATATGACGCAGATGCGAATTTGTTTTGATCTGAAAAAGGAGTGCGTAAGTGCTTTACACGTAGTTACGCACTTGTTTCAAGTCAGTGTGTTGCGCACATGTATATCACATGGCTTGCACTTGATATCGGTTTAGAATCAAATGTGCGCAGGTACATATATGCACATGTGTATATGTGCACATGTTTATAAAAGTCAACGTGCATATCACATGACGGTCACACATCTGTGGGCAATATCTATCAAGTGCGCATACGTTCATATCACGTGACACACATGGCTTCATAGGCATCATCCAACAAGTGCGTATACATGCATATCATGTGAGGCGCTGTCTTTTGCTTCTTTTGATCGCTCACGTAGATATCACGTGAGGTGCTAAGTCCTTAAAGATTTAATCTCTGTTCATGTTTTTAGAAGAGTTAAACTTCTCTTAATGGTATTTTGACCATTAACGATCACCAAAATTACTATTTTGAGGATCTGGGATCATGTTCTTTAAGAACTAAATTCTTGTTTGTGAAGGAACTAACTTCCTGGAGTATTATGGACTCCGTCTTCTTCATATTCTTTCATTACTGTTCTTTTCAACCTTGTTCTTTTCTGAAGTTTTGATTCTCAAGAACAAGATCTTCTCGATGAGAATTAAATTCTCATCTTGTGGGAGACTCATCTTGTGGATCTCAGATCCAGAAAAAAAAAAGTAAGTTCTTGTGAAGTGTTAAACCCTCTGATATAATATGATAGATAAAGGAGGTGTTTTGATCTCTTTGTTTTATTTATCTAGGATTTGAGAAGAGTGATGAAGATCTTATTCTTCGAAGAAAATTAAATTCTCTATTGCCGAAACTTTTGGGTAGTCTTCTACATTTTTACAAAAACTTATCGAGAGTTTTTCCTCTTCCTTTTCTCTTGCAGAAGCTTATGAGGGTCTGTGCCTCTCTCGATTTAATTTCTTAGGTCCTTTATATAGGAGAATAGAAAAATCAGTTTGTTGAGAAAATCTCTCATTGAGAGATCATGACCGATTTCATAATCAATCAAATTGATTCTTTAGATCAACCGGTGAATTTTATTCCCCGTTGGATTTTTAATTCAAAGGCTCTCTGTTTAACAGAGAAGATCATTCTTGTTTGTTTAATAAGATTAGAAAAATATTTTCCTAAAATAGAATTTAATTCTATCATGTGATCAATTGGTAATTTTATAATCACCGTTGGATTTTGATCTGATGGTTCTATGTTTTAACAGAGAATATTTTTCTTGTTTAAGAAAAATCAGGAAAATATTTTCCCGATAGAATTTAATTCTACATAGAATTTAATTCTATCAAAAAGAATAATCACGTGCATTACACGTGAAGAGTTGGCATATAGCGCCCTCGTGGATATCACGTAAGGCGCTGGCAAGATGCTGGCAAGTGTGCTCACGTAGATATCACGTGAGGCGCTGCCAAAAGACTAGCATTTGCACTCACGTGGAAATCACGTGAGGTGCTCACGTGTTTAACATGTGGGAACTAATATAGGATTTGATCCTATCTGAAGCGGTACCTACATGCTTTGTATGTGGGTGCGCACGTGTTTAACACGTGAGGGCTTCCCTTTTATTTTATAAAGGAACAACAAGCTCCGAACCAAATTTTTTGCCTGGAATAAATTCCCCCCACTACTTTGTCTACGTAAGTATGTACGTGGGTTAAGTAGTTTAAAGTTATGCATCGTCATAGAATCGATGGCTTAAGAGATAAGTTTAGGATTCCTAGTCTTAAGCAGGTTTTTTCTCTCTATGAGTCATGAGGATCTCATAGGTACATATTCTTCTTAGAAATCGTGAGAATTCCTAATTGTTCATCACCTTCGTGAGTTATAACGATATCACTCGGGTACTTTCTCCTTACAAGTCAAGAGAACCCGTAAGTGGCTTCTTTACTTCATCGGAATTCTAGGCCGTATATATCGCCATCGAGGTTTAGAGCTAGGATTTTGCCGTCACTCGAGTTTTATTTGACCACTGTGTCCGCATCCTGCTGAAATCTGGAGATGATCGAGAAGACGATCTCTTGGCTATAGATATTGCCATCGAGATCTGGAGCTAGGAATATGTCTGTAGGATGTTTTTCGTCACCCCATTGAGATGGAAATACGCACATGCTTGTCAAGCACATTACAGATTCCCCCTGCCTAGGGTAGGCTGGGGTTTATTGATCGTGGGGATCCGAATCTCCGGCAACCGCGGACTAAGCTGCCGTTAATTACCTCTCGCCTTTGGTACGAGGGAACCTCCGATTGACGGGTTAAAATGGTCATGCGAAATCAACGTGCAGTGTACGTGTGTTTTTGTTTTAGGGGGGCTTGGATATATCGGGAGCCACGCAGAGTTTTTACGGGGGTCCCGCTAACCGGTTAGCGGGCTTGGGGTCTAGGGGGCTAGCAGCCCCCTTGCGGGGTACGGGGCAGCGCCCCGGCCCAAATTTTTTTTTGGGAAGGACAGTGTTGCAGAGTATGTGTATGTGTGTGTGTATATACATATATGTAAAAAAAGGGAAAGGGCATCCAAAGGATGCGTGGGGAAAAGCGCCAGCGCTTTGGGCGCTGGCGCTCCACGTGTCAGCACGTGGGTGCTCTGGCGCTAGCGCTCTGAGCGCAAGAGCGCTAGCACTCCACATGTCAGCACGTGGGCACTGGGGTGCTAGCGCTTTGAGCGTTATCGCTCTGAGCGCAAGAGCGCTAGCGCTCCACGTGTCAGCACGTGGGCGCTCGGGCGCTAGCGCTTTAGGCACAAGCGCCCTGAGCGCAAGAGCGCTAGCGCTCCACATGTCAGCATGTGGGCGCTCGGGCGCAAAAAGGGACTTGGTCCCTGCAATGGAAGTTGTACTCCCAGAAAGGAGCACTTATTATTTTTTTTTTGTGTGTGTGTGTATATATATATGAGGAGTTAAACTCCAAGGATGTTTTGAAGCTAATGAAGGGGCTTCTCCCCTTAAGCCCTAGTTCGTCCCCAAAGTGGGGTTTCTAGAGACGGGTCTCCTTCTTCTTCCTGTCATTTGGCTGGATCTTGAAGATCAAGAGATGTGAGATTTTAAAAATCTCTTCTTTTTGAGATCTAATGACAGATCCAAGTTCCCTTTTGTGGGTTTTGTGGTGAAAAACTATTTAGTTTTGGAAAAGGAAGAGTAAAACTCTTGATTTAATTCAAAAGAAAGAAGAAGGTTTGGAACCTTCAGAAAGGGGAAAGAGGCACAAACCCTAGGTTTTTGAGAGAATGAAAAGTGTATTGCTTTATTCATCATCATGTTGCCTTATATAGGCTTACATATTTACATATAGCCCTTTGGGCTTTACAAAATGGCATTTTGCCCATCCCATGTCTCATGTGCTATTTCTTTTTGCACATAAGCCATGGGCTTATAAAAATTTGGCTTTATGCCCATTTTGTTTACATTCATGCATAAAAAATTACATAAAAATTATTTATTACATGATCTATATTTTGGCATGGGGGAGGGCCGGCCGCTTCATGTTCGGACTCGACCTGGGCATGGGCCCGTTTGACTTGGGGTTGACTTTGACTTTGACTTGGTCAACCGGGGTGCAATTTTCGACTTTAACAAAGTGGCCCCCATCAATAAATTCACACCACGTATGTGAGTCGTGTGCATGAAATTGATGGATCTTCTTTTTCATGGAGGCGACTTGCTTTGGTTCCCACGTTTTAGGATGCACTCCCCTTTTTACGACTTGGACGGTCGACGCTTGACGCGTCTTCGAGACGGAGTGTCCATGGTAGACTTTTCCCTCGCCCGGAGCAATCTGGTTCTTTCTTTGTAGGAATCCTGCACTGCCCTTTTTATGACATTGACAGTCGACACTCTGATTCGGAGCGATTTGGTTCCCGATTTGTGGGAAGCCTGCACTGCCCTTTTTGCGACATGGACGGTCGACGCTTGATGTGTCTCCGAGGTGGAGTGTCCGTGGTAGACGTTTCCCTGGCCCGGAGTGATTTGGTAGATCTGCCCCCGGCACGGAGTGTCGTTGTTCGACGTTTCCCGGGCATGGAGTGTCTGTGTTGGACGTTTCCCCGAGACAGAGTGTCTCTGGTCGACGTTTCCCCGGCACGGAGTGTCGCTGATGTTCGACTTGTCCCCTGCACGGAGTGTCGCTGATGTTCGACTTGTCCCCTGCACCGAGTGTCGCTGGTCGACTTTTCCTTGGCACGGAGTGTCGCTGATCGACTTGTCCCCGGCATGGAGTGTCACTGATCAACTTTTCCCCGGCACGGAGTGTCGCTGGTCGACATATCCCCGACACGGAGTGTCGCTGTTCGACTTGTCCCCGGCACGGAGTGTCGCTGATCGACCTGTCCCCGGCACGGAGTGTCACGGATCGACCTGTCCCCGGCATGGAGTGTCGCTGATGTTCGACTTGTCCCCGGCATGGTGTGTCGCTGATCGACTTGTCCCCGGCACGGAATGTCGCTGGTGTTCGACTTGTCCCCGCATGGAGTGTCGCTGATATTCGACTTGTCCCCGTCACGGAGTGTCGCTGTTCGACTTGTCCCCAGCACGGAGTGTCGCTGCTCGACTTTTCCCCGGCATGGAGTGTCGCTGGTCGACTTGCCCCCGGCACGGAGTGTCGCTGCTGTTCGACTTGCCCCCGGCACGGAGTGGCGCTGCTGTTCGACTTGCCCCCGGCACGGAGTGTCGCTGATCGACTTGTCCCTGGCACGGAGTGTCGCTGATGATCGACTTGTCCCCGGCACGGAGTGTCGCTGTTCGACTTGTCCCCGGCATGGAGTGTCGCGGATCGACTTGTCCCTGGCATGGAGTGTAGCGGATCGACTTGTCCCCGGCACGGAGTGTCGCTGCTATTCGACTTGTCCCCGGCACGGAGTGTTGCTGATCGACTTGTCCCTGGCATGGAGTGTCGCTGATGTTCGACTTGTCCCCGGCACGGAGTGTCGCTGTTCGACTTGTCCCCGGCACGGAGTGTCGTGGATCGACTTGTCGCCGGCACGGAGTGTCGCTGATGTTCAACTTGTCCCCGGCACGGAGTGTCGCTGATCGACTTGTCCCCGGCACGGAGTGTCGCTGTTCGACTTGTCCCCGACACGGAGTGTCGCTGGTTGACTTGTCCCCGGCACGGAATGTCACGAATCGACTTGTCGCCGGCACGGAGTGCCGCTGATCGACTTGTCCCTGGCATGGAGTGTCGCTGATCGACATTTCCCCGCCGCGGAGTGTCGCTGGTCGACTTGTCCCCGCCACGGAGTGTCGCTGGTCAACTTGTCCCCGGCACGGAGTGTCATTGGTTGATTCCGAGTCGAAGCATAATTCCGACATGGGAGGCAGATACGCCTGAGGCAAAGCATGATTTCGACACGGGGTATATTCTGGGACGAAGCATGATTCTGCCGCAGAGATTGTTGGTTTGATTTGGGTTGGCATTAGTATCGCCATACTGGAATGTGGTACCAGAAGCGAATCATCATTTTCCACGAGAGGAATTATGGATTTTGTTTTGGTTTGGCATCAGCATTGCTGCACTGGAATAATGCCAGGGGCAACTCATCATTTGCCCTGGGAGGATTTGGGAATTGGTTTTTGCTTGGCATCAGTATCGCTACACTAATATGGTACCAGGAGCGAATCATCATTTGCGCTTGCTTATCAGGAAGCGATGGCTTAGGAGACAGGTTTTAGGTCCCTATTACCTAAGAGTTTTCAATTTTGTGAGCCGTAAGGGTCTCACAAAGCATTTTCTCCCTACGGATCGTAAGGATCCTGCAGGTGTATTTTCTCCTTAGGAGTCGTGTGGACTCCTAAATGTATTGCTCCTTTGTGAGTCGTAAAGATCTCACGCGGGAATTTTCTCCTCACAAAGTCGAGAGGACCTTGCGAGTGCATTTCATCTCTTTTTTTTTTTATGAATTTGCGCCCTTTCGGGTTTTCACAAACTCGCCGGCAGTCCTGCTGTTTTTACTCACGGAGCCCTTTCGAGTTTTCATCCATGCTCGTTTTGCTTGTGGACATACCGTTTTTTTTGTGGGACTTTGAATGTGTTCTCACCGGTAGGACTTAGGAGAGATTGGGATTGTTTACGCCCGTGGATTGTATATGGTTTTGTAGGATGTATGATCCAGACCGTAGGGCCGGAAAAATTTTGGGACGTTGTCAGCGTCTGCATCGCTGCACTGGAATATGGTACCAGGAGCGACTCATCATTCGCCGTTTGGGGATTGGGATTTAGAATTGGTTGGCGTCTGCATCGCTGCACTGGAATATGGTACCAGGAGCGACTCATCATTCGCCATTTGGGAATTGGGATTTGGAATTTGGTTGGCGTCTGCATCGCTACACTGGAATGTGGTACCAGGAGAGACTCATCATTCGCCGTTTGGGGATTGGGATTTGGAATTTGGTTTGCGTCTGCATCGCTACACTGGAATGTGGTACCAGGAGCGACTCATCATTCGCCGTTGGGGTATGGGATTTGGAATATGGTTGGCGTCTGCATCGCTGCACTGGAATATGATACCAGGAGCGACTCATCATTCGCCACTTGGGGATTGGGGAGCGATGGCTTAGGAGAAAAGTTTAAATCCCTATCGCCTAAGGCTTTTCTATTTTATGGGCCATGAGGGTCCCATAAAAGCATTTTCTCCCTACGAGTCGTAAGGATCCCGCATGTGTATTTTCTCCTTAGGTGTCGTGAGGACTCCTAAGTGTGTTTTTCCTTTGTGAGTCGTAAGGATCCCACAAAGGTTTGTTCTCCTCATGTATCGTGAGGACACATGAGTGGGTCTTCTCAATGGAGCATAATTCTAAAGGCGAAGACCAGCCGCTTAACTGGTGATTGTGGTGGGGCATAGGTATGACGACAATTATTTGAGCCCGTGGATTGTATACGGTAGTCAATTTGAGGACTGGCCGTAGGGCTGGGAGAATTTTGGGAAATTGGATTTTTTTTTTGTTCTTGTTTTACCGCGATTGCTCTATCATTTCAGCTTTTCTTATCGCGAAGATCGTGATTGCCCTATCATTTCGGCTTTTATTCGCGGTTGCCCAATCATTTCGGCTTTATTTTCATCTTTATTTTACTCGCTGATTTTTATTGCGAGTTGCCCCATCATTTCGGTTTTATTTTCATCTTTATTTTACTCGCTGATTTTTATTGCGAGTTGCCCCATCATTTCGGCTTTTCTTTATTTCTCTTTTATTTACACATTTTTTTTATTTACATATATATATATATATATATATATATATTTACATTCCCAGTTTAACGACTTAGAGGTCGGTTATTCCCAGTTTAATGACGTGGTGGTCGATTATTCCCAGTTTAATGACGTGTGGTCCTCTGTTGTTCCCAGTTTAACGACGTGGTGCTCCTCGTTGTTTATCCTAGCCCCTTGAAATTTGATCTTGGCGGAGCTGTGTTGATGACCGTAGCTCTGTGGCTTGCCGATACATCCGAGGACTGTGAGGTTTTTCCAAGCTTGTATTGGTTCTCCACCTAATCTTTGAAAATATAGCAGTCTTCGATGGTATGACTCACCATTCTATGATATGGGCAGTATATGGGATTGCCGGTCATGTTCATTTCATGTGGCCACTTTTGAACAGGCAGTTGCAGACCGTTGTTCAAGGCGTCCACGAATATTTTGCGGACTTCATCCCTCCTGAAGGAGTATACCTTCTTCTTTCTCTCCATTGGAGTAGGTGCCTTTACTGATACTGGTCCTCGAGGCCGATCAGTCTTTGGTTCGCCCTTTTCAGATAATGGCACATGTCTGGGAGGATTAGGTCCTCGAAAGGCTCCGGTCTCCATTTGTATGAAATCGGCGGTCGTAACTTGACTGTTTGCTAACACGCCTTTAGACAGTTCTATCTCTCCCGTCTTTTATTGCCTTTCGACCCAATCTTTGAAGACAAATCAGTCCTCAATGGCATGACTTATCACCCTGTGATAGGGGAAATATTCTGGATCGTCGGTCATATTCGTTTCTTGCGGTCTCTTTGATTCTTGCAGTTGTAGACCGTTTCTTAGGGCGTCTCTGAATATCTTGTGGACTTTTTCCCTTTTGAAGGAAATAGACTTTTTCCAGTTTCTCTTTCAGAGGCGATTCCCCCCTCCCCCGGCGTATGTATCGGATGGACTGGAGGCTAATTGCGGCCGTTCTTCGCGAAGGCGCTCCACTCTTAGGTTGAAGGGGGTATCAGTTGGCTGCCTCGGGGTATCAATCCCTGGCTCATGAACCAAAATTTGATTCTGCTGTAATTGCAATCGGGCGACTTGGGTCGCAAGATCTGCCGCGACGTTTGCCAATTCATCGACCTTAGACTGTACCTTGTCTGACTTCTCATCCCTGTCCTGAAGCTGCCTCTGAAGCCATCGGAATAACGCTTGTTCTGTAGTTCCGGCTATGACAACCAGGTCATCTTTATTGCCTGAGCTCAGTTCCGCAGGAACCATGGGCTCTTCTGGCTTATCGGCCTGAGCGGGCTCTTCATTACTTAGATTGAGCCGATGCTGGGTAGCATCAATCATATCATCACCATGGCTGTGAAGAAGAGGAGGATTCGTTTCTTCATGTCCGACCATGTAGACAGTACGAACCACATACCCAACCATTTCCTCATCTTTGGCGGGGTAACCCCGTTCTTGGAGCCTCATTAAGCTCAGCCTAGCGGGAGCCTTAGCCTTTTTGTTGGCTCTGTATCTGAGCATTTTCTGCCTTAGCTTCTTGATTTTGAGGGCTTGGCGGGCATCTGTTTCCTGAGAAGCCACCGTGAGTCGATTAGCGAGGAGCTTAGAGAAGACACCCGATCGAGCAGTTGTCAGGGGCACCGCCAGAGCTTGCTCGAGATGCCTTGTTGTTTTGTTGGTGCTGATGGCCTTGCCCCCAGCTGGGGCCAAGGAAAGTCGTTCAGACACCGACTTGCGTTTGGGTTGGGGCGCCCTCGAGATCACCACATTTGGTCTCCTGCCTTTCGAGACCGGTCTGTCTGTTGCTGGAGCTTGAGGAGCCGGGATGGCGTTAGCTGACACGAACAGGATAGAGCCGAATGGTAGCGGCTCCACCTCCCATTGTCGCCCGAGACTGGCCAGAAGGACCGTCCTGGAGTCCATCTTCATCGTGTAGAAGACGGGAGTCGTGCTGAGAGTTAAGATCGTACTTGGAGACATTGTTGAAAAGTGATTGCTTGAAGACCTGCATGAAAGAGCATTGTTTTAGTATAAATATAGATATGTATACTGATTGAGTTTGCATGAATGCTTAACCCGAAATATGGGAGGAGAGATTGGTCCCACCGGGTATGCCAGAATCAGTAGGGTGTTTTTCGTCCCCCCATTGAGACGGGAATACGCGCGTGCTTGTTAGGTGCATTACAGATTCCCCCTGCCTAGGGTAGGCTGGGGTTTATTGATCGTGGGGATCCGAATCTCCGGCAGCCGTGGACTAAGCTGCTGTTAATTACCCCTCGCCTTTGGGGCGAGAGAACCTCCGATTGATGGGTTAAACTGGTTATGCGAACTCAACGTGCAGTGTACGTGTGTTTTTGTTTTAGGGGGGCTTGGATATATCGGGAGCCACGAAGAGTTTTTATGTGGGTCCCGCTACCAGGTTAGCGGACTCGGGGTCAAGGGGGCTAGCAGCCCCCTTGCGGGGTGCGGGGCAGCGCCCCGGCCCAAAATTTTTTTGGGAATGACAGTGTTGTAGAGTATGTGTATCTGTGTGTGTATATACATATATGTAAAAAAAAGGGAAATGGCATCCAGAGGATGCGTGGGGAAAAGCGCTAGCGCTCCACGTGTCAGCACGTGGGCGCTCGGGCGCTAGCGCTTTAGGTACAAGCGCCCTGAGCGCAAGAGCGCTAGCGCTTCACGTGTCAGCACGTGGACGCTCGGGCGCTAGCGCCCAAAGCGCTAGCGCCCTGAGCACAAGAGCGCTAGTGCTCCACGTGTTAGCACGTGGGCGCTCGGGCGCAAAAAAGGACTTGGTCCCTGCAATGGGAGTTGTACTCCCAGAAAGGAGCACTTATTATTTTGTGTGTGTGTGTGTGTGTGTATGAGGAGTTAAACTCCAAGGATGTTTTGAAGCTGATGAAGGGGCTTCTCCCCTAGCCCTAGTTCTTCCCCAAAGTGGGGTTTCTGGAGATGGGTCTCCTTCTTCTTCCTGTCGTTTGGCCGGATCTTGAAGATCAAGAGATGTGAGATTTTAAAAATCTCTTCTTTTTGAGATCTAATGACAGATCCAAGTTCCCCTTTGTGGGTTTTGTGGTGAAAAACTATTTAGTTTTGGAAAAGGAAGAGTAAAACTCTTGATTTAATTCAAAAAAAAAAGAAGGTTTGGAACCTTCAGAAAAGGGAAAGAGGCACAAACCCTAGGTTTTTGAGAGAATGAAAAATGTATTGCTTTATTCATCATCATGTTGCCTTATATAGGCTTACATATTTACATATAGCCCCTTGGGCTTTACAAAATGGCATTTTGCCCATCCCATGTCTCATGTGCTATTTGTTTTTGCACATAAGCTATGGGCTTACAAAAATTTGGCTTTATGCCCATTTTTTTTTACATTCATGCATAAAAAATTACATAAAAATTATTTATTACATGATCTATATTTTGGCATGGGGAAGGGCCGGCCGCTTTGTTCGGACTCGACCTGGGCATGGGCCCGTTTGGCTTAGGGTTGACTTTGACTTTGACTTGGTCAACCGGGGTGCAATTTTCAACTTCAACAATGTCGTCACTCCACTTTTGTTCAACCCTTAGGTCCTTTTTGACGTCGCGTCTGAACCAATAAAGAACCTCAAGCTGGAGCTAGGATTTTTCCATTACTCCTATTTTATTTGACCCTTTGGTCTTTGATAACGTTGCATCTGCACCCTATTGGAATGAGAAGAACGTAGAGATGATCTCTAGGTTGTAAATATTGCCATTGAGATCTGGAGCTAGAAATATGTTGTCACTCCACTTTTGTTCGACCCTTGGGTCCTTATTGATGCCGCGTCTGCACCCTGTTGGAATGAGAAGGACGTAGGGATGATTTCTAGGCTGTAGATGTTGCTATTAAAATCTGGAGCTATGATTTTGCCATTGCTCCACTTTTTCTTTGACCCTTAGTCCATATTAACGTTGCATCTGCACCGAGTAGGAACATCGATATGATCTCTACGCTGTAGATGTTGCCATCGAGATCTGGAACTAGGATTTTTCTATCACTCCATTTTGATTTAGCTCCTTGGAGTCTTGTCAAGACCACATCTTTACTCTGCTGGAGTAAGAGAGATGTCGAATTGGTCTTTAGGCCTCATACATTGCCATCGAGACCTAGAGCTAGGATTTTGCCATTACTCTATCTTTGATTTAGCCCTTTGGACCATGTTGACATCGCGTATGCACCCTGCTAGAATGAGAAGAACGTCGAGCTGAGCTAGAATTTTGCTATTAGTCCATTTTGTTTTGAACCTTTGGTCTTTGACGACGTTGCATCTGCACCCTGCCGACATGAGAAGAACGTCAGGATGATTTCCAGGCTGTAGATGTTTCCATCGAGATCTAAAACTTCTTTTGCCAAAGCATGGTGGGAAAATATGCTACTATTTCTTTGTGCCTATGAATTGTATACAAGAGTCAGTATGGACCTACTTGCAGGGAATTTTTTTTTATTTTTTTATTTTTTTATATTTCCATGATGCTCTATTTTTTCATCTTTTCATATAGCGAAATTCATGATTACCCAATCATTTTGGCTATTTTTTTGCCGTGCCCAATCATTTTGGATATGTCATTTTTTCGTTTATTTTTTTACTCGCTATTTTTTATTACGAGTTGCCCAAATATTTCGGCTATTTCATATGCATATATTTTTTTGCACGCTAATTTTTTTATGGTGAGTTGCCCTATCATTTCAGCTATTTCATATGCATATTTTTTCTTACTCACTGATTTTATTGCGAGTTGGGGATTTATAATCTGATACCAATCCTCGGATCAGCATCGCTGCAACTAGGATATTGCCAGGAGCGAATCATTTGCCGTAAGAGAATTTAGAGTTTGACACCTATTTAGACATCAGTATCGCTAAAACTAGGATATTACCAGGAGTGAATCATTATTTTCCTTTGTTGATTTAAACAAAGATGGCTTAGCAAACGTGGTTATGATCCTGTCAACTAAGGCTTTTGACATTATGAGCTGTATGGTTCTCATAAAGGTATCTCTCCCTACGTGTCGAGAGGATCTCATAGGTGTATTTTATCCTTAGGAATCGTGGGGATTTCTGAGTGTGTTTTCTCTTATAAGTCGTAAGGGTCATACAAGAGTATTTTCTCCTTGTAAGTCGAGATGACTTATAAGTGTCGTTCACCATATGAGAATATTTCTCGCCATTGGTGGAACTCGTTTGGAACATACTTTGTTCGTACCCGTGGATTGTATTCAAGAGTCGATATCGAACTACTTATAGGTCAATTTAGGGGATATGATGGCTTAAGAACAGGTTTGGGTCCCTGTAACTTAAGGCTTTTGAATCTCATGAGCCATGAGGGTCTCATACGGGGTATATTCTCCTTACGAGTAGTGAGGATATTGTAAGTGTTTTCTCCTTAGGATTCGTATGGATTCCTAAATATGTTTCTCCTTTGTGAGTCATAAATATCTCACATAAGAATTTTCTCCTTAATAAGGTCGAGGGGACCCTGCAAGTGTACACAATTTTTATATGAGATTGCGCCCTTTAGGGTTTTCACAAACTCGCCGGCAGTCCCGTTGATTTTACTTACGGTGCCCTTTATGGTTTTCATCCGTGCCCATTTGCTTGTGGACGTACTTTTTTTGCGAACGGTGAAACTCTCAAAAGCTGCTTCGCCGCAGGTGACCCATATATTTATCGGTGGGACTTAGGGGTGGCTTCATCGCTGGAGTAGCTGTATAGCCGGTGGGACTTGAGTTGCAATCTTTGCCGATAGGACTTCAATTGCAATTTCGATCTCAAGGAGCATATTAATTTAGGGACATTGCGGTCCATTATTGCCGTGTTAGGGGAGACGCACTAGTTTAGGGACATTTTGGTGCATTATTAGTTTAGGGGAATTTCAGGCCATCATTAGTTTAGAAATGTTTCAGTCCATCATCTCCGTGTTCGCAGCAAAATGCTTGTTTATGAACGTTTCGGTACAGCATCTCTATGTTCGAAGCGAAATGCTAGTTTAGGAACGTTTTGGTCCAATATTTATCATTCAGTCCGGGAGTTACATAACTCATCCTTTCCAACGCTTGCATACTTAGGCATTGCTGCCTAACCGTTGTATGAGTGGTCACTTTACGCCTTAGACTATTTTCACCTTCTTGGACTACTTCATTTATAATCGTAATAATCGGGTTGTTTTTACGGGAAATACTGGGCACTTTACATGGCACTTGCCCCCTGCTCATCAATGTCGCTTTCAAACGCTGACGGAGTATCTTCTTCATATATGAAGGAATGGGATATCACGTCACTCCTTCTGCCACGTCTTCTTCTTTCTTGGAAGAATAAACTTGACTTTGGGATTTTCCCTTTATCATCTGATTCGAAGTAGGACATGGATTCTGAACCCCTTCTACAATTTTTGGTTCAAGCGGGCTACTCCACTTGATTGTAGGACCCGCTTGTAGGTCCCTTAATATCCTTTTTGTTATTTGAAGAAAGGACCATCTCACGTAGAGATTCTTCCGTAAGTGAGAAATATGCCCCTGCATATATCTCGGTGGAGCGAGTATTCGCGCCCCAATCTTTCGAAGGGTAGAATCTGCGCTGTCGCTATTTTGGCGACAGATTGCTTCAAAACAGCTCATTCTTTGTTGAGCGTTGGCGACAAACTCTGTCTTGCCTCCACTTTTCATACATATTTATCGGAAGAGGAAAGGACTTGACCAATCTGATCCGATCGAGCCATTTTATCTATGAGCTCTTGGAAGGTCGTTGTTCCTGCCGAAAATTTTAGCTCAGAGCTTATTGTTCCCTTATAAAAAGGGGAGAAGAAAAGAAAGAAGAAAAAAATTCTTTTATTGTGCAAAGCACGTGAGTGTTATGGCTTCAAGGAGAATTAAAACCCACAGTTTGACCTCACGTGTTAAACACGTGAGCGCTCATATGCAAAACATTTGAGCGCTGAAAATAAATAACCAATGGCCAAACAGATCTCACGTGTTAAACACATGAGTGCTCATATGCAGAGCATATGAGCGCTGAATATAAGCAGGCTAAAACCCATACTGGGAGGATCGTGTTAAACACGTGAGCACATAATTTTGAAGCACTAACTTCGGATAGAATTAAATCCTATATAGAATTAAATTCTATTTTGGGAAATATTTTCCTTGATCTTTCTAAAGAAAGATATTCTTTGTTGCAGAGAGCTATTGAATCAAACATCTAATGGTAGAATTAAATTCTATTGGGGGAAAATATGTCCCTAATTTATTTAAATAAGAAAGATATTCTCTATTAAACAGAGAGCCGCTGGATCAAAGATCCAATGGTGATTAAAAAATCATCAACGAATTAAATTCTATATAAAACTAAATTCTATTTGGGGAAAATATTTCCCTGATCTTTCTTAAACAAGAAAGATTTTCTCTGTTAAACAGAGAACCCTTGGATCAAAAATCCAGCGGTGATTATAAAATCACCAATCAATCATCTGATAGAATAAAATTCTATCTTAGAAAAATATTTTCTTAATTTTATTAAACAAATAAGTGATCTTCTCTGTTAAAAAAAGAGACTTTGGATTAAAAATCCACCGGTGAATAAAATCGACCGGTTGATCTAAAAGATCAATTTGGTTGATTATGAAATCAATCATGATCTCTCAATAAGAGATTTTCGCAACAAACTGATTTTTCTCTTCTCCTATATAAAAGACCCAAGAGATTAAATCGAATATATACAAAGAACCCCATAAGCTTCTGCGAGAGAAAAAGGAAAGGAAAAAATCTCGATAACCTTCTGTAAAAAAAAATACAGAAGACTACCTACAAAGCTTCCACAAAAAAGAGAGAATTTAATTCTCAATAAAAGAAAGAGATATTCCTCATCTAAAAACCCTAGGTAAAGAAAAACAGAGATCAAAATATCTCATTTACCTATCATATCATACCTGAGAGTTTAACCGTTTAAAAGAACTTATTTCTTTCTCTGGATCTGAGATCTACAAAACAAATCTTTCATAAGTTGAGAATTTAATTCTCATCAGGAAGATCTTGTTCTTGAGAATCAAAGATTCAGGGAAGAACAAAATTGAAAAAGACATAAGAGAAGAACATGAAGAAGATGGAGTTCATAATACTCCATGAACTTAGTTCCTTCATATTCAAGAACTTAGTTCTTAAAAGAACCGGATCTCAGATTCTCAAAACAGTGGTCTTGGTGATCGTTAACAGTCAAAATACAATTTAACATAGATTTAAGTTCTCTAAAAATATCAACAGAAATTAAATCTCTAAGAACTTAGCGCCTCACGTGAAACACGCTTGAGTGCCCCAAACATAGCGCCTCACGTCCCATACACGTGAGCATACAAAACATAGCGCTTCACACGAAACACACGTGAGCGCCCAAAACTCAGTGCGTCACATGAAACACATGTAAGCGGCCAAATCTCAGCATCTCACGTGCATAACAAGTGAGCACCAGAAAAGACTAGTGCTGAGCACTATTTCAACGCCTTACGTGATACATACGTAAGTGCCATATGTCTGAGTTCTTAGCACTGCTGAGTAGTATAGAAACCCGATATTAGCCCAAAATTGGCTAATTCTGTGAAGCTTAATCTTCTTCTTTGTTTTTAAATCAACCGAGCCTATATACTCGTGATATAGTCTCATATATGATTAATGATCTTTCGTCGATGATATCCAAAATGATTTTCATCACATATCTTCTAAGTTAATCTTAGTCTCATATAAGACCAACGATCCTTAGATCCATCATGATCTTTTCCCTCAAATACATGATTTAGTTCAAGGGTACATCTCTCCACACCTCTGATATATGTCGTTGTAATTTCTCAACATTTTCAAAGAGATGAAGGGTCCCAACAACCAACAACTCATTTCTCGTCTCTACTTGATGAAAGATATAAAATTTCATTAAGATAGGGAATGTCTTACGCATCCTATATAAATGCGTATCTCATATTGAGCGCCATATATATATATATATATATATATATATATATATATATATATATATATATATATATATATATATATATGCCTTTAAATTGGATCGCACCCCAATATTGGATGCATTCTATGCCACCATCATTCACTTTGCTACGTAACATATACATATGTGTGTAAAAGGAATGATGGACTTAAACGTCCTTAAACTAGTGTGTCGTCTCAAACACGGTGATAATGGACCAAAATGTCCTTACACTAATATTCGTCCGAAACACGGGAATGTTTGGACCGAAATGTCCTTAAACTAATATTCGTCCCAAACATGGGAATGTTTGGACCGAAATGTCTTTAAACTAATATTCGCCTCAAACATGGTGATAATGGACCGAAATGTCCTTAAACTAATATTTGTCCTAAACACAGGAATGTTGGACCGTGATATTCTTAAACTAATATGTTTTGCCCTACGGACTTTCTCCATATTTACTACCGTACACTATACATGGGTTATTCATATATGATCTAATGATCAGTTGAGTTCATTTGCTCACTGTTTCTAAGTTGATTTTAGTCTCAGATATGACTAATGGTCCTTAGATCAAATCCGAATACCCCATGAACTTGTGGAACTCATCTATATGAGATCTGCGTCCTAAATTCAAAACCCTAAATCTAATATACTAATTTGGACTAATCTATGCCCTACGGGCATGACAAGATTAGTCTCCGTATATAATCCAAGGGCAACCTCATATAAAACAAACATAACATGACACGAAGTGATTTGTCTGGAGTAGAAGAAAGTTGTTATCTCAACACGATAATATAATTAACTGCAGGGGTTTGCGCATGCAGGGAAGAGCGTCCGCACAATCAATAATCCCTTACAAACGATGGGGAATCTGATAAAGTCTGCTACATCAGTCGCATCTGTCCAAACCTCCGATATACGGTGCCATAAATTAACTTGGTATTTTCAGAGAGGTGGATAGATATGTTCCAAATAGCATCTACCCCCAAATTTAGGCTAGACGTCTTCCTCATCTCAGTTCAGTGTTCGGCGGTAAACAGATTATGGCACGCTCAGTGGGACCTCTTTCTCTTTCTGCACCACACTTCGTGTGTCTTGTTTTTTGTGATAAAAAATCGCGGTATATATATGTTTGTAATTGCCCTTAGGTGATGGGATACTGAAGTTGGCGTTTTTTCTCTATGCAGAATGGCGTTTGCTTCCACTTACCACAATTCAGGCTCCGTCGCATTTGGTGGAGTCAAGTATGGACCACTTGCAGCCTTAAATCTTTGTAATCCAGCTCTTCAAGATATCGGTGGGCTTATCTTTGGGTCTATGCTGCCATCTCTTACCTTCGATTCCTCAACGCCGAAGGTGGAAGCCCAAAAGAAGTCCGTCTTCCATAGACCGGATTCATAAATTTCAGCTTTGCCGACGGAGTCAGTCCCCAAACAACTAGCCCTTGACAAAGACTTAGGTCGATGCAGGGGGCAGAATAATCATGCTCTCAAGAAAAACATGAGGCATGCACAGCAAATTCCAGAGACTAAAGAAATTCCGGTCAAAAGACATGATCGGCGTCAATATGGGCGTCAAATAAGACAAGCTGGGGGCAGTTCTCCATTTGGGTTGACTTCGACTCCGACGGTAAATTTTGCTGTTCCAACGAGGAACGGCTTTTAACTACTGCGAAGGGTCAGACAAATTCCCCTACCACAATATTGAAAAGTCTCTGCAACCCATGAGGATCCAAGGAGAGCAGAAGCCAGTTCACTCTTCGAGAAATATTTCCTCATCTATATATAAGGTGTGGATGTAGGTGAAGGACTCATTCGTCGTCTGTGGCTCTTTCCCTAAATGTCAGCCAAACTCTGACAACTCCCCTTCCAAATACAAGGGAACTTATCTCAAGGCAGTTACTGTTCTGATGGTTCCTCCTAAAGACAAAATTGTTTCTCAAAAAATAGAGATGCCTAATAAAGTCCAAACACCCAAGACAAACTTCAATGGTCAAGATTCCAAACGCCCAAAGTTTAGGGGCATGATAGTTCACACGGTCCATGTGGTGAATTCTAAAGAGGAAAATACTACTTCTGCTAGTCATAAACCGCATACTCGGTCTCTGAAAAAACTCAACTGCAACGTGAAAAGTTGCAGAAGATACTCGCTCAGGTGGCAGCACTCGCTATCTATTGCCTAAGGAAAATCCTTAGGATGCACCCGAAAAAAGAGCAAGGCAGGAGTCAGATATTGACTTTCTAAAATGCGCCCTCAAAAAGAAAGATGAAAAAGCGGCAGAGATGTCCACTAAAATGAACCAGATGACCCTCTTAGTCTAATATGGCTGGAATGATGGTTCATTCGGAACCACTGGCAGATGAACCGCCAGTACTCGCTCTTAAAGACAAGGATGACATTTCAAATCCTCTACAAGCCTCATCAACGGCTGAGGAGGTGTTCAGTCGAAAATATCGCACTTTTGATATGACATTTTCCTTACTTTTCTTAAATATCTAAAGGTGTTTATTATAAATATGAAACATATGAGAGTTTATTTGTAAAAATACTATTTACCATATGTTTATACATTATAATTAACATTATGAAGGAAAATGTATGCATATATTATTTTGATAATTTAAATATGCATATCATATCAAATATCCTTAATCAATATTCTTAAAATATAATATCATATCAAATGATTAGTATAATATCCCAAAAATACCAAATATTACTAACATTATTCATTGAGATAGTGTGCATGAGTTGGCTCAGATCAGGAGATCGAGATGTTAAGATGTCGGGAATAAAAAATCTGCCGATAAAGTTAAATAAAATCAAAGAGTCAATATTGGCAGAGACTCAAAAAAGATATGAACATTCCAGACATCAAATAAATCTCCATGTGTCACAATGAAGCAGCCCCAGAGTTTTGAAGCCAAGATGCCACCAAACGGCCGCGGTTCCGCGGCCAAAACACCATTATTGTGGCGAATCCGCGGCCGATCCACCGAGTTAGGAGTTGGGATTTTATGGTTTGGATCTTTACAACAAATCCTAATTCTTAGGATCTTTGGTTTCTGGCTTTAGGGCTATATAAAGGACCAAGGGCTAAACTTAGAATCATCAATATTTTACACGAAGCAAATCACCGTCAAAGAACAAGTGATCCAAGATAGGTCCACGATTCGACGTGATAAGGCGACGTGAGATTCGACGGAGTATCTACTTTCTACAAGGCAGAGATCGAGAGCAACTTCTTCTTCCTCTTGTAATCTAAACTTGAAGGTATTGTACTTGTGAAGTTGATTAATAAAGGTAGATCATTAGATTAATTATTTAGCATTTTAATTTCTGCATTATGATCTCTTTATGTTCTTCTTCTTCTATCACCATCATGCGTGAGTAATTCTCCACTTGATAGGGTTCGTAGGATTAGGGTAGAACAATGGATGAGAAAATAATTTAACATTTTTTAAGTCTTATGAAATTTATATACTTTAGCAAAAGAATCATTAACATCCTTATCGGGCGCGCTACCAATTTATTGCCAGTCTCAACCGCGATTTGAGATCATATTAATAATTATGTTAAGGGCTAGACATGAATAAAGATCAATGAAAGGACAAGGGTCAATAGTGTGGAAACCCTAGTTTCCTCCAAGAACCCTAATTCTCATTCATCACTATCTATCTAGTTTTAAATCTATAAATAGATAAAAGGAGTCATTTTTATTATTCATCCATGATTACTAAATCCTAACGAACCCTACAAGCCTTCTTCTTATAAAATCTACATCCGTATTTAAACTAGATTTGTATTCTATATCCGTATTTCGACGTAGATCTAGAAACTATTCTTCACTATTCTCTATTCTCCTTCCTCTTTTCTAATCAACACGTCTAAAGAAAGATTAAAAGATTCCATATATCCCCGAGGACGACCCGTACTCATCTCGGTTAGCTACACGCGACACCGTTATTGATTGCGGTTACTACTACACTCTAAAATAGAAATCAATTAAATGGCGTCATTGCCGCGGATACGTGCGTAATTTTTTCTCCTTGCTATTCATGTTGAATTCTTGTTCGATCCATATTATAAAGAAACAAAACCGCATCTTGCATATTTAACAATTAGTGTGCGATTTTTGCGGGGGAATCTGGAGTCACTAGAATGAGGAATTTGAGATTCAGAGACTTTCAGAGAGGACCAGAGGAGCAAAGGAGACCACTGTAGCAAAAATTTTCAAACGATCCCTCAACTACGCGGCGGAACCGCGGCAACAAGGGTATTTTGGCAGCGAAACCGCGGCGGTCTTGAGGGTTCATGCATCCAAACTTCTCTGGTATATTCCTCAACTCTTTCTCTATCCTCTGAAAATCATATAATATATTTTTCTGCAGGATTCTTTACAAAATATCGCCGCTCAAAAATCTTTTTGCGTGTTTTGTTTTGCGGGTTGTTTTTGCATATTTTAATACGGAGTTTAATAGGAAATACCACAATTCAGATTAGGTGGGGATTTCATCACCCTTCCTAGGCCCCACAAATCACTAAATGAGCATCCACATCATCCAATTTTAATTAAAAAATATCTAGATCAACACCCTAAGGATCGTCGCGCTCAATGGGACAGAGGAAGGTCGTGGGTAATCTATCGCTTATCCGCATTACTTTTGTGGTGTCTAAGCAAGCGTGACGAAGGCAAGTGGTTACTTAATTTGACCTGATATTTTCGGTGATTCGTATAGCGGATATCTCCCACTTACCTGGCACTTACCTGGCCATAAGAGTAATAAAGAGGTGGTATAGGATTGATACTGCGGCTTATCCTTTGGAAGTCTTGGAGCGGTCTAGTGCTTGACCTAGGTAACCTTAGTTCTAGGGTTTGGTTGTGCATTTTTTGATTTGTCGAGTTAACCCTCAATTCCCACTTTCAAAGCAAAACAATCCAAATAGAGCTTAAATCTTTCCCTTTTCACCCTCCTCCTGCTTTTCACCTTCTTATAATGGGTAACCCAAATAAAAGAACTCTTGCCGAGCTTTGCTATCCAGAACCAGATATTTCTTGTTATCATAATCGCTTCGGTATACCATCCGACTCTACCATGTTTTTAAGAGATCGGATAGAGTAAGCGGAAAGAAACAGTTGGCTACCTCACTCCAGGTCTTATCAACTGCATAAAAATTCTACATCTTCTTATGTTGATACTGCAGGGTATTTTTCGTCACCCCATTGAGATGGAAATACGCGCACGCTTGTCAGGCGTACTACAGATTCCCCCTGCCTAGGGTAGGCTGGGGTTTAATGATTGTGGGGATCCGAATCTCCGGCAGTCGCGGACTAAGCTGCCGTTAATTACCCCTCGCCTTTGGGGCGAGGGAACCTCCGATTAACGGGTTAACTGGTCATGCGAACTCAATGTGCGGTGTGCGTGTGTTTTGTTTTAAAAAAAAGGGGGGTTTTGTATATATCGGGAGCCACGCAGAGTTTTTACGGGGAAAGTGTGGCGGGGTATATGAATGTGTACATCTGTATACATATGTATATACATACATGTATATATAAATAAAGGGGAAAAAGATATCCAAAGGATGCGTAGGGCCAGCGCCTAGGCGCTTGAGCGCGAGCGCGCCACGTGTCGGCACGTGGGCGCTTTGCGCTCGAGCGCAGAGTGCTGGAGCGCAAAGCGCCACGTGTCGGCACGTAGGCGACTTGCGCTCGAGCGCTTGCGCTGGAGCGCAAGAGCGCCACGTGTCGGCACGAGGGCGACTTGCGCTCGAGCGCTTGCGCTGGAGCGCAAGAGCGCCAGGTGTCGCCACGAGGGCGAATTGCGCTCGAGCGCTTGCGCTGGAGCGCAAGCGCGCCACGTGTCGACACCGGGGTGACTTGCGCTCGGGCGCTTGCGCTTGAGCGCAAGAGCGCCACGTGTCGGCACGAGGGCGACTTGCGCTCGAGCGGTTGCGCTCGAGCGCAAGCGCGCCATGTGTCGGCACGTGGGCGCTCTGCGCTTGAGCGCCGGCGAGAAAAAGAGGTTTTTAGCCTAAAAAGATTTCTCTGATGAGAAATCAAAGAGGAGTTGGACTCATGAGTGTTTTTTTTCCTTTTTTTTTTAGGGTTTAGTGAAAGGGGTTCTTCTTCTTCCTCCTCTGTTAGCTGGATCTTGAAGATCGAGAAATATGGGATTTTAAAAATCACTCCTTTTTGAGATCTAATGGAAGATCTGAGTTCCCCTTGATGGTTTTTGTGGTGAAAAACTAATTTGTTTTATAAAAAGGAGAGTAAAACTCTTGATTTAATTCAAGAGAAAGAAGAAGGTTTTGGAACCTTGGAGATGGAAGAATGAGCTCAGCTCTGAAACTTTTTTTTTTGGAAAGAGAAAAGTTGTTGGGATATTTCATTATCCTTGCCTTTATAGGCCATACATTTTACACATAGCCCCTTGGGCTTCACAAAATGGCATTTTGCCTATCCCATGGCTCATGTGCCATTTCTTTTTGCACATAAGCCATGGGCTTTACAAAAATTTGGCTTTATGCCTATTTTTCTTACATTTATCCGAAAATAAAATAAAAGAAATACAACAAAATTATTTATTACAAAATTTTTATCTTAGCATGGGGGGAGGCCGGCCGCTTCATGTTCGGGCTCGACCCGGGCATGGGCCCACTGGATCTGGGCTTGGGCCCACTTGGCTTGGGGTTGACTTTGATTTTGACTTGGTCAACCGGGGTGTAAATTTTTACCCCAACAAATTGCCCCCCATCAATAAATGCACACCACATATGTGGGTCGTGTGCATGAAGTTGATGGATCTTATTTCATGTGGAGGCGACTTGATTTGGTTCCAGCTTTTTCGTAAGCTGGCACTGCCCTTTTTACGACATGGACGGTCGTTTCTGCCATTTTAGCGACGTGGACGGTCGTTTCTGCCATTTTAGCGACGTGGACGGTCGGTGCTGCCCTTTTTGCGACTTGGACGGTCGGTGCTGCCCTTTTTTTGACGTGGATGGTCGATGCTGCCCTTTTTGCCACTTGGACGGTCGATGCTGCCATTTTAGCGACTTGGACGGTCGGTTCTGCCCTTTTTGCGACATGGACGGTCGGTGCTGCCCTTTTTGCGACTTGGACGGTCGATGCTGCTATTTTAGCGACTTGGACGGTCGATGCTGCCATTTTAGCGACGTGGACGGTCGGTTCTGCTATTTTAGCGACGTGGACGGTCAGTTCTGCCCTTTTTGCGACTTGGACGGTCGGTGCTGCCATTTTTGCGACGTGGACGGTCGATGCTGCCCTTTTTGCGACTTGGACGGTCGATGCTGCCATTTTAGCGACTTGGACGGTCGTTGCTGCCCTTTTAGCGACGTGGACGGTCGGTGCTGCCCTTTTAGCGACGTGGACGGTCGGTTCTGCCCTTTTTGCGACTTGGACGGTCGGTGCTGCCCTTTTAGCGACGTGGACGGTCGGTGCTGCCCTTTTAGCGACGTGGACGGTCGGTTCTGCCCTTTTTGCGACTTGGACGGTCGGTGCCGCCCTTTTTGCGACTTGGACGGTCGGTTCTGCCCTTTTTGCGACTTGGACGGTCGGTGCTGCCCTTTTAGCGACGTGGACGGTCGGTGCTTGATTTGACTTGCTCTGCTTCTTGCAATGTCAGGGGTAGACTTGACTTGCTCCACTTCTTGCGGTGTCGGAGTGGAAGTTGACTTGTTGATTTTGATTTGGGTTGACATCGGCATCGCTATACTGGAATATGGTACCAGGAGCGAATTATCATCTGTCATGGAGAGGATTTTGGGATTTTGGTTTTTGTTTGGCATCTGTATTGCTGCACTGGAATAATGCCAGGAGCAACTCATCATTTGCCCCGAGAGGATTTGGGAGAAATTAGGATTGTTTTACGCCCGTTGATTGTATACGGTTTTGCAGGATGTTTGATCCAGACCGTAGGGCTGGAAAAATTTTGGGACTTTGTCGGCGTCTGCATCGCTGCACTGGAATATGGTACCAGGAGCAACTCATCATTCGCCGTTGGGGTATGGGATTTAGAATTTAGTTGGCGTCTGCATCGCTGCACTGGAATATGGTACCAGGAGCGACTCATCATTCGCCATTTGGGGACTTGGAATTTGGACCTTGTTTGGCATCAGCATTGCTGCACTGGAATAATGCCAGGAGCAACTCATCATTTGCCATGGGAGGACTTGGGATTTGGGTTTTGGTCGGCATCAGCACCGCTAACACTGAAGCGAAATGTCAGGAGCGACTCATCATTTGCCGTTGCCCGTTGGGGAACGATGGCTTAGGAGACAGGTTTGGGTCCCTATCACCTAAGGCTTTTCAATTTTATGGGCCGTGAGGGTCCCATAAAAGTATTTTCTCCCTACGAGTCGTAAGGATCCCGCAGGTGTATTTTCTCCTTAGGAATCGTGAGGATTCCTAAGTGTGGCTCCTTTGTGAGTCGTAAGGATCTCACGCAGGGGTTTTCTCCTCGCAAGGTCGAGAGGGCTTTGCGAGTGTATTTCATCTCTTTTCACGAGTTTGCGCCCTTTCGGGTTTTCACAGACTCACCGGTAGTCCTGCTGTTTTTACTCACGGAGCCCTTTAGGGTTTTCAGCCGTGCCCATTTTTCTTATGGACATACCGTTTATTTCTTCTTCTTTTTTTTCCTTTTTCATTCTTCTTTCCTTTTCTTTTTTTTTTTTGCCGCTGGTGGGACTTTAAAAGTAATCTCACCGGCAGGATTTGGGAGAAATAGGGGTCATTTACGCTCGTGGATTGTATACGGTTTTGCAGGATGTCTGATCCAGACCGTAGGGCTGATGTGCTCAATTCGCCTGCGACTTGGAGCACTCACGTGTAGTATTTCTTGAGATATCGGCCATTGATGGGTGGCATGGGCCTTTCTCCCACGGCACTTATTAGTTGGTAGGATCCTCCGTCAAACACTTTCTCGATGACGTATGGTCCTTCCCAGTTTGGCTCGAATTTTCCCATGACATGTCGATTGGGGATGATCGGTCTTTTGAGGACCAACACCAATTCACCCTTCTTGAAAGCGCGGAGACGGGTTATCTTGTCATAAGCCCGTGACATTTGGGCTCGGTATAGCTCTAGATTTTGCTGTACCGCGAGCCTCTTTTCTTCGAGGGCATCGAGCTCTTCAAGTCGAAGGAGCACGTTTTCCTCCTCCGTCAACTCGTGCTGAACGGCCATTCTTAAGCTTGGAACTTCGACTTCGAGGGGGAGGACCGCCTCCACTCCGAAGAGCAATGAGTATGGAGTGGACTGAGTTGGAGTACGGTGCGTGGTACGATATGCCCACAATGCCTCGTGAAGCTTGAGATTCCAGTCTCTCTTGTTGGCTGAAGCATTTTTCCTCAGGAGCTTGCACAGAGTCTTATTGAAGGCTTCGGCTAGCCCATTGGCTCTTGGATTATAGATGGAGGAATATCTCCAGTCTATCTTGTGCTGAGTAGCGAACCTCGAGACATTGAAGCTCTTGAAAGAAGGCCCGTTGTCAGAAATGATTCTTCTTGGTGTACCGAAGCGGTATAGGATATTATGCTGGAAGAATGTCAGAATATCTTTTGTCTTGACTTCTTTTAGCAGGACAGTTTCAGCCCATCTGGAGAAGTAGTCTGTCGCGGCCAGTATGAACCGGTGGCCTTTAGATGATGGAGGATCAATTGGGCCAACAATGTCGGTGCCCCAGACTTCGAAGGGCCACGACGCCACCGTAGGATGCAATGGATTGGGATGCTTGTGAATAAAATCACCGTGAATTTGGCAGATATAACATTTCTTTGCATGCTCTCCGCAATCCCGTATCATGGTGGGCCAGTAATACCCAAGCCGTTTGATTTGAAGTCGCATCTTGGGGCCAGATTGGTGAGCACCGCAAACGCCCGAGTAGATATCTTTCATGACCTTTTGGGCTTCGGCCAATGACAGACACCTGAGCCAGAGTTGGTCGTATGACCTGCGGTATAACGTGTCATTTACAAACATGTATCGGAGAGCTCTTTTCTTCAGCTGAATCCTCGCAGATTTTTCTTCGGGCAGCTTGTCGTATCGGAGGTACTTTATGAAGGGTTCTCTCTAATCGGGCTCGTCTTGGATGATCGAAGCTTCTTCCGCAGGACCGCTCTTCTGTTCCGCGCTTTCCTCTTCTCGTAGAGAGACTGGGGGTAGAATTTGCCGGCTCCTGACTGTGATCAGAATTTCATCCATGTCAGGATCAGCCAGCTCCTTGGCCAAGCGATCGAGTACATCAGCCTTTCCGTTCAACACTCTAGGGACTCTCGTTAGTTCAATATGAGTGAACCTTTTCATGAGCTGCACCACTCGACCTCTGTACCGAGCTAACTCGGGTTTGTATATCTTATAGTCGCCGCTTACTTGGTTGACGACAAGCTGGGAGTCACCGTAGACTCGTAGCCGACGGATTTCCATTTCTACGGCAAGCTCCAAACCAGCTATCAGAGCTTCATACTCAGCTTCATTGTTTGTCCGAGGCTTGGTGAGAGCAAAAGAACGCCGTAGGGTTCCCATTGATGGTGTGATGAACACCAATCCTATCCCTGCTTTTATCTCCGGGACGCTTGATTTACTGGAGGTCCTTATTGACGAGGCTCCATCGAAGTAGAGCTCCCAACATGGCTCATCTTCCTCGAGGTGCAGCACCTGTTCATCGGGTAACTCACAATTTAGCGGCGACCCTTCTGGTATGGGATGAGCAGCGAGAAAGTCTGTAAGAGCTTGCCCTTTTACTGCTTTCTGAGGAGTGTAAACTATGTCAAACTCAAGTAGCATAACAGCCCATCTTGCCATTCTGCTGGCTAGGCTCGCTCTGGTCATCAAGTGTTTGAGCGGGTCGACCTTGGAGATCAGCATAACCCGATGAGCGAGCAGATAGTGCCTCAGCTTCTTCATAGCAAATATCAGAGCCAGGCATTGCTTTTCGATTGGGGAGTAGTTGTGTTCCGCCCCGACTAGAGTTCGACTGAGGTAGTAGAGGGCATTTTCTTTTCCCTCCTCGTTATTCTGAGCAAGGAGCGCACCGAGTGACTCGTCCAGCGCGGCAGTGTAGAGAATCAGCGGTTTATTTGGAATGGGAGCGGCCAGCACTGGAGGGTGCAACAAGTATTGTTTGATGCTTTCGAACGCTGCTTGACATTCGGCATCCTAAATAAAAGGAGCTCCTTTCTTCATGAGCTTTGAGAAGGGCCTACATCTCCCCGATAAATTTGAGATAAACCTCCGTATGTAAGCAAGCTTGCCTTGAAAAGATCTTAGCTGCGTCAGACTCTTCGGAGAGGGCATCTCCATGATGGCCTTTATCTTTGATGGGTCAACTTCGATCCCTCGATGTCGGACTATGAAGCCCAGGAATTTTCCCGATGACACGCCAAAAACGCACTTCAGAGGATTCATCTTCAGATCATATTCCCTCAGCCTGGTAAGAACGGTCCTGAGATCTTGGATATGATCGGCCTTGGCTTTAGTCTTGACGACCAGATCATCAACATAGCATTCGACGACTTTATGGATTAGGTCATCAAAGATATTAGTCATTGCCCTTTGATATGTAGCACCTGCGTTCTTCAGTCCGAATGGCATTACCTTGTAGCAATATATTCCGATCGGGGTTCGAAATGCCGTGTGCTTCTCATCCTCAGGCGACATCTTGATCTGATTATATCCAGACGAGCCATCCATAAAGGTGAACAGGTCGTAATTTGAGGTGTCATCGACCATCATTTCCATGACCGGTAGCGGGAAGTCGTCTTTAGGACATGCCTTGTTGAGGTCCCTGAAATCGACACAAACTCGGATCTGCCCATTTTTCTTCTTCACTGGGACTATGCATGCGATCCAGTCTGCATATTTCTCTTCCCTGATGAAGCCGGCATCGATGAGTTTCTTGGTTTCCTCGATGACCTTTTCTTCCAACTCCCTTCTCATTCTTCGAGGAGCTTGTTTGACTGGCTTAGCATCAGGAGATATAGCCAGCTTATGCACGGCTACCTCAGGGGAAAGGCCAGGCATTTCTTTGTACGTCCACGCGAAGCAGTCGACGAACTCACCCAGCAGGGCAATTATCTGCTCTTTCATTTCCTCCTACAAGAGTGAGCTGATGTAGGTCGGCCTTGGATTATCGGACGTTCCTAAGTCAATCTCGGTTAGCTCATCAAAGGTTGCTTGTCCGCCATCTTCGAGCTCTTGAGGAGCTTCTTCTGGCTCGGCTATCTCATCGTCATCATTTGATCTTTCGCTGGCCTCACCAACACGGTTCATGTAGCATGCTTTGGAATCAGGTTGAATGTAGCCTACGCCCCGTCTATCTGGAATTCGTCCATCAATGAGTGCTCTGATCTGGGGCGGATACCATAGCCCTTCGTAAAACTTTGCTTCGGACTCCGTTTGATATAACCGGCATCCGCACTTCTTAAAGTATTCCCGCATCTCGGGCGCATAGTATCTGGGATTGAGGACGGCTCTTAAGCCTCTCTCATAGGGAAGGCACGCGACAGAAAGATCGTCCGGGTGCACAATGGGGTTTGACCTGTAAAACAGGATGCCCTTCTGTCTATTTTTCCTCCCGGGCACGTAGAAAGTTTTCAGCTGGTCCACGGTAGAGACTGACAATGCGTCGAGCTCTTTGCACATCTGTTCCGGCACCCTTGTGATGGCCAGGGACCCTTCTGCAACTTCGAAGGTCTCTCGTAGTTTCGCTTGCTGCATGGGGGCCGATCCGCACAGCTGTTGCACGGCAGGTCCTCTTCTTCTGACTCTTCACTGTCACTGCCAAGATGAGGGCGGACTTTGCTGCTAGATGGGCCTTCAGTAACAGATTCGTCCGTATCGCTGCCGAAATGAGGGCGAGTTTGGCGGAAGGACGGGCTTCCAGCGTCGGACTCATCAGTGTCACTGCCGAAATGCGGGCGCACTTGGGTATTTTTGCTTTTGAAAGTGATAGCCGACGCAGATTTGCTTTTGAGTCTTGGGGCCGGTTTATCCTCAGTCAGTTGTGGCTTATCCTTTTGGTGGTTCATAAAGTACCGAGAATCTTCATATCGGACTTCATGTACACCGAACGGCTGGATGTCTCCGTCAATGCGTCTTTCTTCGCCATTTTTAGTATACTTCATGCATTGATGGAGAGTTGATGGAATGATGCCATAATCGTGGAGCCATGGCCGCCCCAAGAGAATCTTATAAGACGTGTCAGCGTCGATCACGTATATCTTAGCTTCAGTTTGCAGATCCCCAAATTTGATTGGCAAAGCTATAGACCCCAAAACTTGCTAACAATTTTGGTTGAAGCCTTGAATGACAATCCTTTCCCTTGATAGGTGTCGAACGTCCATTGACAAACTCTTCAGAGTTCGCAAGTTCATGATGTTCACTGAGGACCCCGGATCAATCAATATACGATTAATTCGATCTCCGTCGATGTACCCGGTCACGTAAAGCGGCCGATTATGCTCAGCCGTTCCCAGTAGTAAGTCTTCATCCTTAAATGTGACTACGGTGGCATGCAAAACGTGCTGGGCTTCTTTCATATTAATTTCCGCAAAGTGAGCCTGATACCGCTCGGGGTTTTGTAGAGCGTGAACGAGAACATCTCTAAGCTCCTTAGATAGGACCAAGGCGTCGTAGATGCTCAGGAGAGACGGAAGCTTCCGAAGATGTGCCAAGACATTATAGTCCACCGAGGAAGGACTTATGTTTTCATCGGCCGTTTCTCTGCCATCTTCTTCATTAGCGACTTGTTTTTCCTTCCCCTTTGGGGCGTTGCCCTGATTTTGCGGTAGAGCCCTGCCGCTTCTGAGCTGGATTTGATTGGCCCTTGTGGTGAGCTCCTCGTACTCTTCGGGAAAACAGAGATCATCCTCAGAGTCGCTGCCAAGATGGATGGCGTAGCAGGTCACTACTGGGATCTCTTCATTAGGGTCTTCTTCTAACTCCTCCAGAATTTCAGCCGCTTGTACAGGGAAGAACTCCTTCAATTGAATCAATGTTCTTTCCTTTTGTTCATATTCTTCGAGGGAATCGATATATTTTTGAATGGTCGATCTCCCTGCAGAATCTTTTTCGCGCCGAGCTGCACTTTTTTTCTTCTTGAGCTTCTTGGATTTTGAGCCTGATAGAGCCGCATTGGCAGCTGGACTGGTAGGCTTCTTCTGTCCTTCCCATTCCATCTTGGGCTCTTTCTGAAGTAGCTTTAGCATCTTCTTCGTCTTATTAGATATGTGCGTACTCCACGGAGGCCGCGATGAGTCAGTTTCTTTTTTCAGGGCAGCAGGTTCAGCTGTCTGCTCCCAGAAGGCTTCAACTTCTGTCTGTATAAAGTTGGCGGTTGCAACTTGATTGTTCACCAACACGCTTTTGGACAGCTCGATCTCTCCAGCCTTGTACTGCTTCTCGACCCAGTCTTTGAAGATATAGCAATCCTCAATCGCATGGCTCACTACTCGGTGGTACGGGAAATATAGGGGATTGTCGGTCATTTTTGCTTCTTGGGGTCTTTTCGACTCCGGCAATTGTAGGCCGTTGTTCAAGGCATCTTTAAATATCTTACGGACCTTGTCCCTTCTGAAAGAGTAAATCTTGTTCTTTTTCTTCTCTAGGGAAGGTCCATCTCCTCCCAGTAATGGCTTTCGAGACCGGTTGGTTTTGGATTCGCCCGCCCTTCGCTTTTCTTCATTGTCGGACGCATTGAAGACATTGGTACTGCTGGAACTCCCGCTTCTACGGCTGTCGTCCCTCTTGCTTTTCCAAGTTTTGTCTCTCTGAGAGTCCGGCGGGTACTCTTGCTTTGAGCGTTCCAGCATTTGGACTTTCTTGGTTAGCTCCTGAAATGTCTTGAGGCCCGCTGTACACAAGAATGGGACCATCCAATTGCTGAGGTTCCCAATGAGAAGGCTGACGGACTGGTCCTGCTCCAGCGGCGGTTCACACTTGACTGTGAGATTACGCCATCGGGCGCTAAAGTCGGTGTTGCTTTCATTCTTCCCCGGCTTGGTCCTCACAAGGTCGGCAATGGAGATTTTATCAATGACACTCATGAATCTTTGCCGAAACAGGGACTCCATTTGGGCAAAGGTAATGACGGACCCGTCCGGTATACTCGCATACCAGTCGAAGGCGACGCCGGTCAGGCTGTTGACAAACTGACGAAGAAGGAGCGCGTCATTGCCCCTTGCATTTCCACACGATGCTTTAAAGTGGGCGACGTGCTGATTTGCATTCCCCGTCCCATCAAATCTTCCGAACTTAGGAATGATGTAGCCACTTGGGAACTCAATCAGATCATACTGCGCGGGATATGGCCGCCCACTACTGCCGATTTCTTTCTGAGCTTCAGCTTCGGCCACCAATGTTTTAACCTTGCTGGTGACCAAATCCATTATCCGATCCTGTGTTAGCGGGATAGTGCTATCTGGGGCCAAGGCGTCCCCAGAAGCGGAATGTAGCCAGCTTTCATTTGGCTCGACCAGTCCTGGTCCCAAAGGAACAGGCATTGGCTGCCTCGGATTGTCATCACCCGGCTGATTAGCAGCGGCTTATGCTTGATTGGGAGGCGCTCGAGCAATTTGAGCCGTAAGCTGCATCACCACGTTCGTTAAGTCGTCAATCTTCGAATAGAGCTTGGCCATCTCTTTATCTTTGCTCCTGAGCTGTTTTCGAAGCTCTTGAAGCAGCTCCTGCTCCGCAGTCCTGGGGCAGAAAGTCGGCTCCTCCTTGCTGTCCGAGCTTGACTCTGCATGGACCGAGTGGTCTTTCTGCCTATCATCCTCATCGAAAGGGTTTTCTTCATCCAGCGGGGGCGGCTGTTCTTGAGCGGTGGCGACCACATTCAAGCTAGATTGGGCTTGGGATGTGGTAGCCCCATCCTTACTTTTGCTGCGAAGGTTGTCGCTGGGGCGTCCGCCCTCCATATAGACCGTATGGATGATGTATCCGGCCGTCTTTCTATCATTAGAAGCTGATTTCACGGATCGCTGTCTTGACCCCCTTGCTTCCGTAGATGGTAATCGATTGAAGGCGGCTGGCCTAACCAGGTTCTTGAATGGTGCTGGCGCTTCTTTACTGGATTTGCCCCGCTGCTTTGGTGCGGCACAGAGCGCCTGATAGACCCTTGAAGAGACAGTGTCATACTTTTTATGTTGGGGCCGGGACACGTCTCTTTGTTGCATTGTTCGGACCGTTGTCTTCTTGATTCTGGCGGTCATGGCATTTTTCTGAACCCACTTCAGGGGCTTGAAGGAATTGCTGATTCTTACGTCCGACTCGGCCGTCGTCGCCGGGAAACCCTGCACTTGGAACTTCACACGATTCCATTTGGCCGAAGCCTTGGCCCTCTTATTGGCTCGATACCTGAGCCGCTTCTGCCTTAACTTTTCTGTTCTAAGCACCTGGCAGACTTCGGCTTTTTGGGAAGACGCCGCAGACCGGGCGATGGAGGGCCTTGGAGATACGCTCGATTGTGCATTTGTTGGAGTTATCACCTGAGCTTGTCCGCAACATTTGATGTTGCACTTTGCATCGGAAGTCTTGCCCCCAGCTAGAGCGCTAGGGAGTCGTTCAGATAGCGTCTTGAGTTTCGGCTGTGGTGCCTTGGCGATCACGACATTCGGCCTCTTTCCCCTTGAGACCGGCTTGGCCACCTGTTCCGCCGGGATCTCTGCCAGATGAGCGCTTCCGGCAGGGTAGATGATGACGGAACCGAACTGGCGGGGCGGTTCCTCCCACTGTCGACTGAGGCTTGCGGGGAGAACCACACGAGCGTTGATCTTGACCACGTACGGAATCGGGGTCACGTTGGAAGCTGAATTCGCCTGGGGAGACATTGTCGTCGAGGGTTGATGGCTTGAAAATCTGCATTAAAAAGAATTATTTTTAGTATAAATACAGGTATGTATATTGATTGAGTTCGCATGAACGTTTAACCCGAAATATGGGAGGAGAGATTGGTCCCACCGGGCGTGCCAGAATCTGTAGGGTGTTTTTCGTCACCCCATTGAGATGGGAACACGCGCACGCTTGTCAGGCGTACTACAGATTCCCCCTGCCTAGGGTAGGCTGGGGTTTAATGATTGTGGGGATCCGAATCTCCGGCAGCCGCGGACTAAGCTGCCGTTAATTACCCCTCGCCTTTGGGGCGAGGGAACCTCCGATTAACGGGTTAACTGGTCATGCGAACTCAATGTGCGGTGTGCGTGTGTTTTGTTTTAAAAAAAAGGGGGGTTTTGTATATATCGGGAGCCACGCAGAGTTTTTACGGGGGTCCCGCTACCCGGATAGCGGGCTGGGGGTCAAGGGGGCTAGCAGCCCCCTTGCGGGGTTCAGGGCAGCGCTCCGGCCCAAAAAATTTTTGAGGGGGAAAGTGTAGCGGGGTATGTGCATGTGTACATCTGTATACAAATGTATATACATACATGTATATATAAATAAAGGGGAAAAAGACATCCAAAGGATGCGTGGGGCCAGCGCCTAGGCGTTTGAGCGCGAGCGCGCGTGTCGGCACGTGGGCGCTTTGCGCTCGAGCGCAGAGTGCTGGAGCGCAACGCGCCACGTGTCGGCACGTAGGCGACTTGCGCTCGAGCGCTTGCGCTTGAGTGCAAGAGCGCCACGTGTCGGCACGAGGGCGACTTGCGCTCGAGCGCTTGCGCTCGAGCGCAAGAGCGCCATGTGTCGGCACGAGGGCGACTTGCGCTCGAGCGCTTGCGCTGGAGCGCAAGCGCGCCACGTGTCGGCACGTGGGCGCTCTGCGCTCGAGCGCCGGCGAGAAAAAGAGGCTTTTAGCCTAAAAAGATTTCTCTGATGAGAAATCAAAGAGGAGTTGGACTCCTGAGTGTTTTTTTTTCCTTTTTTTTTTTAGGGTTTAGTGAAAGGGGTTCTTCTTCTTCCTCCTCTGTTAGCTGGATCTTGAAGATCGAGAGATATGGGATTTTAAAAATCACTCTTTTTTGAGATCTAATGGAAGATCTGAGTTCCCCTTGATGGTTTTTGTGGTGAAAAACTAATTTGTTTTATAAAAAGGAGAGTAAAACTCTTGATTTAATTCAAGAGAAAGAAGAAGGTTTTGGAATCTTGGAGATGGAAGAAAGAGCTCAGCTCTGAAATTTTTTTTTTTTGGAAAGAGAAAAGTTGTTGGGATATATCATTATCCTTGCCTTTATAGGCCATACATTTTACACATAGCCCCTTGGGCTTCACAAAATGGCATTTTGCCTATCCCATGGCTCATGTGCCATTTCTTTTTGCACATAAGCCATGGGCTTTACAAAAATTTGGCTTTATGCCTATTTTTCTTACATTTATCCGAAAATAAAATAAAAAAAATACAACAAAATTATTTATTACAAAATTTTTATCTTAGCATGGGGGGAGGTCGGCCGCTTCATGTTCGGGCTCGACCCGGGCATGGGCCCACTGGATCTGGGCTTGGGCCCACTTGGATTGGGGTTGACTTTGATTTTGACTTGGTCAACCGGGGTGTAAATTTTTACCCCAACAGATACTCCATCTAACGCATGTGAGAGAACTCCTAAACGCATGTCCATCGCTGAGTATATAGCGAGGATTAACGGCCAAAGTTTCAATCCGGTCAAACCATTAGGAAAACAAACGCCACCACCTTCTAAAGAAGATTTTACTGCTCGGTTTGTGGCGCATATGACATCTGTTGACAGTCGCCAACCAAATAACCAATATCGATATTCTTCTTATCACAATGTTGATCCTACTCCTGCCCAATTTTCACAACCATTCGATTCCTATCAATCCTACCCGACTTTTACACCTTCTCTAGACATTCCTTCTAATCATTCATTTGGGAGCTTTACTTATCCACAAGAATTTCAATCTTATGCTGAAACCCATTACCGACCCATGTCTATTCTTGAATGGACCGTGGAAGAATATATGGTAGCGTCGCGCCGCGCCATAGAGGAATTGAATGCGTCCATGGTCGTCTTCAATAAACAAAACGAACGAGCAACTAATTTCAAACCAGCTCAAAAATTTTCAACGTATGATATGGCCATAGGACAAATTGAGAATTCGGATAGTGAGAGAGAGCGGTACACCCTTCCAAATTAAATCTCCCCATCCCAAATTGAAATCCACAACTCCAGTTTCACAGATCTATCGAGTACACCAAATAATTCACCAATTGAAGATAGAATGTCTGATGAGTTGTGTGAATTTATAGTGTTTGATTTACCCGATTGTGAGGAGTCCATTTCAAGTGAAGCCACACCCAATTCTTGTGATCTCTACACCTCCACTCTAAAACCACAATTGATTGAAAACCTTTCTTTTAATGAGGTGTCTGAGAATTTTAACCTTCACTTGATTGAGGATATTGACGTTGGGGATATATTGGATGATGAACCCGAAATTTTGGATGAATTTGTCCCACCAATTCATCAGTCCTTTCACTCCTGTGTGGTCATTATCTCGAACCTTTAACTGTTCTTCCCGAACCCCATATGCTTCTTGAAATTGATGATAAATGTATGACCGAAAAGCGGAAAGAAATTCAGCTTTCATTTCCCACATCTGCTTCAGCAATACTCGACACACCAATTTGTTTACCCTTTTCATCTCCAACTTTCTCTGGTTCTTCTTCTAATCATCCTTTAATTTTAGCGAGTGTTGATGAATCACAATCCGATATTTCGAGTTCGATAATTCTAGAAAGGCAACTTGATTTAGATTCTTTTGAGAATAAGATAGATGAGCTTTTCGAGTCTCCTACATCCATAATTTTTAACAAATTAAGTGTGTTAAATTCTAGCGCGACACTTATTGACATTGAAACATTCAACCGGACCATCGTTGAAAGTTTCAAAGATATTTTCGCTGACGTACTTGCATTCCTAAATGACACGGATTTTGTGATTAATCAATCTCCACCTGAAGAAGTTGAACCACACCAATTTCTTCTTACTCATACGAGAATGCGACTATTCTTCACATTCCTAATAATCCACATTCTCGTTTTTGTTCACCATTATTGCTTCGTCTCTATCAGCCGAGACGTAAACCATACCGCTTCCTCTCTCCCCACTTCTTCAAATCTCTGATTTTCCACCAACCAGTGCGTTACATCGATAAAATATTTGAATGGTTGGTGTTGACTTTTTGTCTTTGTAAGACTTTACTTTGACCAATAACTTTAACCCTCCTCATAATTTTAAATTCTTAATACGGTTTTGCTCAAGTTTGGGGGGAATATATTTTGGCTCTCGAAAGAAAATAAATTTTTACAAAATTGTGAGCTAAAAAAAGTTTGGGGGAGATTTTCACTTTCATTATTCCTTGTCCCCTTTGATAACTTTTCCTCCCAAGTCTACGGTTTTTTTAGCTTAACAGATGATATCAATGAGGACACTGCTGTAAACAGGTTTGGGAAGGTTTGTACTTATTCACGCATTATTTTGTATTATCATAAATATAAGCACAAAAAAATTTTGATAATAAAATTTTGAAAGTGAAAATTTATATGAAAGATTGGAATATTTCGAGAAAAGAAAGAAAGTTAGATGTTTTTTTAAACAAAGCTAGTAATAAGTAGTTATGAGCCGTTTTTCCAAGAGTTAGTAAGAGAAGAAAATTACTAATCTGAGGATAAAAATAGGTCTATAAAATAGTCCCTATTCTTAAGTCCAAACTTTTGAATGTTGATACCCTACTATATGCACTGTCACACTTCTTGAAACTTGGGATAGTAGAGCATATCTTGAAATGCTCTTTTCTAAAAACCTTAGTATGAAATAAAAAAAAGTATAAGTGGTGAAGCAAAAAAAAAATGATCACTGGTTTTATAATTACTTAACGCAGCATAAAAAAATATAACGAGGGTGCTTTATCACCTAATGCCTTAGACCAATTGGTTTGGAAGCCACTGCTAAGACTTAGGTGTTGCAAGGCGAGGAATTACGCCTAAATGAGTGAGCACATTTTGTAATCGGTTGGTTAGTACCTCAAGAAGTATTAACGGTCAGATGAAGAATGTGTGAGCAATTCCATCTAAAATATTCACCGACTATAAAGTATTTTGGAAGATGGACAAGAGTATAATAGCTTGAATTGATTTCTCTAAATATAGGGATGTCTTTTACACATACGTAGGGGTATATGATCAATGTTTGGATGAATAGTAGGGAGGAAGACTAAAGGCGATATTTTATTGAGTGATGATATGATTTCTAACATATTTTTACGGTCATTAAGATAGGGCTCATGGCAACCAAAAATCCAGTATAGTTGGAAACTCTTATTTTCAAGTTCTTTCTTTTATAGTTCTTATCTTTGTATATAATTTTCACCTTCTTTCTTTTATTATAGGATTTTTTGGGTGTAATCCGCTGAAACCCCTCAGGAGACAATACTCCTCCTACTATGGACACCTAGAGGTTTAACGGCTTGTTGCACGTTCTCAGTGCAATCGTGTTGCCTACGAAAGTGTGATACTTAGGTTTTTCTTTTTCTTTTTCTCCCTCTCTTGAATAAATAGTTTGTTCGGGACGATCAATGTTAAGTATGGAGGTATTTTTCAGTCGAAAATATCACACTTTTGATATGACATTTTCTTTACTTTTCTTAAATATTTAAAGATGTTTATTATAAATATGACACATATGAGGGTTTATCTGTAAAAATACTATTTACCATATGTTTATATATTATAATTAACATTATGAAGGAAAATATATGCATATAATATTTATATAATATTTTGATAATTTAAATATGAATATCATATCAAATATTCTTAAAATATAATATCATATTAAATGGTTAGGATAATATCTCAAAAATACCAAATATTACTAACATTATTCACTGAGATATTGTGCATAAGTTGGCTCAGGTCAGAAGATCGAGATGTTGAGATGTAGGGAATAAAAAATCAGCCTATAAAGTTAAATAAAATCAAAGAATTAATACTGGCAGAGACTCAGAAAAGATATGAAGATTCCAGACATCAAATAAATCTCCATGTATCACAATAAAGCAGCCCAGAGTTTTGAAGCCAGGATGCCACCAAACGACCGCGGTTCCTCGGCCAAAACACCATTATTGCGGCGGATCCGCGGCCGATCCACCGAGTTAGGAGTTGGGATTTTGTGGTTTGGATTTTTACAACAAACCCAAATTCTTAGGATCTTTGGTTTCTAGCTTTGGGGCTATATAAAGGATCGAGGGCTAAACTTAGAATCACCAATCTTTTACACGAAGCAAATCACCATCAAAGAACATGTGATCCAAGACAGGTCCGCGATTCGACGTGATAAGGCGACGTAAGATTCGACGGAGTATCTACTTCTTACAAAGCAGAGATCGAGAGAAACTTCTTCCTCCTCTTGTAATCTAAACTTGAAGGCACTGTACTTGTGAAGTTGATTAATAAAGGTAGATCATTAGATTAATTATTTAGCATTTTAATATCTGCATTATGATCCCTATCTGTTCTTCTTCTTCTATCTTCATCATGCATGAGTAATTCTCCACATGATAGGATTCGTAGGATTAGGGTAGAACAATGGATTAGAAAATACATTAACTTCTTTTAAGTCTTGTGAAGTTTATAAACTTTTGTCACGCCCCGCTTCTCAGAGTGCGCTAAGATCGGCACGTGACAGAGCCAACCATGCTACCTGTGGCTAGGAAACATCTCTCCACAGTCACATTACGGCTGTCTATAAGATATCAAGAACAGCAGAGATAAAATAAACTATCTAGTACATGTCCATATGCCAGAATAAACAAGTCAAGAAATAATATGCGGAAGCAATAAATCCAATAAACAATAACATCTGGAAAGTACGTCCCAAATACGGGCTCACATCAGGAAATGAAAGATGCTGAAAGAAAACTAAACTAAACAAAGATAAATACTAACAGGATCTTCACTGCTCGGCCTGTCGGCTGAAATACTCCTGATCAGCCTGTGAAAGAGATAAAGGATCCGGGCCATGCAAAACTCATACGTCAGTGCGTCATAATATCAAACGATAATAAATGAACAGGATACACGAGATATGCAGGCATGAATTATAAATAGTAACATGAATGTTATAAGTAAACACGGATATAGAACAGTGAAGTGTATCAGTATATGTGATGTGCGGTGATCAATCTAAATTGTGCTACTGGGTCATCTATTCTAAAGTTTGTTTGAAATCAATTAGTGTACTCCTCCATGTAACTCAAAAGAATATTTCCCGTTATCCCCTGGGACCACGGATCGGGTAGTGGGAGTCATGAATGACTCTGTCCCGTTATCCCCCGGGACCACGGATCAAGTAAGAATCACGAATGATTTTATCCTGTTATCCTCCGGGACCACGGATCAAGTAATACCCTTGTAAGCTGCACTTCAGTTACACTTTTGATTTCCCCATGCCCCCAGTGTTATGTTATCAAGTCAGGTATTGATAAATCTGGAGCTAATGTCAACACAGGATCAAGAAGGTACAGGTTTGTCTATGCAGACAACAGGATACGTCCGTCAGGACAACATGTCAGGATTTTCGGCATTAGAAACAGGATCAGGTAACAGGTCAAGTAGTAGTGTATCAGGTCATGACAGGTAGTGCATAGTGTATCCAACGGATGCTCAAAATAAAACTGTAGAAATTACGGGTGCATGATAAAAGTACGGATGCACAGTAAAACACGGAAGCACAAATATCTATCTGGGATTACATCTACAACTCCATGACTATGCATGATGCATATTATCAAGCATGGGGTTCTAATATAAGAGTAATATGAAATAATGTGATCTGGCATGCAACTAGATATATGATAAATGATACGGATGCGAACGGATAACGGAAAATGGTAAAACTGTAACATGGATGCACAATACAATAAACATGTAATATTCTTATTAATATAGATGTGAGTATAATAATATAACCTGTATCAAGCTAACTTACATGCAACCAGATATGTAATTAATGATATGGATGCGTAAGGATATCCGAAAACATTAAACCAATAATATGGATGTACAATGCAGTCAACATGTGATATTTTTATTCATATGGATGCCCAATATGTATCATAGCATGTAGCAAGATGAACTTGCATGCGACTAGATATGTAAATAACGGTATGGATGCATACGGGTATCGAAAAAACTGTAAAATAGTAATATGGATGCAAATATAATAACACATAATATTATTATTCGCATGAATGCAAAATATAGTAGTATAGCATGTAGCAAGATAAATTTGCCTGATCGGATCTCACGACGGGGTGCGTACGCTGCGTCCGACGTCGGGTAAATTTCGCGATGTACACACGGCATACAGAACAGAACTAGGCAAGGCAAGAACGTGACCACGCTAGCTGGGGATGTCCACAGGGTCACCCGGATCGTCAGCAATGGCACGGCTTCGGCGATCACCGGAAAACCAAGAAATAAGAAAAGAGAGAGAAGAAGAAGTAAAAGAAGAAGAAGGAAGAAGCGGCTGTGGTGGTGTTCAATGGGGTTGTATCGGGTCAGAGGAGATGGCAAGGGGACATAGACGAGGCTAGTCGGCGGTGAGGGTGTCAGCAATGGCGACGTGGGTGAGGCGGAGGTTGCAGGGAGTGCAGTTTCTTGGTGTCGGGGGTGTGCAGGGAAAAGGTTCTGTGGAGTGGGAGAGAGGAGAGAGAGGGAGAAGGTGGTGGCAGTGGGTGAGGCCGACGGGGTCGGAGCTCCGGCGAGGGTGCAAGCGCCGATGGGTTGCTTGCGCGGGTTCGGTGCAGAGAAGAGCTCGGGGATGAGGATGAGGATGAGGAGAGAGGAGAGAGGGGAATAGAGATCGAGAGGAGAGAGAGGGAGAGAGAAAGAGAGAGAGAGAGTTCGAGAGGAGAGAGAGAGAGAAAGATAGAGAGAGAGAAAGAGTGTTCTGTAAAAGTTTAGATTTTAAAAAAATCTTTTTAGTTAAACAGAAATTTTAAACAGTTAGAAATATTTAAAAATATAATATTAGTTAATTTTGAGTTTTTGGCTAATACAAAAATAGTTCAAAACACACCCAAGTCGGGTCTAAAATTACAGTTTGAAAATACGAATAATATACGTAGTAACCAAAACCAAAATAGGATATTCGGCTAACGAAAAAGCATTCCCCCAAGAACGAATGCACGCAACATGCACGTAGCTATCCAACGAGTCCATTTCACTGAACGGGATGAGAACAAGATGCGTGGATGCTATCACAGGGTCAGGGGTATGATGCAGGTCATACAAGATATTTTTAAAATATTTTATTCGACTTTAAATGTTATATTAAAAAATGCAGATGACAGATATAATGCCAGTATGCAGTATATAAAAATATGAAAGTGCACAGATCTACGTAACATGTCAGGATAAATCATAAACAGTAATCAAGACGGGTTTCCAGCAAGCGGGTCGGGTCGGATGCAAATACAGATGCCAACTACACTATTCACACCCAAAACACAGTAAATCAAGAAATAGTCATAAATAAAGAAATACCCAAAAGAACTGGTATAAATGAACTAGGGTGTTACATTATACCCAACTACAAAAGAATTTCGACCTCAAAATTCCCGGAACAAGAAAAGACAAACAAACATGAATCTACGAGAATAAGTGTGGAAACTTCTGTCGAATCTCATCTTCTCGTTACCAAGTCAATTCTCCGTGCGAGCGATTCTCCCATGAAACAAGTACGAGAGGGATAACCTTGTTCTTGAGAACCTTTTCTTTTCGCTCGACAGTCGACATCGGTCTCTCTTCGTAGGTTAAGTCCTCCCTTACTGTCAGCTCCGAATGATCTAGCACGTGTGTTTCATCTCGATCATACTTACGGAGTTGAGATACATAAAACACGTCATGAACACTCGCCAAAGATGGTGGTAAAACCAATTGATAAGACACTTCTCCAACACGCTCAATAATCTCGAAAGGCCCCACAAATCGAGGATTAAACTTGCCTCGACTCCCAAAACGAATCACTCCTCTAGTCGGTAATATCTTCAAGAATACAAGATCACCAACAACGAACTCTAGAGGTCTTCTCGATGTATCGGCCCAACTCTTCTTCCGATCCTGCGCTTCCTTCATGTGATTCCGGATAATATTAACCTTCTCTACTGTTTGCACGATCAAATCTGGTCCCAATAATCTTCGTTCTTCAACATCGTCCCAACAGATGGGTGAGCGACACTTGCGACCATACAATGCTTCGAATGGAGCCATCTGAATAGTCGCCTGGAAGCTGTTATTGTATGAAAACTCCACCAAGTGTAGATGATCCTCCCACGAACCCTTGAAGTCTAACATGCAGGCTCTCAACATGTCTTCAAGAGTTTGGATCGTTCTCTCCGAATGTCCATCTGTCTGAGGATGATAAGCAGTGCTAAACTTCAATCGCGTCCCCAAACTTTCCTGTAAACTCCTCCAGAAGTGCGATAAGAATCGGGTATCACGATCGGAAACGATGCTTACAGGTACACAATGCAATCTCACAATCTCCTGCATGTACCGTTCTGCTAACGCTTTCATCGATTGACCCACTCGAAACGGAATGAAATGAGCTGCCTTGGTCAATCAATCAACAATCACCCAAACTGCATTGTTGCCCTTTGGACTCCGCGGTAAAGCTGTCACGAAATCCATGGTTATATGTTCCCACTTCCATTGAGAAATCGGAAGTGGTTGCATTAAACCAGCCACTCTTTGATGTTCAGCCTTAACTTGCTGACACACCAAGCACTTCGCTACAAAGCGGGCAATCTCCGTTTTCATGCCTTCCCACCAGAAATGTTGTCGTAGATCACGGTACATCTTCGTGCCTCCTGGATGTAAGGAATATGCGGAACTGTGCGCCTCTTTCGTAACTTTTTCACGAATGTCTCCTTTCGGCACACACAAACGGCTACCATATCGTAACGAACCATCTTCATAAATCAACAAGTCCGTTCGAAGTCCCACTTCAACCTATTCTCGAAACTTCTGCAATCTTGGGTCCTGTGAATGCGCTGCTTTAATACTCTCGATCAACGACGACTGTACTTGCAGCTGCATCAACTGTCCCGAAGAATGCGGTAGCACAATCTCCAACTCAAATCTCCGAAAATCTTTGATAATCTCCTTCTATGCATTCAACATCCGAATTTCTGGCAACCGACTAAGTGCATCTAGCACTACATTAACCTTCCCCGGATGGTACTTGAGATCAAGATCGTAGTCAGTCATCAGCTCCAACCATCTACGCTGTCTTATGTTAAGCTCTTTCTGCGTGAACACATACTTTAGGCTTTTGTGATCGGTGAATACTTCGACCCTTTCGCCTAATAAGTAGTGTCTTCAAATCTTCAAAACGAAAATCACTGCTGCAAGCTCCAAATCATGAGTTGGGTAATTCTTCTCATGGGTCTTCAACTGTCTCGATGCGTAGGCTATGACTTTCCCATGCTGCATCAAAACACATCCTAAACCTTTTCCAGACGCGTCGCTGTGAATCACCAATCCTCCGGAACCGTCTGGTACGGCCAAAATAGGAGCGGTTATCAATCTCTGCTTCAACGCCTCAAAAGCCGACGCACATTTATCCGTCCATACGAATGGTACCTCCTTTCGCGTAAGCTTGGTCAAAGGCTCAGCTAAGCGAGCAAAATTCTCCACGAACCTTCTGTAGTATCCTGCAAGTCGCAGAAAACTTCTGATCTCCGCTACATTCCTTGGAATCGGCCAATCTTGAACTGCTGCAATCTTCTCAGAGTCAACGACGATTCCATCTCTGGATATGACATGTCCCAAAAACTTCACTTCTTCAAGCCAAAACTCCCACTTGCTCATCTTTGCATATAATCTTTCTTGAATCAACGTCTGCAGTGCGATCTTCAAGTGTTCTGCATGCTCTTCCTGGCTCCTTGAATAGACCAGAATATCATCGATGAACACCACTATAAATTGGTCCAAGAACGGTGAAAAGATTCGGTTCATCAAGTCCATAAATATCGCTGGTGGATTCATGACTCCGAATGGCATCACTAAATACTCGTAATGTTCATATCGAGTTCGGAACGCAGTCTTGCAAATATCTTCTGATTTAACTCAAACTTGATGATATCCGGATCGCAAATCTAGCTTCGAGAATACCCTCGCGCCACTGAGTTGCTCGAATAATTTGCCAATGCAAGGGATCGGGTACTTGTTCTTAATAGTCACCCAGTTTAATTCTCGATAGTCGATGCACATCCTCCATGTGCCATCTTTCTTCTTGACTACAAGAACTGGAGCTCCCCAAGGTGAATTACTGCTTTGAATCCAACCCTTCTCTGGCAATTTAGTAACCTGCTTCTTGATTTCTTCCAACTCTACTGATGACATCGCATAGTACGCCTTTGAGATTGGCGCTGCTCCAGGAACAAGATCGATCGCGAACTCCACATCTCGTTTTGGCGGTAAACCCAAGATGTACTTGAACACGTCCATAAACTCTCGAACTACTGCTGGCGCTTCCTCCTTATCAACTTCCATCGACGAAAGAACGGCGTTTGTCTTCCTAGCCCTAAACTCGACTAACCCGACAGAACTGCTACCTCCAGCAAAAGCAAACTCCGGATGTCCGAAAATCTGGAAAATCACATTCTTTGCCCTACAATCAACGTGTGCGTGAAAAAATGCTGAGAAAGTCCATTCCCAAGACAACATCATAATTGCTGGTATCAATCACCAAGAAATCTGCAAATAACTCTCGTCCGCAGATAACAACCGAACAATCCTTGCAGTCACTACTAGATATGATTTTCCCATTCCCAATGTATATGTCCCAATAACAAGACAGGGCCGTGCAAGCAATCAAGTGTGCAACAATAAACTTGGACGGCATACAACAATGGGATGCATCGGAATCGAAAAATGCTAATGCAGGAAAAACATGAACTAGTAGGATACCCGAAACGACTTCAACTGAAGCCAAGATAATGAAGAAAATAAGCACGATAAACAGGATTCAAGCTTGCGATAAAACATGAACTGATAAGCAATGAAACCGAGAGAAGTAAGGTAATATCACGACTATAAATCAAGGAAATGAATCAAGACTAGGACTCCAAGTTACTTAAATAGAGTACCGTATTGTAACCATACTGCAGTTCATAGTTACAATCACATAACTCTGTTCAAGTCGCCCAAATCTTAGTATCAGAATCAAAGGAATAGGAAAGGATAAACAATAAGGAACAAAAGGATTTCAAGCCGAGATGAAAAGTTATTCCATCCCGTCAAGATAAAGGGTCTAAAGAAAGATAAGATTCAAGAATCACGACAACAATATGGCAGGACATGCTCCTAAATACGGATTTTCTGATTCGTGAATTGGTTCCAATACCCAACTACAAAAGAATCAAACCCGATTAACCTAAATCATATGGCTCTGATACCAAACAAATTCTTTCACGACGCGCTTCCCAGAGTGTGCTAAGATCGGCATGTGACAGAGCCAACCATGCTACCTGTGGCTAGGAAATATCCCTCCACAGTCACATTACGGCTGTCTATAAAATATCAAGAACAGTAGAGATAAAATAAACTATTTAGTACATGTCCATATGCCAGAATAAACGAGTCAAGAAATAATATGCGGAAGCAATAAATCCAATAAACAATAACATTTGGAAATTACGTCCCAAATACGGGCTCACATCAGGAAATGAAAGATGCTGAAAGAAAACTAAACTAAACAAAGATAAACACTAACAGGATCCTCACTGCTCGACCTGTCGGCTGAAATACTCCTGATCAGCCTGCGAAAGAGATAAAGGATCCGGGCCATGCAAAACTCATACGTCAGTGCGTCATAATATCAAACGATAATAAATGAACAGGATACACGAGATATGCAGGCATGAATTATAAATAGTAACATGAATGTTATAAGTAAACACGGATATAGAACAGTGAAGTGTATCAGTATATGTGACGTGCGGTGATCAATCTAAACTGTGCTACTGGGTTATCTATTCTAAAGTTTGTTTGAAATCAATTAGTGTACTCTACCATGTAACTCAAAAGAATATGTCCCGTTATCCCTCTGGACCACGGATCGGGTAGTGGGAGTCACGAATGACTCTGTCCCGTTATCCCCCGGGACCACGGATCGGGTAGTGGGAGTCATGAATGACTCTGTCCCGTTATCCTCCGGGACCACGGATCAAGTAATACCCTTGTAAGCTGCACTTCAGTTACACTTTTGATTTCCCCATGCCCCCAGTGTTATGTGTTCAAGTCAGGTATTGAAAAATCTGGAGCCAATGCCAACACAGGATCAAGCAGGTACACGTTTGTCTATGCAGAGAACAGGATACCTCCGTCAGGACAACATGTCAGGATTGTTGGCATTAGAAACAGGATCAGGTAACAGGTCAAGTAGTAGTGTATCAGTTCATGACAGGTAGTGCACAATGTATCCAACGGATGCTCATAATAAAACTGTAGAAAGTACTGGTGCATGATAAAAGTACGGATGCACAGTAAAACACGGATGCACAAATATCTATCAGGGATTACATCTACAATTCCATGACTACGCATGATGCATATTATCAAGCATGGGGTGCTAATATAACAGTAATATGAAATAATATGATCTGGCATGCAACTAGATATATAATAAATGATACGGATACGAACGGATATCGGAAAATGGTAAAACTGTAACATGGATGTACAATACCATAAACATGCAATATTCTTATTAATATAGATCCTAGTATAATAATATAACCTGTATCAAGCTAACTTGCATGCAACCGGATATGTAATTAATGATATGGATGCGTACGGATATCCGAAAAAAGTAAACCAATAATATAGATGTACAATGCAGTCAACATGTGATATTTTTATTCATATGGATGCAAAATATGTCTCATAGCATGTAGCAAGATGAACTTGCATGCGACTAGATATGTAAATAACGGTATGGATGCATACGGGTATCGAAAAAGCTGTAAAATAGTAATATGGATGCAAATATAATAACATGTAATATTATTATTCGGATGAATGCAAAATATAGTAGTACAGCATGTAGCAAGATAAACTTGCCTGATCGGATCTTACGACGGGGTGCGTACGCTGCGTCCGACGTCGGGTAAACGTCACGATCTACACACGGCGTACAGAACAGAACTAGGCAAGGCAAGAACGTGACCACGCTGGATGGGGATGTCCACAAGGTTGCCCGGATTGTCGGCGACGGCACGGCTCCGACGATCACCTGAAAACCAAGAAACAAGAAAAGAGAGAGAAGAAGAAGTAGAAGAAGAAGGAAGAAGAGGCTGTGGTGGTGTTCAATGAGGTTGTATCGGGTCAGAGGAGATGGCAAGGGGACGTAGACGAGGCTGGTTGGCGGTGAGTGTGCCGGCAACGGCTACATGGGCGAGGCGGAGGTTGCAGAGTGTGCAGTTTCTTGGTGTCGGGGGTGTGTAGGGAAAAGGTTCTGTGGAGTGGGAAAGAGGAGAGAGAGGGAGAAAGTGGTGGCAATGGGTGAGGCCGACGGGGTCGGAGCTCCGGCGAGGGTGCAAATGCCGATGGGTTGCTAGCGCTGGTTTTATGCAGAGAAGAGCTTGGGGATGAGGATGAGGAGAGAGGAGAGAGGGGAATAGAGATCGAGAGGAGAGAGAAAGGGAAAGAGAAAGAGAGAAAGAGTTCGAGAGGAGAGAGAGAAAGAGTGTACTGTAAAGGTTTAGATTTTAAGAAAATCTTTTTAGTTAAATAGAAATTTTAAACAGTTAGAAATATTTAAAAATATAATATTAGTTAATTTTGAGTTTTTGGCTAATACAAAAATTGTCCAAAACACGCCCAGGTCGGGTCTAAAATTACAGTTTGAAAATACGAATAATATACGTAGTAACCAAAACCAAAATAGGATATTCGGGTAACGAAAAGGCATACCCAAAAACGGATGCACGCAACGCGCGCGTAGCTATCCAACGAGTCCGTTTCACTAACGGGACGAGAACAAGATGCGTGGATGCTACCACAGGGTCAGGGGTATGATGCATGCCATACAAGATATTTTTAATATATTTTATTCGACTTTAAATGTTATATTAAAAAATGCAGATGCCAGATGTAATGCCAGTATGTAGTATATAAAAATATGAAAGTGCACCGATCTACGTAACAAGCCGGGATAAATCATAAACAGTAATCAAGACGGGTTTCCAACAAGCGGGTCATGTCGGATGCAAATACAGATGCCAACTACACTATTCGCACCCAAAACACAGTAAATTAAGAAATCGTCATAAATAAAGAAATACCCAAAAGAACCGGTATAAATGAACTAGGGTGTTACAACTTTAGTAAAAGAATCGTTAACATCCATATCGAGCGCGCTACCAATTTATTGCTAGTCTCGACCGTGATTTGAGATCAAATTAACAATTGTTTTTTTAAGGGCTAGACATGAATAGAAATCAATGAAAGGACAAGGGTCAATAGTGTGGAAACCCTAGTTTCTTTCAAGAATCCTAATCCTCATTCATCACTAACCATTTAGTTTTAAATCTATCAATAGATAAAAGGAGTCATCTTTATTAGTCATCCATGACTACAAATCCTAACGAACCCTACAAGCCTTCTTCTTATAAAATCTACATCTATATTTAAACTAGATCTATATTCTACATCCGTATTTCGACGAAGATCTCGAAACTATTCTTCACTGTTCTCTATTCTCCTTCCTCTTTTCTAATCAACACGTCTAAAGCAAGATTAAAAGATTCCACATATCCTTAAGGACGACCCGTACTCATCTCGGCTAGCTACACGCGACCCCGTTATAGATTGCGGTTACTACTACACTCTAAAGCATCATCAATCAGGAAGAAATGATCCCAAAAGAAAAGCTGGACGCATATATCGCTCAGCAAATCAAAGCTCACTATGCCAGTGAAGCTGCAAATAGAACAATCAAGACTGGTAGACCGTATCCGGCGTGATACGATCAAGTACAGTACCCACCAAAATACATACTCCCGACATTCCACATGTACAAAGAAACTGGGAATCCTCACCAGCACATCGCACGATTTAAATCCATGTGCGGCAACACTGGAGGAAATGATATACTACTCCTCCGACAGTTTGCCAGCAGTCTAGCGGGCACTGCCTTTAAATGGTATGCAGAACTCCCAAATGACTCTGTGAATACCTTCGACCAGATGGAGATGCTCATCTATCAGAGATTCGCTAGTGTGAATAAACACATTACCGTGGAGTTATTGGTCAATGAAAGGGTTGGACCGAAAGAGATCTGGGTTCAATATATTACCCGATAGCAAAATCTCTGGTCTAAATGTGAGCAGCGCATCGACGAAACTCCAGCAGTGGGAATGTTCATAGCTACTCTTGACCCAAATTCAAAGGTGTTCCTATATATGGCCCTCTTCAAACCTTTGACCTTCCAAGAGCTCATAGATAAAATGGCTCGATTGGATCAGATGGGTCAAGATGTATCCTCTTCCGATGAACACATATGAAGAGCAGAGGCAAGACGGAGTTTGTTGTCAACGCTCAACAAAAAATGAGCGAATCTAAAGCAATAGTGTGGGTTTTACCTTTGAAAAGATTGGAACGTGTATACTCACTCCCCGAGATGTATGCAGGGGGCATATTACTCACTGGTGGAGGAATCTCCATATGAGATGGTCATTTCCTCAAAAAACCGAAAGGATATTAAGAGACCTACAAGCGGGTCCTGTAATAAAGTGGAATATGCCGTTTGAACCAAAAACCATGGAAGGGGTGTGGAATGTATGTCCCACTCCGAATCAGACGATGAAGGGAAAAGTCCTCCAAGTTAAGTTCATTTTTTCAAGGAAGAAGAAGACTCAGCAGAAAGAGTGGCGTGATATCCCGTTCCTTCTTATATGAAGAAGATACTTCGTCTACGTTAGAAAGCGACATTGATGAGCAGGTGGCAGGCGCCATGTAAAGTGCCCGGTATTTCCCGCAAAAACAACTTGATTGGTACGATGATAAATGAATCAGTCCAAGAGAGTGAAGATAGCTTAAGGTATGAAGTGTCCATACAAATAAAGCACAAACAGCAGCGCTTAAGCAAATAAGCGTTGGAAGGGTTGAGTTATGTAACCCCCCGACCAAATGATAAATAATGGACCGAAACATCTCTAAACTAATGCGTCACCTCAAACATGGAAATAATGGACTGAAACGTCCATAAACTAGTGTGTCGCCTCAAACACGGTGATAATGGACTGAAACGTCCCTAAACTAGCGCGTCGTCCCAAATACGGTAATAATAAACCGCAATGTCCCTAAACTAATATACACCTTTGAGATCTATATTGCGTTCTAAGTCCCACCGACGAAGGTTGCAACTTAAGTTCCCACCGGCTACATTGCTACTTCTGCAATAAAGTCACCTCCAAATCCCACCGGCAAATTGATGAGTCATCCGTGGCGAAGCTACTTCTGAGAGTTTCACCGTTCGCAAAAAAAGATATGTCCACAAGCAAATGGGCATGGATGAAAACCTGAAAGGGCACCGTGAGTAACAAATGCAGGACTGCCGGTGAGTTTGTGAAAACCAAAGTGGGCGCAAACCCGTTAAAAAAAGTGTGTGTGCACTTGCAAGGCCTTATCAACCTTGTAAAAAGATCCTATGTGTTTGTGGCTTCCGGCGAGTTTGTGAAAACCCGATAGGGCGCAAACCCGTTAAAAAAGGTGCGTGTGCACTTGCAAGGCCCTCTCGACCTTGTAAAAAAACCTGCGTAGGATCCTTACGATTCACAAAAGAGCAACACACTTAGAAATCCATACAATTCCTAAGGAGAAAACGAACATACAAGATTCTCACGGCTCGTAAGGAGAATTCCCCCTATGAGACCTTCATGGCTCACAGGATTCAAAAGTCTTATGTTACAGGGTTCTAAACCTATTCTTAAGCCGTCATATTCCCTAAGTTTCCCTACAAGTAGTTCGATATCGACTCTTGTATTCAATCCATGAACACGAACAAAATATGTTCCAACCGAGTTCCACTAATGGCGAGAAATATCCCCATATGATGAACGACACTTGTAAGTTCTCTTGACTTATAAGGAGAAAATACTCTTGTAAGATCCTTACGACTTACAAGACAAAATACACTTAGGAATCCCCATGATTCCTAAGGAGAAAATACACCTACGAGATTCTCTCGAATCGTAGGGAGAAATACCTTTATGAGACCCTTACGGCTCATAAAGTTAAAAGCCTTAGTCGATAGGATCCTAAATCAGTTTGCTAAGCCACCTTTGTTCAAATCAACAAGGGCAAATGATAATTCGCTCCTAGAAATATTCTAGTTGCAGCGATACTGAATCCAAGATTGGTATCAGATCCCAAGTTCCTGACTCGTAATAAAACTCAGCGAGTCGCAAAAAAATGCGCATGAAATAGCCGAAAGGATATGGTAGCTCGCAATAAAAATCAGCGAGTCATAAAAAATATAGATACATAATAGCCGAAACGATGGGGCAGCTCGCAATAAAAAAACAGCGAGTTAAAATAATATCTCGCCAAAATGATTGGGCACCGCGATAAAAAACCGAAATGCAGTTGCGACTTTCGCGATATGAAAATCTGAAAAGATAGAGCATCGCGGAAATATAAAATAAAAAAAAAATCTGCCTGCAAGTCGGTCCATACTGATTCTTGTATACTATCAATGAGCACAAATGAAAGAAAAGGGAACCGTATTTTCACACCATATTTCGTCAATAGAAGAACCAAATCTTAATGGCATATTTACAGCCTAGAGACTATTTGGACGTCTCTCTTACTCCAGCAGCGTACAGATTTGGTGTCAACAAGACTCTAAGGAGACAAAGCAAAAGTAAAGTGATGGCAAAATCCTAACTCCAAATCTCAATAGCAATATCTACAGCGTAGAGTTCAACTCGACATTCTTCTCATTCCAGCAGGATGCAGACACGACGTCATCAAAGAACAAAGGATCAAATAAAAGAGGAGTAATAGAAAAATCCTAGTTCCAGCTCGACATTCCTTCTCAATACAGATGTGACGTCAATAAGGACCTAAGGGTCGAACAAAAGTAGAGTAATGGAATAATCCTAGCTCCAGATATCGATGGCAACATCTACAGCTTAGAGATCATCTCGATATTTCTCCTCATTCTAGTAGGGTGGGGACGTAATGATCAAATATAAGTAGAGTGACGACAAAATCTTAGTTTCAGACCTTGATGGCGATATATACGACCTAGAGGTCATATGGATGTCTACCCTACTTCAGCGAATGATCGGCGTGACATGATCAAAGCAAAAGCGAAGTGATGGTATATTCCTAGCTTCGGGTCTTGATGGCAACATCTACAGCCTAAACACTATTGGATGTCATTCCACCCCAGAAGGGTGCGGTTATGACTCATCGGGGCTCCAAATAGAGCCTAACCTCAAGTGAAGCGCCACGGAAATACTTAACGCTTAATCTTCCAATGGTAATACGGATATTCCAACCTAAGAAGATTACATGAAGACGGTTTTTCCAACCTCAGAAGGGATTAGAGACACAACAGATGCGGGGCTACTCGAGCAGCAACCTAAGAGACTGCATGTTGAGAATATATTAGCCAACGTGATGGTATAATTGAATTAACCTAGTACCACAAACCTAATGGACTCCTGTATCGAAAGGGGTTATCTATATTTCATGTTAGGATACAGCTGCGAGATTCTCATGACTCGTAGGGAAAAACATCTTTATGAGCCCCTAATGGCTTATGAAGGTGTCACGCCCCGCTTCCCAGAGTACGCAAGATTGGGCACGTGACATAGCCAACCATGCTACCTGTGGGTAGGAAATATCCATCCACAGTCATATTACGGTTGTAGAGATATCAAGAACAAAATAAACAAACTATCTAACACATGTCCAAATCCATAATAACCAGAGTCAATGATAAATAAGTGCGGAAGCAAATGATCCAATGCAATAATAGAAAGGTACGTCCCGTAATGCGGGATCACACCTGGAAATAAAATGCAATAAATGAACTAACCACTACAGAACTCACAAATCAGCCTGCTGGCTGAAGTACTCCTGCTCAGTCGTCGACAGTGGTAAAGAATCTGGGCCATGCAAAACCCAGACGTCAGCGCGTCATGTCAACCAATAATATAATATAAACATGGTAATAAGCAATGCATTTATGAACATGAATAAAGCAGTACTAAGAAATAACAGTGCAGGGTAATGTGCAGTGGTAACTGAACTGTCCTATCAGGTTTCTACTCTATAGTCTTTGAAATCAAATTGATGAATCGTCGATGTAACCCAATAGTATCCCGTACATACCCGGGACCACGGCCACAATATTCTCGGCTGCAGCCGAGACATGCCGTTAGGCACAGAATAGGAAAGTGTACACTCGGTATTACCCCGTACATACCCGGGATCACGGCCACAATATTCTCGGCCGAAACCGAGACATGCTGCTGGGCACAGAATAGGAATGTGTACACTCGAACGGTAGTGAACTGTCGAGTTACAAGTCAGGTTCATCTTGATTTCCCCATACCCCCAAGTTATGTATGTCAAGTCAGGTATTCAGTAGTCAAGGATCATTGCAAATATATGATCAAGTAAAGTAGGTCTGTCTGGATAGACAGCAGGAATGGTCAGGTTGGTCGGCATTAGGCATGAGATCAGGTAACAGGTCAGGTAATGTATAAAGGTGTCATGTCATGTCAAGAGTGCACGGTACCATGTCATGTCAAGTAGGAAGTGTAACAGGTCATGTCAGGAAGCACAAGATGTCATGTGGGTGCTCATAATCAAACTATCATAAGTATATGTATAAATAAACAAGCATGAGTACTATCAGAACAATAAACTGGAACATGTAATATGATATGTAAATAAATATAATTTCAAGGATATGGATGCACAGTTATCGATTAGGGTATTTATAGTTCCAATATTAATTAGGATGCAATTTATTAAACATGGAGTGTTAATATCACATTATTATGTAGTAGTGTGATCTATGCTTGCAATTATATGTATCTTAAATGCGATAGATGCAAACGGGTATCCGAAAAGTTATAAAACTGTAAAACGGTAATGTGGGATGTACAACTAAACAATATGTGATATAAATATTGATATAATAATATTAATATGGATAGCATATTCGAAGCGATTAGTAACTATAAAAGATGTATTGATTAACCATGCATAAGAAGGTTCCGTTCAGAAATTTAGCGTCACCCTAATTTGTAAAATAGCTTAAAAATAACAAATGTTCTCCAAAAGAGACGTATCTTATACCAAAACAAAGATAATTCAATAATGTTTTCAGTTTTATAAGTATAAGCATCTCACGTTATCCTTACAAAAAGTTATGAATATTCAAAGTTGAAAGTTTGCTGCTGGAATTTCCCTGGACAGCAGTTTAGAGACGTGTTCATTTGCATTTTACGTTAATTAAACAATTTATTTTGCAAGTAAATATTTCATAGAGTTATAGTATTCTGAATTAGCTTCGTAACGAACTAAAGAACGTATACTAATGATTTTTCTATGATTTATAATGAATTTTATAAGATAAGGTGTACAGTAAATTTCAGATTTGTCATATCCGATTTTTCAACGACATTTCATATGTAAACTATAAGATTTTCAAATGTATAACATTATAAAATGAAGATTATAAAAGTATATAGCATGTAGCAAGATTAACTTGCCTCGATGGGTCGCGAATCGGGAAAACGGAACGTTAACCGTCGGCGGGGAAAACTCGCGACGGTGCACGGTTCACGGAATGAACCCAAACGACGAACAAAGGAACCACACGGGTCGGGGTATCTCGCTGGAACGTCGAGAAACGTCATCGGCACGACGGAATTCCGGCAACAAAAGAACAGTTAAAAGAAATGAGAAACGAGACATGAAGCAAGAAGAGAAAAATGATAAAGAGAAGTACGAGAGAATATATAAGGGGTAGAGAGAGAGAGAAAGTGGAAAGAGAGAGAAGAAGGAGAGAGAGAAAGTGGGGCCCACGGGGTTAAAGGGGAGGTTGTGATTGGCTGAGAGAATAAATTGAGAAGGATATAAAAGATTGTAAAAATATTATATGGTTAACTTAAACATTTAAAAGATAGGTAATGAACAGTAAGATATCAGGTTAGTTAGAAAAATATATGTGATGGTTTTAATAATATTAAAATTTGGGATTTTGGCGCCAAATGAAACATTTCCAAATTGCGCCCGGGTTGGGTCCAAAAATTCGAAATTCAAATAATAGGATTTTAAGCGGGTTCTAAATTTTAAAATGAAATGTTTTATGATTAAAAAGCATACTCTCAAAACGGACACACGCACGTGCACGTAGCCATCCAAACTCGCCCGTTTCACTGAATGGGACGAGAACACAATGCACGGACGTTACCACGAGGCTAAGGATGTCAAGTAGGCCAAGATGAATATTTTTTTAATTTTATTTTAGATGCTAAAATTTGTTATATGCAGAATGACTTAGCCAGATAAAATTTTACAGTAAGACCCAAATAAGCAAGATAAATGAAATGAGTAATATCTAATGCTCAACCAATAACAGAAAATAGTAGCATTGGGCTTGGGTGTTACATTATACCCAACTACAAAAGAATTTCGTCCTCGAAATTCCAAGAATACAAGATAGAAGACTACAGGAAAAGGTGAGGATACTTCTGTCGGATCTCGTCTTCTCGCTCCCACATGGACTCTCCATGCGATCGATTACCCCAAGAAACGAGCACAAGGGGGATAACCTTGTTCTTAAGAACCTTTTCTCTCCGATCCTTGATTTCAACTGGTCGCTCCTCAAAGGTTAGGTCCTCTCGCACAGTCAACTCCGAATGATCCAAGACATGAGTCTCATCACGAACATACCTCCGTAGTTGAGACACATGAAACACATCGTGAACTCCTGCTAATGACCGTGGTAACGCCAACCGGTACAATACCTCTCCAACACGCTCCAAAATCTCGAAGGGTCCAACGAATCGAGGACTTAGCTTTCCCCGACTTCCAAAGCGAATCACCCCTCTAGTCGGTGATATCTTCAGGAATACCAAATCACCCACGGCGAACTCTAGAGGTCTTCTTGACGTGTCAGCCCTACTTTTCTGTCTGTCTTGAGCTGCCTTCATATGCTTCTTGATTGTATTCACCTTCTCGACTGTCTGTACCACCAAATCTGGTCCTAGTAACCTTCGTTCACCAACATCATCCCAACAAACGGGTGAACGGCACTTACGACCATACAATGCTTCAAACGGAGCCATCTGAATAGTCGCTTGGAAGCTATTGTTGTACGAAAACTCCACCAGGTGTAGGTGATCCTCCCAAGAACCCTTGAAGTCCAACATGCATGCCCTCAACATATCTTCAAGAGTTTGGATCGTTCTCTCCGATTGTCCATCAGTTTGAGGATGATAAGTTGTGCTAAACTTCAATCGAGTCCCCAAACTTTCCTGTAAACTCCTCCAGAAGTGTGACAAGAACCGAGTGTCCCGATCGGACACGATGCTCACCGGTACTCCATGCAATCTTATAATCTCCTGCATGTACCGCTCTGCCAAAGTCTCCGTTGATTGACCAACCCGAAAAGGAATAAAGTGAGCTGCCTTGGTCAACCGATCGACAATCACCCATACTGCATTGTTGCCCTTTGGACTCCGCGGTAAAGCCGTCACGAAATCCATGGTTATATGTTCCCACTTCCACTGAGGAATCAGAAGTGGTTGCAACAAACCAGCAACCCTTTGGTGTTCAGCATTGACTTGCTGACATACCAAGCACTTAGCCACGAAGCGAGCAATCTCCCGTTTCATGCCTTCCCACCAGAAATGCTGTCGAATATCTCGGTACATCTTTGTACCTCCCGGATGTATAGAGTAAGCTGAACTGTGTGCCTCCTTCATAAGCTCTTCACGTACATCATCCTTTGGCACACACAAACGGCTACCATACCTCAACGAACCATCTTCGTAGACCAGTAAATCTCTTCGTAGTCTAGCCTCAACCTGCTCTCGAAACTTCTCCAGTCTAGGATACTGCGATTGTGCCGCTTTAATCTTCTCAACCAAGGACGACTGTACTTGCAACTGCATCAACTGTCCCGTAGAATGTGGTAGCACAACCTCCAAGTCGAATCTTCGAAAATCTGCAATGATCTCCTTCTGCGTGAACACGTACTTCAAGCTCTTATGATCTGTAAAAACTTCGACTCTTACGCCCAAAAGGTAGTGTCTCCAAATCTTCAAAGCGAAAATCACAGCCGCAAGCTCCAAGTCATGAGTTGGATAATTCTTCTCATGGGTCTTCAGTTGTCTTGATGCGTATGCTACGACCTTCCCATGCTGCATCAAAACACATCCCAATTCTTTCCCAGATGCGTCGCTATGAATCATCAGTCCTCCGGAATTGTCTGGTACGGTCAGGATAGGGGCGGTTATCAACTTCTGCTTCAACGTCTCAAAGCCAACGCACACTTATCCGTCCATACAAAAGGTACCTCCTTACGCATAAGCTTGGTCAGCGGTTCTGCCAAACGAGCAAAGTTCTCCACAAATCTCCTGTAGTATCCGGCTAATCCAAGGAAACTTTTTATCTCAGCTACATTCCTTGGAATAGGCCAATCTCGAACTGCTGCAATCTTTTCGGGATGGACGGCGATTCCATCACCCGACACGACATGTCCCAGAAATTTCACTTCTTCCAGCCAGAATTCGCACTACTCATCTTCGCATAAAGCTTCTCCTGTCTCAACATCTGCAGGACCTAATGATATCCGGATCGCAAATCCAGTTTCGAGAATACTCTCGCGCCACTAAGCTGCTCAAAAGTCCTCCAATACGAGGGATCGGGTACTTGTTCTTAATAGTCGCCCGGTTCAATTCTCGATAATCAATGCACATCCTTCTCGTGCCATCCTTCTTCTTTACTAAAAGAACTGGAGCTCCCAAGGCGAGTTGCTGCTTCGAATCCAGCCCTTCTCAAGTAATTCACCAACTTGCTTCTTAACTCCTTCCAATTCCACTGGTGCCATTGGATAGTAAGATTTTGATACTGGCGTTGTACCAGGAACAAGGTCAATCGTGAACTCCACGTCTCGCTTCGGCGGTAAGCCCGATATATCTTCAAACACGTCCATAGAATCATGAACAACAGCCGGCTCTTTACTTTCATCACTTCCATTGATGCAAGAACATTGTTTATCGGCCTAGCCCTAAACTCGACCGGCCCGACAGAACTGCTTCCTTACCGCAACTGTTGTCTGCTGTGAACTCCCAATTTTCCTGATATGCTCTGCTGTTCTCGAGCTGCCGTAAGAACCTGTGAGAAAGTGGTCAAACCCGGGGAGACGGTTTGCCTTTGGATGTCCACATCCAAGCTGCGCATGGACCTTCGTGCCCTGTCTGCATCGTTGGCGACTAAAGGTCCAGCGAAACTGCTGAGTCTCGTCCACTCTGCTGCATGCACGTCCACGGGTGCTCCATTCAGCCTCAGCCCAATAAATTTCTCTTCCATTTCCTCCCGTGCAGTCCGCGGAAAGAACTTCTCCAGGAAACTCTTAGAGAAATCCGCCCAACTGCTTGACTTGGGCAAACGGTTCTCCTCCACAAGCCACCACTCTCGGCGTAATCCACTAGTTGAATGCGCACCACATCAACACTCTTGTCTTCTGGGATCTGTGTCGCAATCAGCAAATTCTCCGTGTTACTAGCCACTGCTCGGCTGGCAACAGCTCCTCCAGACTAGTGAAAGTGGTAGGACCCAACCGTCTGAAATCTGCTACGGTCCTTACTCGGTCGACTGGTCTAGTTCCAACTTCGTTTACAGACTGCTGAACGATCTGCAAACCTTCCTGAAACAAGTCCGCGTGCTGCTGGATCAGCTCGGTCTGTTTCTTTGATTTCCAGTATTCCTCTTATCTCTCCAAGCATGGCGGCTTCGTTCACACGCCTCCGGTACGTCTTCAACTTCTTACCTGTCATAATCCTGAACTCAAACACCCAACATTAGCATGATGATAGATTCTGAATGTGGATCAAGGCTAGAACTCCAAGATACTTAAATAGAGTACCGCATTGTAGCTATGCCGCGGTATCATAGCCGCAATTACTTAACTCCACCCAAGTCGCCTAAGTCCTAGAGATAACAAGGAATTAGGTTTTCGAATTGACAATGCAAAGTAAGTTTGCATGTCGACATGATCCGGAAGAATGATTCAAAGATGGTAAAACGGTCAAGGTGGCTGGACATGTTTCCTAATCACGGGTGTTCTGATTCGTGTATTGAGTTCAATACCCAACTACAAAAGAATCAACCCAACTAACCTATGGCTCTGATACCAAAAGAACCATGTCACGCCCCGCTTCCCAGAGTACGCAAGATTGGGCACGTGACATAGCCAACCATGCTACCTGTGGGTAGGAAATATCCATCCACAGTCATATTACGGTTGTAGAGATATCAAGAACAAACTATCTAACACATGTCCAAATCCATAATAACCAGAGTCAATGATAAATAAGTGCGGAAGCAAATGATCCAATGCAATAATAGAAAGGTACGTCCCGTAATGCGGGATCACACCTGGAAATAAAATGCAATAAATGAACTAACCACTACAGAACTCACAAATCAGCCTGCTGGCTGAAGTACTCCTGCTCAGTCGTCGACAGTGGTAAAGAATCTGGGCCATGCAAAACCCAGACGTCAGCGCGTCATGTCAACCAATAATATAATATAAACATGGTAATAAGCAATGCATTTATGAACATGAATAAAGCAGTACTAAGAAATAACAGTGCATGGTAATGTGCAGTGGTAACTGAACTGTCCTATCAGGTTTCTACTCTATAGTCTTTGAAATCAAATTGATGAATCGTCGATGTAACCCAATAGTATCCCGTACATACCCGGGACCACGGCCACAATATTCTCGGCTGCAGCCGAGACATGCCGTTAGGCACAGAATAGGAAAGTGTACACTCGGTATTACCCCGTACATACCCGGGATCACGGCCACAATATTCTCGGCCGAAACCGAGACATGCCGCTGGGCACAGAATAGGAATGTGTACACTCGAACGGTAGTGAATTGTCGAGTTACAAGTCAGGTTCATCTTGATTTCCCCATACCCCCAAGTTATGTATGTCAAGTCAGGTATTCAGTAGTCAAGGATCAATGCAAATATATGATCAAGTAAAGTAGGTCTGTCTGGATAGACAGCAGGAATGGTCAGGTTGGTCGGCATTAGGCATGAGATCAGGTAACAGGTCAGGTAATGTATAAAGGTGTCATGTCATGTCAAGAGTGCACGGTACCATGTCATGTCAAGTAGGAAGTGTAACAGGTCATGTCAGGAAGCACAAGATGTCATGTGGGTGCTCATAATCAAACTATCATAAGTATATGTATAAATAAACAAGCATGAGTACTATCAGAACAATAAACTGGAACATGTAATATGATATGTAAATAAATATAATTTCAAGGATATGGATGCACAGTTATCGATTAGGGTATTTATAGTTCCAATATTAATTAGGATGCAATTTATTAAACATGGAGTGTTAATATCACATTATTATGTAGTAGTGTGATCTATGCTTGCAATTATATGTATCTTAAATGCGATAGATGCAAACGGGTATCCGAAAAGTTATAAAACTGTAAAACGGTAATGTGGGATGTACAACTAAACAATATGTGATATAAATATTGATATAATAATATTAATATGGATAGCATATTCGAAGCGATTAGTAACTATAAAAGATGTATTGATTAACCATGCATAAGAAGGTTCCGTTCAGAAATTTAGCGTCACCCTAATTTGTAAAATAGCTTAAAAATAACAAATGTTCTCCAAAAGAGACGTATCTTATACCAAAACAAAGATAATTCAATAATGTTTTCAGTTTTATAAGTATAAGCATCTCACGTTATCCTTACAAAAAGTTATGAATATTCAAAGTTGAAAGTTTGCTGCTGGAATTTCCCTGGACAGCAGTTTAGAGACGTGTTCATTTGCATTTTACGTTAATTAAACAATTTATTTTGCAAGTAAATATTTCATAGAGTTATAGTATTCTGAATTAGCTTCGTAACGAACTAAAGAACGTATACTAATGATTTTTCTATGATTTATAATGAATTTTATAAGATAAGGTGTACAGTAAATTTCAGATTTGTCATATCCGATTTTTCAACGACATTTCATATGTAAACTATAAGATTTTCAAATGTATAACATTATAAAATGAAGATTATAAAAGTATATAGCATGTAGCAAGATTAACTTGCCTCGATGGGTCGCGAATCGGGAAAACGGAACGTTAACCGTCGGCGGGGAAAACTCGCGACGGTGCACGGTTCACGGAATGAACCCAAACGACGAACAAAGGAACCACACGGGTCGGGGTATCTCGCTGGAACGTCGAGAAACGTCATCGGCACGACGGAATTCCGGCAACAAAAGAACAGTTAAAAGAAATGAGAAACGAGACATGAAGCAAGAAGAGAAAAATGATAAAGAGAAGTACGAGAGAATATATAAGGGGTAGAGAGAGAGAGAAAGTGGAAAGAGAGAGAAGAAGGAGAGAGAGAAAGTGGGGCCCACGGGGTTAAAGGGGAGGTTGTTATTGGCTGAGAGAATAAATTGAGAAGGATATAAAAGATTGTAAAAATATTATATGGTTAACTTAAACATTTAAAAGATAGGTAATGAACAGTAAGATATCAGGTTAGTTAGAAAAATATATATGATGGTTTTAATAATATTAAAATTTGGGATTTTGGCGCCAAATGAAACATTTCTAAATTGCGCCCGGGTTGGGTCCAAAAATTCGAAATTCAAATAATAGGATTTTAATCGGGTTCTAAATTTTAAAATGAAATGTTTTATGATTAAAAAGCATACTCTCAAAACGGACACACGCACGTGCACGTAGCCATCCAAACTCGCCCGTTTCACTGAATGGGACGAGAACACAATGCACGGACGTTACCACGAGGCTAAGGATGTCAAGTAGGCCAAGATGAATATTTTTTTAATTTTATTTTAGATGCTAAAATTTGTTATATGCAGAATGACTTAGCCAGATAAAATTTTACAGTAAGACCCAAATAAGCAAGATAAATGAAATGAGTAATATCTAATGCTCAACCAATAACAGAAAATAGTAGCATTGGGCTTGGGTGTTACAGAAGGTGAAAAGTCTTAGGCAACGCGGATATCAAGCTGTTTCCTAAGCCACTATTGCCCTATAAGGAAGTCAAGACTGACTCTTGTATACTATCCACGGGCCATATTTGCCAAAGTTGGATGCCAATGAAGTGAAGAAGCCATTTATAGGTCCTCTCAACTTGTAAGGAGAAAGTACCTGACTGAGAACCATATGACCCACGGAGGCGATGAACACTTAATAATCCTCATGATTTCTAGGGAGAATATACACCTATGAGATCGTCAAGACACATAAGGAGAAAAACCTTCTTGAGACCCTTACGGTTCATGAAGATGAAACAGCCTTAGGCTATAAGGATCCTAAACTTGTCTCCTAAGCCTTAAATTCCATGGCGATGCATAACTTTGCACTATTTCACCCACATACATACTTACGTAGGTAAAGTAGTAGGGGCATTTGTTCCCGCCAAAATATTTAGCTCAGAATTTACTGTTCCCTTATAAAAAGGGGGAAAGAAAAGAAAGAAGAAACGAATTCCTTTCATATGCAAAGCACGTGAGCGTTTTGGTTTCAAGGAGAATTAAAACCCACAGTTTGGCCTCACGTGTTAAAGACGTGAGGGCTCATATGCAAAGTATATGAGCACCGAACATAAATAACCAACAACTAAACATGCATCAGGTGTTAAAAACGTAAGAGCTCATATGCAAAGCATATGAGCGCTGATTATAAACAGGCTAAAACCCACACTGGGAGTCACATGTTAAACACGTAAGTACATCATTTTGAAGCACCAGTATCGGATAGAATTGAATTCTATATAGAATTAAATTACATTTTGGGAAATATTTCCCTTGATCTTTCTAAAGAAAGATATTCTTTGTTAAACAGAGAACTGTTGGATCGAAAATCCAATGGTAGAATTAAATTTTATTGGGGAAAAATATCTTCCTAATCTATTTAAATAAGAAAGATATTCTCTGTTAAATGGAGAGCTGTTGGATCAAAAATCCAATGGTGATTAAAAAACCATCAACAAATAGAATTATATTCTATATAGAAATAAATTCTATTCGGGGGAAATATTTCTCTCATCTTTTTTAAACAAGAAAAATATTCTCTGTTAAACAGAGAACCCTTGGATCAAAGATCCAGCGGTGATTATAAAATCACCAATCGATCATCTGATAGAATAAAATTCTATATTAGGAACATATTTTTCTAATCTTATTAAACAAACAAGAGATCTTCTATGTTAAACAAAGAGTCTTTGGATTAAAAATCCAACGGTGAATAAAATTCACCGGTTGATGATCAATTTGGTTGATTATGAAATCAATCAAGATCCCTTAATTAGAGATTTTCTGAACAAACCGATTTTTCTCTTCTCCTATATAAAAGACCTAAGAGATTAAATTGAATATATATGTAGACCCCCATAAGCTTCTGTGGGAGAAAAAGGAGAGGAAAAACCCTCAATAAGTTTGTGTAAAAAAAATATAGCAGACTTCCCAAAATGCTTCAACAAAAAGAGAGAATTTAATTCTCAATAAAAGAAGATCTTTCTCCTCTCAAACCCTGGGTAAAAAATAACAGAGATCCGAAAATCTCTTTTACCTATCATATCATACCTAAGGATTTAACCCTTTAAAAGAACTTAGTTCTTTCTCTAGATCTGATATCCACAAGACTAATCTTCCATTAGTTGAGAATTTAATTCTCATTGAGAAGATCTTATTCTTGAGAATCAAACATTCAGGAAAGAACAAGATTGAAAAGAACAGTAATGAAAGAAGAACATAAAGAAGATGGAGTTCATGATACTCCAGGATCTTAGTTTCTTCATAATAAAAAAAACTTAGTTCTTATAAGTACCTGATCCCAGATCATTAAAACAGTGGTCTTGGTGATCTAATGGTCAAAATACCATTTAAAAGAGATTTAAGTTATCTAAAAATATCAATAGATATTAAATCTCTAAGAACTTTGCGCCTTACACGAAACACGCGTGAGCGCCCAAAACATAGCGCCTCACGTGCCATACACGTGAGCGTCCAAAATATAGCGCCTCACGTGAAACACACATGAGCACCAAAAACTCAGTGTTTCATGTGAAACATAAGTGAGTGCCTAAAGCTTAGCGCTTCACGTGTATACATTTGAGCGCCAGAAAAGATTAGTGCTTAGCACTATTTCAGCGCCTCACTTGATACACACATGAGCGCCATATGTCTGAGTGTTTAGCACTGCTGGGTGGTATAGAAACTCAATCTTAGTCCTAAATTGTCTAAGTTTGTAAAGCTTAAGCTTCTTCTTTAATTTTAAATCAACCAAGCCCATATACTCGTGATATAGTCTCATATATGACTAATGATTTTTTATCGATGATACCCATAATGATCTTCGTCTCATATCTTCTAAGTTAATCTTAGTCTCATATAAAACTAATGATCCTTAGATCCACTATGATCTTTTTCCTTAAATACGGGATTTGGTTCAAAGGTACATCTCTCTACATTTCTGATATATGTCGTTGTAACTCATCAACGTATTCAGAGAGGTGGCGGGTCCCAACAACCAACAACTCATTCATCATCTCTATTTGATGAAAGATATGAAATTTCATTAAAACAGGGAATGTCTTACACACCACATATAGATGCGTATCTCATATTGAGCCCCAGCTATATATATATATATATATATATATATCTTTGAAGGAAACATAAATGCCTTCAAATTGAATTGTACCCCAATATTGGAAGTATTCCATGCCACCATCATAAACTTTGCCACGTAACATATAAACATGTGTGTAAGAGGAATGATGGACCGAAACGTTCCTAAACTACTGCGTCTCCTCAAACATGACGATAATGGACCGAAATGTTCTTAAACTAATATTCGTCCCAAATACGGAAATTTTTAGACCGAAATGTCTTTAAACTAATATTCGTCCCAAACACGAGAATGTTTGGACCTAAATGTACTCAAACTAATATTCTTCCCAAACACAGGAATTATTGGACCAAATTGTACTTAAACTAATATTCGTCTCTAACACGGCGATAATGGACCGAAATGTCCTTAAACTAATATCCGTCCCAAATACGGCAATGTTGGATTGTGATGTCCTTAAACTGATATGTTTTGCTCTATAGACTGTCACCAAATTGACTACCGTACATTATCCATGAGCTATTTTTATATGATCTAATAATCAGTTGATCCCATATGCTCACTGTTTCTAAGTCGATGTTAGTCTCATATATGAATAACGATCCTTAGATCAAACCAAATACCCCGTGAAATTATGGACCACATTTATATAAGATCTGCAACCTAAGTTCAAAACCCCAAATCTTATATACGAATTTGGACTAATCTGCACCCTATGGGCATGACAAGATTAGTCTCCGTATACAATGCAAGGGCAACCTCATATAAAACAAACATAGTACGACACGAAGTTATCTGCCTGGAGTAGGAGAAATTTTTTATCGCAACGCGATAACTTAATTAACTATAGGGGCTTCTTCCTGTATAGAAGAGCATCCCCATAATCAAAAACTCCTCACAAACGAGGGGGGATGTGATAAAGTCTGCTACATCGGTCGCATCTATTCAAACCTCCAATATTCAATGCTATAAATCAACTTTGTATATTTGGAGAGGTGGATGGATATGTTCCAAATAGCATCTGCCCAAATTCAGGCTAGCCGTCCTCCGTGTCTCAGTCCAGTCTTCAGCAATAAATAGTCGTCGGCTTGAAGAGGGCCATATATGGGAACACCTTTGAATTTGGGTCAAGGATGACAATGAACATTCCCACAACTGCTACTTCGTCGATGCACTGCTCGCATTTTGACCAGAGATTTCACCATCGGGTAACATATTGAACTCGGGTCTTATTTGGTCTAACCCTTTCTTGAACAATGTGGTCATGATAGTGCATTTATTCACATTAGAGAATCCCTGACAGAAGTGAATCTCCATCTCGTCGAAAGTATTCACGGATTTATTTGGGAGTTCCGCATACCATTCGATTGCAGTGCCTGCCAGACTGCTGACAAACTGTCGGAGGAGCAGCATATCATTTCCTCAAGTGTTGCCGCATATGGATTTAAATCGCGTAATGTGCTGGCGAGGATTCACGGTTCCTTTGTACATGTGAAACATCGGAAGTATGTATTCTGGCGGGTACTGTACTTGATCGTAGCACGCCGGATACAGTCGATTGGTCTTGATCGACCTATTTGCACCTTCACTGGCGTAGTGAGCTTTGAATTGCTGAGCGATATATGCGTCCAGCTTTTCTTTTGGGATCATTTCCTCTTTAGCCATTGATGAGGCTTGCAGAGAATTTTAAATGTTACCCTTGACTTTAAGAGCGACTACCGGCGGTTCATCTATCAATGGTTCCGAATGGACCATCATTCCAGCCATATTCTAGATCAGAAGGGCCATCGGTTCATTTTAGCGGACATCTCTGCCACTTTTTCATCCCTTTTCTTAAGAGCGCGCTTCAGTAAATCAATATCTGACTCCTGCCCTACTCTTTCTTCAGGCGTGTCTTTGGATTTTGCCTTAGGTGGTGTACTAGCAAGTGCCGCCGCTTGACCAAGCATCTTTTGCAGTTTTTCATATTGTTGTTGAGTCTTCATCAAAGACCAAGTATGTGGTCTGTGACTAGTAAAAGCACAAATTTTGTCTTTGGAGTTCACCATATGGACTATGTGAACTACCATACCCCTATGCTTGGGGCATTTGGTGTTTTGGCCTTTGGAGTTTTCTTCAGGCCCTTGAGCTTTATCTGGCCTCTCTCTTTTGTGAGAAGCTGCTTTAAGGAAGCCATCATATCAGGACCCTCCTTGAGATGAGTCTCCTTGTATTTGAAAGAGAATTTGTCAAAATTTGGCTGACGTTTAGGAGAATGGCCGCAGACGGTGACTGATTTATTCACTTACTTCCACACCTTATATATGTATGAGGAAATTCCCTTTGAAAAGCGAATTGGCTTCTTCTTTTTTTGGATCTCAACGAGCTGTGGAGATTTTTTCAAAACTATGGTGGGAAAAATTTTTCCGACCTTTCACGGCAGTTCAAAGCTGTTTCCGGTTGGAACAACAACAATCGCCATTATAATTGAAGCAGGTAGAGTCAACATGAATGGGGACTGCCCCAAACTTGTTTTGTATGATGCCGATATCGACGTTGATCGTGTCTTACGACCGGAATTTGATTAGCCTCAGGATTTTTCTAAGCTTGCTCCCTATTTTCTTTGAGAGCCTGAATATTCTGCCCCCTGTATTGACCTTGGTCTTTAGCGGGTGCCATTCATATGAAGACTGTTGCTGTCGGCAAAACTGGAGCTTGAGGAGCCATCCTGTGAAAGACAAACTTCTTTTGGGCTTCCTCCTTTGGCGTTGAGGCACCAAGGGTAGGAGGTGGGAGTATCGACCCAAAGAAGAGCCCTTTCATTTTTTGAAGAGCCGGATTGCAGAGATTTGATGCTGCAAGTAGCCCATACTTGACTCCACTAGATATAGCAGAACTCGAGTTGCAGTGACTAAAAGCGAACGCCATTCTGCATAGAGACAGAACTCCAGCTTCAGTATCCGATCACCCAATAGCAACTACAAACATATAATACCGTGATTTTTCCGCAAAAAGACCGACATACGAAGTGTGGAGTAGAAAGAGGAAAAGGTCCCACCGGGATTGCCAGAATATGTTTACCGCCGAAAACAGAGAAGAACTGGGATAGATCGTCTTGCCTGAATTTGGGAGCAGATGTTATTTGGAACATATCCATTCACCTCTCCAAAGATACGAAGTTGATTTATGGCACCGTATATCGGAGGTTTGGATAGATGTGACCGATGTAGTAGGCTTATCAAATTTCCTCTCATATATGAGGGGCTTTTGATTATGGGGATGCTCTTTCCCGTAGGTGCAAGCCCCTGCAGTTAATTATGCTATCGCGTTACGATACCCATTTTTTCCTGCTCCAGGCAGATCACTTCGTATCGTGTGTTGTTTATTATGGGGTGCCCTTAGATTGTGTACGGAGACTAATCTTGTCATTCCCATAGGGCACAGATTAGTCTAAATCCGTATATTAGATTTGGAGTTTTGAACTTAGGATGCAGATCTCATATAAATGAGATCCATCAGTTCATGGGATATATTGGTTTGATCTAAAGATCGTTAGTCATATATGTGATTAAGATCGACTTAGAAATAATGAACAGATGGGCTCAACTGATCATCAGATCATATATGAATAACCCCTGGATAGTATACGGTAGTCAATATGGAGACAGTTCGCAGTGCAAAACATATTAGTTTAAGGACATCGAGGTCCAATATTAGTTTAGGGTCATTTCGTTCCAATATTCCCATGTTTGGGACGAATATTAGTTTAAGGACATTTCAGTCCAACATTCCCGTGTTTGGGACGAAATATTAGTTTAAGAATATTTTGTTCCAATATTTCTCTTACGCGCACGTGTATATTTTATGTGGGGAAGTGAACGATGGTAATATGGGATGCACCCAATATTGGGGTATACACATCGATATGGAAGTGCATCAATATATGGTGTATCGATATGATGGTGCACATCTATATGGGATGCATAAGGCATTCCTTGTCTTAATGAAATTTCATACCGTTCATCAAGTAGGGGCGAGCAAGGAATTGTTGGTTGTTGGGACCCGCCACCTTTTTTAAGACGTTAAAGAATTGCAACGGCATATATCAAAGGTATGGAAAGATGTACCCTTGAACCAAATTCAGTATATAAGGGAAAAGATCATGGTGGATCTAAGGATCGTTAGTCTTATATGAGACTAAGATCAATATGGATGAACAATCATTAGTCATATATAAGACTAAAATCAATTTGGATATCGTTGATATGTTGATCAATGGATTATGTATGAGAAGCAAAAGATTCTATACTTAGTTTATTTTAACTTATTGTTCAAGCCAAGGATTTTTGTCTAAGTGCGCAAGTGCATATAACGCACATGAAAATTTAATTTGATCTGAAAAGGGAGTGCGCACATGCTTTGTACGTGGTTACGCACTTGTTTCAAGTCAGTGTGTTGCGCGCGTGTATATCACGGGTCTCGCACTTGCTATCGGTTTAGAATCATATGTGCGCATGTATATATGTGCATATGTGTTTAAAAGTCAGCGTGCATATCACGTGACACTCATACATTTGTGGGCAATATCCATTAAGTGCGCACACGTATATATCATGTGACGCATATGACTTCATAGGTGGCATCCAACAAGTGCGCACACGTGCATATAACGTGAGGCACTGTCTTCATTGGTCTTGGGTGCTCACGTTCCTTCCACGTTAGGCACTGAGTCTTGAGTTTTTGTGCTCTCACGTGTATGGCATGTAAGGCGCTGTCTTCTGTTTCTTTTGAGTGCTCACGTAGATATCATGTGAGGGGTTAAGTTCTTAGAAATTTAATCTATGTTCATGTTTTTAGAGGAGTTAAAATTCTGTTAATGGTATTTTGATCATTAACAATCACCAAGATCACTATTTTGAGAATTTAAGATCATGTTCTTTAAGAACTAAGTTCTTATTTATGAAGGAACTAAGTTCCTGGAGTATTATGAACTCCTTCTTCTTCATGTTCTTCTTTCATCACTGTTCTTTTCAACCTTATTCTTCCCTGAATTTTTTATCCTCAAGAACAAGATCTTCTCGATGAGAATTAAATTCTTACCTTGTGGGAGACTCATCTTTTGGATCTCTGATCTAGAGAAAGAATTAAGTTCTTCTGAAGGGTTAAACCCTTAGATATGATATTATAGGTAAATGAGATGTTTTGAACTCTTTATTTTCTTTAACTAGGGTTTGAGAAGAGTGATGAAGGCCTTCTTCTTCGAAGAGAATTAAATTCTATGTTGCCGAAGGTTTTTTGGTAGGCTTCTATATTTTTACAGAAGCTTATCGAGGGTTTTTCCTCTTCCTTTTCTCACGTAGAAGCTTATGGGGGTCTGCGCCTCTCTCGATTTAATTTCTTGGGTCCTTTATATAGGAGAAGAGAAAAAATAGTTTTTTGAAAAAATCTCTCATTGAGAGATCATGACTGATTTCATAATCAATCAAATTGATTGTTTAGATCAACCGGTGAATTTTATTCACCGTTGAATTTTTATTTCAAAGGCTCTCTGGTTAATAGAGAAGAAATTTTTTATTTTTTTAATAAGATTAGGAAAATATTTTCTTATGAAAGAATTTAATTCTATCAGATGATCGATTGGTAATTTTATAATCACCGTTGGATTTTTTATCCAAGGGTTTTATAGATCGTGTAGTACAAGAAACGGATTGGCAGTCGGAAGATGATCCAGACAAAACATGGAACAAAATGGCTAGTTGTATCAAGAAAGTATCTAGAGATCTACTTGGTGAGTCGAGAGGTGGTGCTCCACCATCTAAGGACATATCATGGTGGAATGAAGATGTAAAGGCTGCTATTAAAATTAAAAGGGATTCTTATAAAGATTTGAAGAAAAGTAGAGATGTGGAGAGATTTGAGAAGTACAAAATGGCTAAAAAGGAAGTTAAGAAAGCTGTTCGGGAAGCTAAATCTAAGGTCTACAAGGAGGTGTACGAGAAATTAGACACTAAAGAGGCTGCAAATGATATATACCGGATTACTCGAATGCGGGAAAGGAAGACTAGAGACTTATGTGCGGTCAAGTGTGTCAAAAATGAAAATCAGAAGATTTTAGTTCGAGATGAGGATATCAAGGAAAGATGGAGAGATTATTTTGAAAAATTGTTCAATGAGAGCTTTACTAAGAATTTGGATGGACTTGTCATTCAATCTCAAGATACAAATCGTGATTTCATGCGTAAAATAAAACTTCCTGAGGTTAAAGAAGCTTTAAACAGAATGGGTTTAAGAAAAGCGGTTAGTCCTGACGGGATTCCTATCGAGATTTGGAGATGCTTAGGAGAAATAGGCGTTAAATGGCTGACAGATCTGTTTAATAAGATTTGGCAGACAAAAAAGATGCCAAATGAATGGAGAAAAAGTATCCTTGTACCTATCTACAAGAATAAGGGTGACATTCAAAGTTGCTCAAACTACCGTGGAATAAAACTGATGTGTCACACCATGAAACTTTGGGAGAGAGTGATTGAACACAGGCTAAGTAAGGATATTAAGATAACAGAGAACCAATTTGGGTTCATGCCTGGACGATCGACGACAGAGGCGATTCATTTGCTTCGTCAACTTGTCGAGCGCTTTCGAGAGAGGAGAAGAGATTTGCATATGATATTTATTGATTTAGAAAAAGCGTACGATAAGGTACCTAGAGAGGTATTATGGGGGACAATGATGAAGAAGGGGGTCCCCGTCAAGTATATTGACATAATCAAGGATATGTACGACGGAGTAGTGGCAAATGTCAGAACTTGCGGCGGCTTAACAAGTGATTTTCCGATTACTATTGGTTTACATCAAGGATCCGCATTAAGTCCATCCCTGTTTACCATCGTGATGGATGAGCTTACTAGAACTATTCAAGATGAGGTCCCTTGGTGTATGCTATTCGCTGATGATATTGTTCTAGTAAATGAGACGAAAGCAGGGGTTAATGCCAAATTGGAATTATGGAGGCAAACATTGGAATCTCGGGGATTCAGATTGAGCATGTCCAAGACAGCATATATGCACTGCAAATTTAGTAGCCAGAGAAATCAAAACCATATTGGTATAACATTGGAAGGGCAAGAGATATCACCGAGCGATCAGTTTAGATATCTAGGTTCCATCATCCAAAGGAATGGAGAGATCGATAGTGATGTTAATCAAAGGATCCAAGCTGGTTGGTTGAAATGGAGGAGTGCAACAGGAATTTTGTGTGATCGTAACTTTCCGTTAAAATTGAAAGGGAAGTTTTATCGGAGCGCTATTCGGCCTGCCTTATTATATGGTACAGAACGCTGGGCTCCTAAGAAGCATCATACACAGAAGATGCACGTAGCGGAGATGCGCATGCTTCGTTGGATGTGCGGTAACACTAGAAAAGATAAGGTGCGAAATGAGGATATTCGTGCAAAAGTTGGTGTAGCACCCGTGGAGGAGAAGATGCGGGAAAACCGGCTAAGATGGTTTGGTCATGTGCGACGCAGACCTATGGAAGCACCGGTTCGACGAATAGATACTCTCGATATGGGCAATGGCAAAAGGGCAAAAGGGAGACCGAAGAAAACATAGATGGAGGTGATACGAAACGATATGGTTGCCAAAGGACTCAATCAAAGTATATTGTTCGATAGAAGTGAGTGGAGACAGAGGATTCATGTGCTGGACCCGGCGTGATTCTCATGTTGGTTCATGTAGCCTACCCCATATGCTTGGGATAAAAGGCTCAGTTGTTGTTGTTGTTTGTTTTGTTCTCTATTTAACAGAGAAGATCTTTCTTATTTAAGAAAAATCAGGAATATATTTCCCCGATAGAATTAAATTCTATCAAAAATAATACTCACGTACATTGCACGTGAGGCGTTGGCTTATAGCACTCTCGTGTATATCACGTGAGGCGCTGCCAAGATGCTAGTAGGTACGTTCACGTGGATCTCTCGTGAGGCGCTGCCAAGAGACTAGCATATGTGCTTACGTGGATATCACGTGATGCGCACTGCCAAGAGGCTGCACTAGCGCTCATGTAGATATCACATGAGACCCTCACGTATTTAAAACTTGGGAACCAATATAGGATTTGATTCTATCCAAAGCGGTACCTACATGCTTTGCATATGGGTGCGCACATATTTAATATGTGAGGGCTTCTTTTTATTTTATAAGGGAATAGTAAGCACTTAACTAAAATTTTTGGTGGGAACAAACATATTGACCTTAAAATTTTCAACATTCCTTGTGAATCTGACTATTATACTAATATGGATATCGATTCCTTTATTTTCGATGAGATCATCATTAGTGACATCGTCGACAATTTTAAAGATATTTTCACTAAAGAACTCGCGTTTCTTGAAGAATTGGATGATGTGCCGAATCAATCTCCACTGGAAATTCGTGCACCTCCGTTTGAGGCCGAAGAAATTAAAACGTCACCCTTTCTTCTTATCACATACGAGAATACGAATATTCTACCAACTCCTTATCTTTCACATTCTCGTTTTAATTCACACTCATTTTTTCGTCTCCACCAACCGAGACGTAAAATCTTTCGAATACATTTCTTGTCTTCCTTTCACATCATCTCCTATCGCCGATCTCATTTCTGTTCTTTCCACTCGAGACTTAATATCAGTTCCATTTATATACAATCTCGAGTTTCTTCATGTATATCCATTTCAGTTTCTTTCACCAACCATAGAGTAATCGTGATAAAATATTTAAATGGTTGGTGCTGATTTTTGGGCTTTGTAAAGCCTTGTATATACTAATGCGATTTTCTCCCCTCTTAGTTTGAACTTCAAATGCATAAATAATGGAAACACTATTTTAATTAAGTTTGGTGGTGCATTTTTTTATTGTATTTATTTTGTCTTTTAAAAAAAACCTCTCCGAGAATTTTGAAACTCAAAACTTTTATGACCTGTTTATGTGGCTTGATAGCGAGGACAATGTCAAGTTTATGTTTGGGGGATGCTCGGTGAGCTTTCTATTTTTTCATTCATATTTACTTTCTGCTTGCATTAGCAAGTTTATTTCCATTTTTTTCTTTTCTTTTGCATGTTTAATTTCCGTATTGCATCTTGTTTAAATTTTGCACTACATATATATTTTAAAAAAACCCATAAATTTGAAAAAATTTCCAAAATATAAAAAAGATTTGTCGCCAAGTTAGCTAGTGGGAAACTTAAACTCAAAGTCCAACATTTTAGATTGATAGGTTAGAAGTAACTAAATCTTAGGATTAGAAATTGAAAACCCGAAAAATAACCCTAACTATAGAAAATATACGTCTTGCACACTACACGTGTCGTGAGTTTTGAAAACTAGAGGACAGGTTTGATTTCTTTAATAAAAAATTTTATGAATTTTCTTAAGATCAAAAAAGTTTGTTTGGAAATAAATAATATTGAGTATGATTCATGAGTGAAGTTGATATAAAGGGAAAATATTGAATCTTTAATGGAGACTAAATCTGAAAAATAACACATTTTGAGCTTGATTGGAGTAATTACACATCTTATTTACACATACACGTCTTTAATTTTGGGATAAAAATCATAACTTGAAGTATCTAATGTTTCCTAATTCAAAATCAGGAAAGCTTACGGAAAAGGCTTCAGAAAAGGGTCACGTGCTTACACGTGACCACCAGTCACGTGTTGGCACGTGACATCTAAAAGCATCGGCGAGAAAAATTCAGTTTCCCAACTACATCGAAGAAAAGGGCTTCAGAAAGGGTCACGTGCTCCCACGTGACCAGGGTCACGTGTTGGCACGTGACACTCAGAAGCGGCAGACTCAATTCCCTGATTGAATTAAGAAAAAAAAGGCTCCAGACGAGGGTCACGTGCTCACATGTGACCAGGGGTCACGTGCTCACATATGACCAGGGGTCACGTGGTGGCACGTGACAGCTAATCAGCGACCATAAAGCAGAGCGCAAAAAGAAAGAAGATGGCTCGTTACGAGGGGGTCACGTGCCCACACGTGACCAAGGGTCACGTGCCCACACGTGACCAAGGGTCACGTGCCCACACGTGACCAAGGGTCACGTGCCCACACGTGACCAGCTTTCAAAGCCTATCTGTTAACAGAATTAAATTCTGAGAAAAGACCTCTTAAACCTTTCCAAAGCAACCGATTGAATTAAAGATTTAAAGGTGATTAAATATCATCTATCTATAGGAAAATCTCGAATTTGGAAATATTTCCTCGTAAAATCTAACCAAAACAACAAAGGAGAATCTCTGGATTTAAAATCCAATGGTGAATAAAATTCACCTAATAATCCAAAGGTCCAAAACGAATGATAGATACAAATCAAATCTCTCAATGAAAGATTCATCAAAAAACTAATTGACTCGGCTGCTTCTCCTATAAATAGGAGCCAAGAGACACACAAAAGAGATATACGCAGAGGGAAGAAAAGAGAGAGAGCCCTGATACTTTGGAGGAATTTGGATCTTCTGCAAAAAAACCCCTAGGTAAGAAAGGGAAGGCCTTTCTCAACAGAGTTTAACTCTGATATAAAACAGAAGAACATGGTTCTCTCTTTGGTGGAGGATCTGTAAAGTGCATATCTGTAGGGTTCCTAGGCACACAAGTGAGTTCTCATAAGGCATCAACCATGCCAATTTCAAAAAATCCGATGCCGAGAAACCCTAATGTACGGATCGTTGGCTAGAAATCTAGGCGAAAGTAAAAACTAGTTAACAACTTAACTACAAAGAAATGGAAATACAACCTTTGTAGATCCGGTGCTCCACCTCCATAGCTCCGCAACAAAGTCTCTTTGCTGTCCAAATGAGTTCCCGGGCTCTAGCGTCGGCTTCGTCGGAGAAATGGCGAGCTAGGTCGTCGATGTCCATGCCGAAGATGATCTACGTCGAGGCATCGCTAGATCAAGCTCCACCTTCGTCAAGCCATGAAAACTTGTGAAGGAAACACACTCTACTACTTGGCAAGAGATAGAGGATGAATAAATAGGAAGTGGGTAGACTTTAGAATTGGATTTCTCACTCATTTCATCAATCTACCATTGATGAAGTCAAGCTTTTTCTTCATGAAGTGAAGAAGAAGAAGAAGAAGATAAAGTTATGATAAGTTAATTCCAAAAAGAAAATTAAAAGAATACTTATCATGACCAAACCATGGTCAAGTGTAGAGAATAAATCATGGTTAGTGGGATGGTTAGGGTTAAGCATGAGACAAAATGGTCACTTGGTCAAAGTCTTCATGAAGCTTCATGAACAAAACAAAACAAGCCACCATTTTCTCATTTGTTTTCCTTTTTCCAAAAGAATAAATAAATGAATAAAATGAATAAGGAAATAGTAAACCCTAACCATTTCATTAACCAAGGTTTAATTCTTTACACTTAACCAAAAGGCATGTATCATCAAACATGATACAAGCAAGTGCACAAAATCATATCGCATATGCAATGCGGACATCCGAGTGAGAAAATCCGTCTTAAGTGAACCGATACTAGTTAATGCAAAGTAATATATCAAATATATAATTATGCATTAAATCATCAAATCAACACTTGATTTCATGATCCGGTCATATCGCATATAACCGACTAATATCTACAGTAACAACTTATCGAATCAACACTTGATCCGATATGCCGGCTATATCGCATATAACCGATCAATGTCACATTTCGCGAGAATTGAATACAGTATCACATACTTGTATCATTCTCGGTCCCGCACATATCTCATATGCGCTCCTATTTCGTTTCGCTTGAGCTAGGAAACCTCTGTGTAGGACTCTAAAGACTCGTCAATACGCCGGCAGCAGGTGATGATCATATCAAGCACCCACAAGCCGCAAGCGGTCTGCTAAACGTAACGGCCACCCGGGTATTGAGCGATCAGAAGATCGACGAGCAAGCCCGCTCACACTCCAGTGAATCCAACCAGTAACACTACCGTACAGTCCAGTCTGATCGTCTGATATGTCGCATATCTCGCCTAGGGGTGGTAAACGTCAGACCCCAATAGCTCGATAAGTCGTGTCGATATGAGGTCTATAACAATTGGAGAAACTACTGGTAACACTTACCAGTATATCTCAGCAACCCTGGCCAGGGATTTCCTGTTATAGCCAATCGAACACAGCGCAACATCAACCCTCTATACCGGGAGAGACGAATCCCCTCCTATCGCTCATTGCCTCCATGTGACTCGGGACTGTACCCAAAAACCACCGTTTTGCACGCCCTCTTGGACGTGGTAAGATGGAAATCAAAGCACAGTGGGAACCACACAAGACTCTATGACGATCTCGGGTCAACAGACTACTCTGTACCAGTATCACCAGAGAACTGCCATCTGACGTGAGGTATAATACCATCTGGGAGTTCTCGGCGAGTCCGTCCAGTGTACCCAGTCTCTACTGAGCACCCGTATATCATCTCTGATGTCAAACACCAATGGATATGGGATCATCCATCGCCCATCTGTATGGGTCGAGAAGGTATACGCTAGTCTACTATGGTATATTGATGCCCCGTCTCGATACACCCACGACTAGGGACTTTGAAGGATGTACTTATGGACTACCATGTCCCCACTAGTATGATCCGCATCATAGTCCAGGTAGTCAAGTACACATCCTAAGGGCTTTACCAACATGTAACAGAGAGACAATCATTATACACGTTAAGGTAAAGAGCTACCAGATAGCATACTATCATGTCGAGCAAGAAAGTCCTCCCTATATATGTCCCAGCATCCACTACAATATACATCCTATGTACAGTAATGGCCTCTAGGGCATACATATAACTAACAATCTCCCACTTGCACTAGGTCCATCTATAGCAGTGGTCGAAGTATCTCATACTCAACCATCCCATAAAAGTCTCTCTCTGGGAATAGGCCTTCGTGAGTGGATCCGCCGTGTTATCCTCTGATTCTGCTCTCCTTGCCTCGATCACCTTGGAGATCAACCATCTCCATGATCAGGTGATACTGCCTTAGAATAAGTCTGGATCACTGATGGGACCGGCGTTCCTTGGCATAAGCCACAACTCCATTGTCTCACAATGGTAGGAACGTAGTTCATCTCATGAACCATTATACATCCAAACAGCCTCTTTGGTAGAATCTTAAGTAGCGATGTATCCTGCCTTTATCGTCTAGTATGTCACAGTATCTAGCTTGGAACTCTTCCAACATACCGTCCCTCGATTGAGGGTAAAGACAATGCCTGTGACTGACATTCAGTCATCTTTATCACCCTGGAACCCCTCCAGTGATTCTCCCCAGGATCAATTGATACAATCTTACTACAGCTGGTAAGAATCCTAACATCCAAATAACATCTATCTCATAGATGAAAACTCAGGATTTAGGAGGTATCACTTTGATCCTATATGGAAAATGCTTGTGATAATCGGAGACTGACCGAGCGTAGCATAAGAAACTCCTTTCTTATCAAGAGTATGTCATCCAAGTACTCTACGAGGATCTGCACCATACTCCCTACTACCTTTTTGTTTATACAAGGTTCATCTACCATTTTGATGATGTCAAACTCTTTGACTAACACATCAAAACAGACGTTCCAACTCCGCGATGCCTGCTTTATCAGATAAAGCATCTTGCTCACGTTTCCGCTGCTCCCACTGTCTACGAGGCCCTCTGGCTGTGTACTTATAGACACACTCTTCTAAAACATCATTTAGGAAAGGAGTCAGGGCACCCAACCGCCAGATATCGTAGTCATGGTATGTAGTCGTGACAAGTAGGATCTGGATGGACTTAAGCATAGGTACTGGAAAAGGTTTCATCATTATCCATGCCTGGTCAATGACGAAAACCTTTAACAAGTCTAGCTTTGAAAGTCTCAACTTTTCCATCTACACCAAGTAATCATCTCAAGATATACTTGCTCCTGATGGGGATTTAACCCTTCAGATACAGCAACCAAAGTCCATACTTTGTTGGTGTATAAGGATTCCATCTCAGATCGATAAGCATCCAGCCATTCTTACAGAGTCTTACTCCTGATGGCCAGCTCGAAGCTAGTTGGGTCATCATCTCCTGATGCAATCCTCGCTCCCACTGTCATAGAGAAACCGAAGTATCTCTCAGGTGGGTGAGGAACCCTACTAGATCGGCGGAGAGGCTAAGGTTCATTGGAATCTACTGAATCCTTTGGTTCTGTCAAATCATCAGCTGCAGTTTGTATAGCTGGAACATTTCTAGTTGTACATAACAGACGTTGCCTCAAGCTTGTCCTGATTTTGCTTTTAGACATTGGCCGGACAGCCCCAAATCTTAACTGACTTAAGAGATGGGCTCTTCCCTTTCCATATCACATATGAAGTAGTAGGCTACTGATTTGATCGGGACCCTATTCAATAGGTATGCAGCTTCTCAAGCACATAACTCCCAAAAGGAAATAGATAACTCAGTAGTACTCATCATAGAGCACACCTTATCATATAGGGTGTGATTGCTCCGCCCCGATATACAATCGTGCTATGGTGTATACGGAGGAGTAATGCTGAGAGAGAATCTCATTCTCCTTTAGAATAGTCCAGGAATTCCATGCACAAGTATTCTCCTCCCTGATCTCATCATAGGACATAATACTTTTACCCGTATTTTGGTTCTCTACTTCTAACTTATATTCTGTGAATATCTCAAAAAGTCCTGACTTGTGTTTCAACAGGAACATATATCTGAATCTTGAGAGATCATCAGAGAATGTAATAAAGTATAAAGAACCGGTCTTGGCATGTGTAGACAGGGGACCTACATACATCAACATGTATTATCCCAAGAGTTTACTAACTCTTTCTCTGTTTCCAATAAACAGAGCTGTGGTCTTCTTATCTTTGTGACATGACTGGCAAGTTTTCATAAGATGTAAATTCAAACTGATTTAAATATGCATCTATATGTAACTTCAGCTAGTCGGGTCGCATTGATATGACCTAGTCTAAAATACCTGAAGAAGGATCCGTTCATTTCTGAACTCTTCCTCTTGTGTGTGTTCCGTATACTAAGAACTATAGTTTGATTTAGAACATCAACGCTTTTAGATAACGTGCCTGAACCGATCAACTTTTGATATAGGAAATGTTCAAAACATTATCCAACAATACAAAATTTTATCATTTCTTTACTGATAAAGAAACTGATATGATTTTGTATATTAGGTTCGGTATTTAATAGCATTCGATCAGAATCAATGTATTCTGGTAATACAGGGTGACAGTGACCGACAGATTTGGCTGCAACACTTGCCCCGTTTTCTGCTTCATGAAACTTATCACCCGTTCTCAGTTTTTCTACCTTTTTTGTAGCCCTATGTAACAGATTAAATATCTGGGATCCTGATCCGGTATCAAATACCCAGGATACGGAGGATACTGAGAAACAGTTCTTTGTAATGAACACACCCGAAGATGATGCATCATCATGCACTCTCTTCGTTTGGGCGGCACGGGAAATCTGGTATTCTCCAATTTCCTGCTCTGTCTTATAACATTTATAAGTAGGAGCGGGACCAACGTACCCCAGCTCAGTATAACAAGCGGGTTTGGTCAAAAATCCGTATTATTATCTTGATTAAGGCGTGATATGGTCGCTACCAAGAGAGAGAGAGAAGAAAACACTCAGCGTGCGCTCTTGCAAGAATAGATTGGTTATTATTTTATCTAATCAGGATGGCTCCCACTGCTTTTTATCAAATCTTCCTTCAAACCCTAAAAGGAAAGACTAGCCGGGATTAATTACACACTACATGATTGGTTAATTGTAATGTATAAAACTCTCCCAGGAGTAACAATTACTCGCAGTGGGTATCGGGATCCAACTATCTCATAGAAGGTATGCAATCTCATTGCAAATTTCAACACTTGAAATTCCCGATAATTTTGCCCCTAGCGTGCTATGACCTTGACGCAGGCTAACAAACCATAGTGCGCTAGTCAAGTTCAACCCGTCATTTCCTGATTGAATTAAACCCACCCGCACGACCCTTGACGCAGGCCAACAAAGTCGCACGACTACCCTAATCCAATCTGCATCATATGCATAATCAGATAAATACTAGTTAGCTACTGCACACTACGCCTTGACGCAGGCGAACAAACGTAGCACGAATACTAACTAGCACTTATCTGAAATGACGGAGGGCTACGAGAGGTTTTTCTGAAAACCTATTGCGTAATGAACTTGATATCGTTGTAGGATCGAATGAATTTTGAAATGGAGTGTTTTTTAGGCTTTTCTAGTTTTGCTAAAGGAGTCACTCCCGGTGAAGGGATCGTCGGTCCTTTCCTCGTCGAATGAGGTGCGGGATATATCATATATATCACTGTGCAAAGCAAAAACTCTTAAAAGCATCAAAAGACAAACCGAGTGTGTAGCATCTACCAGTTATTACTAAAGTAGTCACTCCCGGTGAAGGGATCTCGGTCCTTTCCTTATCGAATAAGGTGCAGGATATATCACATATACCTCTGTGCAAAGCAAGAACTGTAGCTACCTGTTTTATTTTGAAATTCGATTCTAAAACATCTTAGGTTTCTTTTACTTTCATTAATCACATTAATGAAGTCCCATCATTTATGTACCTAAACATCACAGATAAATACGACGTACACTTATGCCATCCGCATTCGCCTCGATGTCCCCTCGTGCACCGTTAGGTTACGTAACTAACGGCAGAGCGGGACAGGGCTAGCGCGGGTGTAAAACATAAGTAACGCCTATATAATATATCATATATACTATATACTGTATCTATCACAGAACATCACATGATCACATCACAGATATCGCAGCAGAAGAAACAAATGAAATATTGGATATATTAGGACGTCCGTGTTTTCAATACGAGCCAGTATAAAACACGGATTCCACGGTCGCGATGAATAGCCAAACCCACACCCCTAGACCCCTACGAGAGCGGCAAGCAACCCTACCAATTCTGGAGTTAGGAGACCCGGACTCGACTCCTCGAGTTGGTCTCCCACTGGACTCTAGAACCCGGTTACTTGTGCCCTCCTCCTTGGGTCTATCCTAGTGCGGAAAAGTAAATAATATACAAAAGGTGACAACTTCCGCAACCTGGAAGCGCCCCAATAAAAGAATATTACATACAAGTTTTTACATGAATGAAAATGAAAAACACTCATCTCACATAAAAACCCACGGCTATTCAAACACGACGATCCAATATAACATATCCAGCAACACATAATATCACATGTCCTCAACGTAAGTAAATATGTGCATCCCAATTGTCGTTGACATATAGCAACGAAACCGGCGACATCACATATTACACTTACGGTCACAGAAAAGAAAGTATAAAACTACAACAGTTGGAATCCGCAACCTGTATAGACATCGCATGCCTAATCAAATGAATTCCTTAGACATCGCATGCCTAACAATTATAAACCCCGCATTTTAGTCTCTTTATCGAAAACACTTTTCAATATCAAGTCGGGCAATTCAACAGGATTCCCGAAAAATTGATCGAATGCTCGTCGCAAACTTCAGTAGACAGTCGCACCCCCCCGATACCGTCGACGAAGTGCACCAAGGCGGAACACCGCTACCGCGAGCACCCGAACGGATGCTTTCGGCGACGGGGTTCTTCTACAGTCACTTAGTCGGGGTTATGGGGTGTAGCTGTCTATTAAGTTTACCCGGCGAGTATCCGCGTACGTTACGTGATTGCGACGGACTTTTGATCACATCAAAATTCCGTGGAAACCGATCAAGTGAGACTAAACTGCTATGTTTATAACATTCATTCAGTTATCTCATAACTTCTTATGAATTCCAATTATTGTATCACATTCCGGATAAATAGAAAATGTCAAACTTTCCGATCGAACAATCGAACACCCAAGTTTTCCCGATACAGCTCAACACATGAAATAAGTCTAACAACATTCAGTTCGTGCCTCAGTACCAACGGTCCAGCCGTAGAAGGGTCAAGCCAACGCCTCACATGTGGCACGCCGTACTGCCCCAAACCCGAAGGTTCAAAGGGCAGTTCAAGACGGTCACATAATCGAGTTAAGGTTTGTTGTCTTCTAGAGGGTCCATTGCGTTACTTGCACTACTTAGAACGTCATTAAACTACGGAAAGATCCAACACTTGGAAATTTCCCGACAGGGGAAAAATTGGGTATTTATATCCGGTCGAAACATTTAACATATTCATAAATTACCCGGAAAAACACAAAGACCAAATTTGACAATCCGATCGAAACACCGAGTCCCCAAAACAACCCCAGAAAATTCAACTGTTGAATAAAATTTAAAAATTCCCAGAAAATCCAGCATCAGAAAAGAGGAGTTACTGTGCAAAGATAACAGTGAGATAGGACCGTACGGCCGCGGAACCGCCGCATGAGCATTGCTCATGCCGCGGAACCGCGGTGGGATAGTCGAATTGGGCCGACGAATTTCACAGTAACTCTTAGATATTCCTGCCGAATTTTTTAGCAATTTTTAATATGGAAAAATCCTAAATTTTAGAAAAAGTCCAGAGAGCTATTTTGGGGTTAGGTTTTCGGTTCGTCCGGCTTTCAAACTCCGTCTGGACTTCGCCTAAGGCTCTAGCTAGGCTCTGATACCACTGTAGGGTTCCTAGGAACACAAGTGAGGTCTCATAAGGCATTAACCATGCCAATTTCAAAAAATCCGGTGCCGAGAAACCCTAATGTACGGATCGTTGGCTAGAAATCTAGGCGAAAGTAAAAACTAGTTAACAACTTAACTACAAAGAAACGGAAATACAACCTTTGTAGATCCGGTGCTCCACCTCCATAGCTCCGCAACGAAGTCCCTTTGCTGTCCAAATGAGTTCCCGGGCTCTAGCGTCGGCTTCGTCGGAGAAATGACGAGCTAGGTCGTCGATGTCCATGCCGAAGATGATCTACGTCGAGGCATCGCTAGATTAAGCTCCACCTTCACCAAGCCATGAAAACTTGTGAAGGAAACACACTCTACTACTTGTCAAGAGGTAGAGGATGAAGAAATAGGAAGTGGGTAGACTTTAGAATTGGATTTCTCACTCATTTCATCAATCTACCATTGAGGAAGTCAAGCTTTTTCTTCATGAAGTGAAGAAGAAGAAGAAGATAAAGTTATGATAAGTTAATTCCAAAAAGAAAATTAAAAGAATACTTATCATGACCAAACCATGGTCAAGTGTAGAGAATAAATCATGGTTAGTGGGATGGTTAGGGTTAAGCATGAGACAAAATGGTCACTTGGTCAAAGTCTTCATGAAGCTTCATGAACAAAACAAAACAAGCCACTATTTTCTCATTTGTTTTCCTTTTTCCAAAAGAATAAATAAATGAATAAAATGAATAAGGAAATAGTAAACCCTAACCATTTCATTAACCAAGGTTTAATTCTTTACACTTAACCAAAAGGCATGTATCATCAAACATGATACAAGCAAGTGCACAAAATCATATCGCATATGCAATGCGCACATCCGAGTGAGAAAATCCGTCTTAAGTGAACCGATACTAGTTAATGCAAAGTAATATATCAAATATATAATTATGCATTAAATCATCAAATCAACACTTGATTTCATGATCCGGTCATATCGCATATAACCGACTAATATCTACAGTAACAACTTATCGAATCAACACTTGATCCGATATGCCGGCTATATCGCATATAACCGATCAATGTCACATTTCGCGAGAATCGAATACAGTATCACATACTTGTATCATTCTTGGTCCCGCACATATCTCATATGCGCTCCTATTTCGTTTCGCTTGAGCCAGGAAACCTCTGTGTAGGACTCTAAAGACTCGTCAATACGCCGGCAGCAGGTGATGATCATATCAAGCACCCACAAGCCGCAAGCGGTCTGCTAAACGTAACGGCCACACGGGTATTGAGCGATCAGAAGATCGACGAGCAAGCCCGCTCACACTCCAGTGAATCCAACCAGTAACACTACCGTACAGTCCGGTCTGATCGTCTGATATGTCGCATATCTCGCCTAGGGGTGGTAAACGTCAGACCCCAATAGCTCGATAAGTCGTGTCGATATGAGGTCTATAACAATTCGAGAAACTACTGGTAACACTTACCAGTATATCTCAGCAACCCTGGCCAGGGATTTCCTGTTATAGCCAATCGAACACAGCGCAACATCAACCCTCTATACCGGGAGAGACGAATCCCCTCCTATCGCTCATTGCCTCCATGTGACTCGGGACTGTACCCAAAAACCACCGTTTTGCACGCCCTCTTGGACGTGGTAAGATGGAAATCAAAGCACAGTGGGAACCACACAAGACTCTATGACGATCTCGGGTCAACAGACTACTCTGTACCAGTGTCACCAGAGAACTGCCATCTGACGTGAGGTATAATACCATCTGGGATTTCTCGGCGAGTCCGTCCAGTGTACCCAGTCTCTACTGAGCACCCGTATATCATCTCTGATGTCAAACACCAATGGATATGGGATCATCCATCGCCCATCTGTATGGGTCGAGAAGGTATACGCTAGTCTACTATGGTATATCGATGCCCCGTCTCGATACACCCATGACTAGGGACTTTGAAGGATGTACTTATGGACTACCATGTCCCCACTAGTATGATCTGCATCATAGTCCAGGTAGTCAAGTACACATCCTAAGGGCTTTACCAACATGTAATAGAGAGACAATCAGTATACACGTTAAGGTAAAGAGCAACCAGATAGCATACTATCATGTCGAGCAAGAAAGTCCTCCCTATATATGTCCCAGCATCCACTACAATATACATCCTATGTACAGTAATGGCCTCTAGGGCATACATATAACTAACAACATCTCCCCTTGAGTTGAGAATTTAATTCTCAATGGGTTGAGATCCTGCCATGCAGATCCAAAGCATAGAGAGGGAATAAAAGCACGAGAATTTAATTCTCACAGAACTATAGGAATTTAATTCCTTTATAATAAAATTAGGGTTTGACCCTGTGTTATAGGAATTTAATTCCTTCAGAATGAAAAGAATCAGGGTTTAACCCTAGTTAAGAACTTAGTTCTGTTAAAACAACAGGAATTTAATTCCCTTAATCTCATTCCTCAGAATAATTCTTTAACAGAGAGTGGGAGTTTAATTCCTTAAAGCTTTTATTAGGGTTTAACCCTATTCAGTTCTTCACATATATGAGGAATTTAATTCTTACAGAAAATTCAGAGTCAACTCTATTCCAGAACATAAATCATCGAAAGGAAGTAGGAATTTAATTTCTCTGAAATTATTGTCAGGGTTCAACCCTATGAGGAACTTAATTCCTGAAAGGGATTAACAGATCTTCCAAAAAACATACATAGAGGCAGGGTCACGTGTCACCACGTGACCCCCAAAAAGATCTACAGAAAAGCCCCTTTGAGGCAGTGCCTCACGTGACCCACGTGACCCTTGGCAGAGGCTTCAACATACTCTATTTAAACACCCGTCACGTGATGGCACGTGATCCCCCAAAAGATGCGATATTCTCAGCAGAACAAACGAAGAGAGGGCGCCCTCACGTGCTACCACGTGACCCCTCTTGCCTTGGCGTCTAACGCTAAATTTGAACCCCTGAATCCAGTGTTAAAACACTGTTTGGCCTTAGTGTACAACACTAATCAAAGAAACTTTATTTGTAGTGTTCGACACTGATTACCTTAGTGTTTAACACTAATTTGATATTTCTGTTGCCAGTGTTTAACACTGACCTGTTTAGTGTCTAACACTAATTTGAAAGCCTTGTTTCTGGTGTTTAACACCAACTATCTTTTAGTGTTAAACACTGACTTATCAATCTCATTCCAAGTGTTCAACACTGATTGGTCTTTAGTGTTTAACACTAGGCGTTGGCCCAATTGGCTAAATGGCCAGAGCCAAAGCCTCTCCTTCAAGGGACCAACAGGAGGGCCGATGTCCCAGACATGATTGGACTTAGCCCAAGCTGGCCATAAGTCCTCAATTCGTAATTAACTGGGCTAATGGGCTCATAACATAATTAATTGGTCTTGATCCTAAATTGGGCCAAAGACTATTTAATCCACTCCGGTTCCAGGGTACATCTCTTCACTCCTTTGATACTTGGTGTTGTAATCCCTCAACGTCTTCAAAGAGGTGACGGGTCTCGATGACCACACATTGATATGGACTGTGGGGTCCTTAAACCCATGGTCTTATGCGTCCTTAAACTACCAATGGACCACCATGTCCCTAAACTGGCAATGGACCACTACGTCCCTAAACTGGAGATGGACCACCATGTCCCTAAACTGGCAATGGACCACTACGTCCCTAAACTGGAGATGGACCACCATGTCCCTAAACTGGCAATGGACCATCATGTCCCTAAACTGGAACAATAGAGCCCAAACGCTCTTTTGTCGGATCTAAACGATCCCATTAAGTCGATCTTAGTCCCAAACTGGACTAACGTATCCTTAACAACCGTTTAAGTTGATCTTAGCTTCAAATATGGCTAACGTATCCTTAAACCTTCAAACAGACTTTAGTCCCAAATTGGACTATGGATCACCCAACCAACTTTGGTCCAAGGGTACATCTCTGAACTCCTCTGACACCTATCGTTGTAATCCTTCAACGTCGTCAGAGAGGTGACGGGTCCCGACGACCATACATTCAATGGACCACTATGTCCCTAAACTGGAACAATAGAGCCCCCAAATGCTCTTTTGTCGGATCTAAACGATCCCATTAAGTTGATCTTAGTCTCAAGTTAGACTAACGTATCCTTAACAGACGTTTGAGTTGATCTTAGTCTCAAATATGGCTAACGTATCCTCAAACCAAACACCCAAACCCAAATCTAAGATAATACGGATTTGGACTAGTCCACGCCCTACGGGTGACGACATAACTCGGTCTTCGTAAACAATCCACGGGCAACAAAACAGAAAATAAACACACACGACACGAAGTGACCATCTGGAGAAGGAGAAAGTTGTTACCGCGATGCGGTAGCGTAATTAACTGCAGGGGCTTGCGCCTGCAGGGAAGAGCATCCCCACAATCAAAAAAACCCCTCAAACGAGGGGGAATCTGACGAAGTCAGCTACATCGGCCGCATCCGTTTAAACCTTCGATATATGGTGCCATAAATCAATTTGGCTTCTTCGGAGAGGTGAACGGATAGCACCAATTAGCATCTGCCCCGAATCTCAGTGCCAAGACATCGTAGTCTTGTGCGCCGCCATTCGGAGGGGAAAAAATTCTGGCATGCCCGGTGGGACCTTTTCCTCTTTCCAATCCTCACTTCGTGTGTCGTGATTCGCGAACCAATCGTGGTTCGCTAATGGTTACCCTTGGGTTTCAAGATACTAAGGCTTGGCGTCTTACTTATTGCAGAAAGCAAAGAATCGATGGCTTCTACTTCTGCGAAATGCTCCAACTGCTCGGACTGCAATTGCAACCAACGCTCTGCCTCGCCAGGAGGTATAGCCTACGGACCCCAAGCTGCTTCGCTATTCACAATGCCCGTGGAACAGGTCACTCTAGCCACCACAGGATTGTTCTTTGGGACTATGCTCCCACCGACAAGCTTCACCATGCCGGTGCTGACAGAGGAAGCTCCCAAGAAGTCGGTCTTTGATCGTCTTACCCCTGACGCGGACCTTCTCAACGGGTCGCCCAACATCAGCGCCTCGGTCTTCTCTAGATTGGGATAGAACTCTTGTGGACCTACAATGAGGCCTACAATCCCAGAGAAGGCTGCTTCCAAGAAAGTGACCGGCCCTGCTCCTGAAGTCGTCAAAGCGGCTTCACCTGCCAAAAAGTCAGTCTTTACGAGATTGACGGCTCCAGCTCCCGCTCCTGCTATCCAAAGGACGTCGGTCTTTGATAGGCTAACCCCAGGGACGACCCCCCACCTACACAGAGGGCAAGAAGAAGCCATTCTCACCGCTGAACCAGCGCCATCCGCTCGACACGCTCGACGTCGCCATTGGCGCCGAGTAAGGAAGGCTGGGGGCAACTCCCCCTCTGGGCTAACTCCATCATCCCCGATGGCAGAAGTTAATGCTGTTGTTCCAACTGGGAACATCTTCGAGATGCTAAATAAGGTGCGAAGGAATTCTCCTACTACGGTGCTAAAGAGAACTCCTCCCCCGCTAAAAAAGGTTGCGGAAACAAAGCCAGAACAACCCCGATCCCCACAACGGTTGTCTTCCAGAATCTATAAGGTTTGGCGGCAGGCCCGAGACTCGATGATCGATCCAAACTTCTCCCGCCAACACAAGAAGCTGAAAATCCAACAGGAATCCAGTCACCAGGCTAAACCATGAAACACTGTCTGGGTTCCCACCTCAACGGCCCCCTCAACTGCCACTGCTCATAAAAGGAGGAAGCCAGAGAAGATCCCCCAGCCTGCAACGACAGCCAAAGGCACTAAGCCCAGACGCCCTAAGTCTGGAGGCATGATGGTCCATACCGTATACATGGCGTCGGGAAAAGAAGACAGCCGTGCGTCTACAGGTCATAGGCCACTTACACGGTCGGCGACCAAAGCTCAGGAGCAACAGCAAAAGCTCCAGGAAATGATGAATGCTATGGCTGCACTTACCGGGCCAAAAGAAAACCCAGAAACGTCCTCAGACGAACGCCAAGAGGAAGAAACCGACGCCGAATTCCTTCGCCGGATATTGGAGAAGAAGGACAAAGAGGCTGCTGAACAAGCAGCCAACATACAGCGTATGGGCCTTCTCTTCCAAGATATGATAGGAATGATGATCCAACAGGACCCACCCACCGAGGATCCCCCAATCGTTCTTGAAGATGACCGAGGCGAAACGTCAAATCCACCCCCGGCCCTCTCAAAGGCCAAAGAGGAGACAATCTCTAAGGCTGATTTGGTCGAGTATATAGCCCAGCAAATCTGGGTTCATCATGCTACTGAGGCAGCTGGCCAAGTCGTAAAAACGGGCCGGTCGTATCCAAGCTGGTATGACCAAATCAAATACCCGCCGGGTTATACAACACCAAAATTCCACGTGTATAAAGGGACCGGTGATTGTTAGATATTCTGCGTGTTCAAGTTTAGTTAATTACCGTAATCAAGACGGTTTCGCTTGTAGCTAGCCGGTTGAGTACGGGTCGTCCGCAGGGAGATGGGAATCTTTTTCTATGTGTTTTAACGAGTTAAGTCCGAAGGTCCAGATTTTGTTTGTGATTATCTAAGTGGTAAAATGATATGTAAAGAGAGCTTGTTAGGGTTAGGATTAGGTTAGTTTGAGTTAGGAGTCTCCCACTTCTTTCGTTGCCCCTCTTAATGTCGGTGTTACGGTAATCGGCAACAACGGGGATTAGCACGACTAGGAAGGAACTTGCGAGTATAAGCTAGGCTTTCCAACGCATAAGTTCTTCCTTTTGGTGCTTGTCTGTCCGTTCTTGGCTCTTAGCCATAACCTCCGGTTAATTCAACTACAACCGGTCTCACTACGGAATCACCGCTATCATGTAGAATAGGGTGCCGTAAGGAGCGGATTGTGGTTCAATTAACGGGAGTCGATTTTAAGATGTTGGGCAAGGAAAGAGTGAGAGAGATTTCCTTCTCTCAAACTTCCCTTATCCTACCCTAACAAGTATGAAACTACTCACACATCATAATGAAAAGAAAACAAAACAAAAGAGGAAGATAGAAAGAAAGAGATTAGAAGATAACAACTAGCTATTTGCGACCTCACCTTGGCAAGGATCAAGCGTAAGCATCATGGTTGTTTTAAGGATAAAGAAAAAGAGAGAAGAAAGAAACAACAAGAAATAACAACAACTAAGTTAACAAATGAAAATTACAACAATTATAATTTAACTAAAGAACAAGACAAGCATGATAAGTAAAAGGATCTTCTTTATTCATCATTCTTTACTCACAAAAGCTCACTACAAGATTTTCAATGGAGAAGAGATGAGAAGAGGAAGAAGAAACAAGTATTCTAAACCTAGAAAAATACAAGATTATCACCCTTTGGTTCACAAGGTTCTGGGCTATTTATAGGCAGGGAAATGGAAATCTAGGGCAAAATTCTGTCTCTACATGAAAAGACCAAAATACCCCTAAAAAATATTCAACTTCGGAGCCTAAACGGCCGTGGTTCCGCGGCCTAAGCGTGCTAATGCCGCAGAACCGCGGCACTTTAGAGGGATCGTGCCTTCATTTTTGGTGGTTTTTCCTGGTTTGCTGTGTCCATTAGTCTGGTATATGATTTTTCTCAGAATTGCTTCACGATTTTTCCAGAATTTCTGTTGATCAAAAGGTGATTAGATATGGATCTTTTTGTCATGATTTTCTTGAGCTCCGCGTAGATTTCTTGGATCTTGTGTTGCCATTGAGCCTTGTGCATGAAAATGACAATCGATTTGCCATTTTGTCTCTTAAACTGGTGTGGGCAACATACGGATAGAGAGAGGAGACCCGTGTTTTATCTGTGGTTGGCAGGAACCTGGATTTTGTCGTGTTTTCCCATGAATTTCACCGTTTAGAGCCGAGAACCTGTATCCTGCAATTGACTAGCAAACACGGCTCAAGAGTACCTACCGTTATGCAATGTGATAAAAATTGGGCGGTATAAAAATGCAAAAATCTGATATGAACAACCGGCAATCCCCATCATCATGTCACCCAGTTCAGGGCCCTTTGCGGTAACACCGGCGGTGATGATAAACAGTTGCTTCGCCAGTTCGTGGGCAGCTTATCAGAAACAGCGTTCGAATGGTATTCGGAACTCCCGAACGATTCTATCAAGACGTTCGCTGAAATGGAGTTGCTATTCACTCAGCGATTCGCAAGCGCCTGCGAACGCACTCCAATAACGGCATTGATTAACGCCAGGATAAAACCAGGCGAAACTTGGGTCCAGTATGCTATACGCTGGCGAAATTTGTGGTCGAAATGCGAACAACGCATTGAGGAGGCACCCGCAATGGGCATGTTCGTGGGAACCCTAGACCCCCACGCAACTATCTCCCAGTTTATGATGTTCTTTAAGCCAACCACGTTCCAGGCTTTAATCGACAAGTTGGCTCAGATGGACCGGATGGATCATAGACCATCTCCCCCGAAGTCGGAACCTCGGAATGACAAGGGTAAAGGAAGGGCAACCTTCGTCGCGAATGCCCAGCAGCAACCCAGCGCCCCGAAGCTGGCGGATCAATTGGAAGAAAGACGCCGGTATTATAATGAGAAGATGAAGCGTCCCTCTGACGAAGAAATGGCTCTGGGCCTTCTCTTTAAAGAATCCGTTTTAGGGAAAGAGGAAGAACCGGAGGCCTGCGAAAACATTCAGCTGCGCAACCGCACGCTCCCGGAAAAGAATCTCCGGCCCGCAAATAGAAAAGATAAGGGAAAGGAAAAGGTCACTGAGGATATCACTTTAGATGACCAAGTCATGAAAGAGCTGACTACCAAAGACCCTCCCAGGAAGGGTAAGGTGGACTATAACATCCTAGCGCACCTAAGGAAGCTACCTTCTCAGCTTAGCATTCTCGATGCCCTCCTATTATCAAAAGAAGTGCGAGATTCACTAATTAAGGCGCTACAAGAACCTGAGCAATTCCAAGCCTTCCTCGCCACTGAAAGGATGAAGGATGAACTGGAGGAAGTGCATACGGCCGACATCACTTTCGGTGACGAAGACCTCCTTCTCGGGACGTGCGACCACAACCGTCCCCTATATGTCTCTGGATACTGCCATGATATCAAGATAGGCAAGATCCTAGTGGATAATGGATCCTCCGTTAATCTCCTTAACGTTCGGGTGTTAAAGGAAATCTGCATGAGTGTGCAACACCTCGCTCGTGACAAAATTACCATCTCCGGTTTCGATTCACAATCGTCACGGACTCTCGGATCCGTGATACTAACATTACGCTTTGGACTACTCGTCACAGACATCAAATTCCATGTCATTGACGCCAAGACCTGTACAACGCCTTTCTCGGTCGTCCTTGGCTACACGAGTACAACATCATCCCTTCCACACAACATTAGCGTATGAATTACTTTAAGGATGGTTTCGAGTATACCGTAACAGGTGAGCTGAACCCATTTTCCGTGAACGAAGTCCGCAAATACGAAGATGCGAAGTACTTTTTGCCAGATTTCGAGGATACAGAAAGGTGTCGCAAGCCGGAGAACAAAGCCGCCGCCGCCATCCCTGTTTTCGGGAGCGATACCGAAGAAGAAGAAGAGATAGTTTATGCTGGGCCATCTCAACGCAACAACCCGGGGACATCCGCCCCCATGTTGGTCTTCGGAAGTGACTCGGAAGATGAGGTTAATGCCGTGTTCTCCAATCGGCTGTTAATACAAGCGCCCCCTAGCGATGATCAGAGTTTGCAAATCACCATGGTGCCGCGAGAACACTACAAGGATCTCGACACACTTCAAGCTTACAATGTGCAGGACCTGCAAACATTTTATGTCCCTCCTAGGCAAAGGGGTGAGAAAGTAATCCTATTCAACCGATCCTCGGAGTCGAAAGTAGAGAAAGAGATTTGGCATGGCGCGGATGCTACACTCGACAGGCTCCAACCCATCCGTCTGCCCAGATACTATACAAATGGATTAAAGAGGCTATTGAAGCGCCAAGGAGTACCCTTAAAACAGACTGTTCGACAAGCTCGGTTCTACAACAGGATTTGGGATGTCCCTGGGACTCAACGCAAATTGCCCAACGGGAAAATGGAAACACTTGGGCTTGGATACGTGAGAGCCGGAAAACGGGAACGGGCCCACAGTAGCTACGCTATATATACCTTTGATGAAGAAGAGGACTGTCAGTAAATGCCAACCCCTCATCAAAACTAGATCTCGCGATTGAAGTGCCGAGTCCGTCGTTTGAAGAACGAATGGACAAGCTTATCAGGAAAGTGGGTCAAAAAGCTCGGGAAGACCACAACCGCGAGATGGCCATCTACGAGAAGGCCAGGACGCAACGTCTGTTTCAACAGGCTGCAAAAGACAAAGATGCTCATCCTTGTCAACCCGTTGTACGAAAGGCCCTACGCAGAGGCAGAAATAAATCAAGAAGCGGGAAGAGGAGCCGACAACAACGACGCAGGATCAGAGAGTTACGTGATCGGGTATTGCGCGGCTCGGATTTGTCCCTCGTGAAGAAGATGAGTCGAGGGTATTCCTTCCCCCGAGACAAGACGGAGAGGTTACTCAAGCTCGCTATAAAACATCAAATGATCGCGCTTCCAGAGTCTAGACACCCTGAGCAAGCTAACAAGCCTTCTCATCTGAGCTATTGCTCTTATCACCGAGCCATAGGACATCCTACCGAAGACTGCTTCACCTTCAAGAATTGGGTCGAGGACCAGTACCAACAGGGCAGATTCGCTTTATCCGACGGCTGGAGGGTAACGCCGCCACAAAAGCACGAACTCAAAGCCGCAAAAGCAGAACCAGATCCACGTCGGTCCTGGAAGCGGATTCGCACCTGTTACATGATTACGTTATTAAAAGAAGAGCCCGAGAACATGGATGACCTTCCCTGGTGCTTTGAGAACAGGGATGATGAGGTGGTCTCAGAATTTCCGCCAGCTCCAAAAGAACTGGAAGATGGCATACATACTACTGCAGATAACCTCAAGAAGATTGAGTTGGGATCGGCAGATGACCCGCGACCAACATTTGTCAGCGAGCTGCTATCTGAAGAAAGGGTGGCTGCGTTAAAGAACGTGCTTCTACAGCATAAAGACTGCTTCACCTGGAACTATTCCGAAATGCCGGGATTGGATCCGGAGATTGCTGTGCATAAATTAGCAATATCCCCAGATATCAAGCCAGTCAAGCAGGCGCCAAGAAGGATGCGACTCGAGCTTGAAATGAGCATCAACGCCGAAGTCAAGAAGCTGATCGATTCTGGATTTATCCAAGAAGTCCAGTATCCCGACTGGATCGCCAATATCGTCCCCGTAATGAAGAAAAATGGGACGGTACGCATATGCGTGGATTTCAGGGATCTCAATAAAGCCTGTCCGAAGGACGATTTCCCAGTACCAGTAACCGAGCTAATGATAGATAATACGTCCACTCACGAGGTTTTCTCCTTTATGGACGGTTCATCAGGGTATAATCAGATAAAGATGCATCCCGAAGACCAGAAGCACACCGCTTTCCGGACCCCTTTGGGTATATTGTGCTATAGGGTTATGCCCTTTGGTCTAAAGAACGCTGGTGCTACCTATCAAAGGGCCATGACAAAGATCTTCGACGACCTCATACATGACATCGTCGAGTGCTATATCGATGACCTTGTAGTAAAGTGCATGTCATACGAAGAGCATTTAAAGCATCCGGAGACTGTATTTCAACGCCTTCTGCAATATAATTTGAAGATGAATCCCCTCAAATGCGCGTTTGGAGTCTCCTCAAGTAAATTCCTGGGATTCATCATCCGACACCAAGGTATCGAAATAGATCCATCTAAGATCAAGGCGATCATGGAAATGCCTCCGCCAAGAACCCTCAAATAGTTGCGGTCTCTCCAAGGGAAGCTCGCATACATCCGGCGGTTTATCGCCAATCTTTCAGGCAAATGCAGTCCTTACAGCCACCTGATGAAGAAGGGAACTCCATTCATTTGGGATCACAAATGCCAAAGTGCACTAGACGAGATCAAGCAGTACCTGCAGAACCCTCCGGTGTTGGCTGCGCCGGTAAAGGGAAAACCCCTCATTCTTTATACGACCGCCCTCGAAGGTTCCTTAGGCGTATTATGGGCACAAGAAAACGATCAAGGGAAAGAGAGAGCACTCTACTACTTATGTCGAGTTCTGCTGGGGGCAGAAAACAACTACTCTCCCATTGAAAAACACTGCTTGGCGTTAATCGCGATAACAAAACTCAGGCACTATGCGTTGGCGCATGAAGTCCGTCTTATTTCGAAGGTGGACCCTCTTAAATATTTGATGTCAAAGGCTATATTGACGGGTCGACTCGCTAAATGGGCTCTACTCCTGATGGAGTTCTCGATAACGTATCGACCTCTTAAGGCAGTGAAAGGCCAGGTCATTGCCGACTTCCTCGCTGAGCATCCAGTACCTGCCGGTTCTCCTCTGAACTGCGATTTGCCAGATGAACATACATTCGATGCGATCGGCGGCGGTAGTACCCGATGGGAACTCTATTTCGATGGAGCATCTTCCATGAAGAAGCGCAAACAATGTACCCCCATAATCAAATCGGGAGTAGGCCTCATCTTCGTAACCCCATAAGGAGGGATAATGCGCTTTGCTTTCTCCTTAACGGAATCAAGGAAGAACAATGAAGCCGAATACGAAGCTTTGATAGTGGGCCTTGAGATCGCCATTGACATGGGAATTGAAGACCTCCTTATATACAGGGATTCTCAACTGGTCGTTAGTCAAGTAAATGGTGACTACCAAACGTGCAAACCGGAGTTGGTGAAATACCGTGAAAAGGTGCAACAACTGTTGACTCAAAGTCCCTCCTATACTTTGGAGAACATACCGCGTGCGGAAAACAGCAAAGCAGACGCATTGGCCAAACTTGCTAAAGAGCTCGCCGATGAAAACCTCGATGATGTAAGAATCGTGGTACAAAGCCGTCGGGTGCTTGCCCTAACGGAGATATCTCCGGAATTATACGAAGAAAAGGGGGCGACTGAGCAGACGACCCTACAAATAAAAGACCATGAGAAGGCCGATGACTGGAGGGAAGTCTTCATAGACTACTTCAAGTCCCACCGAATGCCCGAAGGAGCGTCCTCAAGACATCAGCTCATGAAACGAGCTCTATCTTTCGCTTTCGTCAATGATACTCTGTATAAGAGGTCGTTTGATTCTCTGTGGCTAAGATGTTTAGGGCCGGATTGTAAGTCCATGCTACCTCTCCCGGTACTTTCGGGCATGCGGAATTTGGTGAAAAACAATTTTCTAGAGGTGGTAACATTGACTCAAAACCGGATCTTTGTTAAACATCTAACTAACAACCTAACTAGGAGTTAACTACTCGGTTAGGGGTTTATACCTTTCTTTCTTGAACTCCTTCGTCTTCAAGCCTCGATGGTTGTCCGGATCGGCTTCACCCCGTCGTCTCCTTACGCCGAAGATCGATCCACCTGAAAGCTTCTACCTTTGGCTTCTTCTTCGGTCTTTGAAGAAACTAGTTCACTTGGTTTGCCAAACCTTATGAACTAGAGTGAGTAGAGAAGAGTGTGTTGGTTTTTTCTCTATGGTTCTTGGTTCTCAACACATGAGACAAGTGAACCATAGAATAAAGAGAGGGAGAGCAAGAGGAAGAAGATAAGAGCTCAAGAACAAGAGAGAGAATGAGAATGATAGAATGAGAAAAGACTTTTCTCTCCTGGCTCTCATAATCCAAAGCCATCATCACAAAAATAGTAATCAAGTATTGTGTAAATGGTTTAAGTCAAAATGGCTATATCATTTCATGCACTCATATTGCATAAGAGAACAAGCAAGTGAAAAGTCTTTGCCATGAAATGATAGCCATTGTCATCATGATGGTCAACTAGTCCAACCTAGTCAACCAGTCAACAAAGTCAACAAGTCAACAAAGTCAACCCTTCAACAACCATGTCACCACAATACTTAATTAATATTATTTTTAATCATATATCATATTCTCATTAGGGTTGAGCAAAAAGTCAATAGTCAACAGTCAACGGTCAACAAGCCTAATGAGAATCCTCTGCCTCTGTCTCTCCGTCAACTGTGCATACACACCCGCATCCGCGTTCCGAGGAACACGAATACATACTGGATAAAACCAATCCCAATACGTACATTAGGATCTGGCTTAAACCAAAGCCCGCTAGTGTAAACTGTCCGGACACTGTACGTGCATAAGTGCACGGATGTGACCGAACCTTGTCGCAAAACCATGCAACCTGTCGCAAAACCATGCGACCACTACTCTTTTGCCTAAAGGAGAATAGCCTTATGTGTGGGACTCTAAAGACTCGACACTACGCTGGCAGTGGGTTTAACCACAGACCGCAAGCGGCACTAGCTGTGCGTAACGGTCCCTAGGTAGATGCCGACAAGAAGACTGACGAGGTGAAACCCATCTGAACTCCTACTGAGCCTGAATGTGACAATCTCCGTACAGTCCGGTCTGTTCGTCTGATACATCGCATGGCGGGCCTAGGGGGCGGTAAACGTCAGTACCCTAATAGCGGTACAAGTCGTGTCGGAGTTAAGCCCAAAACACCCTGAGATAACACTGGAAGCCTATCAGTATATCTCGATTGCCCTGGCCATGGACTACTCGTGTAATGGCTCTCCTAGACACAGCGCGATGTCAACCCCCAATACCGGGAGAGACGAATCCTGTCTAACCGTCACTGCCTCCAAGTGCTTCGGTACTGCACCCAACTACTACCTGTTTGCACGACTCCTTTGAGCCGTAGTAGGGTAGTAATCAAAGTGCAGTGGGAACACACTCGAGGCGAAGTGACAGTGTCAAGTCAGCGGACTAAGCTGTACTCATGTCACCTGGGAACTGATAACTGACGATAGGTATAATACCAACCGGTCAGTTCCCGACGAGTCCTGTCCAGTGTACTCGTAACCTAACGAGCACCCGCATACTATCTCCAGTACGACGTACTGATGGCTGTGGGACAGACCACCTCCCACTCTGGGATGAGAAGCGCATACGCTAGTCTACTCCGGAGTATCGATGCCCTGTCTCGATAGTCCTGCGACTAGAGACCTGTACAAGGATGTGCTTATAGATTACCCAGCCCCCGCTAGTGTGACTGCCATCACAACGCTGGTAATCAAGCAAAGATCCTAAGGGCTCCACTAATGTGTATAGGCGATATACTAAAATAAACACATGTACACATTGAAGTAGAAACAAACCAAGTAGCATACTACTATATTGAGCAAGATTGTTTATACAAGGTGAATATCCCAAGCTTCCATTAAGTAATATACAAACTAGTATGATACAGTAATGGCCTCTAGGGCATATACACTAACAATCTCCCACTTGCACTAAGGCCATGTACTGGCGTATCGAAGACCTATCATCTCGATCAGCTGCTCGAACTGAGTCTAGGGCAAGGCCTTGGTGAATGGATCTGCAGTGTTATCTTCTGAAGCAACCCTCCGAATCTCGATCTCCTGGCGATCCACGATCTCCCTGATCAGGTGATACCGCCTCAAGATGTGTCTGGATCTCTTATGGGACCTGGGTTCCTTCGCTAAAGCTATAGCCCCGTTGTTGTCGCAATACAGAGGTATTGGATCAACAATGGATGGAACCACCTGAAGTTCTTTCAAGAACTTCCTCATCCAGACAGCTTCTTTTGCGGCATCAGATGCAGCGATGTATTCCGCTTCCATCGTCGAGTCTGCAACGGTTTCCTGTTTGGAACTCTTCGAACACACCGCCCCTCCATTGAGGGTAAAGAAAAAACCCGATATGGACTTGGAATCATCCTTGTCACTCTGGAAGCTGGAGTCAGCAAAGGCCTCGATCTGGAGGTCTTTTCCACCATACACCAAGAACATCTCCTTAGTCCTTCTCAGGTACTTGAGAATGTTCTTTACCGCTATCCAGTGTTTCTCCCCAGGGTTTGACTGATACCGGCTTACCACACTCAGTGCATAAGCTACATCCAGTCTGGTACACAACATCGCATACATTATAGAGCCTACCGCAGAAGCGTAGGGTATAATAGACATGCGATCCCTCTCCAAATCAGTCTTGGGAGACATCTCTTTAGAGAGGGTGATCCCGTGACAAGCTGGTAGGTTACCGCGCTTGGAATCTTCCATACTGAATCTTTTCAGTATGGTGTCGATGTACCTAGACTGCGAAAGTCCTAATATTCTCTTGGATCTATCACGATGGATCCGGATCCCCAGGATGTATGAGGCATCACCCAGGTCTTTCATGGAGAACCTGTGTGACAAGAACCCCTTAACAGATTGTAGCATAGAAATGTCATTTCCTATTAAGAGAATGTCATCCACGTATAAAACGAGGAATACTACAGTTCTCGCTACAAATCTACTATAGATGCATGGTTCATCTGGATTTTTGATAAAGCCAAATTCCTTGACCGTCTCATCAAAACAGATGTTCCAACTCCGCGATGCCTGCTTTAGTCCATAGATGGACTTAAGCAACTTGCACACCTTTCCGCTGCTCCCACTCTGAATGAAACCCTCTGGCTGGTCCATATAGACACACTCCTCTAAATTTCCTTTAGAAAAGCGGTCTTTACGTCCATCTGCCAAATCTCATAATCGTGGAAGGCAGCAATGGCAAGAAGGATCCGAATGGATTTCAGCATAGCTACTGGAGAAAAAGTCTCGTCATAGTCCAAACCAGGTCTTTGAAGAAAACCCTTTGCAACCAATCTAGCTTTATAGGTCTCAACCTGTCCATCTACACCAATCTTCCTTTTAAAGATCCACTTGCATCCTACGGGTTTTACCCCGTCTGGAGCAATGTTCAACATCCATACTTTGTTGGTGTACATGGACTCCATTTCGGTCCGCATTGCATCCAGCCATTTTACCGAGTCGACGCTCTGAACAGCCTGCTGGAAGCTAGTAGGCTCATCATAATCTATGATGCAATCCTCTCTATCCCTGTCTATGAGAAAATCTTAGTATCTCTCGGGCGGATGAGACTGCCTACTACTCCTGCGGAGCGGTGTAGGAATGTCCTGTTCTTTTGAACCCTCTGGTTCCACTAAGCTTTCAGTAATAGTCTGTGGTTCTGGAATTTCTTCCAGTTCTACTGTGCTCCCACTAATCTGGGTTTCCAAAAACTCAGTTTCCAAGAAGTAGGTATGACGAGAAACAAAAACCTTTTGTTCCTCTTCGCAGTAGAAGAAATATCCCTTCGAGTTCTTTGGATATCCCACGAACTTACACTGTACTGAGCGTGCCTCGAGCTTGTTCGCATGCTGCTTTTTAACAAAAGCTGGACATCCCCATGTCTTAATATGCTTAAGATAGGGTCTCTTCCCACACCACATCTCGTATGGTGTAGTAGGCACAGTCTTAGTTGGAACTCGGTTCAAAAAGTATGCAGCTGATTCTAGCGCATACCCCCAGAATGATCGCGGTAACTCAGCGTTACTCATCATGGACCGTACCATATCCAATAGGGTTCGGTTCCGTCTCTCCGATACACCGTTATGTTGCGGAGTGTATGGAGGAGTAAGCTGAGAGAGAATTCCATTCTCTTTTAAACAGTCCAGGAACTCGGCACTCAAGTATTCTCCACCTCGATCCGATCTTAGAATCTTGATACTTTTTCCGGTTTGTTTTTCTATTTCATTCTTATATTCCTGGAATTTTCCAAAGGCTTCGGACTTATGTTTCATTAAGAAGGCATAACCGTACCTTGAAAAGTCATTCGTAAAAGTAATGAAGTAAGAATAACCGCTTCGCTCATGTGTAGACATTGGACCGCACACGTCACTGTGTACGAGTCCCAAGAGCTCGCTTTCTCTTACTCCGTGTCCAGTGAACGGAGTCTTTGTCATCTTTCCTTTGAGACAGGATTGACAAGTGGCATATGATTGATATTCGAACGGATTCAAATATCCTTCTGTATGTAACTTCGTCAACCTTCTCTCATTGATGTGACCCAGTCTACAATGCCACAAGAAAGTCTGATTTATTTCTGGAGACTTTCTTTTGTGTGTATTCTGGACATTAAAAATCTGTGGTTGGTTTAATACGTATATGCCATTGCTCAATGTACCTGACCCAATCAAAACTTGATTAAGGTGAATGTTTACAACATTGCTTACAAACGCAAATTCATAACCTTCTTTAGAAACCAAAGATACAGAAATGATATTACAAGTTGCGTTGGGTACAAAAAAGCAATTACGCAAAACCAAAACATGCCCATCTGACATTCCCAGGTGATAGTCCCCCACGGCCTTAGCATCCATGCTAGCTCCGTTTGCAACTTTGAGGGTCATGTCACCTGCCTTCAAAACCCTACAGTTTCTCAACGCCTGCAAAGAATTACAGATATGAGATCCTGATCCGGTATCCAATACCCAGGAAGTAGAGTTTATTGAAAGACAGTTTTCAATAACATACAGACCTGAAGCTGAAGCCGCAACCTGCTTCAATTCCTGTGTCCTGGCTTTCCAAGCCCTGCAATCATTCTTCCAGTGTCCTTTCTTATGACAATAGAAGCATTCTTCTTTATCCACAAGCTGCCCCGCTTTCTTTGTTGCTTTTGCTTTTGCTTTTCCCTTCGTATCCACTTTACTAACACCGCCCCTTGGTTTGGCGGGGGCTTTCTTCTTCTTTCCCTTGGCTTTCGCCTTGGACCTAGAAGAGGAAGATCCTCCTACAAATAAAGTGGATGTTTCCCTACCTTTCTGTAGGGTGCCCTCTGCGCTCCTCAGCATGTTGAGGAGTTCTGAAAGTTCAACTTCCTTTTCTTGTAAGTTGAAGTTCAGGATAAACTGGGCGTAAGTGGAAGGAAGGGACTGGAGAATCAAGTCCGTATAGAGCTCATTCTCCAACGTGGTCCCAAGGTCCGCGAGCTCTTCTATGTAGCCAATCATCTTAAGCACGTGTTCCGCTACCGATGATCCGACGGCCAACCTTGCCGAAAGTAACTTCTTCGACACTTCGTATCTTGCAATACGAGACTGCTCTCCATACAGTTCTTTTGTATGGAGAAATATGGACTCGAGGTCCATATTCTCGTGCCTCCTCTGATGTTCGTTGTCCATAGAGGCAAGTACGAGGCATTTGGCCTTCGCGCTATCAATCTCCCAAGTCTTACGGATTTCCTTATCCGCGACGCTGGAAGTGGGACCTGGGACAGGGGGAGCTTTGGTGGTAAGAAGATACCCCAGCTTGTCGTAAGTGATTGCCATTTTGACATTCCTGAGCCAATCTTTGTAGTTTGGCCCTGTCAGTATGTTTTTATCTAGAAGTAACTTAAGTCCAGTCATGTCGATTGGTCGCTGCAATTAGGAGAGAGAAGAAGAAACACTCAGCATGATGCTCTTGCAAGTTTAGAGTGGTTTTTAGTTTGTCTAAACAGGATGGCTCCCACTGTTTCTCGAATCCCTCCTCAAACCAAAAAGGAAGAATTAGTCCGGATCAATCTCACCGTACAATACTTGCTTAACCGTTCAGCCAGGCCAGTGTCGGTACTTCGAGGGAGGTTTTCCAACGCTTTCGCGAAGTTCCTTAATTTAAGAACCTCTTTTCCCTGGGGGCGTAGCCCCGCTAACACCTTTCTAGACACCTACTAGGTTTATAGCATTGATCGTTAAGTGAGAAATTTCCCGAGGAGTAGCATATACTCACAGTAGGATCGGGATCCAAATATCATCGCGTGACGAAACTGAAGGAATCCTACCAGAATCATCACACTCCAAATGGTATGCAACACTAGCAAGTTTCAGTTCTTTTGAAACTCCCGATGTGGATTTTTGCCCCATGCTCTTATGACCTTGACTTTGGCCAACAAATCATAAGTCACATGTCAAGTTCTACCCGTCGTTCTCCAGGTTAATTTGAATCCACCCGTACCTACCCTTGACTTTGGCCAACAAGGCAGTACGACTGTTCCAAACCAACGCATCTATCTATGCTGCACATGAATACCCAATAGCTACCAATCACCATGCCTTGACTTTGGCCAACAAACATAGCTTGAATACTATTGACTATTCATGTGAAACGACGGAGGGCTACGAATGGTTTTGGCGAAACCGTGAACGTAGAGAACTTGATATAATCGATGGAACGAGATAGCTTTTAAAAGGAGTGGCTCAAGCTCCGCATTTAAAAGTTAGTTTTGAAAAGAACCGAGTGGTTTTTCGAAAGTGTTCCAACGACTTTTACTTGGTTTATTTTCTTGCATCAGTTCTTTTAATGCGTAATATTCTTGCATTAGTTCTTTTAATGCGTCCCATCATTTAATCCTACCATTGCATAAAACAACCAAAATATGACGTACGCTTATGCCATTCGCATTCGCCACGGGGCCCCGTCATTACCCGTTAGGTTACTTAACTAACGACAGAGCGGGGGCTGGGCTAGCGCGGCTGTAAAACATAAGCAACGCCTAAATAATATCATATATAGATATACATTGCAATGATAGCCATTTCAGATCACAAATGAACACATTGGATATACTAGGAACCCACAATTCGTACGAGCCTGTAACGAAAAGCAGATTACACGGTCGCGGTGAATAGCCAATACCCCACCCAAGACCCCTACGGGTGCGGCAAACTACCCGCCAAGTACCCGAAGCGAAGTAACCTCCCTCATCTCCGTGAGTAGGCCACTCGGCACTTCGGCATACCCGGTAGTTTGTGCACCCCCTCCATGGGTCTATCCTAGGAGCAAAAACAGTAAAAAGAAATTATACAATGACGGCTACAACCCCGACCCGGTTGTGCGGCCATACAAATAATTATTACATCAATTTACAAATTTACATGAATTGAAAGAAAAGAAAACTCTCGTCTCACAACCCCCGGCTATTCACCCGCGACAATCCAATGAATTCATATACACATTCCAATAACATTACAGATCACAGATTTGTATAACCCCCACTAATCGGCATATAGCGATTAGTAGACGTTCAATACAAATATCACATCACAGAAAAACCCGTCAGCTTAAGTCTTTTAGAAGTTTGATCAAAAATACGGATTTTCAGGCCCCAAACACAAAATTTTCGTTCTGGAAAATCTGGGCTAAAAAGACATATTCCAAAAATCCCAAAACAACTCCAGAAATACACTGCACCAAATTTGGACCTCGGCCGAGTCAACTCGGCCGCGGAACCGCGGCGGGAGCGTGCTCCCGCCGCGTTTCCGCGGCGCTTTGAATGGTTCGTGGGACCAAATTTGGTCGTTATTCAAACAAAAGCCTGAGCCGATTTTTAAGATGAAAATTATCAACTTTTGAACAGAATAAAAATCGGCAGAAACTTGACAACTCGGGTTCGTTTCGTGACTTTTTCTTTGATCGATCTTCTAGTTACTTTGCTAACATGTTAGATAGAGTTTAACTAGGCTCTGATACCACTGTAAGTCCATGCTACCTCTCCCGGTACTTTCGGGCATGCGGAATTTGGTGAAAAACAATTTTCTAGAGGTGGTAACATGGACTCAAAACCGGATCTTTGTTAAACATCTAACTAACAACCTAACTAGGAGTTAACTACTCGGTTAGGGGTTTATACCTTTCTTTCTTGAACTCCTTCGTCTTCAAGCCTCGATGGTTGTCCGGATCGGCTTCACCCCGTCGTCTCCTTGCGCCGAAGATCGATCCACCTGAAAGCTTCTACCTTTGGCTTCTTCTTCGGTCTTTGAAGAAACTAGTTCACTTGGTTTGCCAAACCTTATGAACTAGAGTGAGTAGAGAAGAGTGTGTTGGTATTTTCTCTATGGTTCTTGGTTCTCAACACATGAGACAAGTGAACCATAGACTAAAGAGAGGGAGAGCAAGAGGAAGAAGATGAGAGCTCAAGAACAAGAGAGAGAATGGGAATGATAGAATGAGAAAAGACTTTTCTCTCTTGGCTCTCATAATCCAAAGCCATCATCACAAAAATAGTAATCAAGTATTGTGTAAATGGTTTAAGTCAAAATGGCTATATCATTTCATGCACTCATATTGCATAAGAGAACAAGCAAGTGAAAAGTCTTTGCCATGAAATGATAGCCATTGTCATCATGATGGTCAACTAGTCCAACCTAGTCAACCGGTCAACAAAGTCAACAAGTCAACAAAGTCAACCCTTCAACAACCATGTCACCACAATACTTAATTAATATTATTGTTAATCATATATCATATTCTCATTAGGGTTGAGCAAAAAGTCAATAGTCAACAGTCAACGGTCAACAACCCTAATGAGAATCCTCTGCCTCTGTCTCTCCGTCAACTGTGCATACACACCCGCATCCGCGTTCTGAGGAACACGAATACATACTGGATAAAACCAATCCCAATACGTACACTAGGATCTGGCTTAAACCAAAGCCCGCTAGTGTAAACTGTCCGGACACTGTACGTGCATAAGTGCACGGATGTGACCGAACCCTGTTGCAAAACCATTCGACCTGTCGCAAAACCATGCGACCTCTACTATTTTGCCTAAAGGCGAATAGCTTTATGTGTGGGACTCTAAAGACTCGACACTACGCTGGCAGTGGGTTTAACCACAGACCGCAAGCGGCACTAGCTGTGCGTAACGGTCCCCAGGTAGATGCCGACAAGAAGACTGACGAGGTGAAACCCATCTGAACTCCTACTGAGCCTGAATGTGACAATCTCCGTACAGTCCGGTCTGTTCGTCTGATACATCGCATGGCGGGCCTAGGGGGCGGTAAACGTCAGTCCCCTAATAGCGGTACAAGTCGTGTCGGAGTTAAGCCCAAAACACCCTGAGATAACACTGGAAGCCTACCAATATATCTCGATTGCCCTGGCCATGGACTACTCGTGTAATGGCTCTCCTAGACACAGCGCGATGTCAACCCCCAATACCGGGAGAGACGAATCCTGTCTAACCGTCACTGCCTCCAAGTGCTTCGGTACTGCACCCAACTACTACCTGTTTGCACGACTCCTTTGAGCCGTGGTAGGGTAGTAATCAAAGTGCAGTGGGAACACACTCGAGGCGAAGTGACGGTGTCAAGTCAGCGGACTAAGCTGTACTCATGTCACCTGGGAACTGATAACTGACGATAGGTATAATACCAACCGGTCAGTTCCCGACGAGTCCTGTCCACTGTACTCGTAACCTAATGAGCACCCGCATACTATCTCCAGTACGACGTATTGATGGCTGTGGGACAGACCACTTCCCACTCTGGGATGAGAAGCGCATACGCTAGTCTACTCTGGAGTATCGATGCCCTGTCTCGATAGTCCTGCGACTAGGGACCTGTATAAGGATGTGCTTATAGATTACCCAGCCCCCACTAGTGTGACTGCCATCACAACGCTGGTAATCAAGCAAAGATCCTAAGGGCTCCACTAATGTGTATAGGCGATATACTAAAATAAACACATGTACACATTGAAGTAGAAACAAACCAAGTAGCATACTACTATATTGAGCAAGATTGTTTATACAAGGTGAATATCCCAAGCTTCCATTAAGTAATATACAAACTAGTATGATACAGTAATGGCCTCTAGGGCATATACACTAACACGGATGAAGCAGAAAGAGTCGTTCAAGAGGTTCATGAAGGAATCTGTGGTTCTCATCAAGCAGGCCCGAAGATGAAGTTAAAAATTAAACGGATGGGTTACTGCTGGCCTACGATGATCCAGGACTGCCTCGAGTATGCGAAGCAGTGCCACTCGTGCCAAATCCACGGGGACTTCATCCACCAGCATCCGAATCCACTCCATCCAACGATGGCTAGCTGGCCGTTCGAAATGTGGGGGACTGACATAGTCGGCCCCATTGAACCAGTATCGTCCAGGGGACATCGTTTCATCATGGCGACGACTGATTACTTCTCCAAATGGGCGGAAGCAGTACCATTGAGGGAAGTGAAGACGGAAAATATCCTCTACTTCTTCAAGACGCACGTCATCTATCGGTTTGGAACTCCACGGCGGATTATCTCCAATAACGGGACAGTCTACAGAAGCCATAAGATTAGCCGCTTCGCGCAGCAGCACAATATAGACTGGAGATATTCTTCAGTTTACAATCCGCGAGCTAACGGTCTGGCCGAGGCCTTCAATAAGACCTTGACAAAGATCATAAAAAAGACGGTGTCCCGAAATAAGAAGGACTGGCATGAGAGGCTGTAAGAGGCCCTTTAGGCCTATCGAACTACGTTCAAGATGGCCACGAACACAACGCCGTACGCGTTGGTATTTGGGACGGAAGCAGTGCTCCCCCTCGAGATAGAGTTACCCTCTCTACGAGTGGCAGTCCAGTACGAGCTGACGGACAAAGAAAATTCCCACCTTCGGCTCGAGGAGCTTGATGCCCTCGATGAAACCCGGCTCAAAGCGCAACAAAATCTAGAGGCCTACAAAGCAAAGATGACGCGCTCATACAAAAGATTGACCAGGCCGAGGACATTCCACCAAGGCGAACTTGTACTAGTAGTTAAAAGACCTATGATCCCCAATCGTGCCAAGCGGGGAAAATTTGAGCCGAACTATGAAGTCCCGTACATTATAGACAAGGTCTACAAGGGTGGAGCCTATCTACTCATGGACATGCACGGTGGGAGGCCTTTCAGGCCAATAAATGGCCGCTTCTTAAAGAAATACTATGCTTAATGAGCCACAGCCTGGGTCAATGATAGATGACGACGACTATGTCCGCTCGCTATCTTCCTAAGCTCGGACCTTATAAGCAGTAGCCGACCTTCCCCTTAACGACGGACCGAAATGTCCTTAAACTAACGACGGACCGAAATGTCCTTAAACTAATAACGGACCGAAACGTCCTTAAACTAACGATAGACCGAAACGTCCTTAAACTAACGACGGACCGAAACGTCCCTAAACTACTACCACAGCATCCTTAGGCTGACGAGATAAAAAAAAGGAGAAAAAGAAAAAAAATGATAAAAAACGGTATGTCCATAAGCAAAATGGGCACGGATGAAAACCCGAAAGGGCTCCGTGAGTAAAAACAGCAGGGTTACCGGCGAGTGTTCGTGAAAACCCAAAAGGGCGGGACCTTGTAAAAAAAAGGAGAAAAAGAATTAAAAAAAACGGTATGTCCATAAGCAAAATGGGCACGGATGAAAACCCGAAAGGGCTCCGTGAGTAATAACAGCAGGACTACCGGCGAGTGTTTGTGAAAACCTGAAAAGGCGCAACCTCGTTAAAAGACACTTACAGGGTCCTCTCGACCTTGTAAGGAGAAACCACCCGCGTGATATCCTTACGACTCACAAAGGAGCAACACACTTAGGGATCCCCACGATTCCTAAGGAGAAAATACACTTGCGAGATCCTCACGACTCGTAAGTAGAATTCTCTTATGGGACTCTCACGGCTCATGAGATTTGAAAATCTTAAGTTACAGAAACCTAAACCTGTTCTTAAGCAAATCCCCCACAACCTCCGATACTGCCCTACAAGGAGCTCAATACTGAACCTTGTATACAATCCACGAACGCGAATAAACATTTCCCCAGCAAAGTCCCACCCGTGACTAGGGATATGTCCATATGATGAGCAACCCTTGTAGGTCCTCTCGACCCATAAGGAGAAAGCCCTCTTGTAGGATCCTTACGACTTGCAGAGGAACATACACTTAGGAATCCTCACGATCCCTAAGGAGAAAATACACCTACAAGATCCTCACGACTTGTAGGGAGAAATACCTTTGTGAGACCCTTACGGCTCATGAAGTCAAAAGCCTTGGTCGACAGGACCCTTAACCTGTTTGCCAAGTCACCTTTGTTCAAACATCGACAGAGGCAAATGATGATTCGCTCCTGGCAACATCCCAGTTGCAGCGGCGCTGATGTCGAAATCGGTGTCTAAAATCCAAGCTTGCGACGAAGAAGCTAGCAAGCCACGCATGCATACGAAATAGCCGAAATGATGGGGCAACTTGCAATAAAAAGCAGCAAGTAAAAATGTATGCATAAAAAATTGCCGAAATGATGGGGCAACTCGCAATAAAAAGCAGCGAGTAGAAAATAAAAAAATAGCCGAAATGATTGGGCACCGCGAAAAATAGCCGAAATGATGGGGCAATCGCGACCTTCGCGATATAAAAGCTGAAACGATAGAGCATCACGGAAAAAGAAATAAAATAAAAATAAAATTTATGCCCTACAGGTGATGTTCCATCACACCCTGTACACAATCCAAGGGCGTAAACAAAAAGGGAACATACCTCCCCCCCAGGTTTCACCAAAGAAAGAAGCTAAATCTCGACGGGTCACAAGCGACCTAGAGATCATCCCAACAATCGTCTCGTAACGACGGACACAACTTCAAGCTAAGCGGAACAGCGACAACTCCCAGTTCCATGGCTCAGTAGTATATATATTGCCAAACAGTCAAACCTCCATCCCGTGAAATGCGGATACAATCACCAAAATTCCTGGTTACGTGGAACGCGGATAACGTCACTCTTTGACCCCGTGGAAAACGTCCAGAGCAGATCCTGGTCCTCGCAGAGCACGGCAGTGAACCCGTGTGAAGCATCCAGAGCGGAGCCTAGTCCTCGCCGAGCACGGCAGTGAACCCGTATGAAGCATCTAGTCCAAAATTCCTGGTTACGTGGAACGCAGATAACGTCACTCTTCGACCCCGTGGAAAACGTCCAGAGCGGATCCTGGTCCTCGCAGAATACGGCAGTGAACCCGTGTGAAGCATCCAGAGCGGAGCCTAGTCCTCGCCGAGCACGGTAGTGAACCCGTGTGAAGCATCTAGTGCAAAATTCCTGGTTACGTGGAACGCGGATAACGTCACTCTTTGACCCTGTGGAAAACGTCCAGAGCGGATCCTAGTCCTCGTGGAGCACGGCAGTGAACCCGTGTGAAGCATCCAGAGCGGAGCCTAGTCCTCGCCGAGCACGGCAGTGAACCCGTGTGAAGCATCTAGTGCAAAATTCTTGGTTACGTGGAACGCGGATAACGTCACTCTTTGACCCCGTGGAAAACGTCCAGAGCGGATCCTGGTCCTCGCAGAGCACGGCAGTGAACCCGTGTGAAGGATCCAGAGCGAAGCCTAGTCCTCGCTGAGCACGCCAGTGAACCCGTGTGAAGCATCTAGTGCAAAATTCCTGGTTACGTGGAACGCGGATAACGTCACTCTTTGACCCCGTAGAAAACGTCCAGAGCGGATCCTGGTCCTTGCAGAGCACGACAGTGAACCCGTGTGAAGCATCCAGAGCGGAGCCTAGTCCTCGCCGAGCACGGCACCGTGTGAAGCATCTAGTGCAAAATTCCTGGTTACGTGGAACGCGGATAACGTCACTCTTTGACCCCGTGGAAAACGTCCAGAGCGGATCCTGGTCCTCGTAGAGCACGGCAGTGAACCCGTGTGAAGCATCCAGAGCGGAGCCTAGTCCTCGCCGAGCACGGCAGTGAACCCGTGTGAAGCATCTAGTGAAAAATTCCTGGTTACGTGGAACGCGGATAATGTCACTCTTTGACCCCGCGGAAAATGCCCAGAGCGGAGCCTGGTCCTCGCCAAACACGGCAGTGAACCCGTGTGAAGCATCCAGAGCAAATACCGGACTGTGGAGTCCTTAAAATCCACGAACTATGATGTCCTTAACCTCGACCGTGATGTCTTAAAACTAACGATCAACCACCCCGATTCCCTACGGATTCTGCCTTGGTTTAAGGGTACATCTCTTCACTCCTTTGATACCTTGCGTTGTAATTCCTCAACATCTTCAAAGAGGTGACGGGTCCCTGCAACCAAACATCGGACTGTGGAGTCCCTAAATCCACGGACTATGAGGTCCTTAACCTTGACCGTGATGTCTTAAAACTAACATCAGACTGTGGAGTCCTTAAATCCACGGACTATGAGGTCCTTAACCTTAACCGCAACGTCTTTAAACTACGATGCCTTGAGAAACCCCTTACTCCGTGAAACACGGACAAGGGCGACCACATCCAGCACTTGCAGGCCCTCACGACCTGTAAAGAAGAAAACTCTCTTGTGAGATCCTTACGACTCTCAAGGGAAAACCCGCTTAAGAATCCTCATGATTCTTAAGAAAAACATACACCTATGGGATCCTCTTGACCTGTAGGAAGAAAAACTCTTTATGAGACCCTCGTGGCTCATAAAATACGAAAGTCTTAGGAGGCAGATCTTAACCCTGAATCCTGAGCCATCGCTGTCCTGCAAGGAGATCAAGATAGAATATCCGCAGAATACATTCAATAAAAAGGGGACACACCATTGAGGAAAAAAATGTATCTTTTATTCATAAACCAAAATGGATACAAAGTACAATTCATGAAAGAAACAAAAAAAAGAAAGATTCTCTCATCCATGAGTATGTACAAAAAAGGGGAAAGGATACAAGTCCTCAAGCCGGTGGGCGGTGCAGTAATTTTACCAGCTCATCGTTCTGTTCCTGAGCCACGGCTTCATGACGCAAGATCTCCAGAAGACGAGCCTCCGCCTGAGCTTGCTGAGCCTGATACGAAGCAAGCCGAGCTTCGAGCTCTTTCTCGGTGGCTTTATGAGCCTCGACCCTCTCACGAGTGAACGTGACAGCTTTATCGAGGGCCACCACCTCTTTTATGGACTCCTAGAGCACTCGCCAGAGTTCGTATGCTTTGTTGGCCTTGGCTGTGAGGCTGGCCTGAAGCTCGCCCAGCGCCTTAGAAGCCAATTCCCTCTCCGAGAATTTGCGGCCAAGCCTCTTCTCGCATGACGTCATGTTGGCCGCACGTCGTGCTATCAGATCCCGCAACTCCGCTTTTGCAGCCACGGCTTCCGAAGAAAGGTGAGAACATTCAAGAGCGTGCAAACAAGCCTCCACCTTCCTACAGAACTCTACCCAGACCCGCACCACCTCCTCGCTATGATAGGTGGCGAGAAAAGGAAGAGAGTCGTTAGCTTCAGCGGCAAACGCTCCGGCCGTGGTCGCGCTACCAGCACGGAGCTCCTCGACGAAAGATGATAAGGAGACATGGCTCAATTGGGCAAAGCGTTCTGAAGCCCGCAAAGCATAAGGGCCGGGCGGCATCACGATGCGCGATTCCAACGCCATGGAGACTGGCAGGGCTGTTCAAATTTGACAAATGATTAGTAAAATTCTTAAGCACAGAACGAACAGGATTATAATAAAATGTCACTCACCAACAGTCATGCAAGTAGGAGCCGAAGGTTCCCCTGGCCCTTCAACGACCTCGACCTCATCGTCAGCTTCCAAAACTACAAGAGACATCAACGTCATTTCGCAAGATAGTAACAATGCTATGGTAAAAGAAAAAATGGCGAATGACACTAATCTTGCCCGGAGGAAAGGACAGTACGCTGAGGGGAGATCGCCTGCGGAGCCGCCATCTCCAATAAACGCTGAAATGACTGTCGAGGCGACAGATCAGCGATAATGGCCGCCAAACCGCGCAATTCTGGGAAAGATAAAAGAGTTTAGACTATGAAAGGGTTGCTAAATTAAAACGCAGAGGGTTACCTTCAACGCTCCTCCCATTCTGAGCCGGGGGGATAGCAGCTTCAACGGTCTCCGCCGTAACGTCAGGATTCAACAAAAGAAGAGTAGTCCCGACTATCTCTCTTCCAGCCTCTGAGCCGCCCTCAGTAAGGGTCATTGGGGCGGCGACCTCCAAAGGAGCTTCCCCCAAAGGGGCAAGCGCTCCCTGATCAAGAACCGCTGCTGGAGGCTCTACCATGAGAGGAGTAGCCTCATCAGCCCCCTCCACATCAAGCAAGGCCTCATTGAGAATTCCGGCGGGCTTTAGCTTTAATAGGCCTGTAGAGAGCTCCCCCAGCGTCGAAGATTCTGCATGATTCGAATAAGAATAATGATACATATGCACGGGCATAAATAATCGGAAAGACTACAAAAGAAGCACAACGTACCTATACGCAAAGAAGCCCTCAATATGGCTTCTTCAAGCCGCTGCTCCTTCTCAAAGAGGTGGGCTCGCCGGGGTTCAAGGGTAGACTCATGACCACCGGTCCATAAAGAAAGTGCATCAGCTGCATCTTCTGAAGCGGCCTGCTTCAAAGCCCTCTCCCCCCATTCCTCCAAAGGACCGATAAATCGCCGCCGGATCCACGAAGGGTCTTCGTAAAAAATTACGGCGGGATAAGACTTCTTCGGAACCTTGGCGTTATGAACCGCGTCTTTTGAACGCCGTATGGCCTCAGCCAACTGTGCGGCCTCCTCATCAGCCGAACTCGGGACGAGAAGTCCAGCGTCTGACTCTTGCAGGGCCAATGGTACAACTTCAAGAATAGGCTCAGACTCCGCCAAAGAATCGAGCAGATTGGTGGCCGCTTTCCTCCGCCGTTTAGACCCAGAGCCGGTCGCTGAGGATGACCGCTTCCTCCCTCACGAAGCCTTAGGGTGGCGCCGGCCCACATCGCCCTCGGCACCCTCATCCCTATTACTCTCGCTCGGTGCCACAACCGAGGATGACATCACCATTGTCGACGCCACAGGGGGTGGTGCCGCCACCGGCAGGGGCGCTGCTACTGGGGCCCGTCTACCCCGCGATCGGGAACCCAAGGGCATACCAGCTGTTGGAGTAAGGTCTACCCCTGACTTCCCCGGAATGAGCGCGGTGCCAATCTCCCTCAGAGGGAAGCGGACCGGAACCCTCGGTCGCAGCTTAGCCCCCGGAACCTGAGAAGGGGAATTATGACCAAGAAGCACCCTTCTTTCTTCAAGAATAATTGGGCTGATCCGATGAAGATACAAACCCGTAAATGCACCCACGCACCGGGGCATGTACTCAGCTTCAGGGACCATGAAACGGGAGCCGGTGTTTAGCCTCATGAAATAATGAGCGGCATCGCGAACGGCATCGAGCGAAGGGATCGGGGCGACTACAAAAGCCTCGAAAGGAACACCCTGGTCGTATCCAAGCTGTCGGGTAAATCGATGCGGATTGTACCGCATGAAAAGAGCTGCACTGTCCTGGCGAAACACCAAGTAGCCCGGTCTAATTGTGTACAAATAGGCGGCCTCCCGGGGCTTCAAAGAAGGTGCGTTGTCTTTCGACTGGTCCCAGAGTTGCTGAATTGGACCCGAGGGAGTAGACAAGACCCGATCATTAAAAACCAGCCCGCCAGCGACGGTGTGAGGAGAAATCAGCACCCGAATAGCCCCAGACTGAGTCGGGTCAGCGGCAGAACCACCCACCAATCGCATAAGTCGCGGGAAGGGATAGGCGTCGTAAAACGCGGGCCTCTGATGCATAGCGAAAGCCCCCAGCACATGCATTTTGACCCAGGACGTGAAATAATTAAGCGAAAAGTTCACTACATCCACGCCGGGTGTGGAGGTATTAGTTGCGGTGCCCAATCCATGATAGAGGTGCGCCAAGGCCGGGATGCCGATGGCCAACCGCGTCCCCTCAGCAATACGATGAGCCGGGTAGATGACCGAGGCTCTCATGAAGCGGCGATGCATGGGGATAACGAACCAACTAAGCCAAACACTAACAAACCCCACGAAGAACGTCTCCTCGTCCATGCCTGGAACAGCAATGGATTCAAAAGATATCGACGACATAATTGGGATGTAGTACTGAGGTAAATCCGATTCAGTGGTCGACAGCTTCTTCGGACCGAACCCAAAGGGGTCTCCAATGTTGGCAAACTTCGGAGCTGTCTTTGATAAGGCGTCCTCGCGAAGGAAACGAGCAATGAAGCTCTTGAAAGTAACACCCTGCTCTTCGTATTCGGTGAATAATCGGTCGAAGATACCTAGCGCCTTGATTAAACTGGGACGCTTGTGGCGGACGGCATTCTCAGCAGACAGGCCGTCAACTGGGGCGGGCTCGTGTTCAAAAATGTACTCATCAGAAGGCAGCAACTCCTCGTACAGACTACCCCTGATTGGCAACCCCGAGATGTCATAAAATTCGGCCAGAGAGATCGAGACCTCGCGATCTCCTAGAATGAAAGTGTTGGTGGGAAGATTCCATTGGTTCAAAAACGCCTTGACCCACCAGACTTGCGGGGACTTATAATGGAAGAGTGACGCGTATATTGCCTGATAAAGCCCGACTTTCTGCAACCGCGCACGATGGGCAGAAAGGATGTAGCGAGCCCAGAGAAGGTAGCCCATAGGGTGTCGAGGAGTAAGCCCTATCTTATAAATTTGCCCCCACGGGTGGGCCTCACCCTGGCAGATACGCCGCCCCAAGATGTCTATGGCCGGGATCGGATGGTTCGGAATACCGGTCGTCGAAGGCTCGAGCCTCCCCGTTGGAGTCCATTTGGGCATTTCCACAGCAAAAACCGTCCTCGGAGGGTCCATCGGTAAGAATGGGAAAGTGGGCTCCGTCGGTACCAGCGCAAAGAAAACTCCGGCGACCCTGAATAATCTGACTATACCAAGATCCCCATTGAAGAAGGTTGGTGCAGTTCGGGTCATGGGACCGGATCATCGCCATCGCTTCCTCATCAGATGGTGACTGAGGAAAAGCAGCCTCCGAGCGAGAAAAGGGAAAGCACAGAACGGAAGCCATCGCACCTGAAATCCAATAAAAAAAAGACCGTTAAAAGCAGAGTCAGCGATATATATATATCCATGCATGAACATGAAGACTAGTTAAAGAAAGCAACAACAGATTTTTCTGGGACCATTGGCTACAAAACACATGGGCCCCACAGAATCAGGATGACGGCTTATTAATAATGAGACCAAATAGTTACAATAAAACAAAGGAAATATCCTCATTAAATAAAGAATGGTAACCCTACACATTCCCCCAACAGGATCTGTCTCGGGCTTTACAATGGATCCAACAAGATCAGAGGAATTAAATTCCCACAGAAGACATCATTACAAAGCTCCTGTTTCATTAATTGCAGAAGGACAACCTCGGGTCAAGAGACCCCAAGAAGCCTCCGTGTGAAGAAACTGAGTTCTACATTGGAATTAAATTCCTTATTAAGAGAAGGGAATTAAATTCCCAGAAACATTTTTGGATGGAATTATATTCCATGGAGTTGAACCGCCATCATCATCTCCATAAGGATCATCCGACCCTAAGAGATCTACTGTTGGAGGTTAAGTGGTCTCATATTTGGTTAAAGAAATTGAAGAAAAATGGGTTCTTTGTGAAATCCTTAATGTGGATTTAAAATCCAGAGAGTTCTTCTAAAACAAAGGTGCTTCGGCCGTTCAACATTATTACCTGAGGAAAAGGGATCCTTCAACAGAGTTAAACTCTGGAAAATGTCTGAGACAGAGAACTAAGCTCTGGAAACGAGAATTAAATTCTCAAAGAAAAAAGTTCTCAGAAGAAGAAGATGAGCAAAGTGAAGGCTCTTCTGAAGAAATATGAGTATTTATAGGAGGTGATGGAAACGTTTCATCTTCCCAAATCCCTAGAGGAATCCAACGGTCACAAAAGCTGACAGCGTTGCACTCACGTGTGGACACGTGAGAACAACGCTGTGGGGGCATTTGTTTCCTGACTCAAAATCAGGAAAGCTTACGGAAAAGGCTTCAGAAAAGGGTCACGTGCTTACACGTGACCACCAGTCACGTGTTGGCACGTGACATCTAAAAGCATCGGCGAGGCAAATTCAGTTTCCCAACTACATCGAAGAAAAGGGCTTCAGAAAGGGTCACATGCTCCCACGTGACCAGGGTCACGTGTTGGCACGTGACCCTCAAAAGCGGCAGACTCAATTCCCTGATTGAATCAAGAAAAAAAAGGCTCCAGATGAGGGTCACGTGCTCACACGTGACCAGGGGTCACGTGGTGGTACGTGACAGGTAATCAGCGACCAGAAAGCAGAGCGCAGAAAGAAAGAAGAGGGCTCGTTATGAGGGGGTCACGTGCCCACACGTGACCAAGGGTCACGTGGCCACACGTGACCAGCTTTCAAAGCCTATCTGTTAACAGAATTAAATTCTAAGAAAAGACCTCTTAAACCTTTCTAAAGCAACCGATTGAATTAAAGATTTAAAGGTGATTAAATATCATCTATCTATGGGAAAATCTCGAATTTGGAAAGATTTCCCCGTAAAATCTAACCAAAACAACAAAGGAGAATCTCTGGATTTAAAATCCAATGGTGAATAAAATTCACCTAATAATCCAAAGGTCCAAAACGAATGATGGATACAAATCAAATCTCTCAATGAAAGATTCATCAAAAAACTAATTGACTCGGCTGCTTCTCCTATAAATAGGAGCCAAGAGACACACAAAAGAGATATACGCAGAGGGAAGAAAAGAGAGAGAGCCCTGATATTTTGGAGGAATTTGGATCTTCTGCAAAAAAAACCCTAGGTAAGAAAGGGAAGGCCTTTCTCAACAGAGTTTAACTCTGATATAAAACAGAAGAACATGGTTCTCTCTTTGGTGGAGGATCTGTAAAGTGCATATCTCCCCTTGAGTTGAGAATTTAATTCTCAATGGGTTGAGATCCTGCCATACAGATCCAAAGCAAGAGAGGGAATAAAAGCACGAGAATTTAATTCTCACAGAACTATAGGAATTTAATTTCTTTAAAATAAAATTAGGGTTTGACCCTGTGTTATGGGAATTTAATTCCTTCAGAAGGAAAAGAATCAGGGTTTAACCCTAGTTAAGAACTTAGTTCTGTTAAAACAACAGGAATTTAATTCCCTTAATCTCATTCCCCAGAATAATTCTTTAACGGAGAGTGGGAGTTTAATTCCTTAAAGCTTTTATTAGGGTTTAACCTTATTCAGTTCTTCACATAAATTCCGACAGAAAATTCAGAGTTCAACTCTATTCCAGAACATAAATCTTTGAAAGGAAGTAGGAATTTAATTCCTGAAATTATTGTCAGGGTTCAACCCTACGAGGAATTTAATTCCTGAAAGGGATTAACAGATCTTCCAAAAAACATACATAGAGGCAGGGTCGCGTGTCACCATGTGACCCCCAAAAAGATCTACAGAAAAGCCTCTTTGAGGCAGTGCCTCACGTGACCCGCGTGACCCTTGGCACAGGCTTCAACATACTCCATTTAAACACCCGTCACGTGATGGGACGTGATCCCCCAAAAGATGCGATATTCTCAGCAGAACAAACGAAGAGAGGGCGCCCTCACGTGCTACCACGTGACCCCTCTTGCCTTGGCGTCTAACGCTAAATTTGAACCCCTGAATCCAGTGTTAAAACACTTTTTGGCCTTAGTGTTCAACACTAATCAAAGAAACTTTATTTGTAGTGTTCGACACTGATTACCTTAGTGTTTAACACTAATTTGAGATTTCTGTTGCCAGTGTTTAACACTGACCTGTTTTAGTGTCTAACACTAATTTGAAAGCCTTGTTGCTGGTGTTTAACACCAACTATCTTTTAGTGTTAAACACTGACTTATCAATCTCATTCCTAGTGTTCAACACTGATTGGTCTTTAGTGTTTAACACTAGGCGTTGGCCCAATTGGTTAAATGGCCAGAGGCAAAGCCTCTCCTTCAAGGGACCAACAGGAGGGCCGATGTCCCAGACATGATTGGACTTAGCCTAAGCTGGCCATAAGTCCTCAATTCGTAATTAACTGGGCTAATGGGCTCATAACATAATTAATTGGTCTTGATCCCAAATTGGGCCAAAAACTATTTAATCCACTCCGGTTCCAGGGTACATCTCTTCACTCCTTTGATACTTGGCGTTGTAATCCCTCAACGTCTTCAAGGAGGTGACGGGTCCCGATGACCACACATTGATATGGACCGTGGGGTCCTTAAACCCATGAACTTATGCGTCTTTAAACTACCAATGGACCACCATGTCCCTAAACTGGCAATGGACCACTACGTCCCTAAACTGGAGATGGACCACTACGTCCCTAAACTGGAGATGGACCATCATGTCCCTAAACTGGAACAATAGAGCCCAAATGCTCTTTTGTCGGATCTAAACGACCCCATTAAGTCGATCTTAGTCCCAAACTGGACTAACGTATCCTTAACAACCGTTTAAGTTGATCTTAGCTTCAAATATGGCTAACGTATCCTTAAACCTTCAAACAGACTTTAGTCCCAAATTGGACTATGGATCACCCAACCAACTTTGGTCCAAGGGTACATCTCTGAACTCCTCTGACACCTGTCGTTGTAATCCTTCAACGTCGTCAGAGAGGTGACGAGTCCCGACGGCCATACATTCAATGGACCACTATGTCTCTAAACTGGAACAATAGAGCCCCCAAATGCTCTTTTGTCGGATCTAAACAATCCCGTTAAGTTGATCTTAGTCTCAAGTTAGACTAACGTATCCTTAACAGACGTTTGAGTTGATCTTAGCCTCAAATATGGCTAACGTATCCTCAAACCAAACCCCCAAACCCAAATCTAAGATAATACGGATTTGGATTAGTCCACGCCCTACGGGCGACGACATAACTCGGTCCCCGTAAACAATCCACAGGCAACAAAACAGAAAATAAACACACACGACACGAAGTGACCATCTGGAGAAGGAGAAAGTTGTTACCGCGATTCGGTAGCGTAATTAACTGCAGGGGCTTGCGCCTGTAGGGAAGAGCGTCCCCACAATCAAAAAACCCCCTCAAACGAGGGGGAATCTGACGAAGTCTGCTACATCGGCCGCATCCGTTTAAACCTTCGATATATGGTGCCATAAATCAACTTGGCATCTTCGGAGAGGTGAACGGATAGCACCAATTAGCATCTGCCACGAATCTCAGTGCCAAGACATCGCAGTCTTGTGCGCCGCCATTCGGAGGGGAACATCTATGTTGGTTTTCCATCTGCGAAAATAAGTTTTTTTTGTGGCCTTGGTGGCTTAGGTAATTAAGTCTTTTGGGGTGTTTCAACACCTAATGCCCTAAAACCATCAGGTTTGGAAGTCATTGACCCAAATCTCGTTAAGAAATCTAGAAAGCATAATTAAACAAGCCAAGAAAGTATTCTCTCCGAGTTAAAAATCCTCGCAGTTCTTTGTGGGAGAATAATCTTGGTCAAGGACAAGTTTAGAGTATAAGATATAAAATTTTGAAAGGGAATTTAATGGAGATATGAAAGTTTAAATTGAATTTACAAGACTAAAATACTATTGCACGTTCACGAAAGTGTTTATGAATGAAAATAAGTGAGTGGTAGAGTGAAGAATAAGATGAAGTTCTTTGTTAAGGACGATAAAAATTCTAGATTTAAGAATAAGCTGTAGAATGAAAACTCAAGAAAATCTTAGGACTTTACAACTCGCGAGATGCTTTTTGAAGTTATTCATGGTCTTTATTGAAGGCATGAAAAATTTTAATCGAAAATTTTGAAACAAAACGACATTATTTGGACAAGCACGTAAAGACGTATATGAGCTTAAGTTAAATGAAAAATGAGGTGTGGTAAATAAGGGTTGGATATTTCTAATATAGGATGATAGGGTTTCTAATTTATATACTAAATCTTAGGATAAGAATTGAGGTAACCAATGAAACTAGCTTGACAGGAATTTATGGGTGTAATCTATTGAAAACCCTCAGAAGACAACACTCCTCCTATTAGGGACACCTAGAGCTTTAAAAACTTGTTGCACAAGCTAAGTGCAATCGTGTTGCCTATGAAAATATGCTAGGTTTTCTTTTTCTTTTAAAATAAAATAGTTTGCTCGAGACAACCAACAAATAAGTTTGGGGGTATTTGATAAATTATATTTATTGCATATTTTTACGGTCATTTTTCATATTTTTATTCATTAATAAATTGTGTTATTTATAATTTGAGAGCATGTGTAGGTTTATGTGTAAAAAGATATTATCATATATTTCTTAACTTATGAGTAATATAATTAGGAAAATTATGTTGCATATCTTATTCAAATAAATATCCATTTGATTCTTAATCATTAAAAAAAATAATTGCAACCATATCTTTTAATAATTATTTATATGTTGCTTAAATATTTAGTAATTTAATTGTGAGCAAAAATTGGTAGGAATATTTTCTTTAATGGAAAAAATGCTAATAATAATTTGATTTAAAATATTGTACAGGTATTAAAGTAACAAATCAATTTAAGACTGCAAATAGGATCAAGAGATCCAAATCAAATCAATTGCAACAATCAAAGCTGCTAAGTTTGGGACCAGATTGAAGATTCACGCAACTGCAGAGAAACAGAAATATTTTCAAGAAATTATTATCTGAAAGACCTTATAAAATTACGATGTAAACATAGAAAAAATTGGAGACCTAAAACCATAAAAGCACGGTGGTTCAGCGGTGGAAGAAGCACAACTCGCGGCGGATCAGCAGTCGAATGTGCACCGTTCGATCTAGGTTTTTTTTGGGCATAATCGTCTTTTCAGATGCGTCGATATGAGTTTTAAGGTTTCGTGTTTCAGAGTCTATAAATAGCAGTGAGAGCACCCAACAGAAAGGCATCTTGGGTTTAATGTTTAAATTTTAGAATTTTGTTTAGTTTTTGTTTCTTTTTTATTTTTTTAGCCATTCAAATTCTGTATGAAATTTCAAGTTATGAATAAAAGGTAGAGTTATTTTATTTATTGTCTTTTTTAATTTCTGCAATTTAATTTTCCGCACTTATAATTCCTTGCAATTTTATTTTATTGCTCTTTAATTATTTAGATCATAGATTTGATGATTTTCTTTATGGGTTATATTTTTCTCCTTCTTTCTGAATGATTTCAAAGCAATAATACTCAAAAACGCTTCTTACTTTCGTGAGGGCCCTAATAGTTAGCCTTGTCTCTCTTATTCCTTCTTCTTCTCTTTTCTTTTCATTTTAATTGGTTTCAATGAGCAAGTAATTTCTTACTTGCTAGGGTTTGGAGGAAAGGATAGTTTAATTAATGGAAAATTACTTTAAATTATTTTATGATTTTTAATTCTTTATATATTTTAGTCAAAAGAAATTTTAACCCACTTATTTAGGCGCACCCTTAATTCATGAAAGCGGCGACCTTGATTTATGTTTAGTTAAGATCGCTTTGATTGAAACTTTTAGCATAATAACGATCAATAGAGAGATAAGAGTAAATAGAGGGAATCCCTAGTACCTCTCTTACCACCCTAGTTAACATTCATCATTATTCCACTAATATTAATTAATTAAAAAGATAAAAAGAATATTTTTATTAAAACCCCATCTTTTAAACTACCCAATCCGAAAAACCCTAAAAGCCATTCTCTTATAAATTTTTCAAATCTCTTTAGTATAAACGACAAAAATCCAATTTTTCTTCTATTAACTCGTCTAACATAAGATAAGTAATTCACCATCTCCTTATAGACGACCCGTACTCACTATCGGCTAACTATTTACGACACCGTTATTGATTGCGGTATTTATGACACTTTAAAACTCAAATTTTCACACCAATCAGTATCCGACTCAAAAAATATATATACATATGAAATAGCCAAAATGATGTAGCACCGCAAAAGAAAAATAGCTGAAATGATTGGGCAGTTGCGACTTTCGCAGTATGAATAGCTAAAATGATAGAGTATCACGGAAAAATAAAAAAAATGATGAATGATAAAGTAAAAAATTTCTTTTTCTGCCCTACGGATAGTTCGAATCTCAACTTCTGTAGGTAGTTCATGGACGCCCGACTCACTGTGATGAAGTACGATTATGACATCAATGAAGGCCAAGGGGTCAAATCGAAACGGAATGACAGCATATTCCAAGCTCCAAATCTTGATGGCGACATCTACAGCCTAGAGATTATCTCGACGCCTCTCTATCAGATTGCAGAAGCGACTTCATGAAATCTCTAAGGAGCCAAAAATAAAGCGAGGTAACGGCATATTTCTAGCCCCAGATCTCGATGGAAATATTTACAGCGTAGAGATTATCTCGGCGTCCCTCCAGCAGAGTGCAAACGTGATATCATGAAAGCTCTAAGGAGCCAAAAATAAAGTGGGGTAACGATATATTCCTAGCCCTACATCTCGATGACAACATCTACAACCTAGAGATTATCTCGACATCCCTCCAGCAGTGTGCAGATGCGATATCATGAAAACTCCATAAAGCCAAAGATAAAGTTGGGTAATGGCATAATCCTAGCTCCAGATCTCGATGGCATCATCTACAGCCTAAAGATCATTTCGAAGTTCCTTCTCATTCCAGCAGGATGTAGGTGCAATATTAAAAAGGACCCAAGGATCCAAATAAAGCTAAGTGACTGCATACTCTCAGCTTCGGGTCTCGATAGCAATATGTGTGAAGCCTAAAGATCATTCGATGTTAACCCATCTTGGACAGACGCGACTCTGACTCCTTAGGACTCCTCAAATAAGGGAGTCTGACCTCAAGGTGAAGTGTCAATGTGCGCCTAACGCTGAACATCTGATGGCAATACGGACATATCGTCCTAGAAAAGTCACTTGAGACGTATCCTGCAGCGGTAGGGTTGGGTGATGCAGCAAGTACGAGGCTACTCGAAACCAGCGACCCGAGTGGGCATGGATCGAGATGATATCTGCTGACGTAATGGTCCGATGGACTTAACCCAGCACCACAAAACTAACGGATGCCTGCATCGATAGGGGTTATGCATATTTGATGTTAGGATGGATTTATCGATATGCCTAATGGAAGGATAGACCGAACGCTCCGGAATGAGTAAATAAACTAAGTTAAGGTATTTCGGCGCAAAATAAATGTGTGAATATAAAAGGAAAAGCTGCATTCTATTAATATGTCAAAAAGAGAATTACAAAGTGCCAGCCTAATACAAGCTTTGCAAAGCAAAGGGAACATACGAATTCATTCAATAGTTACTGTAGTGATAAGAGGTCATCACTAGCATTTTGGTTATGGAATTAAAAAACGAGATGTTCTAAAGCCTTCCAAGCAGCATTCACTCTCTCTTTGCACCTCCGTTCACGAACACGATCACCAAGAGTGTTGCCAATTTCTTCATTCCCCGTGTGCGAATATATGATTACCTTTTGTTGATAGACCCGGCGTAGGATATCTATCGAACGGTCCCTCCGGTTCTTAAAAATTAAGCACATCAGATAAATTGAATGCATTTTACCCTCGGCCTGATCCAGCGCATGTTGCGGCATCGCCCTAAAAAGCCTGGGCGTAGCCCTCCAGATCGTGCGAAAGACCAACTCCAGAAGAGAGGACCGACATGGAAGAAATCGCCCGCAGTGATCCTCCAAACGAAGAATTACAGCTTCACATTGAGTTGCGGAATAGCTGAGATCGTACCAATAGACATCATCATGAGAAACAATATCCCTGACGGAATAAAAATGATCATCTATTGTACCTGGACAAGTGCAAGAGAAGCATCAACAAATGGACGTAAGTTCATTTTATGGAGCTACTAGCTCCTAGGCTAGTGGACCCCACAAAATAAAAGTGGCGGTCCACTAGTGATAGAACATGTGTCTATTGTAGGAATAAAATGGGATTCTCATTAAATGACCACCCATTCTTGATCACAATGCATATAGGTAGGTACTCTTGATCCGTGTTTGCTAAATAATTGCAAGTTACAGGTTCTCATCTCTAAACAATGAAAATCATGAATAGTCGCAACAAATTCAGGACTACTGCCAACAATAGATAAAATACGGGTCTCCGCTCACCATCCGTCAGATGCCGCCTACCACTTCGAGGGAAAAATGGAAATTAATGGTCATTTCATACACAAAGCACAAGGAGGCAGCACAAGAACCAAGTTTACAACGCGGAGCTCAAGAAAATCAAGGCAAAAGTCCATATTCTTTCATCTTTTTGGACTGCTGAAAATCTGGGAGGAGAATGAAGAGATTCTGAGAAATTAAGTGTACTAAACAGAGAAGAACAGTAACATGGAGAACCCCAAAAAAAACGACACATCAACTCACCCATAGGGCCGTGGAACCGCGGCCAATGTGGCACTTATGCGGCGGATCCGTGGCCGAGTTGACTCGGAGACAGGAAATGTTTTCAGGGTAGTTTTGTATTTGTGTAAGGGCTTAGATTTTATCCCTAGGGTTTCCTGTATCTGCCTATAAATAGCCCAGTTTCAAGCCAAGTAAAGGATGCTTTTTCTTGTATTAGGATTTAGGATAATAATTTGTAACTTCTTCTTCCTCTTCATCTATTCTCCATTGATATTGTAGTGAGCTTTTTGAGTGAATGATGAATAAAGAAGAGTTCTTTTAACATGCATGGCTTATAATTGTGTTCTTATATTTTTCTTGTAATTTTCTTTGTTAAAATAGTTGTTGTTATTTGTTTGTTTGTTTGCTTTCTTTTTCTCTTTTCCTTTATCCTTGCAACAATGATGTTCAAGTGTGATCCATGCCTAAGTGAGGTCCCAATTAGCTAGTTGTAATTCTCTAATTCATTTCTTTCTATCTTCTTTCTTTGTTTTATTTTTTTCTTCTTTATAATGGGTGAGTAGTTTCTCACTTGTTAGGGTAGGATAAGGGAAGTTTGAGAGAAGGAAATCTCTCTCACTCTTTTCTTTATCCAACATCTTGATTTGGACTCCCGTCAATTGAACCACAATCCGCTCTCTACGGTACCCTATCCTACATTATAGCGGTGACACCCTAGTGAGACCGGTTGTGGTTGAATTGACGGGAGGTTACGGCTAAGAGCGAAGAACGGACGGACAAGGACCAAAAGGAAGGAACTAAGCGTTGGAAAGCCTGACTTATACTCGCACGTTTCCTTCCTCATCGTGCTAATCCCCGTTGTTGCCGATTACCGTAACATCGATATTAAGAGTGGCAACGAAAGAAGTGAGCGACCCCTAACTCAAACTTACCTAATCCTAACACTAACAAGCTCTCTTTTTATACATATTTTGCACATAGTTAATCTTAAACAAATCTGGACAATTTGGACTTAATGCGTTAAAACACTAAGAAAAAGATTCACATCTCTCCGTGGACCGACCCGTGCTCATCCGGCTAGCTACCAAGCGAAACCGTCTTGATTGTGGTAATTAAAACTAAGCACACCAAATCTCTTTCAATCAAATGGCGCCATTTCCGTGGAAGTGGTAATTTATTTCTTTGTGTCATTTCGGGTTAATTTGTGAATATATATATAACCAAAAGCAAAAAAAAATGTAAAAATCATCTTGTTATTTTTTATTCTTTTTTGTGCAAGTGTGCAGAATAGGAAGAAGATCAAGTTCAGTGCCAAAGTGTGGGGAGTTAGACCCATTTCTCATGGTTACACCGCGGCGGATCAAGACGAAACCACTATTGACTGTACAATTTTGGAGCAAATTCAGTGACCAAATAAAAATTCAGGGGCTATAAATACGAAGAGGAGACTGAATTTAGCACAGGGAAGAATTTTGAAGCTCCCAATCGATTGTTAAGCCGCGGAACAGTGGCACAAGTGTAGGTTTGACCGCAGATCCGCGGTCAATCTATGACGTCAGCACCCAAAATCTTCTGTGAGTATTCCACTCCTCTTTTCTCCTCCTCTGAACTCTACTGAACTATTCTTTCTGCAGCATTCTTTGCGCAAACTCTCTTCCCTTTTCCAATAAAACTATTTTTGTGCAGGATTATTTGCGCCGCCGCCAAATAAATTTTTGCAAGTGTTTTAGATTTTTGCTTATTATTGTTTTGCATAAATAATACGGACTTTAAGGGGCTATAACACCATTTCAGAATGGGTGGGGATTTCATCACCCTTCCTAAGACCCAAAAATCACTAAAAGCATACGCATTACCCTTGATCTTAATAAAAAATATATATACTCAGCCAACTAAGGACCTGTCATGCTCAATATGACAGAGGAAGGTTGTGGGTATTCAGTCGTTTATCAAAACTTGACTTTATGGTGCCTAGGCGAGACAAGTGAGAAAGGTAATTTTAAAAGGTCCGTCTCACGGTGATTCGTGAGCGGAACCCTTCTTACCTCACTTGTGCTTACCTGAGAATAATTGGCAGTGAAGAGACAATTTGAGGATTATCTCACAACTTGTCACTTTGGAACAGTTAGGAGCAGTCTAGGGGACTTTGAAGACCATAGCTCTAGGTATGATTGTGCATGTTGCGACTGTGATTGTTTGAAGTTGTGTCATAAATCCGTATATATATTTTTGCAAAAATCTTTCTAAAAAAACAAAACAAAAACTTTTATAAAAACTTGCCCTTTGTCACCAGAATTCCATTTGACCCACCTTTCATCAACATTTCTCCATTGACGTTTTCTTACCCTCACATTCTACGCTTTGACTATATTAAACTCGTTTAGTGTATGTCCGATTGGACTCGGGAAACTAGTGCCCGCCTAGTCCGCGTTACGTTAGTCGCTACCGACTACGCGATCGACTCCGATGTCGAAACTCCATCCACGCCTCCTTCACCCTTACCTTTGCCGGCCAACTCCGACGTTGACCGGGATTCTGTTCATACATCCTCACCTTCACCATCACCATCACTAAATTCTTCTTCCGAGATGTCAGGATTTCCTCCTAACATCCCTTTACCTCTCCCGAGACTAATTCCACCTCCATTGGATGCGAATAACCCGCAACCACCTCCTGTTGAAGTGCCACAGCAATCACGCTCCAGGATTGTTTCTATCCTACCCGCGCTGCACTTCCAACTTGTCAGGGCCACTTCCAGTCCAAATCTGACGAGGAGGCTTGGCAATTCTTTGACGATCTTGCGGAACAAACGCTGCAGTGGGAGAGCACACAACCAAACACCTCAACTTCTTCTTCTTCAGGTCTTTCTTGGGCAGGAGTTCATCAACTCGACATCTCAATTGCAATGAAGGCCGAGATGGCTGCAATCACGCGGAAACTGAAAGCAATTGAGAGCAAATTCTCATCTCCTTCTCCTACCCCTGCTTTTCTTCTCGTACCATTTGCACTTATTGTTCGGATCTATCCATTTGATCGAAGAGTGTCCTTACAACCCACCTTCTCAAGGACAGGATCAGGTTAATGCTGCATTTCAGCAAAGACCAAGCAACGATCCATACTCTTCCACATATAATCCCGGTTGGAGGAGCCACCTAAATTTCACTTGGAATTAGAACCAACATCAGTTCCAAGGCCACAACAACTTCCAGAGGCCTCCCCCTCCTCAACAACAAGCTCAGCAACAAACTCAACAACAATTTCAGCAGCCTTTCCAACCCCAACTTTTTCAAAATCCGACGAACAACTTTGCACCCTGCAATAATTATTTTCCTCAAAACAACTTTGTTCCGTCAAACAAGGATAAGGTTTCCTCGCTAGAACGGAGTCTGGATGCGTTTGTAAAGCAATCGACTCAATCCACCGCTAATGTCCAGTCTTCTATTCATTCTTTGGTGCAATACACCGCTGCACACGGGCAAAGCATCAAGACCATCGAAGCCCAGATTGCACAGCTGAACGCGGCGTTAAGCGAGTCAAAGATAGGAAGGCTTCCATCTCAACCACTCCTAAATCCTGGTCACCCACATAATATACATGTTGCTCTTGAACAACAGAACCATAATGTGAGTACCATAACCACATTGAGATCTGGAAGAATGTTGAACAACATTGTCGTCACCCGAATTGATGATGACACCCCGGCCATTTCTTCTGATTCTTCTTCTTCTTCGTCTTCTAAGCCTATTCTCCATTATTCAAAAGGCTCTTCTTCTTCAACCACTGCTCCGAACGGATCCACATCTCACTCCACTAAAACTCCAATTCTGGGATCCGTTCCAACTCCACAATCTCTTTCACAAGCATTGGACTCAACCAATTTTAAAAACGTTCCATTTCGAAACTGGTTGAGTTCCAATAAACAAAATCCACAAATGGAGAAGATTCTGGAGTTTTTTAAATAGGTTAACATCAACATTCCTCTCTTAGATGCAGTCCAACAAGTACCTTCCTACGCAAAAATCTTTAAGGACTTGTGCACTAAGAAGAGGAAATCTCAGGTACCTAAGAAGGTTTTCTTAGCTAGTACCGTGAATGATGCTCTTACCCAAGCTTTACCACAAAAACGGAAAGACCCTGGCTGTCCTACGATTTCAATAACCATTGGGGATAAGAACATCAACCGCGCTCTTTTTTGTCTTGTTTCTAGTGTTAACCTGCTTCCGTATTCTGTATATGAGCAAGTAGGTGTAGGAGAGCTGAAACCCACATACTGTACTCTTCAAATGGCCGACCGATCTATCACCCATCCTAGGAGTGAGCTAGAGGATGTGTTAATAAAGGTTGGTGACTTCATATTCCCCGTTGGTTTCATTGTTTTAGACAAACAACCTGTAGCTAACCCCCGGAATGGTAGCGGATTGTATACGGAGAATAATTTATGTTGTAGCCCGTAAGGCGTGGATTAGTCCAAATCCGTATTTTCTTAGATTTGGGTTTTGGGATGGGTTTAAGGATACGCTAGTCTTATTTGAGACTAAGATCAACTTAAAGTTTCTTAAGGATACATTAGTCTAATTTTAGACTAAGATCAACTCAACGGGGTCGTTTAGATCCAGCAAAAGAGCATTTGGGCTCTATTGTTTAGTTTAGGGACATTGTGGTCCATTGTTAGTTTAAGGACATTACGGTCCAATGTTAGTTTAAGAATATCTCGGTCCAGTTTAAAGACATCATAGTCTGTAAAGGTTAAGGACATCATAGTCTATGAGTTTAAGTACCCCACAGTCCATAGTAGTTTAGAGACATCATAGTCTGCAAAGTTTAAGGACATCATAGTCCATGAGTTTAAGGACCCCACAGTCCGTAAAGTTTAAGGACGTCATAGTCCAAGAGTTTAAGGACCCCACAGTCTGTGGAATGTCTGGTTGTCGGGACCCGTCACCTCTCTGAAGACGTTGAAGGATTATAATGACAAATATCATAGGAGTGAAGAGATGTACCCTTGAACCAATATTGGTTGGGGGGATCTGTAGTTGAATTGACTTAAGGATCGTTAATCTCGTTTGAGATTAAGATCAACTTAAATGTTTGATAAGGATACGTTAGTCTAATTTTAGACTAAGATCTACTTAACAGGATCATTTAGATCCAACAAAAGAGCATTTGGGCTCTATTGTTTAGTTTAAGGACATTACGGTCCAAGTTCAGATGCAAACATGGGTTTGGAAATGCACCAGATAGTTATTGGCCATTAGGACCCACCACCTCTCTGAAGACGCTGAAGAATTACAACGACATGTATCAGAGGTGTGAAGAGATGTACCCTCGAACCAAAGTTGATTAAAAAGGCTCTGGGAATTATTTTGAATGTCAAGAGTATGGTTGGAGTTCGGTTTCAGAAGATCTTGCTTCTGGAAAACTTAGCTAGATCAGGCTAAGATTGGCTTGGATATGGTGTTAAACACTAGAGTACACTCGGCTATCACATGCTCCCACGTGATGCGCTTAAAATAGTGTTAAACACTAGGGATGAAGCGCACAAAATATTGTTAAACACGAAAAAAGAAAAAAAACACCCACGTGGGGTCACGTGAGGCGCTTGAGTATTGGGCCAGACTTCCCTTATTTTATTCTCAGAATATTCAAATAAGTGCTAAACACTTTAGTCTTCATGGCCATCACGTGTGGGCACGTGATGGGTACCCGTGCACTGGATATTAAAAAGATTTGTTAGGGGTCACGTGGGGACACGTGAGGGCACCCATGCATTGGGTATTAATCCTTTAGTTTTTTCCATCTTCTCCTTTTTAGAGAGGTGTTTGCCAGGGGTCACGTGGGGACACGTGAGTTACCCAAAATTGACTCTACCCTTTTATTTTGAGAAGTCTGTTCAAGGGTCACGTGGGAGCACGTGACCCGATCTCATTCATTCTTTTTTGACCATTGAAGGGGGGTCACGTGTTGCCACGTAATCATGTTGGGTACTTGATCTTTTTACGTGCATGAATAGTCTAAGTCCCTTGTTTAAAAATTAAATTCTTTTATAGGGTTAAACCCTAATTTTATTTAGAGGAATTAAATTCCTATGTATTTGGAAGAATTAAATTCTTTAAACTCAATTCTCTCTCTAAGTTTTTGATCTGCATGGCAGAATCTCCCCGATAAGAATTAAATTCTCAACTTATGAGGAGATCTGCTTCTGCAGATCAATTATCATGAAGAAGAACTAAGTTCTTAAATTAATGGTTAAACCCTATCTTTGTTGAAGGAATTAAATTCCTATATTCTTTGTGGGAGAATAAAATTCTCTGAACTTAGGTTTTCCCTTAGGATTTAGATCTGCATCGCAAAATCCCCCCAATAAGAATTAAATTCTTATCTTATGGGGAGATCTGCTTCTGCAGATCTTCAATCAAAGAAAGAACTAAGTTCTTATTCAGAAGAGTTAAAATCTTAGTTTTAGAATTAAATTCTCTTTTTGTTTTTATGGGAGCTTATAGAATGATCTCTTTTCCTCTCTTACCTAGGATTTTTTTCTTTTATGAAGAGATCTTCTTTTCTCTCTGGAGAATTAAATTCTCTTTTTTTTGTATTCTCTCTGTTGTTGTCTCTCTTTCTTTTTTTTTCTTCTCCTCTTGGCTCATATTTATAGGAGAAAGAAAAGAATCAGTTTGTTTAGTCAATCTTTCATTGAAAGATTTTGATTGATTTTGTAACCAACATGATCTTTTAGATCACTCGGCGAATTTTATTCACGATTAGATGTTTAATCCAAAAGATATTTTATTTGTTATTCCTGGCAGATTTTAGGAAAATATTTTCTTGTATAGAATCTTTCTATAAATTGGTGATTTTTAATCACCATTGGATTTTTTAATCCAACGGTGCTCCACTTTACAGAGCGCAATATTTATTTAATTCTATTATTTCAGAGGGCTCAGAAACCCATCACGTGTTGGCACGTGACCCATTGATTAAGCAATTAATTAGAATTTAATTCTATTCGCTCAGAGGACTTAAGATTCCATCACGTGTTGGCACGTGACCCCGCCGGTTAGGCATTTCATTAGAATTTAATTCTATTGTTCAGAGGGTTTAAGAGCTCATCACGTGTTGGCACGTGACCCCACTGATTAAGCGTTTCATTTAGAATTTAATTCTATTATTTTAATGAACTCGGGGACTCATCACGTGTCGGCACGTGACCCCTGGTCACATGTAGGCACGTGATGCCTCATTGGGGGTTTTTCTTGCTGTTTTATTATACCTTTTAATTCCTTTCAGTGGGTTTAAAAGCCCATCACGTCTGGACATGTGACCCCATTTGATTAGGATTCAATTCTTATTATTTCAGGGTCCTCAGAAAGCCATCACGTGTCGGCACGTGACCCCCGATCACGTGTGGGCACATGATACCCCATTGAGGGTTTTTCTTGTATTTTATGAGGGGAAAAATGCCCCCACAGCGTTGTTCTCACGTGTTTGCACGTGAGTGCAACGCTGTAACTTTTGTGGCCGTTGGATCTGCTTAAGGAATAGGAAAGATGAACCGTTTCCCATCATGTCCTATAAATCCAATGGTCTCTTCAGCAGTGCCTCCACTCCTTCATCTTCTTCCTTACTTGTTCTTGCTTTGAGAATTTAATTCTCCTCCTCAGAGCTTAGTTCTCTGTTCAAAAAATTCTAGAGTTTAACTCTGTCAACAAAGATTTTCTTTTTCAGGTAAGGATCTTGAACGGCCGAGGAACTTCTTGTAGAAATTTTCTTTGGATATTAAATCCACACAAAGGGTTTTTTCCTTTAACAAAAGCCCATCTTGCCAAGTTCATTAAGAATGTCCGATCTTTAAATAATAAACCCCCTTTGCTAGGCGTTTCTCTGATCTATGGGATTGATGATGATACTTGTCTGCCTCTGGAATTTAATTCCATTCTAAAGAGCTTAGCTCTGAAAATTTTCTTGGAATTTAATTCCTCTGTTTAAAAGGAATTTAATTCCTCTAAAGAACTTAGTTCTTAAAAGAAGACTTCTTGGGATTTTTCATCCTGAGTTGTTCTTGCATAAATAGTTTAGAAGAGATCATTCTCGATTTGCACCGAGTTTCTGCAATGGGTTTTCTCCTTGGGGGAATGTGTAGAGTTGTTTGAATTTATTGAGAATCTTCCTTTTGTTCTCATAATGATTACCCTGCCTCATCATTAATGGGCCGCCATCTTGATTTTGTGGGGCTCCTGTGTTTTGCAACCAATGGTCCAATGAAATAAGTGGCTTGTCGCCTTCTTCCACTGTCTTTTTATATATATATTTATAAATATATATACACGTGTGGGCTTTACTAACAGTTTCATTTCCTTTGTTTCAGGAACAATGGCTTCTCTTCCATACTTCCCTTTCACCCGCTCGGAGGCTGCCTTTCCTCAGTCACCGTCTGATGAAGAGGTGATGGCGATGATTAGAGCTCATGACCCAGACTGCGCCAATCTGCTTTTGTGGGGGACATGGTACGGTCATATCATCCGTGGTCACCGAAGCTTTCTTTGCGAGGTGTCAACAGAACCTCTCCGCCCGTTCTTGCCGATGGACCTTCCACAGACTGCTTTTGCTGTAGAGGTAGCGGATTGGACTCCTACAGGCCGGCTCGAGCCGTCAACAGTTGGGATACCAAACCAACCCGTGCCGGCCATAGATATCTTGGGGTGTCGTATCTGCTAGGGTGAAGCCCAGCCCTGGGGATAAGTCTACAAGATAGGGCTTACCCCTCGCCATCCCACGGGCTATCTTCTCTGGGCTAGTTATATCCTGTCCACTCATCGTCTGCTCATCGTGCAGAGGGTCGGGCTTTACCAGGTGGTGTATGCGTCCTTCTTCCATTATCAATCTCCCCATGTATGGTGGGTTAAACCTTTCCTAAATCATCCCACCAATACTTTCTTGTTAGGGGACCGTGAAGGTTCGATCTCTTTGGAAGAGTTTCGCGAGATCTCGTGTTTACCGATCAGGGGAGCGCCTTATGAAGAATTGTTGCCCTCTAACGAGTATGCCTTCAAGACTGTGCCCGCTACGCTTGACGGCTTGTCGACTGAAAATGCCATCCGCCATAAGTACCCGAGTCTAATCAAGACTCTGGGGATTTTTGAGAAGCCGTTCACAGAGTCAGAGGAACAGGGCGTCACTTTTAAAAGCTTTATCACCTGCTTCCTTCTTGGAGACATTCTATCAAAGGAGGCTCTGAAGTTCGTGAATATAAACGACCCCTTCGGGTTTGGTTTAAATAGGCTACCGGCTAGAGAAGAGGATTTGCCCCAATTCTACATTTCAGTCTTGTCGGCTGTATTTTTCGAGTCGATCGCAGCTCCTGGCATGGATGAAGAAACTTTCTTCATTGGTTTTATCAGTGTTTGGCTCAGTTGGTTTGTCGTTCCAACGCACCGTCGATTCATGAGAGCCTCAGTCATTTACCCTGCTCAACAGCAGCCCAGTGGTCCAAAACTAACTGATCGCCAAGACGAGAGACGATGATTCTTTAATGAGAAAATGAAGGACCCTTATTCGATTCCCCAGGACAAAACGAGGAGATTGTTCGAGCTGGCGGTGCACAACAGACTCATCAACTTGCCAGATCCAAAACGTCCATTACAACCCGGTAAGGCTAATAATCCCAATTATTGCCCCAATCACCAAGCGATAGGCCATCCAATCGAAGAATTCTTCGTCTTCAAAGGGTGGATTAAGAACCAATACCAACAGGGAAAATTCGCACTGTCCGAGAATTGGAAAGTAAACCTGCCCCAGCCGCACGCTCTCAAAAAGGCGGACACACCGGGGGCATCATGCTCTTTTATAGAAGAAGCTCTATGGGAGGTCGTTCTTTCAGCCAAAACGAAAAGAATGATGAAGGATCTCCAAACATGCCCGGCAATCAAATGGAAAAGTCCGCTGGAACCTGAAGTCATCAAGGGAATGCTGAAGCCACGCCTAACTCCAAAAATTGGTGGTAATAGTCAAAGCGCCCATACCCAGACGTTAAAGTCTTCAAAGAAGAAGAAGAAGAAGAAGAAGAAGAACGTGAAGCCTGGTGACAAGCGCACGGAACTGCAAAAACATATAGACGCACTGGAAGAATATAACCAGAAGGCGCGAACCCCGGTCACATTTCAAGAGTTTCTCATCCACGTCCTTGAGGACGAAGATGATGACAATGGAGAAGACTCATCAGATGAACTTGAGGATTATGTAGCAAGCTGCCATGTGATCTCTCACTCATCGATAGATGGTGAAGAAGCTCCTGACGCAGAGAAACTGGGGGTAGATCCCGAATCGGAGCTCCTAGGACCGTCAGACGAGATGATTGATACATTCCTGAACGAAGCACTTCTGAAAAGAAATGCTGATCGAGAGCGCGAAACGGTCATATTTGGAAAATCCAAACGCCGGCGACTGAACAGAAAGATTGAAGCACCCTAACTAGATAAGAGCACTTCGGCTGCCAGCAAAAGCAGGTTCAAGACAAGGAAAAGGTTCGCCAAAGCCATATCGATGGGAATGAAGCTGCCACCCTCCGAAGGAAACACTTCTGACGAGATACACCTTAATGAAGAGGATATGCATCCTAATTACTGTTTATATCATCGAAGGATTGCGCACCCTACTGAAGAATGCAACGCCTTTAAAAATTGGTGGTAAGGGTATGTCGCTCACAGGCAGCACTTTAAGAGGATGAAGCGTGAAGCTCGTCGACAGCGGAAAAATGCGACAGACGAACGTGGAAGAGCTTCCGGCAATTGTCACATGGTTGATAGCAGGGGATCGCAAGTTCTCACCTTCGGAAGAGATTCAAAAGAAGAAATTACTCTCGGCCCTTTCTTCAAAGAATCCACCTCAGGAAAAGAGGAAGAAATGAAGACCTGTGAGAACATTCAGCTGCGCAATCGTACACTGCCCGAAAAGAACCTCGGACCTGCAAATGATAGATCGAATAGAAAAGATAAGGGGAAAGAAAAATTCCCTGAAGATATCACCCTCGATGACCAAGCCATCAAAAAGTTGACTGTCAAGGACCCGCCAAAGAAAAGTAAGGTGGATTACAACGTTCTGGCACACCTGAGGAAGATACCCTTGCAGCTAAGCATTCTTGAAGCCCTTCTGCTATCTAAAGAGGCGAGAGATTCCCTGATCAAGGCACTACAAGAGCCCGAACAGTTCCAGGCTTTCCGTACCGAAGAAAAGATGAATGATGAGATGGAAGAAGTGCACACAGCCGATATCACCTTCGGCGATGAAGATCTCCTCCTCGGGACGTGCGAGCATAACCGTCGCCTTTATGTCTCCGGATACTGTCATGATATTAAGATAGGTAAGATCCTGGTTGCCAATGGGTCCTCCGTCAATCTCCTCAATGTAAGAGTGTTGAAGGAAATCTGCATGAGCGTTCAACACCTCGCTCGTTATAAAATCACCATCTCCGGGTTTGAATCCCAGTCATCACAGACGCTCGGGTCTGTGATTCTGATGTTACGCTTTGGGCTGCTCATCATGGACATCAAATTTCACGTCATTGATGCTAAGACATGTTACAATGCTTTGCTTGGCAAGCCTTAGTTACACGAGTACAACACCATCCCTTCTACACAAAATCAGTGTATGAATTATTTAAAGGACGGTCTCGAGTATACTGTGACAGGAGAGTTGAACCCATTCTCTGTGAATGAAGTCCGAAAATACGAAGAAGCAAAATAATTCTTACCAGATTTCGAAGACACGGAAAGATGCCACAAACCGAAGAACAGAGCTATCACTACTATTCCGGTCTTCGGGAGTGATACCGAGGAGGAAGAAGAAATAGTTTATTCAGGGCCGCCCCAATGCAACAAGCCGGGACCGTCCACCCCTATTCCGGTCTTCGGCGGCGACTCGGAAGATGAGGTCAATGCCGTATTTTCTGTTCGGCCATCAATACAAGCCTTCGCTGGCGATGATCGGAGTTTGCAAATCGCCATGGTTCCGCAAGAGCATTACATAGAGCTCGACGCACTTGATACCTATGGTTTGCAGGAACTGCAAACATTCTACGTCCCTCCCAGGTGAAGAGATGAAAAGGCGATCCACTTTTATCGATCCACGGAAACCAAAGTGGAGAAAGAAATTTGTCATGGTGCCGATTCTACACATGACAGGTGTTCCCCCGATCTGAGCAAGGCTCATTTGAATTTTGAAAATTCAAAAATTTCTGAAGCAACGCTTCAAATTCCGTGCGTTGCGCAGTGCGCAAGCGGTCCACAGTGCGACACGTGTCTGCGCAGTTGCGCAAGCGCACCGCTGCGCGACACGTGTCTGCGCAGTTGCGCAAACACTGTTGCGCAGGTGCACAGCTGCGCGACACGTGTCTGCGCAGTTGCGCAAACACTGTTGCGCAGGTGCACAGCTGCGAGATACGTGTCTGCGCAGTTGCGCAAGCACTGTTGCGCAAGTGCACAGCTGCGCGACACGTGGCTGCGCAGTTGCGCAAGCACTGTTGCGCAAGCCTCCCACTGCGCGACACGTGTCATTCATTGGGGAGTTGCGCAGAAACAGAATGAAAATTTAATGAATCTTTTCTGTTCTTTCCAAAACCAGAAGATTTTCTTCTGCCTTTGGATCAAAGATCCAATGGTGGGAAAATTCACAAAATTATTCAGAAAAGATCTTGGTAACAAATTCAACAAATTTGTGAGCACTATAAATAAGACCCCAGACCTCATTCAAAGGCATCAGCATCAACTGGAAGAATCAACTTCTGGCAAAAAAAAAGAAGAGAAAGAACTCTTGAAGATTAATCAAGAACATAAAAGAGGTAAAAACTTCTTTTGGAAGAAGAGAAAAATCTCTGAAGAACAGAGGATAAAAAAATGAATAATTCAATAAAAAGAAATAAATAGTGCCTTGCACTTGATATGAACCCTTGGTTCTGTGAAATCAGGGAAAACAAGAAGAAAAACTTGTTTTCCTTTGATCCAAATTTAGATCAAAAGTGCTATGCACTTTTGTTCTTAAATCTGGAAAATTCTTGAGTTTCTGCACAAGTGCAACTCATTATTTAAAAGGGCCTGGCCCAAATCAAATCATAAAAATAATAAAAGGGCAGAGCCCTATTTGGAAAATTCTTGAGGGCCTGGCCCAAATCAAATCACAAAAATAATAAAAGGGCAGAGCCCTGTTTGGAAAATTCTTGAGGGCCTGGCCCAAATTAAATTGCAAAAAATAATAAAGGGGCAGAGCCCTGTTTGGATTGATTCTTTTAGTCAGGCAAAGCCTAAAATAAATAAAAATTTGGACTTAACCCAATCCCGGCTGTAAGTCCTTAAATTAAATCGATTGAGCAAAATGGCTCTCCTGAACCAATTCACGACCGGTTCGAGGGTACATCTCCGAACTCCTTTGACATTCCTCGTTGTAATTCCTCAACGACGTGAAAGAGGTGATGGGTCCCAACGACCACACATCAATATCGGACCGAAACGTCCCTAAACTAATATCGGACCGAAACGTCCCTAAACTAATATCGGACCGAAACGTCCCTAAACTAATATCGGACCGAAACGTCCCTAAACTAATATCGAACCGAAACGTCCCTAAACTAATATCGGACCGAAACGTCCCTTAACTTATATGGACCACTACGTCCTTAAACTGGCGACGGACCGAAACGTCCCTAAACTAATATCGGACCGAAACGTCCCTAAACTAATATGGACCACTACGTCCTTAAACTGGCGACGGACCGAAACGTCCCTAAACTAATATCGGACCGAAACGTCCCTAAACTAATATTGGACCGAGACGTCCTTAAACTAATATCGGACCGAAACTTCCTTAAACTAATAATGGACTGAGATGTCCCTAAAATAATATCGGACCACCACGTCCCTAAACTGGCACAATAGGGCCCAAACGCTCTTCTGTCGGATCTAAACGGTCCCGTCTAAGTTGATCTTAGCCCCAAATAAGGTTAATGTATCCTTAGATATTTAAATAAACGATAAAACTCCAAATCAACTTTGGTTCAAGGGTACATCTCTGAACTCCTCTGACGCCTGTCGTTGTAATCCCTCAACGATGTCAGAGAGGTGACGAGTCCCGACGGCCAAATATTAAGTCAATCACTACGTTAAGTCGATCTTAGTCCAAAACAGGACTAACGTATCCTTGACGAACGTTTAAGTTGATCTTAGCCGCAACGCGACTAATGCATCCTTAAACTAAAACACCGAACCCAAATCTAAGCAAACACGGATTTGGACTAATCCACCTCCTACGGGCGACGGTATTATTCAATCTCCGTATACAATCCACGGGCAACCACAAACAAAACAAACACATACGACACGAAGTGAAATTCTGGAGAAGGAGAAAGTTGTTACCGCGATGCGGTAGCGTAATTAACTGCAGGGGCTTGCGCCTGCAGGGAAGAGCGTCCCCACAATCAAAAACCCCTCATCATGAGGGGGAATCTGACGAAGTCTGCTACATCGGCCGCATCCGTCTAAACCTCCGATACACGGTGCCATAAATCAACTTGGCATCTTCGGAGAGATAAACGGATAAAACCAAATAGTATCTGCCCCGAACCTCAGGCACGGACGCCCTAACGTCTCGGCCGCCGTTCGGAGGGGAACAGATTCTGGCACGCCCGGTGGGACCTTTTCCTCTTTCCACTCCACACTTCGTGTGTCGTCTTCGCGAACCAATCGCGGTTTGTTAAATGGTTGCCTTTGGATTTCAAGTTGCTAAGATTTGGTCTTTTGTCTGGCGCAGAACTCAAGCATCCATGGATTCTAACTGCACCAAATGCGCAAAGCACCACTGCAACGGACGCTCCACCTCACCGAGAGGTGTAACATATGGGCCCCAAGTGGCCTCTTTCCTCGCTCTGCCGGTAGAACAGGTGACCCAGGCCACCACCGGCCTGTTTTTCGGGACCATAGTCCCACCTACAAGCTTCTCTATGCCGATATCCGCATCGGAAGCGAACAAGAAGTCGGTGTTCGACCGGCTCACTGCTTCCACGACCCCTGTCAACGGGTCGCCCGCTACTAAACCGACAGCCTCCGTTTTCACCAGGCTAGGTCAGAACTATAAAGTGGCAGTCCCAAAGAGGGCAACGGCCGCTGCTTTGGAAGTCGTTAAAGCGGCTTCTCCCATCAGAGAGTCGGTCTTCACAAGATTGACGGCTCCCACTCCTCCCCCAGCTGGTCAAAAGGTATCAGTCTTCGATAGGCTGACATCGGCAGTTACCCCACACTCAAACAGGGGGCAACAAGAAACCATCTCGATTTCCGAGCCAGTCCCAACGGCTCTTAGTGCGCGACGTCGCCATTGGCGACGAGTAAGGAAAGCAGGGGGCAACTCCCCCTCAGGGCTAACCCCACCTGCTCCAGTGGTGAAGGTCAACGCTGCTGTTCCAACTGGGAACAGCTTTGAATTGCTGTGGAAGGTGAGAAAGAACTCTCCAATTGCTACATTGAAAAGATCTCCTCCGCCTATGGAAAAAGCTCCGGAGACAAAGCAGGAACAGCCCCCTCAACGGCTGTCGTCAAAAATTTATAAAGTTTGGCGGAGGGTTCAAGACTCCGTGATTGACCCAGACCACTTTCATCGCCAGAAAAAGGCAAAGGTGGAAAAGGACAAAAACCGCCCCATTAAACAGCAGGGGGCAACAAATACTAGGATGCCCACTTCAACGGCTCCTTCAACCTCGATGGTCCACAAAAGAAAAAGGCCAGAGAAAGCTCCCGTGACACTGACAAAGTTTAAAAGCGGTGAACCTAAACGTCCTAAGTCAGGGGGCATAACAGTTCATACGGTTTATATGGTTTCTGGAAAGGAAGAAAGTCATACTTCTACGGGTCACCGACCGCTTACCCGATCAGTGACTAAGGCTCAGGAGCAGCAACAAAAGCTCCAGGAGATGATGACTACAATGGCTGCACTCACGGAGCCAAAAGAGAACCCTGAGACGTCCTTAGATGAACGCCAAGTGGAAGAGACCGACGCCGAGTTCCTCCGCCGAGTACTGGAAAAGAGAGACAAAGAGGCTGCTGAACAAGCAGCCAATATCCAGCGTATGGGCCTCCTCTTCCAGGACATGATAGGGATGATGATACAACCAGAGCCCCCGACTGAAGAACCCCCGATCGTCCTTGGGGATGATAGGGGAGAAACATCAAACCCTCAGCCCGTTCTATCAACGGCTAAAGAGGACACAATCTCTAAAACTGATCTGGACGAATATATAGCCCAGCAAATAAAGGTTCATCACGCGGCCGAAGTAGCCGGCCACGTCGTAAAAACGGGGCGACCGTATCCGGGCTGGTATGACCAAATCAAGTACCCGCCGGGCTACACAATTCCCAAGTTTCATGTCTACAAAGGGACCGGCAATCCCCATCAACATGTCGCCCAGTTCAGGGCGCTTTGCGGTAACACCGGCGGCGACGACAAGCTTCTGCTTCGCCAGTTCGTTGGAAGCCTATCAGATACGGCGTTCGAATGGTATTCCGAGCTCCCCAACGACTCTATTAAAACCTTTGCGGAGATGGAGCTGCTCTTCACCCAACGTTTTGCAAGTGCCAGTGAGCGTACTCCGATGACGGCGCTGATTAACGCCAGGGTAAAGCCCGGCGAGACGTGGGTCCAGTACGCTATACGGTGGCGTAATCTATGGTCTAAGTTTGAACAGCGCATAGAAGAAGCCCCTGCGGTGGGAATGTTTGTTGGAACCCTTGATCCACAAGCAACCATTTCACAGTTTATGATGTTCTTCAAGCCAACTTCCTTTCAGGCTTTGATCGACAAATTGGCGCAGATGGACCAGATGGGCCATAAACCCCCTCTCCCGAAGCCGGACTCCCGAAACGATAAAGGAAAGGGAAAAGCGATCATAGTCGCTAATGCCCAACAACAACCGAACGACTCGAAGCCGGTTGCACGTCCAAATAATACGCGCCCATACGTACCCCTTGAGGACAGGATGGGACATGCTTACTCCTTCCCCCGTGATAAAACGAGGAGGCTATTCGAGCTGGCATTGCGCAACAGGCTCATAAATCTGCCAGATCCAAAACGCCCGTCGCAACCAAGTGACGTCAACGAGCCTAATTACTGCCCTTATCACCGAGTGCTAGGACATCCGATCGAAGACTGTTACGTTTTCAAAAATTGGCTTGAAAACCAGTACCGCCAAGGCAAATATGCGCTATCCGACAGATGGAAGGTGAATCCCCCGCAGCCCCACACCTCTAAAGGGACAAATACGCCGGGGGCAACATGCTCCGTCATTGAAGAAGCTCCTTGGGAGGTTGTATTATCAGCCAAAACGAGGAGAATGCTAAACGATCTTCAGACCTGTCCAGCGGTCAAGTGGAAGAACCCCTTGGAGCCATAGGTTATTGAGGGGATGTTGAAGCCACGACCGACTCTGAAAACCGATGGTGGTAGTTCAAGCGTTCATAGTCAGCCGTCAAAATCTTCGAAAAAGAAGAAGAAGAAATCTAAGAAGCCCGTGAAGCCTGACGACAAGCACACGGACTTACAAAAGCAAATCGACGCGCTGGATGAATATAACCAAAAGGCGCGGACTCCCATTACGCTCCAAGATTTCCTTGATCACGTCTTTCAAAAAGAAGATGAGGGAGCAAGTTCATCGGATGAATCCGAGGAATATATGGCGAGCTGTCATATGATCTCCCATTCAGTCACGAACGATGAAGGGACTTCTGGCATTGAAACGCTGGGGGCAAATGCCGAATCAAGAGCCCCAGGGTTATCAGTTGAAATGATTGGCGCGTTTCTTAATGAAGCTCGATTGAAAAGAAAAGCTGATCGAGAACGCGAGACGGCTATATTTGAAAGGGCCAAGCGCCAGCGACTTGAGGAAAGAGCTGAGATGATCCCGCTGGAACAAAATGCCTCCACCGCTGACAAAAGCCAATTCAAGATAAAAAAGAAGTTAGCTAAGGCCATATCAATGGGCATGAAGCTACCATCCTCCGAAGAAGAAATTACTGGTGAAGCGAAAATGCACCCCTCTTATTGCTTATATCATCAGAAGGTCTCGCATTCCACCCAAGATTGCAAAGCTTTCAATGGATGGTGGCAAGGATACGTCACTAATCAACAACGCTTTAAACGGGAAAAACGTAAGATTCGTCGGGAGCAAAGAAGCACAACCAAAGAGCTTGAAAGAACTGCCGGCAACTGTCACATGGTTAACACTACCGGGTCGCAGGTGCCTACATTTGGGAGCGATTCTGATGAGGAGCTAGAGCTTGGCCCCCTCTTCAAAGAATCCACTTCGGGAAAAGAAGAAGAATCGAAGTCTTGCGAAAATATACAGCTGCGAAATCGGACACTGCCTGAAAAGAACCTCGGACCCTCGAATAGAAAAGATAAAGGGAAAGAAAAGGTCTCTGAAGACATCGTTTTAGATGACCAAGTTCTGGAAGAGCTAAACGCCAAAAACCCGCCGAAGAGAAGTAAGGTGGATTACAACGTTCTGGCACATCTGAGGAAGCTGCCCTCTCAGCTCAGCGTCCTTGATGCCTTGTTACTATCAAAGGAGGCCAGAGACTCTTTGATTAAGGCGCTACAAGATCCGGACCAGTTCCAAGCCTTCTTAGCCGAAGAAAAGACGAATTAGAAGAAGTGCACACAGCCGACGTTGCTTTTGGTGATGAAGACCTTCTCCTCGGGACGTGTGAACACAATCGCCCCCTTTATGTCTCAGGATATTGCCATGACATAAAGATAGGTAAAATCTTGGTCGATAACGGATCGTCTGTTAATTTACTCAATGTGCGAGTGTTAAAGGAGATTTGCATGAGCGTCCAACACCTCGCCCGGGACAAGATCACTATCTCCGGTTTCGACTCCCAATCCTCAAAGACTCTCGGATCTGTGATATTGACGCTGCGCTTCGGGTTGCTCGTCACAGACATCAAATTCCATGTTATAGACGCCAAGACGTGCTACAATGCTCTGCTCGGCCGACCATGGCTACACGAGTACAATATCATCCCTTCTACACAGCATCAGTGCATGAAGTATTCTAGGGATGGCTTCGAGTACACTGTGGCGGGAGAGTTGAATCCGTTTTCCGTGAATGAAGTTCGCAAGTATGAAGATGCCAAATACTTTTTACCGAGTTTCGAAGACACGGAAAGATGTCACAAACCGGAGGACAAAACTAACGCCACCATCCCTGTCTTCGGCAGTGACACCGAGGAGGAGAAGGATATAATTTATTCAGGTCCATCCCAATCCACCAGGCCGGGACCATCCGTTCCTTCATTGATCTTCGGCAGTGATTCAGAAGATGAAGTTCACGCTGTATTCCCCGCTCGGCCTTCAATACGGGTTTCCGCTGATGAAGATCGAAGTCTGCAGATAACCATGGTGCCGCTTGAGTATTACAAAGAACTGGATGCACTCGACACCAACAGCGTAGAAGAATTGCAGACATTCTATATCCCTCCCGGACGAAAAGGCGAAAAGGCAATCCTATTCTACCGTTCTGAAGAAAACAAGGTGGAAAAAGAAGTTTGGCATGGCGCGGATCCCACGCTTGACAGGCTTCAACCTATTCGTCTTCCCAGATATTATACCGAAGGTTTGAAGAAACTACTGAAACGCCAGGGGATGTCCTTCACACAGACCGCTAGAAAAGCCAAATTCTATGACAAGGTCTGGAACGTTCCCGGGACTCAATGCAAACTGCCTAACGGGAGAACGGAAACAAAAGGGCTCGGGTATGTTCGCTCAAAGAAACGGGAGCTAATAAACAGCTGTTATGCCATGTATGATTTTGATGAAGAGGCGGACGCTCAATGGGAAGACGCTAATCCTGAATCAGCAAAAGTTCCTGATGCAAGACCTCCCAACCCATCGTCTGAAGACCAAATGAGCAAACTTACAAGGGATGCCAGTCAAAAAGCCCGAGATGATCACGATCGTGAAATGGCAATCTATGAGAAAGCCAAGACACAGCGCCTCCTTCAACAGGCGGTGAAAGATGAAAATGCCGCTCCTTGTCAACCCGCTACAAAGAAGGTTCGACGCGAAAGCAAAAACAAGTCGAAGGGCCGAAAAGGTGCTCGACAACCACAAAGCAGAGCTAAGAAGCCACGCGTCCGAGAGTCGAGCATTATTGACCTAGCCCTCATGAGGAAAATGGGTCGAGCATACTCATTTCCTCGGAACAAAACAAGGAAAATACTTGATCTTGCTCTAAAACATCAAATGCTTACTCTGCCAGAGTCTAAACACCCTGAACAAGCAGGCGAAGTCTCCAACCCAAAGTATTGCTTTTACCATCGAGTAGTAGGGCATCCGCTTGAAGATTGCTTCACCTTTAAGAATTGGGTTGAGGACCAATATCAGCTTGGCAAATTCGCGTTGTCTGACAGTTGGAGGATAGCGCCGCCGCAAAAGCACGAACCCAAAAACACAAAGATAAAACCAACTCCGGATTGGGATTGGCAGAAAATTCGCACCTGCCATGTGATAACAATATTAAAAGAAGGGTCCGAGGACATGAACAACCTCCCTTGGTGCTTTGAAAGCGGCAGCGATGAGGTAATCTCAGAATTTCCCCCAGCTCCGAAAGAACTGGAGGATGGAATCCATACTACTGCAGATAACCCCAAGAAAATCGAGTTAGGGACAATAAATGATCCGCGACCGACATTCGTCAGCGAGCTGCTGTCTGAAGAGAGGGTGGCTGCGTTAAAAGATGTCCTTGTGCAGCATAAAGATTGCTTCGCATGGAACTATTCCGAGATGCCGGGACTAGATCCAGAAGTTGCTGTACATAGACTAGCAATATCCCCAGACGTCAAGCCGATCAAACAAGCGCCGAGAAGAATGCGACTCGAGCTTGAGATGAGCATCAACGCCGAAGTCAAAAAGCTGATAGACTCTGGCTTCATCCAGGAAGTTCAATACCCTGAATGGATCG